>JAGIQG010000025.1:3334214-3939627 GCA_024679065.1 Sphyrna mokarran
AAAAATCAAAAACAGCAGGGGCCCCAAAACAGACCCCTGAGGCACACCACTCGTCACCGAACTCCACGATGAATATCTCCCATCAACCACCACCCTCTGTCTTCTATCTGCCAGCCAATTTCTAATCCAATTAGCTAAATCACCCTTATTCCACACATCTGCATTTTCTGTAGAAGTCTTCCATGGGCCACCTTATCAAATGCCTTACTAAAGTCCATATATACTACATCAACGCCTTACCACGCACCACCTCTCTGGTCACTTTCTCAAAAAACTCAATGAGGTTAGTAAGGCATGACCTACCCTTCACGAAACCATGCTGACTATCCCCAATCAATTCATTTCTCTCTAAATAACTATAAATCCTATCCCTAATAATTCTCTCCAATACCTTGCCCACACAGAAGTAAGACTCACTGGCCTATAATTCCCAGGAAGTCTCTCTTCCCCTTCTTAAAATGGGACCCATTCGCCATCCTCCAGTCCTCCGGAACCACACCCGTAACCAACAAATGTGTAGAGTATAGGGCTAATGGTAGGATTCTTAATAGTGTTGATGAACAGAGGGATCTTGGTGTATATGTGCATAGATCCCTGAAAGTAGGCAGTCAAGTCGATAAGGTTGTTAAGAAGGCATATGGAGTCTTAGCTTTTATTGGTAGGGGGATTGAATTTCGGAGCCGCAACGTCATGTTGCAACTGTACAAAACTCTAGTGCGGCCGCACTTGGAGTATTGTGTGCAGTTCTGGTCCCCACATTATAAGAAAGATGTGGAGGCATTGGAGAGGGTACAGAGGAGGTTTACCAGGATGTTGCCTGGTATGGAGGGCAGGTCTTATGAGGAGAGGCTGAGGGATTTGAGGTTGTTTTCGTTAGAAAGGAGGCTGCTAAGAGGAGACCTTATCGAAACATATAAGATGATTAGAGGTTTAGATAGGGTGGACAGTGATAGCCTTTTTCCTAGGATGGAGAAAGCTAGCACGAGGGGACACAGCTTTAAATTAAGGGGTGATAGTTATAGGACGGATATCAGAGGTAGGTTCTTTACCCAGAGGGTGGTTAGGGTGTGGAATGCCCTGCCTGCGGCAGTTGTAGATGCGCCAAGTTTGGTGGCGTTTAAGAGGTTAGTTGATAAGTTTATGGAAGAGAAGGGAATGGTTTAGTTTGGAGGATCATTGCTTTTTTCATAATTGGTCGGCGCAACATCAAAGGCCGAAGGGCCTGTTCTGCGCTGTAATGTTCTATGTTCTATATGTTCTATGTTCTATGTTCTATGAATGTTTGGATGTTTATTCAATAGGATTGATAATGGCCCCCATTCACCCCTTGTTCCTGGTATGGATTTTCCGAGAGGGGGAAATCTCTGTATCAATAGTTTATGGAATGCAGATGGTACATTGATGCAAACGTGTAGCTATCTTTGACTAGGATTACAAGTCACTGGAATACAGCATCAGTTATAACATCCTTACAGTGCAGAAAGAGGCCATTCGGCCCACTGAGTCTGCTCTGACCACAATCCCACCTAGCCTCTATCCCTGTAACCCCACATATTTATTTCACTAATCTCTCTAACCTACCTATCCCGGGACACTAAGGGGTAAATTAGCATGGCCAATCAACCTAACCCACACATCTGTGGAGGAAACCCACTGAGACACAGGGAGAACATGCAAACTCCACACACACAGGTAGTGACCCAAGCTGGGAATCGAACCCGGATCCTTGGCGCTGTGAGGCAGCAGCGCTAACCACTGTGCCGCTCCAGCCATTCCTTACAAATTCAACTGGAAGATCCCAACCTATTGAGAAATCCCACCTCTGCTGGCTGGAGGGTGCGGAACACAGGTTCACAGACTCAGGATGAGGGATTTAAAAAATATATTACTCATAAAGACCTAGGAATGAACATGTGCCCCGAGGTGTAACATTGACCGTTGTACCACAGCCAGATGCTAAATAACAACGTGTTGATCCATCAGACAAATGGGAGAAATATCCTGAATGAAACTCTGGTTTTTTTGTCTAAACCGTGATTATCTCTAACTCTGTGAAACCCAAAGATTTCCGTGGGATCGGCCATCCTGGGTTGAGATGAGAAGCAATGTCTTCACCTGGAGGCTTTGTGAATCTTTGGAATTCTCTATCTCAGAGAGTCAGGGACATTCAGCAGATTTACAACAGAATTCAGCAGAGTTCTTGGATTTGGGGATTGGGCGGAAAGTGGAGGTAAAGGATTGACCTCGTCGGTACTGAGTAGTAGGGCAGCCTCGAAGGGCTGAACGGTCTCCACCTCTTCCAAATCTTATTTTACCTGTTTAAATGTGACTGTCCCTTTGCCACGGAAAGCCCCTTAGTGTGTGGGAGAGATGATGTTTCATGTCTGCGCTGATTCCGCTGGTTTTGGGTGGAACTCTATCAGAGGTATTAGTATTTGCCTCAGTGCCCTTAGGTTAGGATGGAGTGAGTAATTAGACAATGACTCACTGGCACAGGAATCCTGACTGGAAACGTCTGGATAAGAAAATCAGCCAAGGGCAGGATTGGGTGTACTAGTCTCCTCCAGTCTCAGGTGTCTATTCATTTGGAGGATCCAGCTCTCTGTTAGCACACAGGGGTCATTTTAATCTAATATCGGAGTGGTGGTGGTGTACACCTGTCCAATTTAACCTCCCGCCGGGGTCATTCCCCACCCCGCCCCTGAGGCTGGTCCACAGTGGGCAGGTAGACTTAAGACTGAAGGTACAGGAGAGTACCGGGACAGTCTCGAGGGACTGAATGGCCTCATCCTGTTCCTCAAACCTCCCCTCTTACTGTTCTGCTTCTCATGTGGAGGAAGCTCCCTATAGTTTAATTTAGACAAATGTGATGTGATGTGTTTTGGTAGATTGAACCAGGGCAGGACTTACTGAACACTTCTTATATCCATAGAACCCTGCAGTTCAGAAAGAGGCCCTTCAGCCCATCGAGTCTGCACTGAACACAATCCCACCCAAGCCCTACCCCCATATCCCTAGAGATTATACCCACTAATCCCTCTAACCTACTCATCCCCGGACACCAAGAGGCAATTTCTTAGCATGGCCAATCAACTTAACCCACACATCTTTGGACTGTGGGAGGAAACCAGAGTACCTGGAGGAAACCCACACAGACATGGAGAGAATGTGCAAACTCCACACAGACTGTGACCCGAGCTGGGAATTGAACCCAGGGCCCTGGAGCTGTGAAGCAGCAGTGTTAACCACTGGGCTACCTAATGATAGGGCTTTGGGGAGAGTTATGGAAAAAAGAGATCTAGGGTACAGGTTCCTTGAAAGCAGAGTCAGAGGTGGACAGAGTGATGAAGAAGGCATTTCAGCATGCTTGGTTTCATTGGTCAGAACATTGAATGCAGGAGTTGGGACGTCTTGTTGAAGTTGTACAAGACATTGGTAAGACCACACTTGGAATACTGTGTACAGTTCTGGTCACCCTATTATAAAAAGGATATTATTAAACTAGAAAGACCGCAGAAAAGATTTACTAGGATGCTACCGGGACTTGATGGTTTGAGTAATTAGGAGGAGCTGGATAGACTGCGACTTTTTCTCTGCAGTGTAGGAGGCTTAATTTTTGAAATTTTTATTCATTAATCACAAGTAGGCCCATATTAACACTGCAATGAAGTTACTGTGAAAATACCCTAGTCGCCACACTCTGGTGCCTGTTCAGGTACACTGAGGGAGAATTCAGCATGGCCAAGGCACCCTAACCAGTGTGTCTTCTGGACTATGGAAGGAAACCAGAGCACCCGGAAGAAACCGATACAGACATGGGGAGAATGTGCAGATTCTGCACACATAGTAACCCAAGCTGGGAATCGAACCTGGGTCCCTGGCTCTGTAGTGCAACGTACTAACCATTGTGCCACATGAGGGGCATAGATCAGCTAGATAGTCAACACCTTTTCCCAAAGGTAAGGGGAGTCTAAAACTAGAGGACAGAGGTTTAAGGTGAGAGGGGAGACAGACAAAAAAGTGTCCAGACGGGCAACTTTTTCAGTCAGAGGGTGGTGAGTGTCTGGAACAAGCTGTCAGAGGTAGTAGTAGAGAGGGGTACAATTTTGTCTTATAAAAAGCATTTAGACAGTTACAAGGGTAAGATGAGTACAGAGGGGCATGGACCAAATGCAGGCAATTGGGACTAATTTAGGGGCTAAAAAAAAGGATAGCGTAGACAAATTGGCCTGTTTCCATGCTGTAAATTCTGTGACTCTATAACTGTATTCAGCCAAAGCACAGGAACATTCAGCCCCTCCAGATCATTCCGACCAAGACTGATCTGTAATTGCATTCCATCCGCTTCCCTTGAATCCATCTCCTGGATGGACACCCACTACTCTCTTCCTGCAGGAATTCCAAACATCACCTTCCCACTGCCTTTTTCTCCCTCCACATACACATATACACCTCCCTCATCCACTGCCTCACACAAGAAAAAAAACTACCAGGAGTAATAATAAAAAAAGGAAAAGCTCCAGGAGGCAAGAAGACAATAGTAGAAGGGTAAGGTATCAGAGGGGCAACAAGGGTTGGATATGGGCCAAAAGGAAAGAGGCAGAGCATAAAGTAAAGGAGACGTGTCCTCTCCCTGATCGACCCCAAAAATCTGAGTTATCTATCTCAGATTTAACATGTATTGTGCTCGACCCTCCTGCTCTTTGTGGGAGGGAGTTAACTCCTCGAGCTGCCCTTTGTGCAAAGAACTGTTTCCAAATGTCACTCCTGTTTGTTGAAAGGAAAGCAAGTGGCTAAGATTTCCTCGCCCTGATGAGTTTACGGAATGACGGCAGCTAGTAGATGTTTCACAGTAATGTGCCTGAGTGTGGTCCCACCTTCTGCAGGGTTTGAAAATCTTTCGCTCGGGACGATCAAGGAAACCTCTGAAAAGCTTTGATCCTCGCCCTGTGTAGACTTGTGTCGACAAGTGAAGGCAACTGCTGCGGAACCTCCTCAGCGAGTCTGGGCGAACTGCACCCGCTTCACTTTAATCATTGCCGAGAGAGGAAATCCGAGGGAAAAAAAATCCCGAGGAAACTGAAGCCAAGATCAAAGCAGAACCGAGAAGAACGAGGAAGCAGAGAGAGAGTGAAGACTCCTCAGTATCGCCCGATATTCGCACATTGTACAAGTCATCAGATGTCCCGTATAAGGGGAACTCTTCAGGTACAGGCAGGTTTGTTGCTTTGCAAGTTCTTCGATTTGCTGGGCATTGCACAGAGCAGTGATTTCCCACTTGTTCTGTAGCACAAACAGAGGTTGGAGTCCCCGCTGATTCATTGGGTCCCATTCCCCCATTTTACTCCAGCAAAGCTGCCTATACATTTCCCTCCATCACCCATCCATTGATTCTCATTCCGACAGTCTTGTAAGCAGCAAGTTCCAGGTCACTACCACTCGCTGCCTAAGAAGGTTCTTCCTCACATCCCACCTCATCCCCACCACCCCCCACTCCCTACATCGCTCCACAAAACCTCAAATCAGTCTCCTCAGTCTTAGACCACCAGCTAATAGGAATAGATTTTCTTTGCCTTCCTTATGTAAAGCTGTCATAATCTTCAATCCCCCCCCACCTCCAACCTTCCGTTGATTCTCCTCTCAACTTCCATCTGGAATTCAATCAGCAACCTTTAAATGTTGACAGCCAATCCCTGTCAACCTCACCAAGGCTCCTTAGGCAGCACCTTCCAAACACTGGAGTATTATTGTGTAGAAAAATAAGAGCAGTAGATGCCTGGAAACATCATTATCCGGAAGCTCCCCTCCAATCGACACACCATCCTGGCTTGGAAATATATTGCTGTTCATCATGGTCAATGTAGAATCGAGTGGATAAAACAGCAGAGTTGCCATTTCCAAGCAGTCCATGGTAATTTTCCAGCTGTGTCTGGGAGATCGCGGTTGGAGAAGGTAAAGTTTAACTGGAATGCTGGTGACAGACTGGTCAATCTCAAAACAGATCGACAGCACCTTCTGGATAAATACAGGAGTGTGTTCGCAGATACACTTGGCTCAGTGAAGGAGTTCCTGTGAAACTCAAGGTAAAGCCTGGTAGTCAGAGAGTCATAGAGATTTACAACATGGAAACAGGCCCTTCAGCCCAACTTGTTCATGCCACCCTTTTTAAACCCCTAAGCTAATCCCAATTGCCCATGTTCGGCCCATATCCCTCTATACCCATCTTACCCACGTAACTGTCTAAATGCTTCTTAAAAGAAAAAATTGTACCTGCTTCTACTACTATCTCTGGCAGCTTGTCTAGGCACTCACCACCCTCTGGGTGAAAAAATTGCCCCTCTCTAGACACTTTTGTCTCTCTTCCCTCTCACTTAAACCTATGCCCTCTAGTTTTAGACTCCCCTACCTTTGGGAAAATATATTGTTCATCTAGCTAATTAGTGCCCATCATTATTTTATAAATCTCTGTAAGATCACCCCTCAGACTCCTTCTCTCCAGAGAAAAAAGTCCCAGTCTATCCAGCCTTTTCTTATAACTCAATCCATCAAGTCCCAGTAGCATCCTACTAAATCTTTTCTGCACTCTTTCAAGTTTAATAATGTCCTTTCTATAATTGGTGACCAGGACTGTACACAGTATTCCAAGTGTCTTGTACAACTTCAAGAAGATGTCCCAACTCCTGTATTGAATGTTCTGACCAATGAAACCAAGCATGCCGAATGCCTTCTTCACCACTCTGTCCACCTGTGACTCCACTTTCAAGAAGCTATGCGCCAGTATCCGAGGTCCATTTGTTCTGTAACTCTGCCCAATGCCCTACCATTAACTGAGTAAGTCCTGTCCTGGTTCAATCGACCAAAATGTATCACCTCACATTTATCTAAATTAAACTCCATCTGCCATTCATCAGCCCACTGGCCCAATTGATCAAGATCCCATTGAAATTGGAGATAACTTTCTTCATTGTTCACTATGCCACCAATCTTAGCATCATCTGTTAATTTACTAACCATGTCCCCTATATTCTCACCCAAATCATTAATATAAATAACAAATAACAGTGGACCCAGCACTGATTCCTGAGGCTGGTCACAGGCCTCCAGTTTGAAAATCAACCTTCTACAACTACCCTCTGGCTACTCTCAAGAAGCCAATTTTGTATCCATTGCAATACCTCACCCTGGATCCTGTGAGATTTAACGTTATGAAACAACCTCCCATGCAGTACCTTGTTAAAGGCCTTGTTAAAGTCCATGTCGACAACATCGACTGCACTGCCCTCATCTACCTTCCTGGTTACCCCTTCAAAAACCTCAATCTATTTGTGAGACATGATTTTCCACTCACAAAGCCATGCTGACTGTCCCTGATCAGTCCTTGCGTCTCTAAATGCCTGTAGATCCTGTCTCTCAAAATACCTTCCAACAACTTACCCATCACAGATGTGAGGCTCGCTGGACTGTAGTTCCCAGGCTTTTCCCTGCAGCCTTTTTTGACACAACAGTCAAATAAGAAGTCGTAAAGGAAAAGCGATGCAGTATACAATTCATCCCAAGGTCGAAGAAGAGTTAATGCAGCTTGTTAACACTAGCCCAGTTGCGATGAGTGACTGGGCCACTCCCATTGTATCAGTCATGAAGCCAAATAATTCAGTTTGTATTTAAGCTGATTTTTGATTTGAGTTATTATTGTCACGTATTAACATACAGTGAAAAGTATTATTTCTCGCACTATACAGACAAAGCATACCGTTCATAGAGAAGGAAAGGAGAGAGTGCAAAATGTAGTGTTACAGTCATAGCTAGGGTGTAGAGAAAGATCAACTTAATATGAAGTAGGTCCATTCAAAAGCCTGACAGCAGCAGGGAAGAAGCTGTTCTTGAGTCGGTTGGTACGCGACCTCAGACTTTAGTACCTTTTTCCCGACGGAAGAAGGTGGAAGAGAGAATGTCCGGAATGTGAGGGGTCCATAATTATGCTGGCTGCTTTGCCGAGGCAGCGGGAAGTGTAGACAGAGTCAATGGATGGGAGGCTGGTCACTGATTTTATCTGCAAACTCTTACGATATGTCGTAAATCAGAGTGCCGAGCATTATCACACTTACCTTTATCTGTTAAGCGAATCCCACCAACTAGTTTGCGAACATTCTTTATTTTCATTAGTAGATCATTTGCCTGTCGCAGCTTCAGAGACAGATCGGGAGTGATCCCGCGAGGGGGAAGGAGATGGATATGATGTTGAAAGGAACAATAGCTGGAATGCCTCATCCACATCCTGATTTAAAACAATATGTCTTCAGAAAGCTCGAGTTTATACAGCTCCTTTTCCCCTTTACTCTCCTGCTGTGGCTTTCTGAATTTCTGACTGATTCCAATGTTATTATTTCCTTATAGTTTATTGCTAAACTTCCAAGGAACTTCTCATTATAGTTCAACAGGCTGGGACGAACTGAGTCTTCCTTTCAATTCTTCACTCAGTCACATAGGGTTTTTCAGTGCTCCCCTGGGACCCTCCTTCTGGCTTTTCCCCTCTCTGGGATTTCTCAGGGGACTTTTACTGCCAACTCGGAGTCTGGTGTTGTTACCCACTTGAGAGCTTATTACCTCCTCTGAGTGCAAGCATTGCCTCTTCTTCGAGGCCTTCCCTCACCTACTGATGCTCTTTTTAGAGTTGCCTCCAGCCGGAGTCTTCTGTGATTCTCCTGTCATGACCTTTGTTCCTTCTTGTGGTTGTTGCATTAAATGTTGTACAACTTTAAATGCATTACCTTTCTAATTGCATTGCTGCTTTAAAGACTGTTAGCTTTTTTTTGACGGACTGTCAGAGCTGCCTTTTCTCTCTCTCAGAGTCGGTGCTTTTCCCACCTCTTTGTTGTTTTGGTGGGAAACTACAGCCCCTCCTTTTAGAGCTGTGAACCCCTCCTTTCAGCAGGTTTCCTCTGGCTGCCCGGAGAGTGGGAGAGAGTCTGATTCTCACTCCTGGTCCCAACATCAATCTTTCTCTCAATCTCACTAACTTCTTCAATGTTTTATTTTCAAAATCTTCTCCTCTTCCAGAAGTTTCTAAACCTCACAGTGTGCAGTCCCACAGTGCAGGGACAATTATCAGGGACAGCTATCCCCCCCGCCAACACTCCCCACCGCACACACACACGCACGCGCACGCGCAGACTCTGCTGAGGTCTGGAGCCTGAGTTCGAGCCATTTCATTATCCCACATTTTAGAAAGTCCTGCAGCTCATTAGAAAATTCTCTGCCCCTTTTCTGTTTTGCCCTGAACTTGTTTAACTGAAGCAAGTCTCTGTCTCCATTTTAAATCTGATTCCAATTCGCTGCACACTCCACTGGTTAAATCTCACCAACCAAAAAAATTCCCATTTGTCCATACTCTTACTTCCTGGAAGGTAACCAATCCTCTTCTTTCAACTCCACTATATTGTGTAAAAATCTTTGTTATGGCATCATATAAAATGCCTTCCAACAGTGCGCCGCTCCCTCGGCACTGACCCTCTGACAGTGCGCCGCTCCCTCGGCACTGACCCTCTGACAGTGCGCCGCTCCCTCGGCACTGACCCTCTGACCTTTGTATCTGTCACTGCTGTTCCAGCATCTTCATTAATACTGAGTCCAAAGGCTCATTACCTGATTAACAGTCAGCAGAATCCTGGCCTCGTATGGTGATCTGAGTTTCAGTTACCATGGTGATTCTGCCCTCCACCAGAGTCAGAGACGGATTGTTTCCCATAGAATCCCCATAGTGCAGAAGGAGAGCATTCGGCCCATCAAATCTGCACCAACTCTTCGAAACAGCATCTTACCCTAATCCCGTTACGTTAGACATTTACCCTTCTAATCCCCCTAACCAATACATCGTTGGACACTAAGAGGTAATTTAGCACGGCCAATCTGTCTAACTTGCACATCTTTGGACTGTGGAAGGAAACCGGAGAAGCCGGAGGAAACCCATGCAGACACGGGGAGAATGTGCAAACTCCACACAGACAGGGAAGCTGGGAATCGAACCCAGATCCCTGGCACTATGAGGCAATAGTGCTAACCATTGTGCCATACCCAAACCTGCGCTTGCTCTTGATCCACAGTGGTGCGTACCACTGCATTGGTTGGAGTGGGGGGGGAATGCTGTGAGCGTATGATTGGACAACCGCAAGTGGGTCCTCGAAACCCTCATCCAGTGGGGTTAGAGGATCAGAATTGATTCCTGATGTGGCATTGCCTATGAAAGAGATTAACAATAACTAGCGCAAGATAACAGATTCGGAGATAGAACACCTCACTCACTGTCTCACTTTCTGAATGACCAGCTGGGGAAGGCCTTCAGTGGGCATTCTGTGCTGACCCTGTCCATAACCAATAGCTGCTCCACACTGGCCAGGCCTCCGGCAGTGTCCCCTCTACCGGGTCTCTGCACCCAGCCCATCGCCTCTCTCCCTCTCATTGTGCCTGGGACAGGCCTGTACGTGGTCAGATAGAGAGGGTGTGAGCAGTACGCAAGCCAGGGTGGATGATAGAGATCCGTGTGCTGTGCTGAGTCGACGGGATGCCAATGTGAAGGACACAGGATATAAACCCAGACCAGATGTCAGGGTGTGTGTGGGAGGGTGATTACCCTTGTCCCTAGTGCTGGTATTGTGCATGTGTGAGATCCCACCTTCCCATACCCTCTCACTCCGCCCTCCCCCACCCATGCCCCCCTCCTAAAAATGGGAGAATCCAAGTCAGACTGGCGGTTTCCCTGGTTTTTCCCATTTGGAATACCCTCGAGGCAGGGGTAGCTGGATTCTAATATTCTCCCACCTGAATTTCGCAGAGGGATTGTGAAAAATCCCTGTGGAAAATCAGCCACAATTTTATTTTCCGGTTCGGGAACGGTGGCCAGGGCTGGGGGTAAAGTTACAGGACAATTTTCTTGGGAAAATAAGTTTGCCCCAGGGGACGGGGGGAGGAAGGGAGAGATGGAGGCAGATAGAGGGGGAAGTCAGATGGTGAATCAACCCAAACAATCAGATGGAGGGGAGTGAGACGCGAGTGTGGGGGGGATTTGCTGAAAGCAATATCAGTAAACGGCTGAGATTAATGTTGATAGCAAGATCCCTCGGCCTTTTCCCAGCCTGGGGCAGGGAGTGGTGGGATAAGGGGGGGGGAGGGGGGGAGGCGGGTACAGACATCCACACCTACTCTCAGCCCTTCCTCAGCCTACTCGCTGGAGGGCCCTGAGGGACGGGAGGTGGGGATGGTGGGGTGGGGTGGGGGGTAGGCTCCGACAACACCAACAGACTGACTGCAAACTGCTCCAGCTGCTACGACTGGGCCTCCTGGATCTGCCGTTACCAGGCAACAGAGGCCTAGCAGCCCTTTGAACCATAACGGGGGATGGGAACAAGACAAGCACAGGCCTATTCCCCCTCCCTTCCAAAATGGAAACAAACTGGGGGGGTAGGGGGCGGCTGGGAGTGAGCAGAATGGTGGATTCTGGGCTTCGCAAACAGCCAACTATTTACACTGGCAGGTAATTTAAAGAGGCACAGTTTGGTCAGCTTTAAAACTAGGCCGCACCTGGGCCTTGAACATCCCCCTCCCTCCCTCTGTCCTCCTTCAAATCTCTCTTTAAAACATACCTCTGAGATTTTGGCCTTTGTGCTCGGGGTCAAATATTTACAACTCTCCTCTCAACATCTTGGGACATTTTATGAGGTCACAGGTGTGATGCCAATACAGGTTATGGTTCCAGTCAGAATCCTGATTAGGGAGAAATGATTAAAAGGATTTAAGCTTCAATCCCATTTTTTGTTTACTCATCCTAACCCCCATCTCTTCAAACTGTGAAAGCTGGTGACATCTTGCGGTAAACTAGCTGGGGCTATGTTAGTTATTGGGTGCACAGGGAGGTCTATCAACCAGGGTGTGGGTGGGAGGATGGGTGATATAGGAGTGGCTGGGCAGATGGATGGGGGATGGGAGGTGGGAGAGGATGAGTGGGTGTAGTGGGATGGTGGGTGGGTGAGAGGAAGGGAGGGTGGGTGGACGGATGGCTGGTGGGAGAGGAAGAATGAGCGGGGGGATGGGAGTGGGTAGATGGGAGTGGGTGGGTGGATGGGTGATGGGAGGTTGGGTGGGAGGATGGGGGATGGGAGAGAATTTGTGGGGGAATGGATTCCTGGGTGGGAGGGGAAGGATAAGTTGGGGGTATGAGTGGGCAGATGGAGAGGGTAGATATTGGGGGAATGATGGATGGGTGGGGAATGAGTCCGGTCCAGATCTCCAGGCACAGCGATGGTCTGGCAGCTAAAGGAAAGCAGTTTGAAAGAGGCGCAGACACAGTGACTGTAACCATTCACCCATTGGAGACCCGTGTTTGTTGGCACCCTCGGGTGCGGTGTGGGTGCTCCACCTCGCCTCTCAGGCAGCCGTCTAGAACTTCTCAAAGACATCAGGAAAGTTTGTAGTCAGTGAAACATGTGACACGTTTCTGCAAATTTGTACACAGCAAGATCCCAGACAGAGCAATGTGATACAGCGAATCTGTGTTAGTGATTTTCATGATGTTGAGATGACAGCATTGGACTGGGTAAACTCAGTAAGAATCTGGCAACACCAATTTTAAATCCAACCGATTTATTTGATAGTAAATCTGCTAGCTTTCGGCGTTTGTACCTTCGTCAGGAGAATGAGGTGTTCTGGTCTGCAATAGCACATATCAGCACAGACAGTTTACAGATTACTGATTAGAATGCGAATCCTTACACCTAACCTGCTATTCAAGTGTTAAAGTGGCTAACAATGTGAGTGAAGCATTGGTTAGAGAAATGTGTATTTTCTCCAGACAGCACAGTAAGTGAGGTTTTTTGCTAACCCAGGCAAGTTACGGGGGTTACAGATAGTGTGACATGAAGCCAATATCCCTGTTAAGACCGTCCTCATGTGTGCGGAACTTGGCTATCAGTCTCTGCTCAGCGACTCTGCGCTGTCGTGTGTCATGAAGGCCCCCTTGAAGAACATTTACCCGAAGGTCGGAGGCCGAATGCCCGTGACTGCTGAAGTGTTTGCCCACAGGAAGGGAGATGTTTTGCCTGGTGATTGTTGAGCGATGCTCATTCATCCGCTGTCGTAGTGTCTGCATGGTCTCCCCAATGTACCATGCTTCGGGACATCCTGTCTTGCAACATATTAGGTAGACAACGTTGGCCGAGTTGCAAGAGTATGTACCGTGCACCCGGTGAATGGTATTCTCACGTTTGATGATGTCGTCCATGTCTATGATCCGGCATGTCTTGCAGAGGTTGCTGTGGCAGGGTTGTGTGGTATTGTGGTCACTGTTCAGACAACCGCACAACCTCAAACAGATCATTGTTTGCAGCAAACTACCCAACCTTCAGGAGAACAGTGACCACAATACCACACAACCCTGCCACAGCAACCTCTGCAAGACATGCCGGATCATAGACATGGACGACATCATCAAACGTGAGAATACCATTCACCGGGTGCACGGTACGTACTCTTGCAACTCGGCCAACGTTGTCTACCTAATATGTTGCAAGAAAAGATGTCCCGAAGCATGGTACATTGGGGAGACCATGCAGACACTACAACAGCGGATGAATGAACATCGCTCAACAATCCAGGCAAAACAGTTCCCTTCCTGTGGGCGAACACTTCAGCAGTCATGGGCATTCGGCCTCCAACCTTCAGGTAAATGTTCTTCAAGGAGGCCTTCACGACGCACGACAGCGCAGAGTCGCTGAGCAGAGACTGAAAGCCAAGTTCCGCACACGTGAGGACGGTCTTAACAGGGATCTTGGCTTCATGTCACACTATCTGTAACCCCCATGACTTGCCTGGGTTAGCAAAAAAACCTCACTTACCGTGCTGTCTGGAGACAATACACATTTCTCTAACCAATGCTTCACCCACATTGTTAGCCACTTTAACCTTGAATAGCAGGTTAGGTGTAAGGATTCTCATTCTAATCAGCAATCTGTGATTGTCTGTGCTGATGTGTGCTATTGCAGACCAGAACACTGCATTTGCCTGATGAAGACACAAGAGTCGAAAGCTAGCAGATTTACTATCAAATAAATCGGTTGGATTTAAAGTTGGTGTTGCCAGATTCTTACTTAGTGATTTTCATTCAGGGATTAAATATTAGGTTCAGGGTGCGATGGAGAAAGAAACTGTTCAACAAAATCATGGGATGCTTCATCCCACCTCAGAGAACGGAGATCCCCGGTTTAATAGCTCCTCAAAAAGAGAGCACTTCTGACAGTGCGGCGCTTCCTCAGCACTGACCCTCTAATTTAATCCTAGGAAAGATTTCAATTGTGTCACATATTTCTGATGTGCTGCTTTTAAAACAACTTTCACCTTTTTAGGTACTTTATGTAGGTGTTTGCTATAATTAATCCAACCTTAATACTCGACTGACATATGGTAAAAGTCGAACTTTTCTTTCTTAATGTGCAGACCATGTACATTGAGGCATTGCAATGATGCTTCTAAATTATCTAGAGTTCTATTCCATTGGCTCTGTAATTAGAATATCATCCAGGTAACATTGTATATCAGAAAGACCACTTAAACTCTGCCCCATTGATCTTTAGAATAGACTGGTGTGGTGGTTATTCCAAAAGGCAATCTTTTATAATGGAAAAGACCTTCATGAGTAACGATGGTAAGCAAGAATTGAAATTCAGCAGCTACATTCATTTGTGAATATGTCTGTGAAAGATCCACCCAATAATCCACCAAACAAATCTTCAATTGGAGGAAGTCGATATTTATCTGTTATGATATTGGACTTAAAAGCATCACAAATACAAACTGAATCATCTGGTTTCATGACAGGTACAATAGGGGTAGCCCAGCCACTCATTGTAAGCAGTTCCACCACACCAGTGTTAACAAATTATACTAATTCTTCTTCAACTTTGGGATGAATTGTTCATGGCACCACTCTTGCTTTGAGACTTCTTAGTTGACTGTTAGGTTTTACATTGAGTTTGACACGAACTCCCTTCACTGAGCCAAGTGTTTCTTAGAACCCACTCCTGTATTTATCCAGAAGGTGCTGTAAACATGTTTTGACATTGACCAGTCCGTTGACAGCACTCCAGTTAAACTTTATCTTCTCCAACCGTGATCTCCCAAACACAGCTGGAAAATTACCCCAGGCAACATGGAGACACAACTCTGCTGTTTTATCCACTCAGTTCTACATTGACCATGATGTAACCTTTTAACCGCACAATCCCTTCCACAAATGTCCTTAAAATCACATCAGCAACTTCCTTAAGTTGCTTCAGCTTTTGTTGATGTGTAGTCTCAGGATTTAAAGATACAGCAACACCAGATTCAACATCCATCCTAACAGATTGTCTACTTAACTTCAAAATCACCCAGAATCTCTGTGATCCTCCTTATCAGGAACCAGAGCAGAAAATCCAAGGTATTTTATGAAATTAGCCTAGACATCAACTATTTTTAATTTTTCATTAGTGTGAATAGAAGGTATTTCACTCCACTATGATTTTATTGACCCACTAGGAAGCTTTCACTAAAACAAACTTTATTCAAGAACACAATTAGAATATAGCAAAAAGAAATAGCTTAATTTTTACCAATTAAAATAGTTAAATGTGATAAAGTATAATTCTTAACTACTATCCATCTCTATAGTTCTAGTGTAAGCAGTATCTTCATAGACATAAATCCCTCCTCTGAATCAGCACAAAACAGATATGCTAATGTGGATGCTATGATTCCAGCCCTTTATTCCTCCGGACAGGTACAGAACAATACCTGTCTTTTGACTACTGCACAGAAACTTCCAGAGAAAGACATATCCTTAAGCAGCAGAACTTCAGAGAAAGAAACATAGTCTTTGGCAGACCCCAGTCTCCAGATCTCAGAGAGAGAAAGGACAACTTTCCTCTGCAACTTCCAAACAGCAACTAAACTGGGTTTCGCTACGTAAGCCGAGTCCTGTTCAGTCGTATGACCTTACCCCTCAATCATCCTAATCAAACAGAAAACACTAAAAATAACAACCCTGCATTAGTTCAGATTAAAACAAACATTGTAGCAATTATGATCAGTTATGCTGCTGCAGTAACATCAGGGACTGCCAGTTACAAACAAAGAGGCACTGATTATAAAACAAATGGCTAAAACAATCCTGCATAAGAAACATAACACAATGCATTTCCTAAAAACACAATTTCATCACAATTCTCTGTGGATAAAGCGTTTAGTTGGCCCTCTGCATCATAATACTGAACATTTTCTTCCTCACAATCGGAAATTCTTGCTTCCATCTCGTAAATTATTTTTGTAGAATACAACTTGTCCTCCCCAAAAGTCCCCATGGAACCATAAAGAGACCACTTAAACTCTGCCCTATTGATCTTTAGAATAGACTGGTGTGGTGGTTATTCCGAAAGGCAATCTTTTATAATGGAAAAGACCTTCATGAGTAATGATGGTAAGCAAGAATTGAAATTCAGCAGCTACATTCATTTGTAAATATGTCTGTGAAAGATCAATCCACCCACCCAATAATCCACCAAACAAATCTTCAATTGGAGGAAGTCGATATTTATCTGTTATGATATCGGATTTAAAAGCATCACAAATACAAACTGAACCATAAATTCCCTGCAGTGCAGAAAGAGGCCGTTTGGTCATCGAGTCTGCCCCAACTCTCCGGAACAATATCCAATCCAGCCCAACCCACATCCATCCTGTAACTCCATGCATTTAACACGGCTAATTCACCCATCTACCATGGGTAGACGGCTAATTCACCCATCTTTAGGCACCAAGGCGCAATTTAGCATGACCAACCCACCTAACCTGCACATCTTTGAACTGTGGGAGGAAAGCAAAGGACCCAGGGACATGCTTGTTGCAGTTTTGACTTCTTATGGGGGGTTCCCAACTTGTGGATCTTCATTCCTGCATCAAATTGTAAAGCTTTTTTAGCACCAGTTCCATCAACACTGCAAATTCTACCGCTGTCTTTAAAATCAAAGCATGTTCAGTGAGCAATCTTCCTTAGATACTCTCATTTTGGAGACCACAAATTGGACAATCTCAAAGAGTATCTTCTAATGTCTCACTAAAGTCACAATGTTGGGCCCGTCCCTTCACTTGCACATCAATCTTCAATCTTGTTGCGTGAACAAAGAAAGGGCAAAACATTGTATTTCCTCCCTCTAACAAAATTTGGGTAGACTAAGCGGTTACATTGTAAAGTTGTGACATCAGACACTAGGAACTCTCATTTCTGTCCTAAACACCTACTGTTACCTTTAACCCTCCTCTTAAGTTTAAATCTTCTTAAATTATTTTGGAATGAAGGAAAGCATTCTTTCTGGTTGTATCACAGCTTGGAATGGGCTCCTGCTCTGCCCAAGACCATAAAAAAACTACAAAATGTCATAAATGTAGCCCAGTTCATCAAACCAGCCTTCCATCCATTGACTCTGTCTACACTTCCCACTGCCTCGGCAAAGCAGCCAGAATAATTATGGACGCCACGCACCCCGGACATTCTCTCTTCCACCTTTTCCCATCAGGAAAAAGATGCAGAAGTCTGAGGTCAGGTACCGACTGGCTCAAGAACGGCTTCTTCCCTGCTGTCGGACTTTTGAATGGACTTACCTCGCATTAAGTTGATCTTTCTCTACACCCTAGCTATGACTGTAACATTACATTCTGCACTCTCTCCTTTCCTTCTCTATGAGTAATATGTTTTGTCTGTATAGCGTGCAAGAAACAATACTTTTCCCTGCATATAATACATGTGACAATAATAAATCAAATCAAATAGAATCAGGAATCCCACTCACATTCAATTTGCTGCAATTGGAAACAAAATATTCAGTAGTGATCATTCTTTAATTAAAGTGTCAGTCTCAAGTGCGAGAGGCTGTGAGTCTGCAGCTGGTGTCACTGTCAGCGAGAGGTGAAAGGGACTAATTTAGGAGTTACATGCTCGTGTGTTTGTGCAAAAAGCAATTCTGCTCTGAGCCTCCCATTAACCTCTGCTGCTGGATTCCAATTCAAGCAATCCTCCGAGTAGGCACTCGATTAGGGCGGTTTAACTTGTACATTTCACAAACAGGCTCACTGATAATCAGAGGCAAACGATCAAAGCTGAGTCCAGTTCCTTTCCCTGTTAAATCAAGACAAACTTCCTGCTAAAACTCAACCGAATCCCAGCCTGATATTTCCACAGCTCCCAGTAGTTGGAGCAGGGAGACACAATCAGGAATGTGATGGAATATTCCCCACTTACCTGAGCGAATGCAGCTGTAGCTCTGCAGAAAGCAGCTCGACAGATAGAACAGGAATCGTTCTTTTACACATTTTTTAACCAAACATTTTCACCAATACACTTCCAAACTCAGCAACACAGCCTCACTCTGCAGCTTCCTTTGAACCAATTAAAAATTGGACAAATTAACAAGCAATCAAACAAACTAATAAAAGTGGACAACCCCTTAAAGGAGCACCTGTAACCAAAGGACAAAAATACAAGGAAAATTTACAAATTCAAATTAAAATATGATTTTCTTTCTTTTTTGATGGGATATGAACATTTTATTTATTACCCATCTCTAATTACCTCCAGGGCAGTTGAGAGTCACCCACATTGCTGTGGCTCTGGAGTCATATGTAGGCCAGACTGGGTAAGGACAGTAGATTTCCTTCCCTAAAGGACATTAGTGACCCAGATGGATTTTTCCAACAATCGACAATGGTTTCCTGGTCATCAGTAGATTCCTAGTTCCAGATATTTTAATTGAATTCAAATTCCACCATCTGCCGTGGAGGGATTCGAACCCGGGTCCCCAGAACATTAGCCAAATTTCTGGATTAATTACTGGATCCAGAAACTCAGCTGATGTTTTAGGGATCTGGCCAGGTCAATAAAGCACAACAATCCCACAGCCTCCAATCCCACACTCCCCTTTCCCCTACCCCCCCCTTTCCCCTACCTACAGCACTGTGGGTGTGCCTACACCACAGGGACTGCAGCCAGTTCAAAATCAGCTCACCACCACCTTCTCCAGGGGGCAATTAGGGATGGGCAATAAATGCTGACCCAGCCAACGAGACCCACATCCCATAAAAGGACAGTAAAATACGCATGGTGTGCGCGACAAATATCAGCCGTGATTCTCCCATTGCGACCCACTCCATTTCCCTACAGTGACCTTAAACAGGGATTTGTACATGTACCGAGAACGTACGCACATCTCCCAGAGCCGGTGAACAGTTACCGGTCAGACCTCACTGGAAACTGGTGGGAAGGCAGATAAATCATTTCAAACTTTGCTGCATGTATTTTACGTGTTCATTATTGAATCTCCCATCCCACCAGGAATACTTCATCCCAGCCGGATTCAGACTAGCTCCCCACAGTGGGGGAACTGGCGGGAGACCCCGCTGGAATGAAGGGAGGGGTATTCAGCACTCCCCCAGGAGTCGGGAGATGAACGAGGTGGTGCCCCTGTGCATAGACACCCTGGCAGTGCCAGCCTGAGACCCTGGCACTGCACAAGGGGCAAAGTGCCCATGCGCAGGGGCATTTTTAGCACTGTCCATTGGGCAATGCCAAGAGGGTGGGACCTATTGTGGGCAGGGCCTAGGGGTAATCAGTTGGAGTGGAGGGGGGGGGTGGTCTCATTGCCACTTTGCAATGGGATTGGTCCAGGATGGAGGGAGGGCAGCGACTGGGGCAGGCTGGGGTTGGTGGGGGGGGTGATCTGGCAGGGGTGTCTGCTGGGATGAAAGGGGTTGGGGTGGAGCCTGGACATCAGGGCACTACAGGATGTGGGAGGGAGGGAGGGTGTCCTGGGAATTGCTGTGGGGGCCACGACCAGGCCATGGCTGGGAGGGGGAGTGTTGCTGGAGGGGCAGCACTGAATTCCCGAGCTGGCCAGTGATTGGTTTGGCCAGTAAACGGGGAGGTTGATAGATCAGGATCACTGCATATATGCAGAGTTTCAGAACGATCAAACTCCAGCACAAACAGGCCCCGCTCCCCTGGGGTTTTAATAAGATTCACTCCTGGGCCCTCTGCACAGAGTGCGGAGATCCGGCTCAGAAGCTGCACTGACAAAATAGTCGGGATTTAGAACCGTTTTCCCACCAATTCAGCACTTCTGGGAGAATCGGGGCCAACATTCGGGCTGTTGTGTATAGAACCAGTGCTTTCTCAGCGATTTGGATGTGTTTGGTGTGTTATTGTGTGAGTTAATGAGATACAGTCGATGATGATGTATTTGTGGTATTAATGGGGAAAAGTATAGACAGGACTGTTCATTGGTCAGATCCTGACTAACGTTGTCAGAATTCAGTGTCTCAAATCAAAGCAACTTCCCATCCATCTTTCCAGCAGGAAAACAAGTTTCACCTGTGTATCTCCCAATCAAACATCACCCAGTAACCAACCTCAAACGCTTCAGCTTTTTCCCTTCAGCACAGTTGGGAAATTCTATTGTGAATCAGTCGGAACACAGAGTCTTGGTTCCAGCTCAGCTGTGGAAACGTTCCTCAGGTACGTCCATGGTGCTGTTAGCGAGGGAATTCCGGGATTTTGACCCAGCAATGGTGAAGGAAAGACAGATACATTTCCAAGTCAGAATAGCGAGAGTCTCGGAGAAGAACTTGGTGTTCCCAGATTTCTGCTAACTTTGACTTTCTAGATGGTATCAGTCAGGAGGTTTGGAAGGTGTGAGAATCTTGGTGAGTCGCTGCATCTTGTAGACGGTAACATGGCTCCCACCGTGCGTCGGTGGTGGAGGGAGTGGGAGTTTGTGGATGGGGTGCCAATCAAGCGGGGTTGCTTTATCCTGGATGGTGTTGAATTTCTTGAGTGTTGTTGGACTCATTCAGGGAAGTGGGGAGTATTCCATCACACTCCTGACCTGTGGCTTGTAGAAAGTGGACGGGCTTTGGGGAATTAGGATGTGAGTTACTCCCACACAGTTTAACATACCCAGAAGAAGTAGTGTGAAGCCGTTTAATGATATTGCGATGGAGGTACACACCCAGAGGGGGCGGTGTGAAGTTGGGTGGGGGGATAAAGTCACAAACTGAATTTTTGCTGTCGCAAATATGCCACGGTTTTCCCATCAGAGTTAGCAGCCACACCGAGATTTACGTCAATATCAAACAGACCCCGAGAATCACACCCATTCTCTGACCAGCTGAGGATTTCCAGAACTTTCTGTTTGGATTTTAGATTTTCGGCCCCTGTTATAGTTCAGTACCTGATTGGCTGTGATGTTCTTTGGGAGTTTGCAAAAGGGATTTTTCCAAACAAGTTTGTGGTCTTGGGTTTATGATGGATTAGGGATGAGACAGCGGCTAATAGGTTGCAGGGACTGGGAGGCACAGCTTTACACAGAGTTCTGTATATTTGGGTGACATTACCCATTAACAGAGCCAAGGTCATTCTCTGTACCGTTTAGTTTTATTGCAACCTGATGCAGGCTGAGCTGAAGTTAGAAATCTTTCAGCGAGTTAGTGATTGGGCTACATCACAACATAACAGAACACACAACATCATAGAACATAGAACATAGAACATTACAGCGCAGTACAGGCCCTTCGGCCCTCGATGTTGCGCCGGCCAGTGGACCCTCTAACCTAAACTATTCCAATATCATCCATATGCCTATCCACCGACCATCTGAATGCCCCCAAAGTAGGCGAGTCCACAACTGCTGCAGGCAGGGCATTCCACGCCCTCACCCCCCTCTGTGTAAAGAACCTGCCTCTGACATCCGTCCTATAACTACCACCTCTTAATTTAAAGTTATGTCCCCTCATGTTGGTCATCACCATCCAAGAAAAAAGGCTCTCACTACCCACCCTATCCAATCCCTTGATCATCTTATACGCCTCAATTAGGTCACCGCGTAACCTTCTTCTCTCTAATGAAAATAACCTCAGGTCCTCAGCCTTTCCTCATAAGGCCTTCCCACCATACCAGGCAACATCCTGGTAAACATCCTCTGCACCCTTTCCAATGCTTCCACATCTTTCTTATAATGCGGCGACCAGAACTGTACGCAATACTCCAAGTGCGGCAGCACCAGAGTTTTGTACAGTTGTAACATAACCTCACGGCTCCTAAATTCAATCCCTCTACAATAAAAGCTAACACACCGTACGCCTTCTTAACAACTTTATCAACCTGGGTGCCAACTTTCAAAGAGCTATGTACTTGTACCCCAAGATCCCTCTGCTCGACAACACTATTAAGGGTCCTTCCATTAGCCCTATATTTCATATGCCTGTTATTCATACCAAAGTGAATCACCTCACACTTATCCGTATTGAATTCCATTTGCCACCTCACGGCCCAGCTCTGCAACCTATCTATGTCCCTCTGCAAACTGTAACATCCATCCTCGCTGTCTACAACTCCCCCCACTTTGGTATCGTCAGCAAATTTACTAATCCAAACCTCTACACCCTCATCTAGGTCATTTATAAAAATGACAAACAGCAGTGGCCCTAAAACAGATCCTTGAGGTACACCACTTGTAACTGCACTCCAGGTTGAATATTTCAAATCAACCACCACCCTCTGTCTTCTATCAGCTAGCCAATTCCTAATCCAAATGCTAAATCACCTTCAATCCCATGCATCTGCACTTTCTGCAGTAGCCTACCATGGGGAACCTTATCAAACGCTTTGCTAAAATCCATATACACTACATCAACTGCCTTACCCTTATCTACCTCTTTGGTCACCTCCTCAAAAACTCAATAAGGTTTGTGAGGCACGACCTACCCTTCACAAAACCGTGCTGACTATCCCTAATCAATTTATTCCTCTCTAGATGCTTATAAATCCTGTCCCTTATAATTCTTTCCAAGACCTTGCCCACAACAGAAGTCAGGCTCACCGGTCTATAATTTCCAGGATGGTTCCTACTCCCCTTTTTGAACAAAGGGACAACATTTGCCATCCTCCAGTCTTCCGGCACTATACCTGTAGCTAACGACGACATGAAGATCAAAGCCAAAGGCTCTGCAATCTCCTCTCTAGCCTCCCAGAGAATCCTAGGGTAAAACCCAT
Organism: Sphyrna mokarran; assembly: GCA_024679065.1. NCBI lineage: Eukaryota > Metazoa > Chordata > Chondrichthyes > Carcharhiniformes > Carcharhinidae > Sphyrna > Sphyrna mokarran. The sequence continues at coordinate 3,357,334 of JAGIQG010000025.1, forward strand.
CTGGCCCAGGGGACATATCAATTTTCATACCCTCAAGATTCGCTAACACCTCCTCCTTATGAACCTCAATCCTACCCAGTCTACAACCTGGTATTGCAGTATTCTCCCCGACAACACTGTCTTTCTCCTGCGTGAATACTGACGAAAAATACTCATTCAGTGTCTCTCCTATCTCCTCAGGCTCCACACACAACTTCCCACTGCTATCTCTGACTGGCCCTAATCTTGCCTTAACCAATTTTTTATTATTTATATACCTGTAAAAAGCTTTAGGATTCTCCTTAATCCTATCTGCCAAAGTCTTCTCGTGTCCTCTTCTAGCTTTCCTCAACTCCCTCTTTAGCTCCTTCCTGGCTGATTTATAGCTCTCTATTGCCCTAACTGAGCCTTCACATCTCATCATTATATAAGCCTCCTTCTTCCTCTTCACCAGAGATTCAACTTCCCTAGTACACCATGGTTCCCTCACTCGACCACTTCCTCCCTGCCTGGCAGGTACATATTTATTGAGGACATGCAGAAGCTGTTCCTTAAATATGATCCACATTTCAGATGTCCCCAGCCCCTGCAATTTCCTGCTCCACCCTATGCATCCTAAATCTCTCCTAATAGCCTCATAATTACCTTCCCCCAGCTATAACTACTGTTATTCGGTACGTGCCCATCCCTTTCCATCACTAAGGTAAACGTAACCGAATTGTGGTCACTATCACCAAAGTGCTCACCCACCTCCAAATCTAACACCTGGTCTGGTTCATTACCCAGTACCAAATCCAATATAGCCTCACCTCTTGTTGGCCTACCTACATACTGAGTCATGAAACCTTCCTGCACACATTGAACAAAAACTGACCCCTCTAACGTACTTGAACTATAGCTTTTCCAATCGATATTAGGAAAGTTAAAGTCCCCCATTACAACTACCCTGTTACTTTCACACCTATCCAGGATCAACTTTGCAATCCCTTCCTCTACTTCTCTGGAACTTTTTGAAGGCCTATAAAAAACTCCCAACAGTGTGACCTCTCCTTTCTCGTTTCTAATCTCAGCCCACACTACCTCAGCAGACAAGTCCACATCAAACGTCTTTTCTGCCACCGTAATGCTGTCCTTAACTAACAATGCCACTCCTCCCCCTTTTCTACCACCACCTCTGCTCTGACTGAAACATCTGAACCCCGGAACCTGCAACAACCATTCCTGCCCCTGCTCTATCCACCTCTCTGAAATGGCCACAACATCGAAGTCCCAAGCACCAATCCAGGCTGCAAGTTCATCCACCTTATTGCGTATGCTCCTCGCATTAAAGTATACAGTCAATTAACCGAGAAAATGTTCATATAGTGAAGGGGCGTGGGAATAATCCCCAACTCCGAGAAATTGATCATATAAATGACAGAATTTTAAAGATAGAGGAGACCATTCGGCCCATTGTGTCAATGCTAGTTTTTTGTAAGGATTTTTCAATCAGCACATTTCCTGCTTTCCCTATTGTTTTGTCCATTTTCCTTGAAGGAAGTTGTCATCAGTTCTTGGAGGAGGATACTCCTTCACCAGAATTCCTTTATTTACAAGATCCATACAGGGTATTCCCAGTCTGCAGTCTCCACCCGGAGTGCCAGAGGAACTGACGCTCCTGTTTAAGGATAGAGCATAGGGCTTCCTGATTGGACCATTAATTTGGACTTTAATCAGGGAAGGGGTCATATTCAAACAGGTCAACCCCGATTGGCTGATTAAAATCGTGACACATGTCAAGCACCTGGAATGTGAAATTGGGTACTAGCCCAACATTTCCCAGTGGGAACTGCCCCACGATGGTTAACAAGGCTGCCTCACAGCTCCAGGGACCTAGGTTCAATTCCTGGCTTGAGTCACTGTCTGTGTGGAGTCTGCATGGGTTTTCTCCAGGTGCTCCAGTTTCCCCCCACATTCCAAAGATATGTGAGTTAGGTTGAATTGCCAAGGTAATTTGATTTATTATTGTCACATGTATTAACATCCAGTGAAAAGTATTGTTTCTTGTCCGCTACACAAGTACATTGTTCATAGAGAAGGAAAGGAGAGAGTGCAGAATGTAGTGTTACAGTCATAGTTAGGGTGTAGAGAAAGATCAACTCATTGTGAGGTAGGTCCATTCAAAAGTCTGACAGCAGCAGGGAAGAAGCTGTTCTTGAGTTGGTCAGTACGTGACCTCAGACTTTTGTATCTTTTTCCCGAAGGAAGAAGGAGGAAGAGGGAACGTCCAGGTTGCGTGGGGTCCTTAATTATGCTGGCTGCTTTGCCGAGGCAGTGTCAATGGATGGGAGTCTGGACTGCGTGATGGATTGGGCTACATTCATGACCTTTTGTAGTTCCTGTGGTCTGGGCAGAGAAGGAGCCCAAACCAAGCTGTGATACAACCAGAAAGAATGCTTCCTATGGTACATTTGTAAAAGTTGGTCAGAGTCATAGCAGATAGGCCAAATTTCCTTAGTCTTCTGAGAAAGTAGAGGCGTTGGTGGGTTTTCTTAACTATAGTGTCGACATGGGGGAGACCAAGACAGGTGATCTGGACACCTAAAAACTTGAAGCTCTCAACTCTTTCTACTTTGTCCCCATTGATGCAGGCATGTTCTCTATTACACTTCCTGAAGTCGATGATTATCTGTAACCAATGTCCTTTAAGGAAGAACATTACAGGGGGAAAGAGACCCCAGGCATGGTGTTGTTTTCCCATTCTCTGATTCCCACTGGAGTCTCCAGTCCTGCCCACCAGCGCAGAGGTGATGGGAGAATTCCCCCATAAAGTGCAATTCTAAAGAGGGCCACCGGAGCAGAGGGAGCTGGGGGTTTAGTCCCCAGGACGATACCCAGCATTGAGTCCATTATTAGGCTCACGCTGAAGGTCGAGGGATGTTGCAGAGAGAGTGACGGGAATGATCTGGGGATAAAGAACATTCATTATGGAGATAGTTTGGAACTGTTATTCTTGGAGAAGGAAATGTTGAGAGGAGATTGGATCGAGATGTTCAAAGGGAGGTCTGGACAGAACAGATCAAGAGAAATTATTCCTGTTGGTGGAAGGATTGGGAACCAGAGGTCATAGATTTAAAAAGATGGCAAAAGAATCAACATCAATAAGAGGGTGACGTGGTAGCACAATGGTTAGCACTGCTGCTTCACAGCACCAGGGACATGGGTTCAATTCCCAGCTGGGGTCAATGTCTGTGTGGAGTCTGCACATTCTCCCCATGTTTGCTTGGGTTTCCTCTGGGTGCTCCAGTTTCCACCAACAGTTCAAAGATGTGCGGGTTAGGTTGATTGGCTGTGCTAAATTAACCCTGGTGCGAGTTTATGGGAACAGAGCCTGGGTGGGATTGTGGCCAGTACAGACTCGATGGGCTGAACGGTCTCCTTCTGTGTTGTAGGGACATCTCTGAGGAAGTGAGTGGTTAGGATGGTGAGGGGGTTGCCTGTGGAAGGGGCAGATTTAATCAAAGCTTTGAGAAGGGAATTGGGTAAATACTTGAAGGAAAAATATTTGCAGGAGAGAGGGGCGAACAGAGTCGCTGTAGTAGAGATATAGCATGAACTCAGTGGAAGGAATGGCCTCTTGTACTGTAACCATTATTGTCTGTGGCTTAGTGTCAAATTTTAGTTGAGAACATTCACAAAAGCTTCCATTCATATTGGGAATGAGCACATTGAAGGCGTTATATAAACTTCAGTTGTTGTTATCAATGCCAGTTCTGTCCACTAGCCAGCGGGGAACACTGACCAGTGGTCTGGCTGACTGACTGCTCCCCCCCACCCCGTTTGGGACGAGTTGTAACATTCACGGCTAATAAATGGCCACAACTCAGCTGAATTTCCTTCTGAGCAGAACCTTCAGCCAGAGTAGGTCAGGAAATATTTCCACCGTGCCGGTTTCGCACTGAACGCCAGGCGCAGCGGGTAATTTGTAGATTGGGACTGTGGCCGGGATTATGGGATGTTCCAGCCCTGCACTGGTGCCCAGCTCAGCTGCACAGCTTACACTGAGACTTGGACACAGGGAGACTGTGCTGAATGCTGTGATTGTTCAGCTGTTGAGCTGCGGTGATCGAAAATGCTGTGAAGGCTGTGTGTTCACTGGAGAATGCAGGCAGCGGGAGTGTGCTCAGACTAATACATCTGTGAGTCAGCCTTCTCTCGCAGAAAATGTTAAGTACAGTTAACACGTTCACTGCAGAGTCTCAGCAACTCCGCACGGATCAGCTGTGTCTGCACCCTGCTCATCGTCACTTCTCAGAATAGACCCTGATATGCTGTGGATCGACAAAACAGAACGGCGTATAAATCTCACATTCTCATCACAAACCCACTTAGATCCTCCAACCGTCCAAATCCACAAAGAAAAACCACATTAAAGAGATTGAGAAAAAAGGAGAGGCTGCTCCGTAAGGGGAGGCCTTGTGTTATTAATCCAGCAAACTCAGCTAATTCTCTGGGGGCCAGGGTTCGAATCCTGCCACGGCAGATGGTGGAATTTGAATTCATGTGTTTAAAAAAAGAGCTGGAATTCAGAATCTGCTGATGACCACTCAATATTTTTTCCCAAAGGTAGGGGAGTCTAAAACTTGAGGACATAGGTTTATGGTGAGAGGGGAGAGATATGAAAGGGTCCAGAGGGGCAATTTTTTCACCCAGAGGGTGGTGAGTGTCTGGAACGAACTGCCAGAGGTAGTAGTAGAGGCGGCTACAATTTTGTCTTTTAAAAAGCATTTAGACAGTTACATGGGTAAGATGGGTATAGAGGGATATGGGCCAAATGTGAGCAATTGGGACCAGCTTAGTGGTAACAAAATAGCAGCATGGACAAGTTGGGCCGAAGGGCCTGTTTCATGTTGTAAACCTCTGTAACTCTATGAAACCCTTGTCCATTGTCGGAAAAATCCATCTGGTTCACTAATGACCTTTAGGGAAGGAAATCTGCCTTGGTTACCTGGTCTGGCCTACATGTGACTCCAGAGCCACAGCAATGTGGTTGATTCTCCAGGCAACAAGGGATGGGCACTAAATGCTGGCCAGCCATGTACCACACAAAAAAAATTAAAATATTATATATATATTCTCTATTCTGTGGAGTTTAGGAGAATGCGAGGTGATTTCAGACAAGACTCTGAAGGGCTTTGACTGAGAGACTGTTTCCCTTGGTTGGGGAATATAAAACATGGTGGCACAGTCTCAGGGTAAAGGCCAATCATTTAGAACTAAGATGAGGAGAAATGTCTCCAATCAAAGAGTTGTGAATCTTCAGGATTTTCTCCCCCAGGGGTTAAGACGCTTCCTGTTGAATGTGTTTAAGAGTTTTGATGTTCAGGGTGAGAAAGTGGAATTGAACACAAGTTAAGCCATGACGGTATTGAAGAGCAGAACAGGTTCGACAGGCCGAATGGCCGACTCCAGCTCCTGCTTCTAATGCTCTTATTTTCTTCCCCACCCTGGTGTCTTCCATCCTGGCTGATTTCTCCTGAGTCTGGAATTTGGATCTGGTTATTAATAATTCACTCGAGGCAATGCCCTCCTTCAGCTCAGTGTTAACCTTGCTGTTTCTCTGAAAGAGTATTCCAGTTAGTCACCCTTTCCCCAAGCTGCACTGTAGATTCACCAAGTAGCATCTTCCAAACCAAAAACCACTGTCTTCCAGAAGGACAAGAGCAGCAAATTCCTCAGAACTCCAGCACCTGGATGTTTCCCTGTGATCCCCACACCATCCTGAGTTGGAAATATATCATTGCTCTTTCACTGTCACTGGGTCAAATTCCTGGAACTCTCTTCTTAACAGCAGCTCAGGCATTACAGCGGTCCCACAAGGCAGCTCACCAACACTTTCTCAAGAGGCATGTCAGCTACAACTCTCACCAACTTTTACAGATGCACCGTAGAAAGCATTCTTTCTGGTTGTATCACAGCTTGGTATGGGCTCCTGCTCTGCCCCAGATCACAAAAAAAACTACAAAGGTCGTGAATGTAGCCCAATCCATCACACAAACCAACCTCCCATCCATTGACTCTGTCTACACTTCCCGCTGCCTCGGCAAAGCATAATTAAGGACCCCACGCACCCCGGACATTCTCTTTTCCATCTTCTCCCGTCGGGAAAAAGATACAAAAGTCTGAAGTCATGTACCAACCGACTGATGAACAGCTTCTTCCCTGCTGCTGTCAGATTTTTGAATGGACTTACCTTATGTTAAGTTGATCTTTCTCTGTACCCTCGCTGTGACTGTAATACTACATTCTGCACTCTCTCCTTTCCTTCTCTATGAACAGTTTGCTCTGTCTGTATAGCGTGCAAGAAGCAGTATTTTTCACTGTATGTTAATACGTGTGACAATAATAAATCAAATCAAATTGAATTAAATCAAATTAAGGAAGGGCAATAAATTCTGACTGGCCAGTAATATGTTGTTTCACTGAAGGATCAGTTCAATATCTGTCCTGGAATTCTGCCTTCAGAGCAGGGGTGAGAATGTAGCCACGGAGCCATAGTCAAGATTACAACCATAAAACCACAGAATCCCAGCAGTGCAGAGGGAGGCCATTCGTCCCATTGAATTTGCGCTGACTCTCCAAAAGAGCATCTTACCCACGCCCCACCCTGCCACCTTAACCCCGTACATTTAGCACGGCCAATGTACCTAACCTGTACAGCTTTGGACTCTGGGAGGAAACCAGAGCGTCTGCAGGAAACCCATGCAGACACAGGGAGAATGTGCAAACTCCACACAGACGGTGGCCCAAACTGGGAATCGAACCAGGGTCCCTGTGAGAATTGGTAGTGTAGGACAAGGTATAAACAAGGAAATAAGAAATACTTGAAACAAGGACAATGCAGAAATCATGGGGGATTCAATCTATAGTCAGACTGGGTAAACCTAATTAGTGCTGATCATAGAATGGAAGTGGAGGCCATTCAGTCCATCGAGAAGGCAGCGACAACAATCCCAAGTAATCTCACAAATTTACTCTGCTAAACCCTTTAACCTTTGCATCCCGGGACACTAAGAGGCAATTTAGTTTTAACAATACACCTAACCTGCACATTTTTGAACAGTGAAAGAAACCCATGCAGACACGGAAAGAATGTGCAAACTCTGCACTGACAGTGACCCAAGCTGGGAATCGAACCCAGGTCCCTGGTCCTGTGAGGCAGCAGTGCTAACCACCGTGCCCCCAGTTGAGGAGGATTAATTCCTGAGATATATGCAAGCTGGTTTTCAGGAACAGTAAATCGAGAAACCAATTAGAGGACAGACTATTTTAGACCCAGTATTGTGCAATGAGAAATGGCTAATTAATCATTTCATTGTAAAGGAGCCTTTGGGGAAGAGTGATCACAATGTAGTGGAGTTTCACATAAAGTTTGAAAATGATGTAGTTTAATCCCTAACTGGGGTCTTTAATCTAAACAAAGACACAAAGGCCAAATTGCCTGAGGTAGATGGAGGTATTGAAAGGTGTGATGGAAAACAAATATTGGCAACAAATTTATATTCCCTTAAAACACAAGAAGGCAGCGAAAAATGTGATCAAACTGTGGCAGACAAGATTAGTTCAGAGGGAGAAGCTAATTAAATTGGCAAAATAAAATAGTGAGCCTGAGGATTGGGAACATTCTAGAATTCAGCAAGGAACATAAGAATATAAGAAATAGGAGCAGGAGTCGGCCATCCAGCCCCTCGAGCCTGCCCCACCATTCAATAAGATCATGGCTGATCTGAAGTGAATCAGTTCCACTTTCCCGCTTTCTCCCCATAACCCTTAATCCCCTTGTCTATCAGAAATCTATCTACCCGTGACTTAAATATATTCAACGAGGTAGCCTCCACCGCTTCAACGGGTAGAGAATTCTAGAGACTCACCAAATCCTTTGGTTTCCTCCTCAACCCAATCTAAACTATCCTTCCCCATCTTATTTTGAGGCTGTGCCCTCTAGTTCTGGTTTCCTTTCTAAGCGGGAAGAATCTTTCTACCTCTACCCTATCCAGTCCCTTCATTATCTTGTAAGTCTCCATAAGCTCCTCTCAGCCTTCTAAACTCTAACAAGTACAGACCCAGTCTATTCAATCTCCCTTCATAAGCTAACCCCTTCATCTCCAGTATCAGCCTGGTGAACTTTCTCTCCAAGGCCAGTATATCCTTTGACTGAGACACAGTACTCCAGTTGCGGCCTCACCAGTGCCCTGTACAGTTGCAGCAAGACCTCCCTGTTTTTATATTCTATCCCCCTCGCTATAAAGGCCAATATTCCATTTGCCACCTTGATCACCTGCAGACTGGGTTTTTGTGATTCGTGCACAAGGATCCCTAGGTCCCTCTACACTGTAGCATGCTGGAGAACCAAGCAACTAATCAAGAACAAGAAAACAGATTTTCATTCATTCAAGGGTCAGCATTCATTGTCTGCCTCTAATTACCTTTGAGAAATTACACTATGGAAGTAAACTAGGGAGGGTCATAAAAACGGGCTGTGAAAGTTACAATTGGTCTCTAAAAAGGAAAAGACAAATGTGGGCCCACTACAGCAGAGGCAGGAGAACTCATAATGGGGAATATGGAAATAGGATAGAAACAAATAACTTCCCAGAAATATTAGGGAGACAAGGGACCTGTAAGATTGAGGACCTGGAGGAAATTAATATTTATAAAAAAAAAGTAGAGATGGAGAAAATAATGGGACTGAAATTTGTACGGAGGGCATTAGCTATGAGAGGTTGGAGAAACTTGTAGATAGAAGTCTACAAGATTATGAGAGGCATGGACAGAGTGGATAGTCAGAAGCTTTTTCCCCAGGGTGGAAGGGTCAATTACTTGGGGACACAGGTTTAAGTACGAGTGGCAAGGTTTAAAGGAGATGTACGAGGCAGGTTTTTTATACAGAGAGCGGTGGGTGCCGGAACTCACTGTGGGGGGATGTAGCGGAAGCGAGTGCGATAGTGACTTTTAAGGGGCGTCTGTACAAATGTTTGAATAGGATGGGAATAGATCAATGTGTCCCCAGAAGGGTAGGGGGCTTTAGTTAAGCACGGTCGGTGCAAGCTTGGTGGGGGGCAAAGGGCCTCTTCCTGTGCTGTAATTTTCTTTGTACTTTGTTCTTAATGCGTGCAAATTTTTAAGCATTCCCACATTACCCAATCTGATTCCTGGAGGATTGACGTTAGACTTTTCGATGTTTGATTCATTGGCAGTGTATTCCGATATTTTTGTTCCATTCTCTAATTCTTTCACCTTTGTCAATATTCTCCTAACCCGACTATCCACCTTTTCCCAATAAGAAAGCGAGATGCTGTTCAGGCAGGAATTCTGAAATAAAAACAGGACATTGGACAAACTCAGCAGTTCTGTGGAGAGAGAAGCAGTGTTAATGTTTGGAGTCTGTATTACCTCAGTTTCTCTCTCCATAAACCTGCTGAGTTTATCTGGCATTTACTGCTTTTATTTCCTTACATAATATTGCTTTAGCACGTTAACATGAGAAAACTCTTGCCTCTGTAACTGGATTCTGAACTTCTGAATCCACAATCCACAATCAGTAAGGGTAGGCAACAACACCTCTCCATGATTACCCTCAACACTGGTGCTCCACAAGGCTGTGTTCTCAACTCCCTGCTTTACTCCTTATACACCTATCACTGTGTGGCCAAATTCCCCTCCAACTCAATTTTCAAGTTTGTTGACGACACCACCGTAGTGGGTCTGATCTCAAACAATGATGAGACAGAGTACAGGAATGAGATAGAGAATCTGGTGAACTGGTGCAGCGACAATAATCTCTCTCTCAATGTCAATAAAATGAAGGAGATTATCATCAGGAAGCATAAAGGAGAACATGCCCCTGCCTACATCAATGGAGATGAAATAGAAATGATTGAGAGCTTCAAGTTTTTAGGTGTCCAGATCACTAACAACCTGTCCTGGTCCCCCCACCCATGCTGACACTATAGTTAAGAAAACCCACTAATGTCTCTACTTTTTCAGAAGACGAAGGAAATTTGACATGTCAGCTACAACTTTCACCAACTTTTACAGATGTATCATAGAAAGCACTCTCTCTGGTTGTATCACAGCTTGGTCTGGGCTTCTCTCTTCTTAAGTTCATAACAAACTACAGAAGGTCGTGAATGTAGCCCAATCCATTGCGCAAACCAGCCTCCCATCCATTGACTCTGTCTACACTTCCTGCTGCCTCAGGAAAGCAGCTGGCATAACTCAAGGATGCCACACACCCCGGACATTCTCTCTTCCACCTTCTTCCTTCTGGAAGAAGATACAAAAGTCTGAGGTCACGTACCAGCCGACTCAAGAACAGCTTCTTCCCTGCTGCTGTCAGACTTTTGAATGGACCTACCTTATATTAAGTTGATCTTTCTCTGCACCCTAGCTATGACTGTAACACTACATTCTGCACTCTCTCCTTTCCTTCTCTATGAACAGTATGCTTTGTCTGTATAGCGCACAAGAAACAATGCTTTTCACTGCATGTCAATACTTGTGACAATAAATAAATCAAATCAAAATCAGCATTGCAGATCGAGAGATTGAGAAAATACAATAAGATCATAAAACTGTAAGACAAAGGAGCAGAAAAAGGCAATTTGGCCCATCAAGTCTGCATTCAAACATTGCTGATATTTTTCTCATTCCCATTCTCCTGCCTTTTCCCCATATCTCCTGATCCCCTTATTAATCAAGAACCTATCTATCTCTGTCTTAATGACCTGGTCTCCACAGCCTTCTGCAGCAAAGAGTTCCACAGATTCCCCACTCTCTGGCTGAAGAAATTCCTCCTCATCTCTGTTTTAAAGGATTGTCCCTTCAGCTTGAGGTTGTGCCCTCTGGTTCTAGTTTTTCCTAGTTGTGGAAACATCCTCTCCACGTCCACTCTATCCAGGCCTCGCAGTATCCTGTAAGTTTCAATAAGATATCAAGAGCAGTGGGAGTGTTTTCCGTGTGTGAAGCTAAATCCTGACTCCGCTCACACAGAGCTGCTTTCCATTTGTTATTTTCTAACAGGCAGCTGAACCCAGCACCAGCCCACACAGTACCCTGGAAGCAGTCACTGAGTGTGCACTGCTGATAGGATCTGAGAATTCTAATCCCCTTTGCGAGAATCGATGTCAACTCACATTGCTCATCATTCACCACTTGGGGGAAGATTTCCTCCTTGTTTTAAGCAGTGGAAACAAAAGTCAGATCCTTCTAACCAACATCCTGACTCTCTCTCTCTCTCTCTCTCTCTGTGTGGGAGGGACTGAACGGGAAGAGGAGATCCTCTTGTTAGCTGTCACTCCGTCCGCAGCCTCAACACTTTGTTTTCAGCTGCCGACTGCTGGAGGGATAAAAAGTGTCAAAGAGGTGAGATGTAGGTCTGCCCGCTGTGTGTGTAATGTGTAACTTCCAAAGGGGCAGGAGGCATTAGAAATTCCCCAAACTCACAGCTATTGTGTTGAACCATCTACCCCAACATTACCCATTGTCCTGTTATCAGTGTAATATCCAGGATGCTGCTATTCCCATGTGGAATTTACAATCCACAGAGCCCAACAATGTGTGGGATAGGTGGATTGGCCTTGCTAAATTAGAAAGAATTTATTAGTGTCACATTAACACTGCAATGAAAGTACTGTGGAATTCCCCTAGTATCAGGGGGACTAGCTAGGGTTAATACACAGGCTAACAGAGATAAGGCTTGAGTGGGACTCGATGGGCTGAATGACCTCTTTCTGCACTGTTGGATTCTATGATATTGATGCACTGCATAATATCCCGAGTATTAACAGCATAGTGCTTAACAGGGTCATCCAGAATTACTGAGACATCAGCTCTGACCGTGAAGGGTCCCAGACTCATAACTTCTATCTCTTTGTTGGTCTAACTCTCCGATCTGGTCGGCCATGGGAATCATCACAATAAATACGATAGATAAGCCAGAGAGGTCCTTCGACCTTGGGTGAGACTGGAGAATCCCACTCAGTTAGATTATTCCTTAATCCTATATATTTAAACAGATATTCCCCTCAACTGGATGGATTATCTCTGGATTATTAATCCAGAAACTCAGCTAATGTTCCGGGGATCCGGGTTCAAATCCCGCCACAGCAGATGGTGGAATTTAAATTCAATTTTAAAAAATCCGGGTTCGAATCCCGCCACGGCAGATGGTGGAATTAAGAATCTACTGATGACCATGAAACCATTGTTGGAAAAACCCATCTGGGTCACTGATGTCTCTTTAGGGAAGGAAATCTGCTGTCCTTACCCAGTCTGGCCTACATGTGACTCCAGATCCACAGCAATGTGGTTGATTCTCAACTGCTCTCCAAGACAATTAGGGATAGCTAATAACACTGGTCCAGCCAGCAGTGCCCATGTCCAATAAATGATTAAATACAAATTGTCTTCATCATTTAACTCCTTTTCGTATCATTCCAGTGAATTTGCTCTGCTCTCCTTCCACTGTGTCCAACTGGAGGTGTGGAGGGCAGAACTCAGCATTGTTACTCTAATGGGGTCTGTCCTTGAGGTAAATGAGATAATGTTGGGCATGGATGTGGTCTCATGATTGGGATTTTAACTGAGAACATTAATAAATCTCAGCGCACATTCCCTCTCCTCTCCGTTATTCACTCAATCACCTTCCCTGAATAGAAGCATTCAGAGTCAGCTGATCAGACTCTGAGCTCAGAGATTTAAACCCCTCGTTAAATTTAAAGTTTATTTATCAGTAAGGCTTACATTAACACGGCAATGAAGTTACTGTGAAATTCCCCTAGTAGCCACACTCCGGCACCTGTTTGGGTCAATGCACATAACCAGCACGATTTTCAGAATGTGGGAGGAAACCGGGGCACCCAGAGGAAACCCACGCAGACATGGGGAGAATGTGCAAACTCCACACAGACAGTGACTCAAGTGGGAATTGAACCCAGGTCCCTGGCACTGTGAAGCAGCAGTGCTAACTACAGTGCTACCGTGCTGCCCCATTAAGACATGAACACAGAATGAAAGCTGATGAGTTCATATAAACATAAGGAGAACTAGGAGCAGGATTGGACTATTCGGCCCCTCGATCTGGCTCCACCATTCAATAAGATCGTGGCTGATCTTTTCGTGGATTCAGCTCCACTTACCCGCCGGCTCACCAAAACCCTTAATTCTTCTTCTGTTCAAAAATTTATTTACTCTCATCTTAAAAACATTCAATGAGGGAGCCTCAACTGGGCAGGGAATTCCACAGATTCACAACCTTTGTGTGAAGAAGTTCCTCCTCAACTCAGTCCTGAATCTGCTTCCCCTTATTTTGAGACCATGCCCCCTAGTTCCAGTTTCACCCACCAGTGGAAACAACTTCCCTGCTTCTATCTTATCGATTCCCTTCCCTTTATAATCTTATATGTTTGTATAAGATCTCCCCTCATTCTTCTGAATTCCAATCAGTATAGTCCCAGTCTACTCAGTCTCTCCTCATAAGCCAATCCTCTCAACTCCAGAATCAACCTAGTGAATCTCCCCTGCACTCCCTCCAGTGCCAGTAAATCCTTTCTCAAATAAGGAGACCAAAACTGTACACAGTAACTCCAGGTGTGGCCTCACCAGCACCTTATACAGCTGCAACATAACCTCACTGTTTTTAAACTCCATCCCTCTAGTAATGAAGGACAAAATTCAATTTTTCTTCCTAACTACCTGCTGTACCTGCAAACCAACTTCTTGAGGTTCCTGCACAAGGACACTCAGGTCCCTCTGCACTGCAGAATGCTGTAAGTTCCCCTGAGATATAGGAGCAGGAGGATGATTCCACTGCCATGGTGGAGCTGAGTCCACAAAAAGATCAGCCATGATCTTATTGAATAGCGGAGGATGTCAGAGAGAGCAATGCGGTAAATGGCTTTCCTCCGACTGCAAAATAAACCCTCAAATTTCAGTAACAGAACAACTAGAATTCTGGTCGATTAAAGGAAAATATTGCGGATGCTAGAAATCTTGAAATGAAACCAGAAAAGAATGGGATAAAACCTCAGCGTTTCTCTGTGGATAGAGAAACAGAGTTAGTGTTTCGGGTCAGCGTGACTCCTCTTCCAAGCCAAAGGAACGGAGGAGTGTGATGGGTCTAATTCTGTTTAAGTGGATTAGAGCAGCTGGAATTCACTAGTGATTGATGGCACTTAGGAAAGATTTGACAAAATGTTCAGGACACAAGACAGAGAAAGTACATTGGTTGGAATTCTCCAACTTTGCCCATGGCTGGGATTTTCCAGTTCCGCTGCAGTGAATGGAGTTTGGGCTGAGCGCGAAATTCTCCATTCGCAATCGTGACAGGGACAGGGTGAACAGGATCGGAGAATTCAGACTGTTGTATACACTGAGCGATTCATCAACCTGCATGGGGAACAGGAGGATGTGTTGAGGCCAGTCAAAGATAAATGCAAGTGTTCATTGGAGAAGAAACCTGTGTTGATACTGAACTCTTAATATATTCCATCTTTAAGGACTGCTTTAAAATTCAGTATTTTCTTACAGGTGGTCAGTTTGTCTGACAGGAATTCAGCAGATGCTGGAAAGCAGGATAATTATTTATTTTAGCATTCTAAGTGTTTATTTAGCAGGAGGTTTAATGTGTTTTTGTTTACAAATATCTTGGGGTGTTTTCTTGATTAAAGTAATGGAAAGATGAATTAAGTATATAGGTCATATAGTCATGTGATATAGTCATGGAGGAGCTTTGTAGCTCAAAAAATAGCTGAGTTCCATTGCGGGAGAGGATTTGAAGATAGGATTCTACACGTAGCTCTCTTTCTCTCTCTCTCTCTCTCAACAACATCTGTCTGGAAGCTCCAAGGCTGTTAACAAAGGTTAAAGCAAGAATGCCTGAATTTGCTAACTACTTTTCAAATGGAGTTTATATCTGTAAGAGAAATATTGCTTCATTGGAGCTGAATATAACAAGTTAGAAATTAAGAATTTTTTTCTTTCATGTTTAAATAATGTTCAATGATTAAGAGTTAAACTGTTTTCATTTTGTTAGAATTATATTTAAACTGTGTTATCAATAAAGTTTATTTTGATAAAACATAAGTCCCTAATTTGTCAGTGGAATCACTCTTGCAACAAAACATCCCTTCCTCACATTTATCCAAAAATAGAAATTGTTGGGAAGGCACATAGTTGATTTAGGTTGCTTGACTCCTAAGCTTTCCATAACTTTTTTGAATAACTTCAATTTCACTCTGATGTTGAAAACCAAACCTTGATTTATGAACTAATTCAAAATCATCTGCCATTTCTGCTGCCAATCTATCAGTTTTAATCCTTTACTCATCTTTTATTCTAGTCTGGCTTCACAATATACTTGGGGTTTCTGATCTGGCACCTTAATAAAAATTGGGGGCTCATCCGGGATTAAAAACTATAATTCTTTGTTTGGTTTGGGATTATTGAACTCAAAGACAGTGAGGGTTGAAGGATTGGTGCTTTCTTTTATGTGATGCACTTGGTTAGTTTAAACTTGAAGCACTTTGTGGAAAAATAGTTCTTTCAGTGGCTAAAGATTTTCTGGGTGTGGAAGTCACTCAGAGTGGTTTATAAAAACTTTTGGATTTGGCCAACTAGCTGGAGTTGACTTTGCCTGGAGGGGTGAGGACGGCAGAGATAACTTCCACCATAGTTCAGCATCTAAAAGTTGCCAGAGACACAGCTTGAATCATGAAAATTAGCCAAAATTCAATTAAAAATGAAAGCTTGAAGAGGAAAAAGAAATGAGATAGCTTGAATTTTGATCAACTACAAGAGAAAGAGAGAGGAAAGGGTAAAAGAGAGAGCGAGCTTTTGAACTTCAGAAACTGGAACTAAAAAGTGGCGGCAGAAAAGGCAAATGTTGAGAGAAGTGATGGAGAAAATAAGGAAAAATTAACCCATCTTGGTCAAAATCCTGGAGAAGATATATTTAAATATATTCACGTGCCAAAGTTTAATGAGAAAGATGTAGAAGCCTTTTTCATTTTATTTAAAAATTAGCTAAACCATTAGAATGGCCACAGAGCACATGGGCATTACTGATTCCGTCAAAGTTAGTGGGTAGACCTAGTGAGGCATTTGTGTTATTATCAGAGGAAGTATGTGGGAGATATGATGACGTGAAAAAAGCCGTCTTGATTGCATATGAACTAGTGCCAGAAGCCGACAAACAATGGTTTAGAAATCTGAGGTAGAGAAAAGGTCAAATGTCATCAAGGAATTTTACAGCATGGAAACAGGCCCTTCGGCCCAACTTATCCTTTTTTTAAAACCCCTAAACTAATCTCAATGGCCCACATAAATTTGAAAGAATCAAACAAAGTAACTTTGACAGGTGGATATGAGCATTGGAAGCTGTTACAGAAACAATTATTTTGGAAGAATTTAAAAATTCACTTCCTGCAGTAGTGAGAACTCACGTGGAAGAGTAGAGGGTTAAAATTGATGGATTGGCAGCAGAAATGGCAGATGATTATGAGTTAATTCATAAATCAAGGTTCGACTTTCGACATCAGGGTGAAAATAAAGTCATTTGGGAAGTTATGGGTAGTTTAGGAGTAAAACAATTTGCATCTTCTGTGTACCATCCAGGGTTGCAGGAACGGTTAGAGCGATGGTATCAAAATTTAAAGACCGTGTTGAGGGCAGATCACCTAGAGGACTGGGATAAAGGAATTCCATTTGTACTTTTTGAAATTAGGAATACACCCAATGAATCAATTAAATTCAGCCCATTTGGTAAGATGATCATTTAATTGACCAATGAGAAACTAGTGAGTCAGCACTCTAAGATATATTGTTGAATTATGTGTCAATCTTTAGGGAGAGACTAAAGTGGAGCTGGTAAATTGGTTAGACAGCTTTTAAAAGGAGCAGGATTAGCTAAGGTAAATGGGGTTATGGGGATAGGACCCGGTGGGATTGTGGTCAGTGCAGGCTCGATGGGCTGGATGGCCTCCTCCTGAACTGCAGGATCCTATGATTCTATCACACCAGTTTTGACAGCAGAGAATTTAGCAGAGCAATTTGAGATGGCTGTTGTTGTGGCATTGGTTCCGTACCGTTACAAGAAAGAAAGGGTAGAATTCCGATTGGCTATTTTTTTCCCCAAAAAAACTAAATATTCATCAAAATGAGTATCCCGTCGTTATGAAGGAAATGCTGCGTTTGGTGTAGGCATTTTCACATTTGTGTTGCCAGTAACTCATCAAAGACAATTGCTTACACTGACCATAATTCATCAAAGTTTCTGGAGAAGTTTCAAGATAAAAATGCAGGATTGTTTTAATGGAGTTTATTATTACAGACGTTTAATTTGAAGATCGTACCTGTGGCAGGAGGGGAGAATGTGAAGACTCAATGGGTCGAATTGCCTCCTTCTGCACTGTAGGATTCTATGAGTCTGTTCCCTGCCCCCTTGCCCATAGTGCTGGTCTAGAGAGCGATGCCCAAAGCTCATGGATTAAGATTCTAGCTGAGATTCATACAGAATGTCAATATTCCGGTGGAAGCTCTTCAATCTCTCTTTCCACTGGTGTTTGATCATCTGCCGATGATTTGCAGCCCCTTTTGGTTTTTATTCTGATTTTCTGTCCAGTTGTATCTCACAGTAAAGGAACTGGAAGATTCACATTTCTACAGCAGTTTCGAAGCAGCTTGAAGCGTTTCCGAGCCAGAGAAGAGTTTTGAAAACTAGCCAATATCGTGGTGAAGGAATTGAGATTGCACAGCAAGATCACACAAACAGCAATGTGATTAATCTCAGCCTCGGGAAGAAAGTCCTGCCTTTCTTTAAAATAGTGCACAGAATGACAACATGTCGAGTTCAATTTCCCACTGCGACCTCACCCAAGATTGTAGACAAAGAAAAAGTAACAGGAACGGGTCCTTCAGCCCTCCAAACCTGCCCCAACCATGCTGCTTGACTGAACTAAAATCCCCTACCCTTCTAGGGACCATATCCCTCTATTTCCATCCTGTTCATGTATTTGTCCAGACAACCCTTTAAATTTCACTATTGTATCCACTTCCATTACCTTCCCGGCAGCGATTTCCAGGCACCCACCCCCACCCTCCATATAAAAAACTTGTCTCGCACATCTCCTTTCAACCTCACCCCTCACACCTTAAACCTGTGCCCCAGTTCAGTATCTCATCTTGCACATGTCACTAGGGGAGATGTTAA
Source organism: Sphyrna mokarran (assembly GCA_024679065.1). Taxonomy (NCBI): domain Eukaryota; kingdom Metazoa; phylum Chordata; class Chondrichthyes; order Carcharhiniformes; family Carcharhinidae; genus Sphyrna; species Sphyrna mokarran. The sequence goes on from JAGIQG010000025.1 coordinate 3,375,560, forward strand.
GCTGGGTTTCTGCGTGTAGGAAGGTTAGCTAAATTCTCAATGATCCTCCCCTTTCCTCTGGACTTACAAACAACCAGTTCATGAGTCATGGCTAAGGAACAGAGCAGATTACTTCCCTCCTGCTGTGTGTTGAGAAATACATGCTGCTATGATTTTGAAATGTTGCTTAACTGCAACATTGCATCTGTTCTTAAATTATGGAGCAGCACAGTGGCACAGTGGTTAGCACTGCCGCCTCACAGCTCCAGAGGAGCCGGGTTCGATTCCTGGATTGGATTGCTGTCTGTGGGAAGTCTGCATGTTCTCCCCGTGACTGCATGGGTTTCCTCCGGCAGTCTGAAAAACGTGCTGGTTAGGTGCATTGGCCGTGTTAAATTCTCCCTCAGTGTACCCAAACAGGCACTGGAGTGTGGCGACTAGGTGATTGTCACAGTAACTTCATTGTAGTGTCAATGTAAGCCTACTTGCGACACTAATAAATTAACTAGAAAATTATTGTTTCTTGTGTGCTTTACAGGCAAAGCATACCATTCATAGAGTGTATGAGCCATGATGTGTGTTAGATGAAGCCACTGTGTACAGTTCTAGTCACCCTATTATAGAAAGAATATTATTAAACTAGAAAGAGCGCAGAAAAGATTTACTAGGATGCTACCGAGACTTGATGGATTGAGTTATAAAGAGAGGTTGGATAGACTGGGACTTTTTTCCTTGGAGGTTAGGAGGCTGAGGGGTGATCTACAGAGGTCTATAAAATAGTGAGGGGCACAGATCAGCGAGATAGTCAATATCTTTTCCCAAAGGTAGGGGAGCCTAAAACTAGAGGGCACAGGTTTAAGGTGAGAGGAGAGAGATACAAAAGGGTCCAGAGGGGCAATTTTTTTACACAGAGGGTAGTGAGTGTCTGGAATGAGCTGCCAGAGGTAGAGGTGGGTACAATTTTGCCCTTTAAAAAGCATTTAGACAGTTACATGGTTATAGAGGGATATGGACCTAACGCAGGAAATTGGGACTAGCTTAGTTATAAAAAAGGGCAGCATGGACAAGTTGGGCTGGAAGTCCTGTTTCCCTGCTGTAAATCTCTATGACTATGACACTATTTGAGATCCTTGTCCCAATCTCCTCACTCTAAACCCTCTGAGTGCCTCACAATTTCTACCGTGGAAATTTGACCTCTAACATCTGGAAATCATTTTATTTATTCAATGCTAACAAACGTTGCTTCTTGTTCCTCTTAAGCTGAAAATATATCATCCTGTCTGATTCTCCCCTCCCTGAATTCTCAATATGTCGGCATTGACCCCAACCAGGAAGGGAATCCACCTGTTAAATACCCGGAAACTGGGCAGAGTGAATCGGGAAAGTCAGACTTCTTCCTCCGAGGAGAACTCACTTTTCTCTGATTTTCCAATCACTGACTCAGCAAGCTCAGTTCTGCTTTCCTTGTCTATTCCTCAAGCTTCTGATTAACAGATCATGATCCCCCACGTTATCTCTCCAGCCCCTTCTCAAACTGTATGATCTACAAATTGGAACTTGCAGCCTGTGATGGTAATGGAAACACAGAGAGAGAGTGATTCCTAAAAGGAATTGAACGGGGGTGCTGGAACCTGCAGAGTTACAGGGATAGAGTGGGCTGGAGGGGAATGGGACTAACAGGATTGCTGTATGGACAGCAAGCATGAACCAGCTGGGCCGAATGGCCTCCTTCTGTGCTGTATTGACTCAATCACTTTAGTGAACAACAGCATCTTGTCCTTCACCTTTAGAAAAAGAATCTACTCAAGTATGTTCTATGTTGTAAATATGAGAAAAATCTAGTTGAGTATGGAAGGAGATCCAGTCGAGTTTGAGAAGCTCCTGGTCGAGGAGGACAAGGATCTATTTGTGTGAGAAAGGGATCTGGATGACTATGAGAAGGATCTAATCGAGAATGAGAAGTATCTAATTGAGTAGGAGGGGGATCTAATCACGTATGAGATGGATTTGGTCAAGAATTAGAAGGATCTAGTCAACTATGAGAGGGATCTAATTGAGTATGAGGGGAATCTAGTTGTGTATGAGAAGGATCTAGTTGAATATGAGAGGGATCTAAGCAAGCCTGAGAAGGATCTGGTCGAGTATAAGAAGGATCTAGTCGAGATGAGAAAGATTTTGCCGAGAATGAGAAGGATCTAGTCAAGGATGAGAAGAAAATGTGTAGGAAAGCAAAACATTCATTGTTGTGTCGCCTTGTTAAGAGAAGAGCTGGTTTACTCGCCCCATTCCCCGGTTTCACACTGGCAGAATCGGGAAATCAGAATCGGGAAAGTACCCAGAACAAGGCGATGTCCTCTGTTTAATCAGCAAAACGCTGGAACACTGGGCTATCATCCCATTAACAGGGCCAGCATCCAGGCTCAATGGGCTGAGTGGCCTACTATGCACAGTCACACTCAGAGTGCATCAACATATGAACACATTCCTTCACTGTGCTAAGCATTAAACCCCAACCGTGCACAAGTTAAAACAAACACTGTAAAAAACTGCATCCAGCTGAAACCACACCAACAACAGGAACACTAGGAGCAGATTTTTATTCAACTTACAAACTAAATTAATTAATTAACAGTGTGTGAAAATTACAAGGGTTGGGGGAGTGACAGCTTTGCCTTCTCTCTGTATTTCCATTTGAACTTGGTATCGACAGTCAGCTGTCAGTGTGAGCCCAGTCTAAGCATCGGGGATTAACACACTGATGAATTGGAAATAAATAAAAGTATTTCTGATCTTAGTGAGGTTTGACACATCAACAGGCAAAGCCACAGAGAACCACCCCATCAAATCTCAGGTTGCCTGAGTCTCCAGTGCAATCATTCTAACTCCAAACATACGCTGGGCTTAGATACTTGTTCAGAAACTATTCACTGATCAGAAAATCTAACTGATCAAATCTCAATAATGATTTTTTTAGGAGCCAGGCTTCATTCTTTCCCGTACCCAGTGGCATGGCTGTAAGGCGGGTGAGGTACGTGTTTGTATCTATTTCCAAAGCTAACTTTCCCTGGGACAGTGTGAAGACAGCACTCTGTATCAAACTTGGTTAACTCAGAGACACCATCCACTCACATCTCTCACCATGGGCAAACTGGAAGGATTTGCAGTCCACACTATGAACAAATCCTCTACACCTGTGAAGCTGGGGTGGGAATCGAACCTGGGACATAGAATCATAGAAACCCTACAGTGCAGAAGGAGGCCATTTGGCCCATTGATTTTACACCAATAACAATCCCATTCAGGCCCAATCCCCGTAACCACACATATTCACTCTAACTAATCCCTCTGACATTAACAGGGAACTGAGCATGGCCAATCCACCTAACCCGCACATCTTTGGACTGCGGGAGGAAACAGGAACACCCGGAGGAAACCCATGCAGACACGGGGAGAATGTGCAAACTCCACACAGACAGTGACCCAAGGTCGAATTGAACCCAGGTGCCTGAAACTATGAGGCAACAGTGCCAACCATTGTGCCACCGTGCTGCTCAGAGGCAGGACATCTGCCCACCGCATCACTGTTTTTCCTCACGTCCCCCCTATACCTCCTGCCCCTCACGTTGAAACTATATCCCCTCATGACTGACCCTTCAACTAAGGGGAACAGCTGCTCCTTATCCACTCTGTCCATGTCCCTCATAATCTTGTACACCTCGATCACGCCACTCGGTCTTCTCTGCTCCACAGAAAACAACCCAAGCCTATCCAGTTTCTCTTCATAATTTAAATGTTCCATCGCAGGCAGCATCCTGGTAAATCTCCTCCGTACCCCACCAGCGCAATCACATCCTTCCGATAATGTGGTGACCAGAACTGCACGCAGTGCTCCAGCTGTGGCCTCACCAAAGTTCTATACAACTCCAACATGGCTTCCCTGCTTTTATAATCTGTTCCTCGATAGATAAAGGCAGAAGTTAGACAGTCAGTGCTGAGGGAGTGCCGCACTGTCAGAGGGTCAGTGCTGAGGGAGTGCCGCACTGTCAGAGGGTCAGTGCTGAGGGAGTGCCGCACTGTCAGAGGGTCAGTGCTGAGGGAGTGCCGCACTGTCAGAGGGTCAGTGCTGAGGGAGTGCCGCACTGTCAGAGGTTCAGTGCTGAGGGAGTGCCGCGCTGTCAGAGGGTCAGTGCTGAGGGAGTGCCGCACTGTCAGAGGGTCAGTGCTGAGGGAGTGCCGCACTGTCAGAGGGTCAGTGCTGAGGGAGTGCTGTACTGTCAGAGGGTCAGTGCTGAGGGAGTGCTGCACTGTCAGAGGCTCAGTGCTGAGGGAGTAGCCGCACTGTCAGAGGGTCAGTGCTGAGGGAGTGCGCACTGTCAGAGGGTCAGTGCTGAGGGAGTGCCGCACTGTCAGAGGGTCAGTGCTGAGGGAGTCCGCACTGTCAGAGGGTCAGTGCTGAGGGAGTGCCGCACTGTCAGAGGGTCAGTGCTGAGGGAGTGCCGCACTGTCAGAGGCTCAGTGCTGAGGGAGTGCCGAACTGTCAGAGGGTCAGTGCTGAGGGAGTGCCGCGCTGTCAGAGGGTCAGTGCTGAGGGAGTCGCACTGTCAGAGGGTCAGTGCTGAGGGAGTGCCGCACTGTCAGAGGGTCAGTGCTGAGGGAGTGCCGCACTGTCAGAGGGTCAGTGCTGAGGGAGTGCCGCACTGTCAGAGGTTCAGTGCTGAGGGAGTGCCGCACTGTGAGAGAGTCAGTGCTGAGGGAGTGCCGCACTGTCAGAGGGTCAGTGCTGAGGGAGTGCCGCACTGTCAGAGGTTCAGTGCTGAGGGAGTGCCGCACTGTCAGAGGGTCAGTGCTGAGGGAGTGCCGCACTGTCAGAGGGGTCAGTGCTGAGGGAGTGCTGCACTGTCAGAGGGTCAGTGCTGAGTGAGTGCTGAACCATCAGAGGGTCAGTGCTGAGGGAGTGCCACACTGTCAGAGGGTCAGTGCTGAGGGAGTACCGCACTGCCAGAGGGTCAGTGCTGAGGGAGTGCTGAACCATCAGAGGGTCAGTGCTGAGGGAGTGCCACACTGTCAGAGAGTCAGTGCTGAGGGAGGCGCACTGTCAGAGGGTCAGTGCTGAGGGAGCGCCGCACTGTCAGAGGGTCAGTGCTGAGGGAGCGCCGCACTGTCAGAGGGTCAGTGCTGAGGGAGTGCTGAACCATCAGAGGGTCAGTGCTGAGGGAGTGCCACACTGTCAGAGGGTCAGTGCTGAGGGAGCGCCGCACTGTCAGAGGGTCAGTGCTGAGGGAGTGCCGCACTGTCAGAGGGTCAGTGCTGAGGGAGTGCCCACTGTCAGAGGGTCAGTGCTGAGGGAGCGCGCACTGTCAGAGGGTCAGTGCTGAGGGGAGTGCGCACTGTCAGAGGGTCAGTGCTGAGGGAGTGCTGCACTGTCAGAGGGTCAGTGCTGAGGGAGTGCCGCACTGTCAGAGGGTCAGTGCTGAGGGAGTGCCACACTGTCAGAGGGTCAGTGCTGAGGGAGTGCCGCACTGTCCAGGGGTTCAGTGCTGAGGGAGTGCTGCACTGTCAGAGGGTCAGTGCTGAGGGAGTGCCGCACTGTCAGAGGGTCAGTGCTGAGGGAGTGCTGCACTGTCAGAGGGTCAGTGCTGAGGGAGTGCCACACTGTCCGAGATGCTGTCTTTCAGGTGAGGTGTTAAGTTTTGGTCTATTGCTCTGAGGTGGAAGTAACAGATTCTGTGGCACCAGATTGAAAAAAGAAATTCTCTCTGGTGTCCCAGAGAATATTTATTCCTCACCCAACAATAAAAATAGCCCATTATCTGGCTGTTGTCTCTTGCTGTTTGTGGGATCTTGCTGTGTATATATTGTTGCTGACCCTCCATTATCGCTGTAGCTTCATTGGCTGTAAGACTCTTTGAGAAATCGCAAATACCTCACAAAGTGCTGTATAAATGCACATCATCCTTCCGGGCTGCTATTAGATGTTTCACACACGGCCAGATTAATGATGACTAACACACCAATGATTCGCTTTTGCATTCCATATTCCGCCTTTAATATAAATCTCAGACAATGTCAGGAAGAAATACTTGTTTATAAGTAATATCAGGACAGCTGGAGGCCATTGAGTGCTTCGAGCCTGTTAGATTTTTTACCTGATTTGATTTGATTTATTATGGTCACATTAGCAAAAAGTATTGTTTCTTGCGTGTTGCAAAGTATACTGTTCACAGAGAAGGAAAAGAGAGAGTGCAGAATGTCATAGCTAGGGTGTAGAGAAAGATCAACTTAATGCAGAGTAGGTCCATTCAGAAGTCTGACAGCAGCAGAGAAGGAGCTGTTCTTGAGTCAGTTGGTGCGTGACTTCAGACTTTTGTATCTTTTTCTCGAAGAAAGAAGTTGGAAGAGAGAATGTCCGGGGTGCATGGGGTCCTTAATTATGCTGGCTGCTTTGCCAAGGCAGCGGGAAGTGTAGACAGAGTCAATGGATGGGAGGCTGGTTTGGGTGATGGATTGGGCTACATTTGTGACCTTTTGTAGATCCTTGTGGTCTTAGGCAGAGCAGGAGCCCAGACCAAGCTGTGATACAACCAGAAAGAATGCTTCCTATGGTGCATCTGTTGGTGAGAGTTGGTGTTCTATTATTCATTCAGATTTTACCAGATCTGTTCCTTAACTCCATTTATCCAACTCAGTTCCATAACCCCTAATCCCCTGAACCAACAAAACTGGATTCATCTCAAGTTTCAGATTCCTAATTGGCCTCTGACGTCAGCAACCTATTTTTGGGACAAAAAGTTCCGGATTTCCCTCCTCTGTGTGTGAGGGAAACGCTTCCTGACATCATCCCTGACCAGCCTGTTCCTTATTTAAGAGTCTGTAACCAACATCCCCCCCCCACCGCCCCCACCCACCCCGGTCTTGTTCTGAACATCCCCTGTTCCCCACTCCCCTACCCCCGAGGGGAAAGGTTCTCTCTATCGATCCTATCGAATCCTTCAATCATCTTAAAACATCTTAATCAGATCACTCCTTAATCTTTTTAGACTCGAAGGGCGTTATTCTGTATTGAGTAAAATGTACGAATGATTATTGATGACCAGGTTTGTTAGATCGGATTGTGTCAGGAACAGTGAGTGGCCTGGGTGAAAATTGAGAGATCGGTCAGTTCACAGATTGTGCTGAGGCCAGGCTAACCCAGAGGATAACCGTTTACTCAGAGCAGCCTCTACACCACCAGCACAGACAGGAAGATATTAACTGGTAAAGCAAGAGGAGGTGTTTAACACGAGGTCTCTGCTTTCTTCCCCTTGCGAGGGCAGAGAACCAGGAAATGGTGGCTGGCCTTTGGGGCAGAGATGTTTTTCCTTTTTTAGCTTTTATTCCACCCACTGGGCAGCGCGATCTCAGAGAGCCGGGACCACACCCTGGGTTAGGATTCTCCCAGATGGCAGCTTTAACCAAATTGCCTCAAAGCAGAGACTGATAGCCGAGTTCTGCACACATGAGGCCAGCCTCAACTGGGATCTTGGGTTCATGTCACACTATCCGTAACCCCCACGACTTGCCTGGGCTTGCAAAATCTCACTAACTGTCCTGGCTGGAGATAATACACATTCTGTGCTTAACCCTCCCTCCACTCACATTGTCTGCACTTGTAAAGACTTGATTACCTGTTAAGACTCGCATTCCAACTGTTATCTTGTAATTGAGAATGTGTCTATATGCCCTGTTTGTGAATCAAATCCTGCATTCATCTGATGAAGGAGCAGCACTCCGAAAGTTCGTGCTAGCAAATAAACCTGTTGGACTTTAACCTGGCATTGAGAGACTTCTTACTGTGCCCACCCCTGCCACACCTGGATAAGGAGGACACCTATGTCAGGCTCCCATTTATTGAGTACAGCTCATCCATCAACACCATTATTCCCACAAAGTCCAAACTCCATATCCTGGGCCTCGGCTCCTCCCTCTATGACTGGATCCTGAACTTTCAAACTCATAGATCACAATCAATAAGGATAGGCACCTTCTCCATGATCATCCTCAACACCGGTGTTCTCAGCCCCTATCTATACTCCTTATATACCTATCAATGTGCGGCCAAATTCCAGCAGAATTTACCATCTTTCCCCAGCACTGCCCTGGCACTGTCCCCCAAATATTCCCCATGGCACTGCCACTGGCTCTCTCCCAAGGCACTGTCCCCAGCATTGCCCCAGCAGTGCCTCCCCGACACTGCCTTGGCACTCCCTGCTGACACTGCCCCCAGCACTGACCCCGGTCTGGACTCGAAGCGTTGGATCTGTTCTCTCTCCATAGATGCTGTCAGACCTGCTGAGATTTTCCAGCATTTCCTGTTTTTTTTATCTCCAGGTATTGTCCGTTTTTGAATTAAACAAAAATGTGGGGCAGCCAATAATCCCCTGGCGCATTCCGCATGACAACGACTCGACTAATTAGAGTCGCCTCAATCAGCACTCATCTCTTGCACTATGTTGTTGCTCCCTTTGAAATTTGGTATTCTGGTATTTGTCCTTCCGAGAACAGGATGGGTGGCAGCCATCACTTTATCAAGCAATTAAAAAAAACCTTGTATTTATGTAGCGCCTTTCATATCCAACAGACATCCAGAAACACTGCTCCACAAACATAAGAAATAGCGGGCAGTGTAGGCTATTCAGCTATTGGGGCTGGCACTATCCAGATCACATCCTTCCTCAGCTTAATCTTCCCAAATTATCCAAAAATCCGCATACCGATAGTAAGATCCAACACAGAACGAGCAGCCTGGATCGGACACGGAATCGAGGTTCTGTCTGCTCCCTCCAGCTGGATTTCATACTGGAAGAAGACTTAGAATGTTCTCCCTGGTGTCAATTCTCTATCACTCAACATTCCTTATCTCACCTTTGACACGGTGCTGTGTGTGGGATCTTGCTGTGTATAAACTGGCGGCCATCTTTCGTACATTACAGAATCACATTGTGGCATTAGCTGTAAAGCACTCTGGAATTGGCCTATGGTGGTGAAAGGCGCTATAGAAATGCACGTTTAGCTTCCTCGCTGCATCTCCTTGGCTTCTTCCCTCTGGGCTACTGGATTTCCAATTTATTCTCTGGTTGGGTCACTTTGAGTTTAAAAAGAACAGATTAGAAAGTCGGGTCGGGTGTTCTCAAATAACATCAACAGCCTGAAGATCTTCATTCAACTAATTTTGTGTGAGATAGAGTCATAGAGCACAAGCCCTTCGGCTCAAACGCTCCATGCTGTCCTTGGTGCTCTCCCAGCTAGCCCCAATTGCTCACATTTGGCCCATATCGCTCTAACCCTTCCTTATCCATGTATTTAAATGTTTTTTAAATGTTGCCATTGTCTCTGCCTTGCCCACTTTCTCTGGCAGCTCATTCCGTATACACACCACCCTCTGAGGGAAGAAATTGCCCCTCAGGTCTCTCTGAAAGCTACTCCCCTCTCACCTTTAACCTATGCCCTCTAGTTTCCAATTCCCCTTCCCTGGGAGAAAGTCTACACACGTTCATCCTATCTCTGCCCCTCATGATTTTACACATCAGACAGTTTTTCACCCAAAGAGTGGTGAGCTTCGGGAATTCATTCCCACAGGTAGCAGTTGATGCCAAAACATTGAATGTATTCAAGAGATGGCTGGATATAGATCTTGGGGCGAACGGGATCAAAGCAGGATTAGGCTATTGAGTTGGATAATCAGCCATGATCGTAATGAATGACGGAAGGGCTGAATGGCCTCCTCCTATCTTCTATGTTTCTATATCTCAATATACCTCAATGAGGTCGCCTCTCATTCTCCTCTGCTCCAAGGAACAATGTGGGATCTTGCTGTGTGCAAAATGGTGGTGGGGTGACTAAGGATGAAGGATAAATGCTCAGTGACATCCTCATCCCATGAATTCACAAAACTACTACATTTCAAAGTGAGGAATTGGGTGCACCGCGACATCCTGTGATAAATTGGAGTGCTGTGTGCAGTTCTGGTCGCCTCACCAGAAGGATGTGGAAGCTATTGAGAAGGTGCAGAGGAGATTTATAAGGATGTTGCCTGGATTGGGGGGCATGCCTTATGAAGATAGGTTGAGGGAGCTAGGTCTCTTCTCCCTGGAGAGATGAAGGTTGAGAGCCGACCTGATAGAAGTTTATAAGATGTTGAGAGGAATAGATTCTTGGAGGCTATTTCCTAGGGCTGAAATGGTCGCTACGAGAAGACACAGGTTTAAGGTGCTGGGGGGCAAGTACAGAGGAGATGTTAGAGGTAAGTTTTTCACTCAGAGGGTGGTGAGTGAATGGAATCGGCTGCCGTCAGTGGTGGTAGAGGTGAACTTACTGGGGCCTTTCAAGAGACTTCTGGATGAGTACATGGGATTTAATGGGATTGGGAGTTACAAATATTTCTATGGTCTGGTAGGTACTGATATGATCGGCACAACTTGTTTATACTGTAGTGTTCTATGTTCTTTGTTCTTTAATAAGAAGGTGCAACAGAAAATGTTCACTCTCTGTCCTTAAGGCACAGCTTTGAAATTTGGCGAGAGAGATTCTGCAATTGCCAATACTGTGGCTTTCCTGGAAAGCACTGACACTCCCTCAAAGGACAAACTTCTCTCAGCGTTGTTTCAATCCGAGTTTTGGACCCGGGGCAGCCATGTGCGGATTTCATCTACAGAACGTACTGAGACAGAAACAGGAAGAGAAACCAGTTCTGAAAGAGTTTCAGAATCGGAGGTTGGAGGGAGGGGCTGGGGCAAAGTGGAAATTCACAGTCATACAAAAGACTTGCCAGCGCAGAAACAGGCCATTCAGCCCATCATGAGCCTCCTCCCACGTTCTCTTTATCTCATCCCATCCACATATCCTTCTATTCCATTTCTCCTCGGGAGTTTATCCAGCTCCGCATTAAACCCCCTGAGGGACAGAGAAGATTTGAGAGTGGATTGAATTTCAGTTCTGGGACAATTGGCCGTACGTCACCTGCTCCAGAGTGAACAAGTGACCAGGTTAAGTGAGGCGATAGCCTCGTGGTATTATCGCTAGACTATTAATTCCAGAAGCTCAGTTAGTGTTATGGAGAACTGGGTTCGAATCCCACCACGGCAGAATGTAGAATTGGAATTCAATAAAAAATATCCGGAATTAAGAATCTTCGTGATGACCACGAAACCATTGTCGATTGTCGGAAATATAAAAGATAGGAGCAGGGGGAGGCCATTCAGCCCTTCGAGCCTGTTCCGCTGTTCATCATAATCATGGCTGATCATCCAGCTCAACAGCCTAATCCCGCTTTCTTCCCATAACCTTTGATCCCATTCGTCCCAAGTGCTGTATCCAGCCGCCTCTTGTATACATTCAATGTTTTGGCATCAACTACTTGCATCAAAAATCCATCTGGTTCACTAATGTTCTTTAGAGTCATAGAGGTTTACAGCATTGAAACAGGCCCTTCGGCCTAACTTGTCCATGCTACTCTTCTTTATAAACCCTAAGGTAAACCCAATTGCCCACATTTAGCCCTCTATACCCATCGTACCCAAGTAACTGTCTTCATGTTTTTTAAAAGACAAAATTGTACCTGTCTCCACTATTGCCTCTGGCAGTTTGTTCCAGACACTCACCACCTTCTGTGTGAAAAAATTACCCATCTGGACACTTTTGTATCTCTTCCCTCTCATCTTAAACCTATGCCCTCTAGTTTTAGACTCCCCTACCTTTGGGAAAAGATATTGACTATCTAGCTGATCTGTGCCTCTCATTATTTTATGAACCTCTATAAGGTCACCCCTCAGAGAAAAAAGTCCCAGTCTGTCCAGCCTCCCTTTATAACTCAATCCATCAAGTCCCAGTAGCATCCTAATAAATCTTTTCTGCACTCTTTCTAGTTTAATAATATTCTTTCTATAATAGGGTGATCAGAATTGCACACAGTATTCCGAGTGTGGCCTTACCAATGTCTTGTACAACTTCAACAAGACGTCCCAATTCCTGTATTCAATGTTCTGACCAATGAAGTCAAGCATGCTGAATTCTTCACCACTCTGTCCACCTGTGACTCCACTTTCAAGGAGCTATGAACCTGTACCCCTAGATCTCTTTGTTCTGTAACTCTCCCCAATGCCCAACCATTAACCATTAAGTCCTGCCCTGGTTGAATCGAACAAAATGCATTTATCTAAATTAAACTCCATCTGCCATTTGTCAGCCCACTGGCCCAATTGATCAAGATCCCATTGCAATCGGAGATAACTTTCTTCACTGTCCACTATGCCACTAATCTTAGTGTCATCTGCAAATTTATAAACCATTCTCTCCAAATCATTAACATAAATGACAAATAACAGTGGACGCAGCACTGATCCGTGAGGCTGGTCACAGGCCTCCAGTTTGACAAACAACCCTCTACAACCACCCTCTGGCTTCTGTCAAGAAGCCAATTTTGTGTCCATTTAGATACCTCACTCTGGATCCCGTGAGATTTAACCTTATGCAACAACCCACCATGCGGTACTCGCTAAAGTCCATGTAGACAACATCAACTGCACTGCCCTCATCTACCTTCTTGGTTGCCTGTTCAAAAATCCCAGTCAAATTTGTGAGACATGATTTGCCATTCACAAAGCCATGTTGAGTGTCTCTAATCAGTCCTTTTGTCTCTAAATGCCTAATCTGCCGTCCTTACCCAGTCTGGCCTACATGTGGTTGACACAGTAATGTGTTGACTCTGAACTACCTTCTGAAAAGGCCGAACAAGACATTCAGTTTCAAGAGCAACTCAGGATGGACAGTAAATGCTGAGCAACTAGCAACGTCTGTGTCCTACAAATGAATCAAAAAAAACGCTGGCAGCTTCTGAACAGATCCCTGAGGTACACCACTAGTAACTAAACTCCAGGTTGAATATATCCCATCAACCACCACCCTCTGTCTTCTACCAGCTAGCCAATTCCTAATCCAAATTGCTAAATCTCCCTCAATCCCATGCATTTACATTTTCTACAGTAGCCTTCCATGGGGAACCTTATCAAACGCTTTGCTAAAATCCACGTACACCACATCAACTGCCTTACCCTTATCCACCTCTTTGGTCACCTTTACAAAAAACTCAATAAGGTTTGTGAGGCACGACCTTCCCTTCATAAATCCATGCTGACTATCCCTAATCAATTCATTTCTTTCTAAATGACTATAAATCCTATCCCTTATAATTCTTTCCAAAACTTTCCCCACTACAGATGTAAGGCTCACTGTTCTATAATTTGCAGGATGGTCTCTGCTCCCCTTCTTAAACAAGGGGACAACATTTGCCATCCGCCAGTCTTCCGGCACTATACCTGTAGCCAACGATGACATGAAGATCAAAGCTAAAGGCTCTGCAATCTGCCCTCTAGCCTCCCAGAGTAATCTGGGATAAATCCCATATGGCCCAGGGAATTTATCTGTTTTCATACTCTCAAGAATAGTTAACACCTCTTCCTTATGTACCTCTATCCTGTCTATTCTACAACTCTGTATCCCAGTATTCTCCCCAACTCTGTTGACATTTTCCCGCGTGAAGACCAATGAAAAATATTCATTCAGTGCCTCACCAATCTCTACAGGCTCCACGCACAATTTCCCACTGCTGTCTCTGACTGGCCTAATCTTGACCTAACCAATCTTTTATTCTTTACATATCTATAAAAAGCTTTAGGGTTCTCCTTTATCCTATCTGTCAAAGTCTTCTCATGTCCTCTTCTAGCTCTTCTTATCTCCCTCTTTAGCTCCCGCCTGGCTAATTTATAACTCTCCAGTGCCCTAACCGAGCCTTCACGTTTCATCTTTATATAAGCCTCCTTTTTCCTCTTTACTAGTGAACTAACTTCCTTAGTACACCACAGTTCCCTGGCTCTACCACTTCCTTCCTGCGTGACTTTTCTATGTTTTAGTGAGATTACATCTCATTCTACTAAGCTCCAGGGAATGTAGACCTGGCCCATCAAACTCCCCACTGGGAACAATCTCCTCACCCCAGAAGCCATGAATGGGTGTACTTTGCTGTATTTTCCCATTGTTAACTATGAGCTGACTTTCCTCAGTGCAAGTGAGTTCACCTTTCAGAAGGCAGTAGCGGAGTGGTATTATCCCTGGACTAGTAATCCAGAGACCCAGGGTAATGCTTTGGGGACTCAGATTCAAATCCCGCCACAGCAGATAGTAAAATTTGAATTCAATAGAAGTCTGGAATTGAGAATCTACTGATGACCATGAAACCATTGTCGGAAAAACCCATCTAGGTCACTAATGTCCTCTAGGGAAGGAAATGCTTACCCAGTCTGGTCTACATGTGACTCCAGACCCCAGCCACGTGGTTGACTCTGAACTGCCCTCAGGGATGGATAATAAATATTGGCCCAGACAGTGAAGTCCACATCCTGTGAAAGAATAAAAAAAATTGCTGCTTTTTTATCCCATAAAATTTCAACATTTGTGTGCTATTTATTTTTGATTTGTTCTTGTCAATGTATTAGCACTCAGTGTATTGTTTCCTGTGCGCAATACACCAAAGCTTCCCGTTCATGGGGAAGGAAAGGAAAGAGAGCAGAATGTAGTGTTACAGTCATAGCTAGGGTGTAGAGAAACTTAATGTAGGTTAAATCCATTCAAAAGCCTGACAACAACAGGGAAGAAGCTGTTCTTGAGTTGGTTGCTACCTGACTTCAGACTTTTGGAACTTTCTCCCGACAGAAGAGAGAATGTCCTGGGTACGTGACGTCCTTAATTACGCTGGCTGCTTTCCCAAGGCACCAGGAAGGGTAGACACAGTCAATGGATGGGAGGCTGGTTTGGGTGATGGATTGGGCTACATTCATGACCTTTTGTAGTTCCTTGCAGTCTTGGGCAGAGCAGGAGCCCAGACCAAGCTGTGATACAACCAGAAAGAATGCTTTTTATGGTGCATCTGTAGAAGTTGGTGAGAGTCACAGCTCACATACTAAATTTCCTTAGTCTTCAGAGAAATTATTTACAACAATGCAAAGTTAAAAAAATAAAGCATCTGTCATTTTGATAGAATATGTGGAGGAGAAACTGTCTCCAGTGGCTTGAGAGTGAGTAACCAGAGGGACTGAAGACAATTGACAAAAGACTGAAAGATGGGGAGTTGGCAAGGTGTTTTTCACACAGCGAGCTGTTGTGATCTGGAAGGCAGAAGCAGATTCAACAGCAACTTTCAAAAGGAGAACTGGAGGAATAGTTGAGAAGGAGAAAGATTTGCAGGGCTCTGGGGAAAGAGCAGTGGGAAATGGGACTACTCTTTCAAAGGGCCAGTATAAGAACAAATGGGCCAAATGGCCTGATCCTCTGCTGCTAAATTTAATGACTGTAGATTTAAAAAACATTAAGAGTCTCGCAAAATGGTAATTTGATGGCAAATGAATTTCAATATCGGTGAATATCATAGAATCCCTACAGTACAGAAGGAGGCTATTCATCCCATCAAGTCTGTACCAACCACAATCCCACCTAGGCCCTATTCCCAGAACCCCACACATTTACTCTGCTCCTGACACTAGGGTCAATTTAGCACGGCCAATCTACCTAATCAGTACGTCTTTCAGACTATGGAGGAAACTGGAACACCCGGAGAAAACCCACACAGATACGGGGAGAACATACAGATTCCACACAGACAGTGACCTAAGCCGGGAATCGAACCTGGGTCCACTGACCACCGCGCCATCTGTGACGGGCAGCATTTTGATAGGAGGAATTACAGGTAAAATTCCTTGGAAATTCTGAATCCAAACAGGAAACGATCAGAGGGAGAGCAGATACAAATCACCAAAAATAACCAGAGGGATTATTACAGTTGGGGAAAGTATGATCAAATGATTGGGGTCCATTTCCAGAGGCAGTGAATCATAGGACAGAGGAATTATCTTAACCTCATTATAGATACCCCAGTTAGGTGACAGTTTGGAGTTCTGAGCACAGTTCTGGTCTCCACATTACAGAATGGATACTGAGACACTGGTAAAGTTGCAAAACGGATTTACAGAGATGATATCAGAACTCTTAGAACTAGCAGAAAAAAAGTTGAAGAAGTTTGGTTCCCTTTTCTCCAGAAAAGTGAAGGCTGAGGTATGACCTGAAAGAGATTTTTCAACTTACGATGCAGTTCATTAGGATAGGCACAGCAAAGATATTATTTGATCCCATTTGCTGGGGAGACCAGAACCGAGAGCTATCAATGTGCAATAACCCAGTCGGAAATTCAGGAGAAACAGAGTGAGGAGAATGGGAGGCGGCACAGTGGGTTGGCACTGCTGCCTCACAGCACCAGGGACCCAGGTTTGATTCCCGGCTTTGGTCACCGTCTGTGCAGAGTCTGCATGTTCTCCCTGTGTCTGCGTGGGTTTCCTTCGGGTGCCCTGGTTTTCTCCCACAATCTGAAAGATGTGCTGGTTAGGATGCATTGGCCGTGCTAAATTCTCCCTCTGTATACACGCACAGGCACCAAAGAATGGCAGATAGGGGATTTTCACAATAACTTCATTGCACCGTTAATGTAAGCCTACTGTGACACTGATAAATAAACTTCAACTTAAACACAGGGAGTTGGGAGAATGTGGGGCTCGCTCCTCCGGGGGCTGGGGAGAAAGTGAGACTCCCTCCCATAGGGAATGATCGAGGGGAATAATATCGATTCTATCTTCTCTCCGGTCATCACTGGATGGTGATTGAGAGATGGATTCTGGTTTGATTTATCCTTTACTTCATCTGGGGGACTGAAGTCAATTCTAAAGCTGAGATCAGTTATCGCTACAAAGAGCGGGAATCACAACTGAGATTCTTCTTATCTTTTCAGTTCAATCCCAGAGCTAACGACACAGAGCTAACGAAACTGGTGGATAAGTCTCCAACTCCCCTTTATTGTAAACCTGCAGCACTCACTGTAAGTTCATCATTAACTCCAGCACAAAGTACACAGGACCCTCCTTATGGATCTATAAGGAGGGACTGGATAGGCTTGGCTTGTTTTCTCTACAACAGGAAAGGCTGAGGGGGGACATGATTGAATGGTAAACGGTTACAAGGGGCACGGAGAGAGTGAGTCGGGAGTAGCTGTTCCCCTGGGTTGAGGGGGTCAGCCGTGAGGGGTCACAGTTTTAGGATGAGGGGCAGAGGGGATTTGAGAATTTTGTTTTCACTCAGAGGACGGTGGGAACCTGGGATGCACTGCCTGGGAAGGTAATGGAGGCCGGAAACCTTACAACTGTTAAAAAATAATTAGGTGAACACTTGAAGTATTGTAATAATCGGGGAGACGGGACAAGTGCAGGGAAATGGGTTTAGTGCGATTTTAGTGGTGCAGACTCGATGGGCCAAAGGGCCTTTTCTGCGCTGTTCCACTCTCATCGTCACCACCCAGAGACACCAACAACACTCAGACATTGGATTTGAACAGGCAGGAATGACTGGCAGCTCCAGTGTCAGTGTTACTGAAGGAAACCTGCAGAAAGATGGACTATTAGACACAGGAACAGAATCAGGCCACTCGGCCCATCGACTCTGCTCCATCATTCAATCATGGCTGATGTTTTTCTCATCCCCGTTCTCCTGCCTTTTCCCCAAAACCCCTGACCCCCTTATTAATCAGGAACTTATCTATCTCTGTCTTAAAGACACTCAGTGACTTGGCCCTCCACAGCCTTCCACAGCAAAGACTTCCACCGATTCACCACCCTCTGACCTGGTGGAATTGTAAAGATACTGAGCAGCCTGGATGGAATAAACTTTCAATTTGATTTGATTTATTGTCTCATGTATTAACATACAGGGAAAAGTATTCTTTCGTGCGCATTATACAGACAAAGCATTCTGTTCGTAGAGAAGGAAAGGAGAGAGTGCAGAATGTAGTGTTACAGTCATAGCCAGGGTGTAGATGTAGGATGTAAGGAGGGGATCTTATAGAGACTTATAAGATAATGAAGGGGGTAGATAGGGTAGAGGTAGAGAGATTCTTCCCGCTTAGAAAGGACAGCAGGACTAGAGGGCACAGCCTCAAAATAAGGGGAGGTCAGTTTGGAACAGAGTTGAGGAGGAACTTCTTCACTCAAAGGGTACTGAATCTCTGGAATTCTCTGCCATTGAAGTGGTGGAGGCTACCTCATCGAACATATTTAAGTCATGGGTAGATAGATTTCTGATAGACAAGGGGATTAAGGGTTATGGGGAGAAAGCGGGAAAGTGGAACTGATCCACTTCAGATCAGCCACGATCTTATTGAATGGCGGGACAGGCTCGAGGGGCTGGATGGCCGACTCCTGCTCCTATTTCTTATGTTCTTATGTAGAGAAAGATCAACTTAATGCAAGGTAGGTCCATTCAAAAGTCTGACAGCAGCAGGGAAGAAGCTGTTCTTGAGTCGGTCGGTATGTGACCTCAGACTTTTGTATCTTTTTCCTGACGGAAGAAGGCGGAAGAGAGAATGTTCAGGATGCGTGGGGTCCTTGATTATAGAACAAAGAACAAAACAGCACAGGAAACAAGCCCTTCGGCCCAACGAGCCCACGCCACCACCCCGATGTTCCCACTTCTACACGTGATCCCTGTCAATGTTTATAGATCTATGGATTAAAAACTAAATTTGAGACAATTTAGGGAGAATTTGTTTTGCCAATTAGCCTAACAGCACATCTTTGGGATGTGGGAGGAAACCGGAGCACACAGAGAAAACCCACGCAAGCATGGGGAGAATGCGCAAACTCCCACAGACACAGGCCCAAATCCATGTATCTGCACAGCACAGCGATAGTCACTGAGCTGTCGTGTTGCCTATCAAATGGTCCAGGTCAAGCGTACACTAACGATGTGAAGCACTAGGATACTCTCGAAAAAAATCCAAGAGCAGCCCTCTCACGACCCATCGCGTGTATGCCCCTCGTTAGACAACAAGGTGGACCAAAGCACCTGTAGGATAAAAACAAGTACATCAATATCATCATCTATTTACACACTTCCCAGGGACTCCCAAGGCTTATGATCCCTATTTTAAATCAGTTTTCTATACCCCTCCATTCCCATTCTGTTCATGTGCCCATCTAAGTATTTCTTAATTTCTTATGTTGGCTGCTTTGCCAAGGCAGTAGGAAGTGTTGACGTGATATTTTGCCCCTTAGTGTCGGGGGGATTAGCAGGGTAAATAGGTGGTGTTATGGGAATGGGATTTGGGTGGGATTGTTGTCAGTCCAGATTTGATGGGCCAAATGGCCTCTTTCTGCACTGTAGGATTCTATGATTCTACAAGACGGATGGAAGCACAGTGTTGATGTGTTATTAACCCCCACATTGATATCTTCATTCAATTTTTCAAAGTTTCATTTGGAATCTGGATTTTGTGACAGTGCCCCTTTAAGGAGCTTTTGCCATAATTTGACCTCTTGTTAATTTAACTATTTTATTGTTCATACTCAAAATACCATAAAGAATGACTCACTGAAATTAGGGTGTTATTTGGGTTAGGAGGTGTATACGTGTAAAGTTTCACTCTGTGACCAAATGTTAGACTGAGTAAAAACACTCAGTAGAATCATAGAATTCCTACAGTACAGAGGAAGGCCATTCAGCCCATCAAGTCTGTACTGACCACAGTCCCACCCATTTGCCCTGCTAATCTCCCTGACATTGGGGTCAATTTAGCACGGCCAATCCACCTAACCTGCACACCTTTGGACAGTGGGAGGAAACCAGAGCACCTGGAGGAAACCCACGCAGACATGGGGAGAATGTGCAAACTCCACCCAAATTCAATTCCGACTTGGGTCACTGTCTGTGTGAAGTTTGCACTTTCTCCCCATGTCTGCGTGGGTTTCTTCCAGGTGCTCCAGTTTCCTCCCACAGTCCAAAAATGTGTAGATTAGGTGGATTGGCCATGCTAAATTGCCCCTTAAGTGCCAGGGGGATTAGAAGGGTAAATACATGGGATAGGGCCTGGATGGAATTGTGATCGGTACAGACTCGATAAGCTTCCTTCTGCGCTATGGGAAATCCATCACCTATGATCACTGATTCCACATGGACAGTGACCCAAGGCCGGGATTGATCCTGACTCCCTGGCGCTGTGAGGTAGCAGTGCTAATCACCATGCCACCGTACTGCCCCATGAAGAGAAGCTGATAGGGTTGATGTAGAGAAACTATTCCCACTCGCTGGGGATTCCAGGACAAAAAAATATTTTCCTGCCCCACTCACCATGGGAATCATAGCAGGTGGGGGAGGGGGGGTGGGGCAGGAGCAGTCCATGGAAATATCTGTTGTCTTTGGGGCATGATTTTCCAGGTTTGAGATGAGATTTTTCCGGATTTGGGGCGTGATTTTCTGGGTTCGGGGTGTAATTTTCCGGGTTTGTGATGTAATTTTCCAGGTTTGGGATGTGATTTTTCCGGATTTGGGGCGTGATTTTCCGGGTTCGGGGTGTAATTTTCCGGGTTTGGGGTGTAATTTTCCAGGTTTGGGGTGAGCGCAGCAGGAAAATCCCATGTGTAGCCTGGATTTTAGAACGAGCCTTCCAGAAGTGAAATTGGGGAATGTTTCTGAGCAGAATCTCCAAACTCTGCACCACCCATAGCAACTGAGGCTAAATCAATGTCAATTTCAAATCTGAGATTGGTAGGTTTTTATTGCCAAAGCTGTTAAGAGATAAGAAGCAATGGAATAGATGGAATTAGGTCACAGATTAGCCAGAATGGAAGGGCTGAAAGGCCTCCTGCTGTTCCTATTCTTTTATAACTGTAGTTTTTATGTTTTTACCCCAGTGGGGCAACACGGTGGCGCAGTGGTTAGCACTGCTGCCTCACAGCGCCAAGGACCCAGGTTCGATTCCCGGCTTGGGTCACTGTCTGTGTGGAGTCAGCACATTCTCCCTGTGTCGGCGTGGATTTCCTCCCACAGTCCGAAAAGGGTTAGATTGATTGGCCAGGCGAAATTGACGCTAGTCAGGGGAACACGATAGGTAAATGTGTGGGGTTATGGGGATAGAGCCTGGCTGGGATTGTGGTCAGTGCAGACTCGATGGGCTGAATGGCCTCCTTCTGCACTGTAGGGATTCTATGATTCTATATCTCTGAGCTACACTGAGGGAACATAGAAAGTGCACTGAAGCTGATATTGTTATGAAATTGGCAGGTGCTGCTTTGAGTTTAGCTGTGCTGTGAAGCTTTGTACAGACTATCCACAACCAATGTTAACAAGCCAGCATCTGTAACTGCAACAGGACTGTGTGCAGACTGGAAAGGAATCCTCTCTCTTTTTTCAAGTCTTTCCCTTGCCCTAACAGCAAACCCTCGCTGACAGGCAAAGGTTATTTAAATGTTGATGTAGGTGGGGAAATTCCCTGGTGTTTAACTTCAAAGGAAATCCTCCACTCACTCACATACGCACACGCAGCTCAGACATTAACCACAGCACAACACCCCACACCCACAGCACACTCATTAACCCTCACAGCTGTAAACAGGACATTTCAGTTTAACTATTTCGAGTTTCTTCTGCATGGGGTTTTAATTATTATTTTAAGATTTCCTAAATGACAACGTTCCCGGGGTATTTGATTGGCTGGAAAGTATTGCAGGTCATCGGTGAAATGTGCATTAGAAATTGTTCCTTTCTGTTAAACCTCACTCCTTATCCTCCTCATACACACATTGTACAACCATCTTGGCGTGTTCTGCTGAGCAGGCTGGCTGCTTTCTGATCTTCCCAGTACAAGCCCAATGCAGGTGGGAAGAGCGGGAGAGATTCCCAGCCAGCCACGTGCTGAGAAGGACATTGTCCGTCACCACCCAGAGCTCCAGACTGCTGGGGAAAGGCAGTGTTTCCACATCAACTCCAACTGTGAACACATCACCCCCATCAATCTGAGTTGTGAATGATGTTTACCCTCCCATTGTACTCACACATACTAACACACACACATTCACACACACTAACACACACACACACATGCACATACACTCACACATACACTCATGTACACTCACACATACTCACACACACATTAACACACACTCACACTCACACACACTCACACACACTCACACACACACACACACACAACTTCACACACACACCTAACACAACACACACATTCACACACACATCACACACACCCACACATACACTCACACACACACTCATGTACATTCACACATACTCACACACACTAAACACACACACACTCACACTTACATACACACACACAACACACACACTCACTCACACACACTCACACACACACACACTCACACACAACACACACACACACACACATACATCACACACACGCAACACACACACATCAACACCATCACACACCACACACACACACACACTCACACACACCTCACACACACACACACACACACTCACACACACACTCACACACACACTCACACACACACATACTCACACACACACCACAACACTTCACACACACACACAACACACACATACACACTCACACACACACTCACATACGCAACCACACACACTACGCACACACCACACACCACACACACACACACACACACACAAACACTCAGACCAACACGCAACATACACTCACACACACACACCACTCAACACTCATACTCACACACACACATACGCACACACAACACCACACACACATACTCACACACACGCAAACACACACACTCACTCACATACCACTCACACACAACACACACACACACACAACACACACACGCACACTCACATACACTCACACACACACACACACACACACACCCACGCACACACACACAACCACACACACTCATACGCACACACACACACACACACACACACACACACATCACACACACACACACACACTCCACACACACACACACACACACACTCACACACACACACACACACACTCACACACACTCACATCACACACACACACACACACACTCACACACACACACTCACACACACGCACACACACACACTGACACTCACATACACTCACACACACACACACACACTCACACACACACACACACTCACACACACACTCACACCACATCCACACACACCACACTCTCACACACACACACCACACACACATACTCACACCACCACACACTCACACACACCACACACACACTCACATCACTACACACACACACACTCCACAACACCACGCACACACACACACACATACTCACACCATCCACACGCACACACACACACACATACTCACATACGCACACACACACATCCACACACACACACACCATACTCACACACACATACTCACACAGCACACACACACACACTGACACTCACATACACTCACACACACCACACACACTCACACACACACACACACACACACGCACACACACACACTGACACTCACATACACTACACACACACACACACACACTCAACACACACTCACACCATTACACACACAGACACTCACATACGCACACACACTACTCACACACACTCTCACATACGCACACACACACAGCACACACACAACTCACACACACGCACACACACACACACTCATACTCACACACACTCACAGCACACACACACACATACTCACACACACTCTCACATACGCACACACACACACGCACACACACATACTCACACACACGCACACACACACACTGACACTCACATACACTCACACACACACACACTCACACACACATACTCATACACACGCACACACACACGCACGTGCACGCACATACACACACACGTATTCATACACACACATTCACATTCACACTCACACACATTCCCACACGCACACTCACACACACACATACCTATACACTCACACTCACATTCACACATGTTCATACACACACACACACAACTCACACTCTCTCACATATACTCACACTCACACACTCACATTCACATGCACTCTCACATAGAGTGTTAAAGGTTTATAGCAGGGAAACAGGCCCTTCAGCCCAGCTTGTCCATGCTGCCCTTTGTTTTGAAATCCATAAACTAGTCCCAATTGTCCACATTTGGTCTATATCCCTCTATACCCATCATATCCATGCAACTGTCTAAATGCTTCTTAAAACATAAAATTATACCCCTCTCTACTACTACATCTGGCAGCTTGTTCCAGACACTCACCACCCTCTGTGTGAAAAAATTGCCCGTCTGGATACTTTTGCATCTCTCCCCTCTAGTTTTAGACTCCCCTACCTTTGGGAGAAGATATTGACTATCTATCTTGAATATGCCCCTCATTATTTTATAGACCTCTAAAATATCACCCTCAGCTTCCTACGCTCCAGAGAAAAAAGTCCCAGTCTATCCAGCCTCTCCTTATAACTCAATCCATCAAGTCCCAGAAGCATCCTAGTAAATCTTTTCTGCATTCTTTCTAGTTTAATAATATTCTTTCTATAATAGTGTGACCAGAATTGCACACAGTATTCCAAGTGTGGCCTTACCAATGTCTTGTACAACTTCAACAAGATGTCCCAATTCTTGTATTCAATGTTCTGACCAATGAAACCAAGCATGCTGAATTCTTCACCACTCTGTCCACCTGTGACTCCACTTTCAAAAAGCAATGAACATATACCCATAGATCTCTTTGTTCTGTAACTCTCCCCAACGTCCTACCATTAACTGAGTAAGTCCTGCCCTGGTTCAATCGACCAAAATGCATCACCTCGCATTTATCTAAATTAAACTCTATCTGCCATTTGTCAACCCAGTGGCCTAATTGATCAAGATCCCATTGAAATCGGAGATAACCTTCTTCACTGTCCACTATGCCACCAATCTTAGTGTCATCTGCAAACTTACAAACATGTCCCCTATATTCTCATCCAAATCATTAATATAAATGACAAATAACAGTGGACCCAGCACTGATTCCTGAGGCTGGTCACAGGCCTCCAGTTTGAAAAACAACCCTCTACAACCACCCTCTGGCTTCTGTCAAGAATCCAATTTTGTATTCATTTAGATACCTCACTCTGGATCCCACGAGATTTAACTGTATGCAACAACCTACCGTGCGGTACCTTGTCAAAGGCCTTGCTAAAGTCCATGTAGACAACGTCAACTACACTGCCCTCATCTACCTTCTTGGTTACACTTTCAAAAAATTCAGTTTAATTTATGAGACATGATTTTCCACTCATAAAGCCATGCTGACTGTCCCTGATCAGTCCTTGTGTCTCTAAATGCCTGTAGACCCTGTCTCTCAAAATACCTTCCAACAACTTACCCACCACAGATGTGAGGCTCATTGGACTGTAGATTTTCCCTGCAGCCCTTTTTAAACAAAGACACACATACTCACACACAGCTTCACACACACACTCGCACACAGTCACACATACTCATATTCCCACTCACAAACACACATTCACTCACACACATGTGCACACACACACAACACACTCACTCATACACACACGCTCACACACACACGCACATATACACCCACTCACACACACACATAGACCTTCTCTCTCGTACTCACACACACATGCGTATACACACACACACACACAGACCCTCCCTCTCACACGCACGCACACATACACACATAGACCTTCTCTCTCGTACTCACACACACATGCATATACACACACACACACACACACACACACACACACACACTCCCTCTCACACGCACCACACACACACACACACACAGACCTTCCCTCTCACAACACACACACACATACACCCTCTCTCATACTCACACACACATGCATATACACACACACACACACCCCTCCCTCTCACACCACGCACACACACACACACACACACACACAGACCCTCCCTCTCACACGCACGCACACACACACACACATAGACCCTCTCTCTCATACTCACACACACACTGCACACACACACACCATACACACACACATCACACACACACACACACAGACCTCCCTCTCACACCACGCACACACACACACACACACACACACACACAGACCCTCCCTCTCACACGCACGCACGCACACACACACACCACACATAGACCCTCTCTCTCATACTCACACACATGCATATACACACACACAGACCTCCCTCTCACACCACGCACACACACACACACACACACACACAGACCCTCCCTCACACGCACACACACACACACATAGACCCTCTCATCTCACACACACATGCATATACACACACACACATAGACCCTCTCTCTCATACTCACACACACATGCATATACACACACACACACCACACACACCAACACACAGATGGTCAGTTGCGCACACACACACACACACACACACACACACACAGATAGACCCTCTCTCTCATACTCACACATACATGCGTATACACACACACACACACACACACACAGACCCTCTCTCTCACACTCACACACCCCTCTTCACCCAAGAATCAGGAATTTAGACTAGTTTTATCTCACAGTGGCCCCTGATGGCTAAGGCCAATTTTAACTCAGCTGCTACTTTCTCTGAGAGGAACGAGCTCCATAAAAGCCACAAATCGAGCAGACGTGTTTCTGATCAGTTGACTCAGCGTCACACCAGGGGAAATGTTCACAGGCTGAAGACTTTGGGAGCACATTGTTATGATCTCTAACAATCCCTTTCCTGTGAGTTAGCCATGAGAATCACCAATATTATCAAGTGACAATTATATTTCAGAATGTGGCAACAACCCACTCGGAAGGTAACAATATGATTGGGCAAAACTATGATTTATGAAAGTGAATAGTGTATAAGGAATGTTCTGAATGTGGAACTAGCAGGGTAGATAAAGGGGAACCAATGGATATAATATATTTAAAACTGGCATTCGATAAAGTAACTATATACACTCAGAGGGATTTGGCAGTCCTTGTTCACATGTTTACACACAGGTACAAGGAACAATTAAGAAGGCAAATTGTATATTTATTGAAGCAGATTACAGTATAATACTATCATAGAATGTCACAGTGAAGAAGGAGGCCATTCGACCCATTGAGTCATAAGATGTTCTGCTAAAGAGCTTGCGCAGACTCTATGGGCTAAATAGGAAGATAGGAATTAGGAGCGAGACTTGGCCATTCCGCCCTTCAAGTCTGCTCCCCCATTCTATATGATCCTGGTTGATCTCCTGCTCATCCCAATTCCACTTCCCTGCCTTTTCCCTAAGACCCCTTATGCTCCTTTTGATCAAATATTTACCCATCTCTTTCTTGAATCCATTGGTTGATTCTGCACTCTGGGGCAGTGAGTTCTGTAGATTCACAACCCTCTGTGAGACGTGCCTTCTCCTTATTGCTGACTTGATTCTTCCCCGTACTCTGCAACTATGACCTCTTGTCCTAGATTGTTCTAAAAGGGAGAACATTGGGTCAACGTTGATTTTATCAATCTGCTTGAGTATTTTATAAACCTCAATCAAATCCCCCCTCATTCTTCAGTACTCCAGCGAATACAAGCTCTCAGCTACTCAACCACTCCTCACACAACAGCCCCTTCAATCAATCTAATGACTCTCTTCTGAACCTCCTCCAGTGCACCACATCCTTCCTCAAAGAAGATGACCAAAACTGAATGCAATACTCCAAATGTGGTCCGATCAATGCCCTGTATAACTGTAACAACAATTCTCTACTTTTATAATCCAGATTCTTTGCAGTAAATACCAAGATTCCATTTCCCTTCCTTATAACATTCTGTACCTACACACCCAATTTCTGAGATTCATGCACAAGGACACCCAGATCCCTCTGCACGGCCTTTTTCTGCACCATAAGGATTCTAAGATTTGATACTGCTCACAGGAAGGTTCAGGGCTGACAATTTATTCCCCAATTTTCACCTAACAGATATCAGATGTTCAGTATGGGAGTATTTCTGAAGGAAGCAGTTGTGACACCACAGCAAATAGACAGGATTAGCAATCAGCAAACTCAGTGCATTCATCAAACCTCGGGACGCCTAACGTACTTACTGATAAATTCACTGACTCATTAGACTACAAGATATCAGAGCAGAATCAGGCCACTCGGCCCATTGAGTCTGCTCCATCATTCAATCATGGCTGATATTTTTCTCATCCCCGTTCTCCTGCCTTTCCCTGATCCCCTTATTAATTAAGAACCTATCTATCCCTGTCTCAAAGACACTCAATGACCCGGCCTCCACAGCCTTCTGTGGCAAAGAGTTCCATAGATTCTCCACTCTCTCTGGCTGAAGAAATTCCTCCCCATCTCTGTTTTAAAGGATTATCCCTTTAGCCTGAGGTTGTGCTCTCTGGTTTTAGTTTTTCCAACTAGTGGAAACACCCTCTCAGTGTCCACTCTATCCAGGCCTCGCAGTATCCTGTAAGTTTCAATAAGATTCCCTCTCCTCTCTCGTTCTTCTAAACTTCAATAAGTACAAACCATTCCTCACTCGACAAGCTCTTCATTCCAGGGACCATTCTTGTGAACCTCCTCTGGACCCTTTCCAAGGTCGGCACATCCTTCCTTCGATATGGGCCCTGAAACTGTTCACAATTCTTCAAATGGGGTCTGACCAGAACCTCATACAGTCTCAGAATTCATCCCTGTTTTTTCTAGCCCTCTTGACATGAATGCTTACATTGCATTTGCCTTCCTAACTGTGACTGAACCTGCACATTAACCTTCAGAGAATCTTGAACAATGACCCCCAAGTCCCTTTGTGCAATCTTTTCACTCCACTTCCAGGTTTGCCTTAGTTTAAGATTCCGAGGATTACTGAGGAAGTAGCGCAGGTAAGAGGAACCTGTCCAGGAATGGTCCCTTTCATGAATTAAACAAAAACATAATTTCTCATTGTGTTTCCCATGGTAATGCCTAGGCCAATCAGAGTTGACTTGCCAACCAATCAGTACCTTAATCTGACACAGTATAAATTGCTGTTCTTTTTGAAATTTGATATTCTTGCATCTGATGAATAAAAGAAACAAAACTTCAACAGTGCGTCTCTTTTTCCAGTAATACTCCAAGTTCTGTGTGACCTAACAACTTTTTCATGGATCATTCTTGAGTATGAATCCAGAATCTTCCACTTCTCTGTACATCAGTCTGAGGTCCCTGTCTGCTTCAGGAAGATGACCATCATCACGGTTTCCATGCTGTAAACCTCTATGACTCTAAAATCCAGGCAGTGTGTCTTAATGACTATCTGCCGATGGCTCTGACATCCATCATTATGAAGTGCTTCAAAAGGTTAGTCATGGTACGAATCAATTCCAGCCCCCCGGATTGCCTGGATCCACTTACCACCATAACAGGGTCTGCAGCAGACACCATCTCCCTGGCTCTACACTAAACCCTGGAATATCTCGATAACAAGGACACCTACATCAGACTCCTCTTTATTGACTGCAGCTCAGCCTTCAACACCATTATTCCCATGGAACTCACTCCACACTCCGTGTTCTGGGCCTCAGCTCTTCCCTCTGCGACTGGATCCTGAACTTCCAAACCCCAGATGACAATCAGTAAGGAAAGGCAACAATACCTCCCCCACGATCATCCTCAACACCGATGCCCCACAAGGCTGTATTCCCAGCCCCCTTCTGTACTTGTCATACACTGATGACTGTGCGGCCAAATTCCCCTCCAACTCAATTTTCAAGTTTGCTGACAACACTACCATAGTGGGTTTGATCTCAAATTCCCCCAGTATTGACCTTCTGACAGTGCGGCACTCGCTCAACACTGACCCTCTGACAGTGCGGCACTCCCTCAGCACTGACCCTCTGACAGTGCGGCACTCCCTCAGCACTGACCCTCTGACAGTGCGGCACTCCCTCAGCACTGACCCTCTGACAGTGCGGCACTCCCTCAGCACTGACCCTCTGACAGTGCGGCACTCCCTCAGCACTGACCTCTCAGCACACCCTCTGACAGTGCGGCACTCCCTCAGCACTGACCCTCTGACAGTGCGGCACTCCCTCAGCACTGACCCTCTGACAGTGCGGCACTCCCTCAGCACTGACCCTCTGACAGTGCGGCACTCCCTCAGCACTGACCCTCTGACAGTGCGGCACTCCCTCAGCACTGACCCTCTGACAGTGCGGCACTCCCTCAGCACTGACCCTCTGACAGTGCGGCACTCCCTCAGCACTGACCCTCTGACAGTGCGGCACTCCCTCAGCACTGAGCCTCTGACAGTGCGGCACTCCCTCAGCACTGACCCTCTGACAGTGCGGCACTCCCTCAGCACTGACCCTCTGACAGTGCGGCACTCCCTCAGCACTGACCCTCTGACAGTGCGGCACTCCCTCAGCACTGACCCTCTATATATATATACAGGACAGCACAATGGCACAGTGATTAGCACGGCTACCTCACAGCGCCAGGAACCAGGTCGAATTCCTGGCTTGGGTCACTGTCTGTGCAGAGGTTGCACATTCTCCTCATATCTGTGTGGGTTTCCTCCGGTTGCTCCAGTTTCCTGGAAGATGGAAGATTCTGGAAGATGCGCTGGTTAGGGTGCACTGACCCGATCAGGCACTGGAGTGTGGTGACTAGAAGAACTTCACAGTAACTTCATTGCGGTGTTAAGGTAAGCCTACTTGTGACAATGATAAACAAACCTAAATAAACTCAAACCTCCCTTAATATTAGCCCTGAAACTCTCACACACTCATACACATCCTCACACTCACACATGCACAGACTTTCCTCTCTCCCTCATTCAGAGTAAACTGCTCCTGTGATTCACACTGAACCCCCACTCCCCAACTCTGAGTCAGGCACTTTGATCAGACCTCACTGGGGGAAATTCCCATCGCACCCACAGACACACATCTTAAATGGCGGCGAGAAAGATCTCTCCATTTCCAGCCAATACTGAGGATGTATTTCTGTTGCTGGAGAATCCAGAACTCTCCAGGAGCCTCGTGTGGACAGCAGCGGGTGGGGGGAACCAGTCTCAGGATAAAGGGGTCGGACATTTAGCACTGACACACTGAGAAATATTTCCACTCAGAGGGATGTGAATCTTTGGAATTCTCTCGCCCGCAGAGCTGCAGATGAGCAGTTGCTGAGTTTATTCCAGACACAGAGCTAGACAGATTACAGTCTACAGCAGGAATGAAGGCTTGTGGGGAGGTCGGGCAATGTGGAGCTATGGTAAATCTGTCAGGATCTTATAGAACGGTGGAGCAAGGGGCTGAATGGCCTCCTCCTGCTCCTGCTTTTTATAGATACAAACACACACTCTCACTCACACACTCACACACACACACTCTCTCTCTCACACACACACACTCTCTCACACACACACTCTCTCACACACACTCTCTCTCACACACACACACTCTCTCACACATAACTCACACAATCTCTCTCACACACTCGCTCACACACACTCTCTCACACACATTCTCCCTCCCACACTCTGTCACACACTCTCTCTCTCATATGCTCTCTCTCTCTTACACTCTCTCTCATACACTCTCTCTCACACACTCTCTCTCGTACTCTCTCACACACTCTCTCACACACACTCTCTCTCACACACTCTCTCTCTCACACACTCTCTCTCACACTCTCACACACATTCTCTCTCTCACACTCTGTCACACACTCTCTCTCTCATATGCTGTCTCTCTCTTACACTCTCTCTCACACTCTCTCTCACACACACTCTTTCTCACACATACCCACTCTCTTTCCCATGCGCACTCTCTCACACACGCACTCTCTCTCACGATTACACGCAATCCCTCACATACACATGCAGTCACACACACATACTCTCTCACACGCAGACTCTCTCACACGCACACTCTTTCACACACACTCTCATACATATACTCTCTCTCACACACACACACACACAGATATGCACAACACGCATACACACACATTCACCCACACACACAGACACACGCACACATGCCAATATCATACATGATGATTCAGATAGAATCATAAATCACGGAAGCAGAACTTTCACCTGGTCTTTGCTATCAGATGTGTTTGATGATTGAACACACTCCCAGGTGAGTCTGTATTGTTTGTGGGTGAAACTTGCAAAGGGGCTGACTGGCATTATTCCCCTGACCCGGCACCTCACTCAGGGGCATGTCACAGCGGGCAGTGAGAGGGTCCGCGTCTGACACTCCCTCTGCTGCTTTGATATTGAAGCTGGAATCTCAGGCCGGAGTTTGCAGTGAGCTGGCTGGTGATTCGCTGGGATCGTAGCAGAATCCAGGAGACGCCAAATGTGTGATTTGGATTTTGAAACGGGATTTGCTGAGCTGGCGTTTGTGTTCAGCTCTCGAGCTGCAAGGGGCCAGATTGGGAGCTGGTATTCTGTGTTATCCTTCCTTACCCCCCAGCAAGTTTCTCTGGCTCATCTCTGTCCATTTCACAACACTACACTCGCTTCTTCCTATATGTTTTTCTGAGCTCAGTAATATCAGAGCCCAGCAACCAACACAACTGTCAAGATTCCTCATCACACCGCGTGAAGTGATCGCCTCTCTGTAGTTTGCACTGCGCTCAGCATGTGCCCTTACAGAGACACTCCCACACACACAAACACACTGTCTCACACACACATACACAGAAACACATTCACAGAAACACACAGACACAAACACTCACATATGCACTCGCACTGTTACACATACATTCACAGAGACCCCCACACTCACAAACACTCACACTGTCACACACACGCACAAACACACACACACACATTCAAAAAGACTCACAGACACCTACACACACATTCACACACAGAGATAGTGACATGTTCACAGAGAAACACATTCAATCATACACACACACACACACACACACTTTCACACAAACACATTCATACATACTCACACGCAGACATCTACACACACATACAGGCTCACACAGACACAGACACACACACACAAAGACGCACATACACACTCATACAGACACACACACACACACACACGCAAGCACACACACACACAAAGACGCACATACACACTCATACAGACACATACACACTCATACAGACACATACACACACACAGAGCACAAAGAGGAATCTTTGCTGATTTTTTCCGTTCTCTCTGACCTGCTAATGTCAGTTTGAAGATTGAGCAGCTTTGCTGAGAGGTTCAGACCAGGAATCCGTTTTTGCATCTTTTTAAACAATGTGATTGGACAGCGGGAAGCTCAGTAAAGGAGCAATCAGAGGAAACATCAATTTGCGTTGGGGGAGGGAAGAAGTGATGTCCCAGTGCAGAGTGTAGGAGGGGATGTCCCAGTGCAGAGTGTAGGAGGGGATGTCCCAGTGCAGAGTGTAGGAGGGGGTGTCCCAGTGCAGAGTGTAGGAGGGGATGTCCCAGTGCAGAGTGTAGGAGGGGATGTCCCAGTGCGGAGTGTAGGAGGCGATGTCCCAGTACAGAGTAGGGAGGGATATCCCAGTGCAGAGGGAGGGGATTCCCAGTGCAGAGTGTAGAGGGATGTCCAGTGCAGAGTGTAGGAGGGGATATCCCAGTGCAGAGTGAAGGAGGGGATGTCCCAGTGCAGAGTAAGGGAGGGGATATCCCAGTGCAGAGTGTAGGAGGGGATATCCCAGTGCAGAGTGTAGGAGGGGATGTCCCAGTGCAGAGTGTAGGAGGGGATGTCCCAGTGCAGAGTGTAGGAGGGGATGTCCCAGTGCAGAGTGTAGGAGGGGGTGTCCCAGTGCAGAGTGTAGGAGGGGATGTCCCAGTGCAGAGTGTAGGAGGGGATGTCCCAGTGCAGAGTGTAGGAGGGGATGTCCCAGTACAGAGTGTAGGAGGGATATCCAGTGCAGAGTGTAGAGGGTGTCCCAGTGCAGAGTGTAGGAGGGGTTCCCAGTGCAGAGTGAGGAGGGGATGTCCTGCAGAGTGAGGGGGATTGTGGGTGGGGTGTGTGCGAGTGTAGGAGGGGATTCCCAGTGCAGGTGGGGGGGTTCAGAGTGGGAGGGGATTCCTGCAGAGTTAGGGGATGTCCGTGCGAGTGTGGAGGGTGTCCACGAGTGTAGAGGGTGTGTTGGGGGGTGGGTGTGGAGGGGTTCCCAGTGCGAGTGAGGGATGTGTGGTGGTGTGTGGGTTGGTGGGGGGGTTGGGTTCCGTGCAGAGTGTAGGAGGGGATGTCCCAGTGCAGAGTGTAGGAGGGGATGTCCCAGTGCAGAGTGTAGGAGGGGGTGTCCCAGTGCAGAGTGTAGGAGGGGATGTCCCAGTGCAGAGTGTAGGAGGGGATGTCCCAGTGCGGAGTGTAGGAGGCGATGTCCCAGTACAGAGTGTAGGAGGGGGTGTCCCAGTGCAGAGTGTAGGAGGGGATGTCCCAGTGCAGAGTGTAGGAGGGGATGTCCCAGTGCGGAGTGTAGGAGGCGATGTCCCAGTACAGAGTGTAGGAGGGGATGTTCCAATGCTGGTACCACATTGCCAGTCCCTCTGAGTAACCGCCTGATTTGAACTGCCCAGACGGAGGGAATTTTAACTGACTTTATTTCAGGGGAACGCACAAAGTCAAAAATTTACAGTGGCTGTAAATGAGATGCTTTGCCATCAACAACATAAGAATTATTGCTGGGTAACTTGCATCTAAACTGTTTAAACACTGGAACTGACAATAAGATTTTATCTCAGTCCTGCCTTATCCAGATGCAAACTTCTTCCCCCCGCCACACACGGAAACTCTCGCACTTTCCACTGCCCACACCTTCGGAAATACTCTGAGATACTCTGTAGTGTTTCTGCTCAAGACTAATTGACATGTCAGCAGTTGGGGTTAGTCTGTATTTAAATCGCTGGAATTTAATAAGTTTTCACCATCTCTGCTGCTGCACTGTTGAGTAAAGGTTTTAGGAATAGTAACTAATTTTATTTTAGTTCTTTTCCCAATGCTTGTAAGTCAAGTTATAAAGATCAAAGAATAAAACAGCACGGGAAACAGGCCCTTCGGCCCAACGAGCCCGCACCGCCATCTCGATGTTCCCACTTCTACACGTGATCCCTGTCCATGTTTATAGATCTATGGATTAAAAACCAAATTTGAGACAATTTAGGGAGAATTTGTTTTGCCAATTAGCCTAAGAGCACATCTTTGGGATGTGGGAGGAAACCGGAGCACACAGAGAAAACCCACGCAAGCACGGGGAGAATGCGCAAACTCCCATAGACACAGGCCCAAATCCATGTATCTGCACAGCACAGCGATAGTCACTGAGCTGTCGTGTTGCCTATCAAATGGTCCAGGTCAAGCGTACACTAACGACGTGAAGCACTAGGATACTCTCGAAAAAAATCCAAGAGCAGCCCTCTCACGACCCATCGCGTGTATGCCCCTCGTTAGACAACAAGGTGGACCAAAGCACCTGTAGGATAAAAACAAGTACATCAATATCATCATCTATTTACACACTTCCCAGGGACTCCCAAGGCTTATGATCCCTATTTTAAATCAGTTTTCTATACCCCTCCATTCCCATTCTGTTCATGTGCTCATCTAAGTATCTCTTACTTAAAATATATTTTTTCCATTTGATTGACAAAGTAAATCTTTCAGTTTTCTGTGGAAAATACTGTCTGCATTTTAGTTCAGAATGGAATGAAAAATCACCACCTTCTGACAGTGCGGCAATCCCTCAGCACTGACCCTCTGACAGTGCGGCACTCCCTCAGCACTGACCCTCTGACAGTGCGGCACTCCCTCAGCACTGACCCTCTGACAGTGCGGCACTCCCTCAGCACTGACCCTCTGACAGTGCGGCACTCCCTCAGCACTGACCCTCTGACAGTGCTGGCACTCCCTCAGCACTGACCCTCTGACAGTGCGGCACTCCCTCAGCACTGACCTCCTTGACAGTGCGGCACTCCCTCAGCACTGACCCTCTGACAGTGCGGTACTCCCTCAGCACTGACCCTGTGACAGTGCGGCACTCCCTCAGCACTGACCCTCTGACAGTGCGGATCCCTCAGCACTGACCCTCTGACAGTGCGGCACTCCCTCAGCACTGACCCTCTGACAGTGCGGCACTCCCTCAGCACTGACCCTCTGACAGTGCAGCACTCCCTCAGCACTGACCCTCTGACAGTGCGGCACTCCCTCAGCACTGACCCTCTGACAGTGCGGCACTCCCTCAGCACTGACCCTCTGACAGTGCGGCACTCCCTCAGCACTGACCCTCTGACAGTGCGGCACTCCCTCAGCACTGACCCTCTGACAGTGCGGCACTCCCTCAGCACTGACCCTCTACAGTGCGGCACTCCCTCAGCACTGACCCTCTGACAGTGCGGCACTCCCTCAGCACTGACCCTCTGACAGTGCGGCCTTTCTCAGCACTGACCCTCTGACAGTGCGGCGCTCCCTCAGCACTGACCCTCTGACAGTGCGGCACTGTCCCCTCAGCACTGACCCTCTGACAGTGCGGCACTCCCTAGCACTGACCCTCTGACAGTGCGGCACTCCCTCAGCACTGACCCTCTGACAGTGCGGCACTCCCTCAGCACTGACCCTCTGACAGTGCGGCACTCCCTCAGCACTGACCCTCTGACAGTGCGGCACTC
The DNA here is from genome assembly GCA_024679065.1 of Sphyrna mokarran. Taxonomy (NCBI): domain Eukaryota; kingdom Metazoa; phylum Chordata; class Chondrichthyes; order Carcharhiniformes; family Carcharhinidae; genus Sphyrna; species Sphyrna mokarran. Next base: position 3,412,116 of record JAGIQG010000025.1, read on the forward strand.
CCTCAGCACTGACCCTCTGACAGTGCGGCACTCCCTCAGCACTGACCCTCTGACAGTGCGGCACTCCCTCACACTGACCCTCTGACAGTGCGGCACTCCCTCAGCACTGACCCTCTGACAGTGCGGCGCTCCCTCAGCACTGACCCTCTGACAGTGCGGCACTCCCTCAGCACTGACCCTCTGACAGTGCGGCACTCCCTCAGCACTGACCCTCTGACAGTGCGGCACTCCCTCAGCACTGACCCTCTGACAGTGCGGCACTCCCTCAGCACTGACCCTCTGACAGTGCGGCACTCCCTCAGCACTGACCCTCTGACAGTGCGGCACTCCCTCAGCACTGACCCTCTGACAGTGCGGCACTCCCTCAGCACTGACCCTCTGACAGTGCGGCACTCCCTCAGCACTGACCCTCTGACAGTGCGGCACTCCCTCAGCACTGACCCTCTGACAGTGCGGCACTCCCTCAGCACTGACCCTCTGACAGTGCGGCACTCCCTCAGCACTGACCCTCTGACAGTGCGGCACCTCCCTCAGCACTGACCCTCTGACAGTGCGGCACTCCCTCAGCACTGACCCTCTGACAGTGCGGCACTCCCTCAGCACTGACCCTCTGACAGTGCGGCACTCCCTCAGCACTGACCCTCTGACAGTGCGGTACTCCCTCAGCACTGACCCTTTGACAGTGCGGTACTCCCTCAGCACTGACCCTCTGACAGTGTGGTAATCTCTCAGCACTGACCCTCTGACAGTGCGGCACTCCCTCAGCACTGACCCTCTGACAGTGCGGTACTCCCTCAGCACTGACCCTCTGACAGTGCGGAACTCCCTCAGCACTGACCCTCTGACAGTGCGGTAATCTCTCAGCACTGACCCTCTGACAGTGTGGCACTCCCTCAGCACTGACCCTCTGACAGTGCGGCACTCCCTCATCACTGACCCTCTGACGGTGCGGCACTCCCTCAGCACTGACTTTCTGACAGTGCGGCACTCCCTCAGCACTGACCCTCTGACAGTGCGGCACTCCCTCAGCACTGATCTTCCACTTAACCCACACATCTTTAGACAGTGGGAGGAAACCGGAGCACCCAGAGGAACCCACTCTGCCACTGTGCCAAGAGCTAGCTGTGCACATATAATATTAGAGCACTGGCTTTTAGGGTGGCACAGTGGCAGTGGTTAACACTGCTGCCTCACAGTGCCAGGGGCCCACGTTCAGTTCCTGGCTTGGGTCACCATCTGTGTGGAGTCTGCACATTCTCCCTGTGTCTGCGTGGGTTTCCTCTGGGTGCTCTGGTTTCCTCCCACAGTCTGAAAGATGTGCACATTAGATGCATTGGCCGTGCTAAATTGTCCCTTAGTGTCCAAAGATGTGTAGGTTAGAGGGGGGATAAGCTGTGGGGAATACACAGGGTTACAGGGATAGGGCAGACAGGAAGGCCTGGGTATGATACTCCTTCGGATATTCGGTGCAGACTCGATGAGTCGAATCACCTTTTCGCACTGCAGGTATTCTATAGTTTCCTGTTCCTTGTGCTCCCTGAGCCACTTCGGATCCCACCAGAAATGTTTTGATTTTGAAATACTGTTCCATATTTCCAAATTCCTCCCTGGCTCTGAAATCTCCTCCGGCCCCGCAATCCTCCGAGATTTCTGAGCTCCTTGATTCTGACCTCTTGAATTACTCCATCACGGTGACCAGGAATCACCCAGGCCCTAAGCTCCCGAATTCCCCCCCACAACTCCTCTGCCTTCTTACCTCACTTCCCTCCAATCAGGTATCTCTTAAGGTCAATTGCTTTGACATTACCTTAATAATACTGTCCAAGGACCCTTATCGAACCTAAAGGATAGTTTTGATCAAGAAATTACTTTTATTCTTCAGGAGGTGTTAAATTAATTATAATTAAGAAAGACCACTAACGCTCCAATTATCAGAAGGCTAAGGAAATTTGGAATGTCAACTACGACTCTCACCAACTTTTACAGATGCACCATAGAAAGCATTCTTTCTGGTTGTATCACAGCTTGGCCTGGGCTCCTGCTCTGCCCAAGACCACAAGGAACTACAAAAGGGTCGTGAATGTAGCCCAATCCATCACACAAACCAGCCTCCCATCCATTGACTCTGTCTACACTTCCCACTGCCTCGGCAAAGCAGCCAGTATAATTAAGGACCCCATGCACCCTAGACATTCTCTCTTCCACCTTCTTCCATCGGGAAAAAGATACAAAAATCTGAGGTTACGTACCAACCGACTCGAGAACAGCTTCTTCCCTGCTGCTGTCAAAGTTTTGAATGGACCTACCTCACGTTAAATTGATCTTTCTCTACACCCTAGCTATGACTGTAACACTACATTCTGCATTCTCTCCTTTCCTTCTGTATGAACGGTATGCTTTGTCTGCAAGAAACAATACTTTTCACTGTATGCTAATACATGTGACAATAATAAATCAAATCAAATCAAATTAGGGTTTTATTTTCATGATCCCTGGTTTAAATAGGAGATTTCTCCTGTTGCTCTTCCATCCACCAATAAACTAACTCCTCGTTCACCTCACTGTCGGATGATACGTCTCTCAAAATGGCTGCCACCTTTGTGATCGAGAAATCCTTAAACAGGCTGTGGGCGGATGTTCAAAATGGAACTGGGAAAATGGTGGGGACACAAGGCAATGGGGTGAGGAGTCGGGGATTCGAGAGCTCTGTTAAACAGCCAGCATGATGGGCTGAAGGAACTCCTTCTGTGCTGTCCTGTGATTTGGGTTCACTGGAGGAGATTCCAGAGTCATAGGGGTTTACATCATGGAAGCAGACCCTTTGGCCCAACTTGCCAAGATTTCCTTTTTTTTAATTACTAAGCTAATCCCAATTGCCTATCTTTGACCCAGATCCCTCTATACTCAACTTCACCATGTAACCGTCTAAATGCTTTTTAAAAGATAAAATTGTACCCGCCTCTACAACTATCTCTGACAGCTTGTTCCAAACACTCACCGCCCTCTGTGTGAAAAAATTGTCCCTTGGACACTTCTGAATCTCTCCCCTCTCACCATAAACTTATACCCTCTAGTTTTAGACTTCCCTACCTTTGGGTAAAGATATTGACTATCTAGCTGATCTGTGTATTTTATAGACCTCTATAAGATCACCCCTCAGTCTCCTATGTTCCAGGGAAAAAAGTCCCAGTCTATCCAGCCTCTCCTTATAACTCAAACCATCAAGTCCCAGTAGCATCCTCATAAATATTTTCTAGTTTAATAATATCCTTTCTATAATAGGGTGACCAGGACTGTACACAATATTCCAAGTGTGGCCTTACCAGTGCCTTATACAACTTCAACAAGACGTCCCAACTCCTGTATTCAGGATGTTGCCTGGGATGGAACATTAACGTTATGAAGGGAGATTGGGTAGGCTTGGGTTGTTTTCGTTGGAGCAGAGAAGACTGAGGGGCGACCTGATTGAGGTGTTCAAGATTATGAGAGAGATGAACAGAGTGGTTATATAAGGCCCTGGTCAAACCCCATTTGGAATATTGTGAGCAGTTTTGAACCCTGTATCTAAGGAAGGACGTGCCGGCCTTGGAAAGGATCCAAAGGAGGTTCACAAGAATGATCCCTGGAATGAAGAGCTTGTCATACGAGGAATGGGTTAAGGACTCTGGGTCTGTACTCGTTGGAGTTGAGAAGGATGGGGGGCGGGGAGGGGGGGGATCTTGTTGAGACTTACAGGATACTGCAAGACCTGGATAGAGTGGACACAGAGAGGGCGTTTCCACTAGTTGGAAAAACTAGAACCCGAGGCACAACCTCAGGCTAAAGGGACAATCCTTTAAAACAGAGATGGGGAGGAATTTCTTCAACCAGAGAGAGTGGGGAATCTGTGGAATTCTCTGCCGCAGAAGCTGTGGAGGCCGGGTCATTGAGTGTCTTTAAGACAGAGATAGATAGGTTCCTGATTAATAAGCAGATGAGGAATTGTGGAGAAAAGGCAGGAGAACGAGGATGAGAAAAATATCAGCCATGATTGAGCGGTGGAGCAGACTCGATGGGCTGAGTGGCCTCATTCTGTTCCTGTGTCTTATATCTTATGATCTTATGGCTAAGGAGCAGTTGTTCCCCTTTAGTTAAAGGGTCAGTCATGAGGGGACAAAGGTTCAAAGTGAAGGGCAGGAGATTTAGGGAGAATGTGAGGAAAACCATTTTTCCCCAGAGGGTGGTGAGGGTCTGGAATGCGCTGCCTGGGAGAGGGGGGGGCAGGCAGGATGCCTCACATCCTTTCAAAAGTAGGAACATTGTAACATTCAGGGCTATGGGCCAAGTGCTGGCAAATGGGATTAGAGGGGAGTTCAGGTATTCGATGGGCCAAAGGGCCTCTTCTGCGCTGTGTGATTCTAAATAGCCACTTGGACCAGGCAGTGAGGGTCACAGAGATTCCCCAAGGAATTCTGCTGAGGTCTAATTCACTCAGTCTGCTGGAGGGGGGGGTGGGGGGGAGGGGGGGAGATAAGCTGCTTGTCCTCGCTCCACATCCATAATGTAATTTTAGAAGCAAAAACATCAAAAAGTTTAGGAATCTGAAATATTTATGAGGGGGAACGTTTGATTTACAGTAAAGAAAGTGGCAGCACCAGCAGAGATTTTCAGAGTGGATGTAAAAATTAGAATCTGTAACATCGCTGGAGCGGGGACTTTGGCAGCCTGGAGACTTAACCCTGCTCAGAGCGATAGGGGAAGGGAAAGGACTGGGGCTGGAACTCAATATTCATCAATATACGCTCACATCCCTCTCTCCGCTAACACGGCGGATGGGTGAACATTAGCAGGAGGGAATATATTCGGTGTGTGATTAGCATCCAGTCAGTGAATCCGTTGTCCCAGTGTGAAGCTGTTATCAGGTAACTGGAATACATCTCGGGAGTATTGTCTGCAATTTAAAACAGGTAATTTTGCCGAGGCCACATCTGGCAGGAAATCTTCAAAAAGATCCAATTGACAAGCTGCAAAAACAGCATTGCATTTTACAGCTCAGAGCAGGCCATTTGGCCCATCACATTCATAACCAGAAAGATAGTACATTTCTATAGCATCTGTCACAGAAGCCCTGGATATTAGGTGGATTGGCCACACTAAATTGACCCTTGTATGAAGGGGATTAGCAGAGCAAATATGTGGGGTTATGGGGATAGGGCCTGGCTGGGATTGAGAACAAAGAAAATTACAGCGCAGGAACAGGCCCTTCGGCTTCTCCAAGCCTGCACCAACAGTGCTGCCTGTCTGAACTAAAAGCCCTATCCATCCGGGGAGCATATCCCTCTATTCCCATTCTATTCCCATCCTATGCTGACACTATAGCTAAGAAAGCCCACCAACATCTCTACTTTCACACAAGACTAAGGAAATTTGGCATGTTAGCTACAACTCTCATCAGTTTTTACAAACGCACCGTAGAAAGCATTCTTTCTGGCTGTATCACAGCTTGGTATGGGCTCCTGCTCTGCCCAAGACCATAAAGAACTACAAAAGGTCGTGAATGTAGCTCAATCCATCACACAAACCAGCCTCCCATCCATTGACTCTGTCTACATACCAACTGACTCAAGAACAGCTTCTTCCCTGCTGCTATCAGACTTTTGAACGGACCTACCTCGCATTAAGTTGATCTTTCCCTACACCTTAACTATAACTGTAACACTACATTCTGCACTGTCTCATTTCTTTCTTTATGAATAGTATGCTTTGTCCGTATAGTGTGCAAGAAACAATACTTTTCACTGTTAGTGAATAATAAATCAAATCGAAATCAAACCTTAGGATAAAAGCAAATTCCCGTGGATGCTGGAATCTGAAGCCAAAAGAGAAAATGCTAGAAAATCTCGGCGGGTCTGGCAGCATCTGTAAGGAGACAAAAGAGCTGATGTTTCGAATCCAGATTACACTTTGTCAAAATTATATCTTCCTTTGTAAAGACAGATGCAAAGTATTTGTTAATTGCCTCCAGTAATTCTCCTAAATTCACGTAAATATCTCCTTTTATCATCCCTAACAAGCCCCACTCTTCATTCCACCACTCTGTAATTATTCACATGTTTACAGAATACCTTTACTGTCAATCACTTTTCATGCTCATTCCCTCCTTGCTTTCTTTATTGGTATTTCCACTTGCCCGCTGATCCTTCCATATTCCGCCAGATTCTCCTTTATATTTTCTACCGGATATTTGCCGTACCCATCCGGTTCGCTTTTCACCTTTGGTTCTTTCTCTTCCATCATCCTGAGTGTTCTAGCTCACGACTTGCCTGGGCTTGCAAAATCTCACTAACTGTCCTGTCTGGAGACAATACATATCTCTTTAACCTGTGATTAATCCTCTCTCCACTCACATTGTCTGCACCTTTAAGACTTGATTACCTGTAAAGACTCGCATTCCAACCATTATCTTGTAAATTGAGCTTGTGTCTTTATTTGCCCTGTTTGTGAACAGAACTCCCATTTACCTGATGAAGGAGTAGCACTCCAAAAGCCAATGGATTTTGCTCCCAAATAAACCTGTTGGACTTTAACTTGGTGCTGTGAAACTTCGTACCATACCATACCAGGCTAATTCCAGCCTCGGGTCTGTGTGGGTTTCCTCCGGGTGCTCTGGTTTCCTCCCACACTCCAAAGATGTGTGGATTAGGGGGATTGCCCATGCTAAATTGACCTTAGCGTCAGGGGGATTAACAGGATAAATATGTGGGTTTACGAGAATAGGGCCTTGGTGGGATTGTAGTGCGTATAGACATGATGGGCTGAATGGCCTCCTTCTGCACTGTGTGGGATTCTATGATTTTATAATACTATTGCTTTGAAAGTGGCCCATCGTTCAGCCAGCATCTTTTCCATCAACATTTGGTTCTAACTCACTCCACTCCAACTCATTCTCACCCCATTGAAGTTGACTTTCCCCCAGTGAGTGATTCCCGCTTGGATTCCTCCTTGCCCTTTCTCACAATGAATCTAAAGCTTATGTTCCAACCTTACGTTCCCTAAATGCTCTCCCACTGTTAGCTGATCCTCTTGGGTCATCGCATTTCCCCAGAACGATGCCTGCTCTCTGGTTGGAGTAGAAACACATTGGCCAGGACTTTCTGACCTCGCCCGCGAGTGGGATTCTCCAGTCCTGCTGAGTGCCAAATTCTCCATTCTCGCTGGCAGCGGTAGCGGGGTGTGCGAGAATTCCACCCTCTGCTGCAGGAAATTATCTTGAAACATAGAAATCAGAAACAGGAGTCAGCCTTCGAGCCTTCTCCACCATTCATCCTTATCACAGAATCCCTACAGTGCAGAAGGAAGCCATTTGGCCCATCGAGTCTGCACCGACCACAATCCCATCGAGGTCCTATGCTGTAACCCCACACAATTACCCTGCTAATCTGCCTGACACTAAGGGGTAATTTAGCATGGCCAATCCACCCAACCTGCACATCTTTGGGCTGTGGGAGGAAACCGGAGCATCCGGAGGAAACCCACGCAGACACAGGGAGAATGTGCAGACTCCACACAGACAGTAACCCAGGCTGGGAATCGAACCCGTGTCCCTGGCACTGCGAGGCAGCAGTGCTAATTACTGTGTCACCATGCATTGGCTGATCATCAAATTCAATATTCTGATCACTTCCCTTTTCCCACCATATCCCTTCATCCCTTTAGCCCCAAGAGCTATATCTAATTCCTTCTTGAAATCAGATATTTTGGCCTCAACTACTTTCTGTGGGAGTGAATTCCACACATTCCCCACCCTCTGGGTGAAGAAATTTCTCCTCACCTCAGTTCTAAAAGGTTTACCCCTTATCCTCAAACTCTGACCCCCTAGTTCTGGACTCCCCCCACCATCGGGAACATTGTTTCTGAATCTACCCTGTCTAACCCTGTTAGAATTTTATAAGTTTCTATCAGATCCCCTCTCACTGTTCTAAACTCCAGTGAATATAATCCTAACCCACTTAGTCTCTCCTCATATGACAATATATAAACACACTCCATTATATTAAAGATGCTGTGGATATAAATGTTGTTTATTAGTACATCTGCATAAAGGTCAATTAAACATATTGAATCCTTTGGGCGGAGCCATGAGGATTTTCAGGAACCTGGGCCAGTTGATGAGACTAATGTAATTGGCTCTTAATCATCTTCTCCCTGTCTCCGTCCCTTCCCTCTCGGTCTAATGGCTTCTGTGATCTCTGGAAAATGTCTGCTTCAAAAGCATTCCTTATAGAGTCATAGAATCCCGACAGTATGGAAGGAGGCCAGTCCGTGTTTCTGTCCGCGTTTCAATGTGCGGTTCAGCCTGTGTTTCAGTCTGTATTTCAGTCTGCATTTCAGTGTGTGTTTCAATGTATTTCAGCCCGTGTTTCAATGTGTGTTTCAGCCTGTGTTTCAGTCTGTGTTTCAGTCTGCATTTCGGTTTGTGTTTCAGCCTGCGTGTTAGACTGCGTGTCAGTGTGCCCCTGTGGACAGACAGGCTCAGTCACTCTTGTTTACAGCTGAACAGCTGGTGAACACTTTCTGTCACCTCTGAGGAGTAGGTACACCCACAGTGCTGTTAGGAAGGGAGGGAGTGAATGTTTGTGGATGGGCTGCCAATCAAGTGGGGCTGCTTTATCCTGGATGGTATCGGGCTTCTTAAGTGTTGTTGGAACTACACCCATCCAGGCGAGGGGAGAGTATTCCATCACAATCCTGACTTGTGCCTTGTAGATGGTGGACAGTCTCTGGGGAGTGAGGAGGTGAGTTACTCTTCGCAGGATTCCCAGTCTCTGACCTGCTCTGGGAGACAAAGTGTTTCTATGGCTGGGTCCAGTTCAGTTTCTGGCCAATGTTAATGCCCAGGATGTTGATAGTGGGGGATTAAGAGATGGAAATGCCATTGAATGCCAAGGCGCAATGGTTAGTTTGTCTCTTATTGAAGGTGGTCATTGCCTGGCACTTGTGTGATGTGAAGGTTATCTGCCACTTGTCAGCTGGATATTATCCAGATCTTGCTGCATTTGGACCCGGATTGCTGCTGTGTCCCTTTCCATCCACTTCCTTGGGCTACAGAGCAGCTCAGAGACAAGGTGAGCAGATGACCTGCCTCGAACCTGTCCTTTAACCAGTTTTCCAGCCAGGATCAGCAGTCACCAGCTGGGGGTCATCACCAGGAACCTCTCCCTGTGCAATGGATACATGATGTCAATCCTCCAACACAGCCAAAATTTTCCACCCTCATTCCCGCTCCACGTTCCCTCCAACTCCAACGTTGCTGCACAAGAGATGCTGGAGTTCCCATCATTAACTTTTCAGAATGAGAATTCCTAATGGATGAGATGTGACAGAAAATGTTCACCAGCTGTCCAGCCATTAACAAGGGATTCTGAGTCTGTCCACAAAAACACAGACCAAAATACAGACCGAGATACGGACTGAGACACAGACTGAAACACAGATTGAAACACAAACTGAAACGCGAATTGAAACGCAGACTGAAACATGGGCTGAAACGTAGATCGAAACACAAACTGAAACACAAACTGAAATACAGACTGAAATATGGACTGAAACACAGACCAAAGCACCAGTCAAAACACAGACTGAAACACACACTGAAATGCAGACTGAAAAATTGACTGAAACACAGACCAAAATGCAGATTGAAACACAGACTGAGACGTAGACTAAAAAACTGGCTGAAACACAATATAAAACACAGACTGGCTGAAATACCGACTAAAACACTGACTAGCATACATGCTGAACCAGAAACTAAACATCGACTGAAACATAGACTGAAATGCACTAAAATGCAGACCAAAACGCACACTGAAACACAAACTGAAACACAGACTCACATACAAAGTGTAATACAGACTAAAACACACTGCAACAAAGATTAAAACATGTAGACAAACACAGATTGAAATACAGCTTGAAATTCAGACTGAAAAACATGAAATGTGCATTGAAACATACACTGAGACTCAGACTGAAACACAAACTGTAACACAGGCTAAAACACAATAATCACAACTGAACACAGGCAGAAATGCACTAAAAGACAAACCCAAAACACAAACTGGAAAACAAAATGAAACAGAAACTGAACAAACTGAAATATAGTCAAAGTGCACACCAATACACAAACTGAATAACATAGTGAACACAAATTGAAACACAGACTAAAACACACTAAAGTGCAGAACAAAACATGGATTGAAACAGAGACTGAAATACAGATTGAAATGTAGACAGAAACACAGACAGAATCACATTGAAATATACACTCAAATACAGACTGAAAAACATGCTGAAACCCAGGGTGAAATGTGTATGGAAACACAGACTGAAACAAACACTGGAAAACACTGAAACATAAGCTGAAGAAACATTAAATCACAATCTGCAAAAGAGACCAAAACACAGATTAAAACAAGGCTAACAGATAGAGAGAAACACAGACTGAAACACAGACTGAAACACAGACTGAAACACACAATAAAACACATACCAAATTTGACACTGAAAGACACAAAGCAAAAGACACATTGGAACATAAACTGAAATGTACAATGCAACACAGGCTAAAATACAGAGCAAAACACAGACAGAAACACAGATTCAAAAATACACTGAAACACACCCTGAAAAACTAGGCAGAAACAAGACTGGAAAACATATTGAAAACCAAACACACAGAAACACAGACTGAAACACAGACTGAAACACAGACTGAAACACAGACTGAAACACAGACTGAAACACAGACTGCAACATACAAAGGAACACACGCTAAAGACACACTGAAACATGGACAGAAACACACACTGAAACACATGCTGAAACACAGAACACAGTATACAATGAAACACATGCCAAACTATACACTGGAACCAGAGTGAAATACAAGCTGAAATGCAAGATTTAAATAGACTGAAGTTCAGATAGAAGCACAGACTGAACCTCAAACTAAAACACAAATTGAAATATGGATTGAAATATAGGCAAAATTCTTCAGCCTCATTCATGGCTGGGATTCTCCAGTCCTGCTGCAGTAAATGGAGTTCTGGCTCAGTGCCAAATTCTCCATTCTCGCTGGCTGTGGGGCACAGACAGCTGCAAATTGAAACACAGACTGAAACACACGTGAAAACACACACTCGCACATTTTATGGACATGTGCGCACAAACACACCCACACCCACACACACCCACACACACACACACTCTCTCACACGCGCACACACACGCACACACAACCACTCTCTCTCACACGCGCACACACATACACACACACACACTCTCTCTCACACGCACACACATACGCACACACATACACACACACATAAGCTACCTTTCTACAGTTCACACAATGACTGCTACAAACTTGAGAAGGCTCCAGGAAGGGTTTCACAGTAGCCCAGTGGTTAGCGCTGCTGCTTCACAGCTCCTGGGACCTGTGTTGATTACTGGCTTTGGTCACTGTCTGTGTAGATTTTGCACATTCTCCCCGTGTCTGTGTGGGTTCCCTCCGGGTACTCTGATTTCCTCCCACAGTTCAAAGACGTGTGGGTTAGATTGATTGGCCATGCTAAATTGCCCCTTAGTGTCCTAGGATGTGTAGGTTAAAGGGATTAGTGGGTAAATATAGGATGGTAGGGCCTGGGTGGGATTGTGGTTGATGCGGGCTGAATGGTCTCCTTCTGTATTGTGGGTTTTTAAAGTACCTGCATAGAATGTTCCAAATCACTGCCCAGTTTCTCTGAAAGAATAGATTTTGGACAAAAATGTAGCTAGTATTATGGTAGAATTGGTGTCTTTGTGTGTAATGTGAATTCAAATATCATAATAAAACTGTTGTGAAGTGATTTGGAATATCGTGAGACTGTACAAGGTGCTATATAAATGCAGACTCTTTCTTTATTTTCATCTTTCTGAAGGAGTGGGATTCCGATGATTCTCTCCTTAGATCTGTGTTGTGGTTTGTGATGATACTGAGCTATTTTGCTATATTTTGCATTTAAGATGGGGAAGCTGCTTTAAGAATGCATGTTTTGTTAGGGGGCAGCACGGTGACAGAGTGGTTATTGCTGCTGTCTCACAGCACCAGGGACCCCCACGTTCTATTCCACCTCAGGTCACTGTCTGTGTGGAGTTTGCACATTCTCCCCATGTCTGTGTGGGTTTCCTCCAGGTGCTCCAGTTTCTTCTCACAGCCCAAAGATGTGGAGGTTAGGTAGATTGGCCGTGCCAAACTGACAGGGGATTTGCAGGGTAAACACGTGGGGTTACAGGAAAAATGCCTGGATGGGATTGTTGTTGGTGCAGACTTGATGGGCCAAATGGCTTCCTTCTACACTGTGGAGATTCTATGATTTGATGTTCTCGGAGTTGATTTGTCTGTGAAACATACAACAGGTGCTAAGAATGCAGGCCTCAGCACTGACTCTCAGACAGTGCGGTGCTCCCTCAATATTGACCCTCTGACAGTGCGGCACTCCCTCAGCACTGATCCTCTGACAGTGCGGCACTCCCTCAGCACTGACCCTCTGACAGTGTGACGCTCCCTCAGCACTGACCCTCTGACAGTGCAGCACTCCCTCAGCACTGACCCTCTGACAGTGCAGCGCTCCCTCGGCACTGACCATCTGACAGTGTGGCGCTCCCTCAGCACTGACCCTCTGACAGTGCAGCGCTCCCTCAGCACTGACCCTCTGACAGTGCAGCACCCCTCAGCACTGACCCTCTGACAGTGCAGCGCTCCCTCAGCACTGACCTCTGACAGTGCAGCGCTCCCTCAGCACTGACCCTCTGACAGTGCAGCGCTCCCTCAGCACTGACCCTCTGACAGTGCGGCACTCCCTCAGTACTGACCCTCTGACAGTGCAGCACTCCCTCAGCACTGACCCTCTGACAGTGCAGCGCTCCCTCAGCACTGACCCTCTGACAGTGCGGCACGCCCTCAGCACTGACCCTCTGACAGTGCGGCACTCCCTCAGCACTGACCCTCTGACAGTGCGGCACTCCCTCAGCACTGACCCTCTGACAGTGCGGCACTCCCTCAGAGCACTGACCCTCTGACAGTGCGGCACTCCCTCAGCACTGAGCCTCTGACAGTGCGGCGCTCCCTCAGCACTGACCCTCTGACAGTGCGGCACTCCCTCAGCACTGACCCTCTGACAGTGTGCACTCCCTCAGCACTGACCCTCTGAAAGTGCGGCACTCCAGCACTGACCCTCTGACAGTGGAGCCATTCCCTCAGCAATGACCCTCTGACAGTGCGGCACTCCCTCAGCACTGACCCTCTGACAGTGCGGCGCTCCCTCAGCACTGACCCTCTGACAGTGCGGCATTCCCTCAGCACTGACCCTCTGACAGTGCAGCACTCCCTCAGCACTGACCCTCTGACAGTGAGCCATTCCCTCAGCACTGACCCTCTGACAGTGCAGCACTCCCTCAGCACTGACCCTCTGACAGTGCGGCACTCCCTCAGCACTGACCCTCTGACATTGCAGCACTCCCTCAGCACTGACCCTCTGATAGTGTGGCACTCCCTCAGCACTGCACTATGAGTGTCAGGCTATTTTTGCACTGAGCTCTCTGTAGTGGGACAAGGGTCTGTCTCAGGGGTGTGAGTGATGCTGACGCGGAAACGTTAATCTCCAGAGATTTGTTTAAAATAATGGGCTGCCAATCCCAGGCCATTTTACTGTCAGAGAGAGCAATGGAACCTTCCCCTCCCCCCTCAGCCAAAAACACAATCTCACTTTGTAAATCTCCAAAATCATTCAAACCCCTCTTGGAATTCTCAAAACATACCGGATTGAAGGGGATGATTTATTTAATACATGCCCCAGTGTGGGACCTCTAGATGGTAAATCACTGCAAGAGCTCTCAGTGCTGGCCCCATGGAATGAGGCTCAGGGGGTGGGGATCGGCGGGGAGGGGAGTGGAGGCGATAACGTAATGAGCAACAGTTCACTGGACTGATTTCTAGAATGAGGGAATTGTTCCATAAGGAAAGATTGAGTAGACTTTGTCTGCATTCCCAGGAGTTTCGAAGAATGAGAGGTGATCTCATTGATACATGGAAAGATCTCAGGGGGATTGACGGGGTAAATGATGAGAAATTGTTTCTCCTTCTCTGGGAATCTCGAATACTGCGTCTCAGTCTCTGGATAAATTGTCACCAGTTCAGGTCCGGGATAATGAGAAGTTTCTTTCTCTTGCTGAAGGAGGCCATTCAGCCCATCGAGTCTGCACTGACACTCCACACAAGTATCCTTCCTTCATTGCTGTTCCCCTGCCTTTCCCTTGTACCCCTTCACATTGCTCCTCTTCAAATAATCATCTCATTCCCTCTCAATTGAACCTGCTTCCACCACACTCCCAGGCAGAACATTCCAGAATCAACCACTCGTTGGGTGAAAAAGATTTTTTCTCACATTGCATTTTTGCAAACCTCTTTGAATCCGTGCCTTCTCGCTGTTCATCCTTTTATGAGTGGGAACAGTTCCCCTCTATCTGCTCTGTCCGGCCCCCTCATGATTTTGAACATCTCTATTTCCTCTTAGCCGCCTTCTCTCCAAGGAGACCAGTCCCAATCTCTCCAATCTATCCTTAAAACTGACGTTTCTCATCCTTGGGATCATCCTAGTAAACCTTTTCTGCACTCACCCCGATCCATTCACATCCATCCTGCAGTTAGATCCCAGAACTGTGCACAATATTCCAGCTGAGGTCTAACTAATGTCTTGTCTAAGTTCAGCATGACCTCCTTGCCCTTGTACTCTGTGTCCCTATTAATAAACCCACAATACTGTCGGCTGCTTTATCGACTGCTCTCTGCACCTGACCTGCCACCTTCAATGATCTCTGCACAAGATTTGAAGTTTATTTTTTAGTGTCACAAGTAGGCTTACATTAAGACTGCAAAGAAGTTACTGTGGAAATCCCCTAGTTGCCACACTCCAGCGCCTGTTCAGGTACACCAAGGGAGAATTTAGTATGGCCGATGCACCTTAACCAGCACATTTTTCAGACTGTGGAGGAGGAATCCGGAGCAGCCAGAAGAAATCCACGCAGACACGGGAAAAACGTGCAAACTCCACACAGACAGTGACCCAAACCAGGAATCGAACCCAGATCCCTGGCGCTGTGATGCAGCAGCAGTGCTAACCTACTGTACCGCCCACAACAATACACTGGTCCTTCTGCTCCAGCGCCCGTTGAGAAATTTACCCCTTGTTTTACATTGTCCCTCCACATTTGCTCAGAATTTCCAGAATTCTGTCCCGCAGAGGTCTGTCAATGCTCACTCGGAGTTTATCCAGGACAGATTGCCATAGGTTTTTGGGAATGAAGAGAAACTGGGACGGTGAGGGAAGGGGGAGCTGAGCTATTGAGTGGGGGAAGCAGGCATGAGGGGCTGAATGGCCTCCTCCCTGCTCCTATTTCTTGTGTCTTTTCCCAGTAGGTGGGGTTAGGTTCGATTCACTCTGTGAACATAGAACATAGAACATAGAACATTACAGCACAGAACAGGCCCTTCGGCCTTCGATGTTGTGCCGACCAAAATAAAAAGCAATGCCCCTCCAAACTAAACCATTTCCTTCTCTTCCATATACTTATCAATTAACCTCTTAAACGCCACCAAACTTGGCGCATCTACAACAGCTGCAGGCAGGGCATTCCACTCCCTAATCACTCTTTGGTAAAGAACCTACCTCTGATATCCGTCCTATAACTCATACCCCTTAATTTAAAGTTGTGTCCCCTCGTGCTAGCTTTCTCCATCCTAGTAAAAAGGCTATCACTGTCCACCCTATCCAAACCTCTAATTATCTTATATGCTTCAATAAGATTCCCCCTTAGCCGCCTCCTTTCTAACGAAAACAACCTCAAATCCTTCAACCTCTCTTCATAGGACCTGCCCTCCATACCAGGCAACATCCTAGTAAACCTCCTCTGTACCCTCTCCAATGCCTCCACATCTTTCTTATAATGTGGCGACCAGAACTGCACACACTACTCCAAGTGCGGCCGCACTAGAGTTTTGTACAGTTGCAACATGATGCTGCGGCTCCTAAATTCAATCCCCCTACCAATAAAAGCTAAGACTCCATATGCCTTCTTAACAACTTTATCCACTTGACTGCCTACTTTCAGGGATCTATTGATACATACACCAAGATCCTTCTGTTCCTCAACACTATTAAGAGCCCTACCATTAGCCCTATACTCTACACATTTATTGTTCCTGCCAAAGTGCATTACCTCACACTTTTCCACATTAAACTCCATTGGCCACCTCTCGGCCCAGCTCTGCAACTTGTCCAAGTCACTCTGTAAACTAAAACACCCCTCTTCACTATCTACCACTCCACCAACTTTAGTATCATCTGCAAATTTACTGATCCATCCCTCAATACCCTCATCCAGATCATTTATAAAAATTACAAACAGTAATTTGTAATAGTAATCTCCTACTGTAACTGTACCTATTGTAACTGTCCTACTATTACTGTAATAGTGTTTGTAACAGTAATTACAAACAGTAATTACAAACAGTAACAATAAAAATTACAAACAGTAACTCCTGTGACAGGAGTTTGTGTTTATTAAACTGAGTCTTAAAGAATCAAAGTGAGGATTGGGTGCATCCTGCCTCTAGAGGTCACCAGTTACATATTGTCTAAACATTAGCAGAAATAATAAAGAGATTTAATAGTGACACTTGTACGTTCCCTGGTTACATTCCTCTGCTTTTATTAAACTGGTTAATAAACCTTGTCAGCGTTTCCCTGGTCTGCGTCCCAGGGCCCAGGTAGAAGGTTAAAATCTCTCTTCCTATTGCTTTGCAAATCTCTCAGGCTGCCCAGATACTCCAATTCTGGTGTTCTGGTTTACAATTTATTCATCAATCGGCTGAGAATGATGAGAAACTCCCTTCATCCAACTCCAGAGCCACAAGATTCTTCACTGGAGAAATCCTCACTTATAAACAGGGAGTGCAAAGTTCTGGAAAGCTGCTCAAAAGTTGCACACTTTGGCTTGCAAGTTACAGAACCAGGAAAGTCCAAAGCAGCTGGATGTATGAATGTGCTTGTCTATCTGTGTGTGAGTGTATCAATGTGAGTGTGTGAATGTGTGTGCATGAAATTGAATCTGTATATGTGACAATGTGTGTGTATATACATGTGAGTGTATGTGTATACATGAGTGAGTATATGTGTGTGAATGTGTCAGCGTGAGAGTGATTGTGGAAGTGTACAAGTGTACACCATCACAAACTTTCATATCTGCCATGGTCTTTTTACAATTCTTCCTTTTCAAAGGTCAAACTTTGATTCCCAACTTGACTCTTGCTGGATTTGTTTAGTAGCTATTGATTTTTGGCTCTAAATCTTAGCTTCTCACCGTTCCACCAGCCCCACCAAACCACAGGAGCCAATGAGGATAGTAAGTCCTCACTAATGTTTCTTGCCCAGAGAAATATGTATAAATTGAAATACTGAACTATATGCGTGCTATACTGCGACAGAAATAACTTGCAAGCATGAGAGTGTGTGAATATGTGTATAAGTGAATGTGTGTATATGTGAATGTGACTCTGCATGTACATGTGTGTGTGAATGAGTGTGCATCTGTGAGTGTGTATGTGTGAGTGTGCATGACTGTACATGTGTGAACATGTATATGAGTGTGCATGTATGCTAGAATGTGTATAAGTGTGTGAATGTGAGTGTGCATGTGTCTGATTGCATAAGAGTATATGTGAGTGAGTGATTGTGTGTCCATGTGTGAACAGAGTATATGTGTGTATGAGTGAGCAGGAGTATGTGTGCACCTGTGTGAATATGCAATACTGAGTGTGGGACATATGAGTGAGTGTGACTGAGTGACAGTCTGTATGGTATTTTTTACATTAGAGAGTGAGTGAGTGGGAGTGTGTGTATTTTAGGTTGTGTGTGTAGGAGTGAATGTGTAAATGAGTGTGTGAGGGACTTTTTTGAGTGTGCATGGGTATACATGACTTATATATGGTTCCTTGATCAGAACATTGAATAATGAGTTGGATATCTTGTTAAAGTTGTTCAAGACATCGGTAAGGCACACTTGGAATACTGTATGCAATTCTTGTCATTCTATTATAAAAAGGGTATTATCAAACTAGAAAGAGTGCGGAAAAATTTACTAAGATGCTACAGGACTTGATGGATTGAGATATAAGGAGAGGTTGGATAGACATAGGAGGCTGAGGGCTGATCTTATAGAGGTCTATAAAATAATGAGGGGCACAGATCAGCTAGATAGTCAACATCTTTTCCCAAAGGTAGGGGAGTCTAAAACTAGAGGGCATAGGTTCAAGATTAGAGGGGAGAGATACAAAAGTGTCCAGAGAGGAACTTTTTTTCATGCAGAGGGTGGTGAGTGTCTGGAACAAGCTGCCAGAGGTAGGAGTCGAGGTGGGTATAATCTTGTATTTAAAAAGCGTTTAGACAGTTGTGTAGGTAAGATGGATATAGAGAGATGTGGGCCAAATGTGGGCAATTGGGATTAGCTTTAAGTTTTAAAAGAAAGGCGGCATGGACAAGTTGGGTTGAAGGGTCTGTTTCCATGCTGTAAGCCTCTATGACTGTGAGCTTGAATTCTTGTAAATGTGTACGTGAATTTCTGAGTGAGTATAATTGAATATGTGAGTCTGTATGCGTTTGCGTACACGTTAGTGTGAAAACGTGGGTATATGAATGAGTGTGCGGGGGTGACTTTGAATGAACGTGTATTTGAGTGTGAGGATTAGTGAGGAGTGGGGGGGGAATGACTGAGTGTGAGAATGGGGACATTCAGTGAGAGTGAGAGTGGGGAGATTGAGTGAGAGTGGGGAGATTGAGTGAATGTGAGTGGGGAGATTGAGTGAGAGTGGGGAGATTAAGTGAGTGTGAGAGTGGGGAGATTGAGTGAGAGTGAGAGTGGGGAGATTGAGTGAATGTGAGGGGGGGTGAGTGAGAGTGGGGAGAGATGGAGTGAGAGTGAGAGAGGGGAGATTGAGGAGAGTGGGGAGATTGAGTGAGAGTGGAGGAGATTGAGTGGAGTGAGAGTGGGGAGATTGAGTGAGAGTGAGAGTGGGGAGATTGAGTGAGAGCGGGGAGATTGAGTGAGAGTGAGAGTGGGGAGATTGAGTGAGAGTGGGGAGATTGAGTGAGAGTGGGGAGATTGAGTGAGTGTGGGGAGATTGAGTGAGAGTGAGAGTGGGGAGATTGAGTGAGAGTGGGGAGATTGAGTGAGTGTGAGAGTGGGGAGATTGAGTGAGTGTGGGGAGATTGAGTGAGAGTGAGAGTGGGGAGATTGAGTGAGAGTGAGAGTGGGGAGATTGAGTGAGAGTGGGGAGATTGAGTGAGAGTGGGGAGATTGAGTGAATGTGAGTGGGGAGATTGAGTGAGAGTGAGAGTGGGGAGATTGAGTGAGAGTGGGGAGATTGAGTGAGTGTGAGAGTGGGGAGATTGAGTGAGAGTGGGGAGATTGAGTGAATGTGAGGGGGGAGATTGAATGAGAGTGAGAGTGGGGAGATTGAGTGAGAGTGAGAGTGGGGAGATTGAGTGAGAGTGGGGAGATTGAGTGAGTGTGAGTGGGGAGATTGAGTGAGAGTGGGGAGATTGAGTGAATGTGAGGGGGGAGATTGAGTGAGAGTGAGAGTGGGGAGATTGAGTGAGAGTGGGGAGATTGAGTGAGTGTGAGAGTGGGGAGATTGAGTGAGTGTGGGGAGATTGAGTGAGAGTGAGAGTGGGGAGATTGAGTGAGAGTGGGGAGATTGAGTGAGATGTGAGAGTGGGGAGATTGAGTGAGAGTGGAGATGAGTGAGAGGAGAGTGGGAGATTGAGTGAGAGTGGAGAGTGGGGAGATGAGTGAGAGGTGGGGAGATTGAGTGAGAGTGAGAGTGGGAGGTTGAGGTGAGAGTGAGAGTGGGGAGGATTGAGTTAGAGGGGGAGATGAGTGAGAGTTTGAGAGTGGGAGGAGAGTTGAGTGAGAGTGGGGAGAATTGAGTGTGAGGGGGAGATTGAGTGAGAGTGAGAGTGGGAGATTGAGTGAGAGTGGGTGGGAGATTGGAGTGAGTGTGAGAGTGGGGGAGATTGAGTGAGTGTGGGAGATTGAGTGAGAGTGAGAGTGGGGAGATTGAGTGGTGGGGGTGGGGGTGGTGAGAGTGAGAGTGGGGAGGATTGGAGTGAGAGTGGGGAGATGATGTGAGAGTGAGAGTGGGGAGGGGGATTGAGTGAGTGTGAGAGTGGGGAGATTGAGTGAGAGTGGGGAGATTGAGTGAGTGTGAGAGTGGGGAGATTGAGTGAGAGTGAGAGTGGGGAGATTGAGTGAGGGTGAGAGTGAGAGTGGGGAGATTGAGGAGTGTGGCCGAGATGTGGGGAGATTGAGTGAGGTCGAGAGCTGGGGAGATTGGGTGAGTGTGAGAGTGGTGAGATGAGTGAGAGTGGTGAGGTTGTTTGAATTGGGGAGGGGGGAGATTGAGTGAGAGTGAGAGTGGCGTGAGATTGAGTGAGTGTGAGAGTGGGGAGATTGAGTGAGTGTGGGGAGATTGAGTGAGAGTGAGAGTGGGGAGATTGAGTGAGAGTGAGAGTGGGGAGATTGAGTGAGAGTGGGGAGATTGAGTGAGAGTGAGAGTGGGGAGATTGAATGAGTGTGAGAGTGGGGAGATTGAGTGAGAGTGGGGAGATTGAATGAGTGTGGTGTGAGAGTGGGAGATGGAGTGAGAGTGGGGAGATTGAGTGAGAGTGGGGAGATTGAGTGAGAGTGAGAGTGGGAGATTGAGTGAGTGTGAGAGTGGGGAGATTGAGTGAGAGTGGGGAGATTGGAGTGAGAGTGAGAGTGGGGAGATTGGAGTGAGTGAGTGGGGAGATGAGTGAGAGTGAGAGTGGGGAGATTGAGTGAGAGTGGGGAGATTGAGTGAGAGTGGGAGATTGAGTGAGATGGGGAGATTAGTAGTGGAGAGTGGGGAGATTGAGTGAGAGTGGGGAGATTGAGTGAGAGTGAGAGTGGGGAGATTGAGTGAGAGTGAGAGTGGGGAGATTGAGTGAGAGTGGGGAGATTGAGTGAGAGTGAGAGTGGGGAGATTGAGTGAGAGTGGGGAGATTGAGTGAGAGTGAGAGTGGGGAGATTGAGTGAGAGTGAGAGTGGGGAGATTGAGTGAGAGTGAGAGTGGGGAGATTGAGTGAGGAGTGGGAGATTGAGTAGAGTGAGAGTGGGGAGATTGAGTGAGGTGAGAGTGGGGAGATTGAGTGAGAGTGGGGAGATTGAGTGAGAAGTGAGAGTGGGGAGAGTGAGTGGTTGAGAGTGGGGAGATTTAGGAGAGTGGGGGATGAGTGAGAGTGGGGAGATTGGTGAGTGTGAGAGTGGGGAGGTTGAGTTGAGAGTGGGGAGATTGAGTGAGTGTGAGAGTGGGGTGAGTGAGTGAGAGTGAGAAGTGGGGAGATTGAGTGAGAGTGTGAGAGGGGAGATTGGGGAGTGGAGATGAGTGAGAGTGAGAGTGGAGAGATTGAGTGAGAGGTGGGAGATTGAGTGAGGTGAGAGTGGGGAGATTGAGTGAGAGTGGGGAGATTGAGTGAGAGTGGGGAGATGGAGTGAGAGTGAGAGTGGGGAGATTGAGTGAGAGTGAGAGTGGGGAGATTGAGTGAGAGTGGGGAGATTGAGTGAGTGTGAGAGTGGGGAGATTGAGTGAGTGTGAGGTGGGGAGATTGAGTGAGAGTGGGGAGATTGAGTGAGTGTGAGGGGGGAGATTGAGTGAGAGGGGGAGATTGAGTGAGAGTGGGGAGATTGAGTGAGTGTGAGAGTGGGGAGATGATTGATGTGAGAGTGGGGAGATTGAGGAGTGTGAGAGTGGGGATGATTGAGTGAGAGTGGGGAGGTTGTTGAGTGAGAGGGGGAGATTGAGTGAGAGTGAGGTTGGGGAGATTGAAGTGAGTGTGAGAGTGGGGAGATTGAGTGAGAGTGGGGAGATTGAGTGAGAGTGAGAGTGGGGAGATGAGTGAATGTGAGGGGGGAGATTGTGTGAGTGTGAGAGTGGGAGGATGAGTGAGAGTGGGGAGATGAGTGGAGAGTGGGAGATTGATGTGAGAGTGGGGAGATTGATGATGTGAGGGGAGTGAGTGAGAGTGGGGAGATTGAGTGAGTGTAGAGGGGAGTTGAGTGAGAGTGAGAGTGGGGAGATGAGTGAGAGTGAGAGTGGGGAGATTGAGTGAGAGTGGGGAGATTGTGGAGAGTGAGAGTGGGGAGATTGAGTGAGTGTGAGAGTGGGGAGATTGAGTGAGAGTGGGGAGATTGAGTGAGAGTGAGAGTGGGGAGATTGAGTGGGTGAGAGTGGGGAGATTGAGTGAGAGTGGGGAGATGAGTGAGAGTGGGGAGATTGAGGAGAGTGTGAGAGTGGGGAGATTGAGTGAGAGTGGGGAGTGGGGTGATGTGAGAGTGGGGAGATGAGTGAGAGTGAGAGTGGGGAGATTGAGTGAGTAGGAGAGTGGGGAGATTGAGTGAGAGTGGGGAGATTGAGTGAGAGTGAGAGTGGGGAGATTGAGTGAGTGTGAGAGTGGGGAGATTGTCTGTGAGTGGGGAGATTGAGTGAGCGAGTGGAGAGATTGAGTGTGTGTGCTTGGGGGGGAGGTGTTGAGTTAGTGTGTGTACGGGGTCGGGGTGGTTCGCCATCGTGAGTAATCTCACAACACCAGAGACTATGCCCATCCCAATCCAATGCCGGTAAGTCCGCATTTTGAGGGTTACTCAGAGTTAAGCTGCCGGCACTCAGCCCCCAATTGAACACAAACCGGTTTTGATACCAGGAGCTGCAGAAGGAAACGGATCTCAATGAGTAGAGAAAGCCAGCAGAAAATGATTATAATGGAACAAAAAGCGCCTCCAAATGAGATTCCCTCGTTAATTAGCCAAGTGGAGGCGAGTCTGACTATTTAATATAAGAATATCCTTTTTTTACCCGGGGAAAGAAAAAGCACAATTAGACAATAAGTTGATGAAATTAACCGCAACATTCTGTTTTCTAAACCCTGTAAACATTGATAAATATGAAGTAAAGCCAGGGTGCTGATATTCTGGGGAGACTGGGTGAGATTCTCTCAGTCTGTGAGTTCGCTGTTGCTGGAGGATTTTTTTTTCTCTTTGCTGCCTCGCCTGTGTCAGTTAAGGTTTCAGCAATGTGGATTTTAAACAGCATTGAGGAACCGCCTAGCTGTGATTGGCCTTTGCAGGGGGGAAGGGGGCAGGGTCTGGGTGTCTATCAGCGTTGGGACCCGCAACCTGAGTGGTTGTACCGCCAGTGCAAACATGACTCATTCATGCAATATAAATAGTGAGGCTTGGAGGCGCTGGGAGCTTGCAGTGTTAGTGAGAGCAGGAGAGAGGGAGCTGCCGGATTGAGTGAAGGAGCATAAGACACTTTCTTTTGCAAGGGAGAAAGAGAAGAAGCTTCTATGTGAAGGTCTCAGTTTCCCTCCCTCTCTCCTGGATTAGATTTTTGTTTTTGTTTTGCAAAGAGCTTGTTTTGGAGAGAGAGAGAGAGAGAGAGAGGGTTTTTTTTGGGTCAATGATGGATTGTGAAGTCAATGCACAGAGCTTGATTTCTATGTCTCTCCGCAAGATTCAGAGTTCCCGCAGCCAGCGAGGAGGCATCAAGCTGCACAAGAACTTGCTGGTCTCCTATGTGCTGAGGAACGCCCGCCAGCTCTACATGAGTGAGAGATACGCCGAGCTGTACCGCTACCCGGAGGTGCCGCTGGCCGGGGCTCTGCCGGACGCCGTGTCCGGAGCTCCTCCGCTGCCCAGCGAGCCCGCGGCCCCACTGGACCAGTGCGAGCCCGCGGCCGGACACTGCGGCCAGACCACCGTGCTGGACCTGGACACACAGACGGTGACCACGGTGCGGGGAGGCTCCTTCGTGCAGGACTGCGCCTGTGGCTGTGCCGCCGCCGCTCCGGCCGCCCGCAAGCGCAAGGCGGAGGCGGGCGGAGGCGAGGACTTGTCGCCGGTCAAGCGGCTCCGGCTGGAGGAGCAGGCGCCCGGCGGCCTCTCCGGACACTGGCAGCCCGCCCAGGGCTGGGACTGCACGGACCCTTCCAACATCTCCAGCCTGATCTCGATCCTGGGCTCGGGGCTGGTGAGCCGGGCGGACTCTGAGCAGATTGTCCCGGCAGAGAGCAAGGCGAACGGACAGTGGTGCAGCAAACAGGCGCTGGGCAGCTTAGGGGCATGGACACGGGCTATTGTAGCCTTCTGAGAGGGGATGGGGAGCTGTGGGGTGGGGAATGTCTGTGTCCCACTGAGGGAGGGTGGGCAATGTCTGTGTCCCTCTCTGTGTGGGAGAATGGGGAATGTCTGTGTCCCTCTGTTTCACTGAGGGAGGGTGGAGAATGTCTGTCCCACCCTCTGTGAGGGAGGGTGGAGAATGTTCCTCCCTCCCACTGTTTGTGAGGGACAGTGGGGAATGTTTGTGTCCCTATGTCTGTGTGGGAGAGTGAGAAATGTTACTGTGCCTCCCTCCCTTTGGAAGGTAGGGTAGTGAATGTTTGAGGGGGGATTATCTTTCCCACTCTGTATGTATGATTGTGTCCCTCTGTGTGTGTGTGAGAATGAGGGTAGTGAATGTCTGTTCCTCTGAGGGGGACTATCTCTTCCCTCCCCTCTGTCTCAGTGTGAGAGAGAGAGGGGTGATAAGTGTGTCAATGTCCCTCCTCCTCGTCACTGAGGAAGGGTAGTGACCCTCTCTGCCCCTCTGCGAGAGAGGGCTGGTGAATGTGTGCGCCTCTATTCCTCCTGAGGGAATGGATGTAGTGACATTCCTCCTACCCCCCATGAGGGAGGGGTAGTGACTGTCTTGTCTGCCCTTGTGTGAGAGGGCAAGGGGGGAAGATAGTGAATCTGTCCCCGTGTGTGAGGGAGGGGATGATGTCTGTATCTGAGTACAGGGGAGATGCTGACTCCCTCCTGTGTGTGAGGGTGGGGGTTGAATGTCTGTTTTCATGTTGAGGGGGGGAGGGGTAAGGATGTTTCTGGGAGGGGTGTCTGATTAACTGTGAGCAAAGCCTGACCCCCTCTCTGAGGGGACTCAAAGTGCTCTTTCTTGTTTGTTTTTTGGGGAACAGCAACTTAAAAAAATCGTTGACATTTCTTTTATTGAAGACTTTTTTAAAGGGGTCACTGACTTTTTTTCCCCCACTGACTGGGAATTGGATGTTTGAATGGATGGCACCTTGAGGAATGAGGGGAGGGGGGAATTGGAACAGTTTTTAAAACCAGAGACAGTGTCAAGCTTGAAGATTTGAATCTGCCTTTTTTAAAGCCACAGAGCGATGAATGGGTGCTGTTTCTTTAAGCGGGACGCGGTCCCTTTAAATGCTCTCAGACTCCCTGACGCCAGGGATCGCCGCTGTTGAGTTGAATGGGGAACTGGTGGCGTCACGTGATGCTGCCCGCCTTTTCTTAAAGGGGCAACGCACCCACTCGCCACTGCGCAATTCTACTTTTTTTTTTCTTGCAACTTGATGGCACAACTTTTTCTTCCGGCCGAATCCCGTTAATTTAATATAAAAATGACCTGAAATCCCGAGTTTTAAAGCCTCGAATCTTTTTCTTATTTTTTGTGGGGGGAGTGTTCCTGCGCCTTAAAGTGGCAATGACTTCACTTTCCAAAAGGGGTGGGACCCACCGACTTGATGTTGGAGTGTTCTTAAGCGTTTTTTTTGTTTTAAAATGGAAACAATATTTGGAAGTTTTAACACCGAAAAATCTTCAAGGGATTTTTAAAAATAGAGAATATTTAAAAATTGGGTGAAGGCAGTTTTATCAGATGGAGTGGGGGGGTCTCGGTTTATGCCCGTTCTCTCCCCTTTCTATGCCTTTATGGAGCTTTTTATCATTGCCATCCTGTGCAATCGGCCTGCGGAATTGGAGTAGCGATTTTAACTCTTTCTGAGCAGCCGAAAGTTGCGCTCTGATTCCCGTGAGAATCTCCGCGGTGGGATTTTCCCTTCAACTTGCATTCGGTTCCAGTAACCACTGGACAGCCCCTGGCCACTGAATTTTAACCCCTGGGTTATTCAGACCGTGTTTCCCGAAGCAGCAGTGACCCAAACGAGTGTTGCAAATTTTTTTAATTCTGTAAATAAACCAGATTTCTCTCTTCCCCTGTATTTTAATTTGAACCTGGTTGTAAAACCCAGCATCTCCTTCCACCCTCCCTCTTGGTTGTCTGTCTCCAGCAGATTTTCCCCAGTGCTGCTGTCTAACCCCGGTGTTTTGAGTGCTTTCATACTTTACGCAAGTTGGGCTGATTTAGTGTTTGAACCCGTTGCAAGTTTTTTTGTTTTTTAATCAAAATCTGTTGTGGCGAAGCCTTTTGTTGTAAAAAGGTGCCGTCGAGGTTCGAAGGTTTTCTAAATGATCCGTTTCTTAAGCGTTGTTACAGCTTTTCATTTTAAGGAATTCCATCTGCCGACCTAGCATTGTGTTTGTGCATTGTATCTTTGTGCTTTTAATAAAATTGTATCCGATTCAACCGCTGTTTGAACGGTTTAGTTTTTAGCACAGAAACGCTGTTAATGTTATACTATCCCCCTTTATCAGTTCTTAAATAGTTTGTCAACTTTCTCGATCTGAAAGATGTCAGGTAGGTCACTTTATCAAATTTCACTTTTCTGCCAGTGATTCAAATAATGGGGACACTTAAAGGGTTAAATTTAAGGATCAATTCTCTAAACTTTAGAGATTTGTTTATTATAGGGAGCTTGATTCATGCATTTTAGTGTTTTTGACAGGGGGTAAAGTTATTTCCCATGGCACAGGAGAGGGAGAATGAAAGGGTGCTTTAACACCAGGGACCCAGGTTTGATTCTGACCTCTCTGTATAGAGTTTGCATGTTCTCTCTGTGGGTTCCCTCTTGGTGCTCAAGTTTCTTCCCACAATCCAAAAATAGTTTTTATTATCACAAGTAGGCTTGCATTAACACTGCAAAGAAGTTACTGTGAAAATCCCCTAGTTGCCATATTCTGGCACCTGTTTGGCCATGCTAAATTTTGTGTACCCAATGTGCCTAACCAGCATGTCTTTCAGACTGTAGGAGCAAACCCATGCAGATAGATCACTGTCTTGTGCATTCTCCCTAAGCCAGGAATTGACCTCAGCTCCCTAGGGCTGAGGCAGCAGTGCTAACCACTGTGCTGCAATGTAGTAAGAAGTCTCAACAGCAGGTTAAAATCCAACAGGTCTACAAAGATGCAAGAAAGCAGACAAAGTACTGAAACTTGTTGGATTTTAACCTGGTGTTGTGAGACGACTTACTGTATTTACCCCAGTACAACGCTGGCATCTCCACATGACCACCCAGAATGTGCAGATTATATGGATTGGCTGTGCTTAATTTCCCTTTAGAACATAACAGCGCAGAAAGGCCCTTCAGCCCTTGATGTTGCGCCAACCAATTTTATGACCCTCTATCCTAAACTATTCCAATGTTATCCATGTGCCTATCCACTGCCCATTTGAACGCCCTTAAACTTGACAAGTCCACAACTGCTGCAGGCAGGACATTCCACGCCCTTACTACCCTCTGAGTAAAGAACCCACCTCTAGCATCTGTCCTATAACTACCACCCCTTAATTTAAAGCTATGCCCCCTCGTGTTATCCATCTCCATCGGAGGAAAAAGGCTCTCAATATCCACCCTATCTAACCCTCTGATCATCTTGTATGTCTCAATTAAGTCACCTCTTAGCCTTCTTCTCTCTAATGAAAATAACCTCAAGTCCTTTAGCCTTTCCTTTAGTGTTGCAATGTGGCTGGGGTTATGAGGGAAGGGCCTGGCTGGGATGCTCTTCAGAGTTGGTGTAGAGTCAATGGCTTCAGTGCACTATCTACGGGACCTTTGAATAATAACTAAGCCACTTCCAGTGAAATCCAAGCACTTTCAATGGGTGACTTGGGAAGGCCTGAACCAAGTAGAAGGTGATGGTCTTGTGTAAGGGTATTGAGGGATTAAAAACTGGAGGTACAGAATGTTTAATTCCATAGAAGATAGTCCATCTGTCTCCTGTCTGAGCCCAGGAATTGTCAAAGATTGGGATGGTCTAATTGGGTGTTCCCATTGATCTGCTGCCCTATCTGATCCCTAGATGATGGGAGGTCAGATTATGGATGATGCCCAAGGATACCCTGCCCTGGGAATATCAAACTGGAATCATTCTGGACATCTCCAGTTGATGCCTGGTCTATTGGATGGTTCTTGCCTGAGCTGCCTTTATTGCTAGGTTTGGGTTGGAGAAGGGATAGGTCTCAGATGAATCTAACCTAGTTTCCACCTATTTTAAGATGCTGGTTCTTCAGCCTTGGATTCTGGTGCTGTAGCCAAATGGCTCCTCTCTCTAATCCAGACAGACACCAGCCTCATTCCTTCTGATACCACAGTATGGATCACTGCAAAGTGATCAGGATTGGTGTTGGAAACTTGTCCCACTTTCCTCCAGCTCACCCAAAGTTTCAGATTTGTTTCTTTCCCCTTGTTTCCTGTGACCAGGAAAATACCAATCCCGTTTACACTTGTGTGCAGAATGATTGATTGTATTGGCTTTCATGTCTGGTATTACCCTGTGGTAACAGGTGGAAACTTGGGGAGGTCCCTGAGACAACCCAGTCCTGTGGTTTAGCACCATGCTTGGTGCATTCTCAATGCACCATGAGTGATCCTGCTTTGTCACTGCTCTGCTTTGAGTCATGTGTAGGCAAGGTTCAGATTTGCTGTAAAACTTCCCCAGCTTGTCAATAAGTAGTGAAACTTTAACTTTCCATTGCCAATTAACTTTTCTGCAAGATTTGAACACTTGGTTGATGTTCCTGCTATTTTCACCACAGGATGAAATCAGTATTTGTATTAAACAGTGATTTGTATAAACTGAGGGGATTGTCTTTTGAGCTGTGTATTGGGTGGTACAGTGGTTAGCACTGCTACCTCACAGCAGCAGAAACCAAGGTTCCATTTGGGTCACTGGAGATTGCACGTTGTCTGTGTAGGTTTTCTTTGAGTGTTCAAGTTTCGTCAAAGGTTGATTGGCCATGCTAAATTGCCCATAATGTCCTGGGCTGTGTAGGTTAGAAGAATTAGTGGGGAGAAATCTGTGGGATAGGGCCTGGGTTGGAATATGGTCGATGCAGTCTCGATGGGCCAAATGGCCTCCTTTGGCACTGTAGGATCTCTGGGTGTAATTTAAACTTGGGTGAATGGGTTTTGAGGTAGCATCAAATCTGAATTGAATTTTCTAGCTGATTGCTCAATGCTTGGCACAGTGGTTAGCACCACTGCCTCACTTCCAGAGACCTGAGTTTGACTCCTGGCTTGAGCCCCTGCCTGTGTGGAATCTGCACATTCTCCCCATGTCTGCATGGGTTTCTTCCCCACAGTTTAAAGACGTACTGGTTCGGGTGCATTAGCTATACTAAATTGTCCCTCAGTGTACCCCAACAGGTGCTGGGCTGTGGCAACTAGGGGATTTTCAGTAACTTCATTTACAGTGTTAATGTAACACTGGGGGGTGGTGATTGGGGGGGGGGGGGGGGGGGCAGAATTAAGAAGCAGTTGAGTCTAACTGGTATAGTCAATGGGCTGAATGGCCACCTGTGCATTCATCTTTAATTCTAATGAATCTGCAAGTCCATTTTCCCCTCGCCCCAAAGGCTGTTGAAACAGTGGAACAATTCATTGATTGTTCTTATCCTTTTAAAAGATACTAAGATCAGTAAATGGAGTTCTGAAGTACAGATCAACCAAGATTTAAGAGTCTCCAAAGGCTTGAGGGGCTGAAGGGCTTCCTCCTGTTCCTGAATTGTGAATACAAGGGTAGTTGACAGCCAGTTTATTTGTAAAGTGTGAACTTGGGAAATATCTGCCTTTCTCATCCTGCCCTCCAGTGTGATCATGGTGAATTATTACACTGATGCAGGAAAACATGGTGCTGAAATTGTCCATAGCACAGACAAGGTTCAAGAAGTCTATAAAGTACAGATTTATCACTGAGCGGAGTTTAATTGCAGTATTGGCTGAGTGAACTAACTAGCTTTCTATCTGAGAATACAGTAACAGGAGCAAGCCTGTTCGGACATTCTTAGATTGTGATTATCTGCACCTTAATTTTACTTTCTTGATTCTGCAGTCCTTCAAGACCTTGTCCAACACTTCCCAGCTATTTGAAATGTTCACTTGATATCAGTCTCCTGGTTTTGAGTTCTGCTCCCCTCAGTGCTTCCCGACTAGCTTCATTCTCATTTTAAGGTTCTTCCCCAAACAATCCAGAGAAAATAGTTTGGCTGCTCTGTCAATTCCTGTAATCACAAACACCTTAATTAAATCATTCCGAATCTTCCAGGACTGCAGTGAATAGAAGTTTAGGCAGCCTTGTCAGGTGTTTGGTCCCAGAATCATAGAATCCCTACAGTGCACAAGGAGGCCATTCAGCCCATTGGGTCTGCACCAACTGCAATCCCACCCAGGGCCTATCCCCATAACCGTGTATATTTACCCTAGCTAGTCACTCTGACACTAAGAGGGGGGCAATTTAGCGTGGCCAATCCACCTAACCCACACATCTTTAGATTGTGGGAGGAAACTGGAGCACCCACAGGGGAATGTGCAGACTCCAGCATCCCAAACTGGGAATCAAACCTGGTGCTGAGAGGCAGCAGTGCTAACAACTGTACCAATGTGCTGTGTCATATCATGTTTATGAACTTAGCCTGTTTAAACTACCTTTTGAGGTGTGGTTCCCAAAACTAAATGTTTTGGGTGGGATCTAACCAAGGTCTCTGCTCAAACATCTCTTCCCTCTCTGGCTTTGGGGCTAAGCTGCTCTAAAAGCAAATTACTGCAGATACTGGAACCAAACATGGTGCTAGAAAATCTCAGCCTGACATCTGCAGGGAGAGAATAGAGGCAACATTTTGAATCTGAATGATTGTATTTCACCTTTTGATAAAGGGGTAATCCAGACTCAGCTCTATTCTCTTCTACAGACACTCAGACCTGCTGGGATTTTCCATATTAATCTGTAGGTTTGAGTGTTGGGATTTGGGAGGACAGGATCCAAGGTACTGCGGAGGAATTGGGGAAAGTGTGGCACAGTAGGTCAGCACTGCTGCCTCACCAGGGATCCATGTTTGGAACATGGAACATGGAACATGCCCTTCGGCCTTCGATGTTGTGCCGACCAAAATAAAAAGCAATGACCCTCCAAACTAAACCATTCCCTTCTCTTCCATATACTTATCAACTAACCTCTTAAACGCCACAAAACTTGGCGCATCTACAACTGCCGCAGGCAGGGCATTCCACTCCCTAACCACCCTCTGGGTAAAGAACCTACCTCTGATATCCGTCCTATAACTATCACCCCTTAATTTAAAGCTGTGTCCCCTCGTGCTAGCTTTCTCCATCCTATGAAAAAGGCTATCACTGTCCACCCTATCTAAACCTCTAATCAACTTATATGCTTCAATAAGATCCCCTCTTAGCCGCCTCCTTTCTAACGAAAACAACCTCAAATCCTTCAACCTCTCTTCATAGGACCTGCCCTCCATACCAGGCAACATCCTAGTAAACCTCCTCTGTACCCTCTCCAATGCATCCACATCTTTCTTATAATGTGGCGACCAGAACTGCACACAATACTCCAAGTGCGGCCGCACTAGAGTTTTGTACAGCTGCAACATGATTCTGCGGCTCCTAAATTCAATCCCCCTACCAATAAAAGCTAAGACTCCATATGCCTTCTTACCAACTTTATCCACTTGACTGCCTACTTTCAGGGATCTATTGACACATACACCAAGATCCTTCTGTTCCTCAACACTATTAAGAGCCCTACCATTAGCCCTATACTCTACACCTTTATTGTTCCTGCCAAGGTGCATTACCTCACACTTTTCCACATTAAACTCCATTTGCCACCTCTCGGCCCAGCTCTGCAACTTGTCCAAGTCACTCTGTAACTAAAACACCCCTCTTCACTATCTACCACACCACCAACTTTAGTATCATCTGCAAATTTACTGATCCATCCCTCAATACCCTCATCCAGATCATTTATAAAAATTACAAACAGCAGGGGACCCAAAACAGACCCCTGAGGTACACCACTTGTCACCGAACTCCACGATGAATATCTCCCATCAACCACCACCCTCTGTCTTCTATCTGCTAGCCAATTCCTAATCCAATTAGCTAAATCACCCTCTATCCCATACATCTGCATTTTCTGCAGAAGTCTTCCAATGGGCCACCTTATCAAACGCCTTACTAAAGTCCATATATACTACATCACCCGCCTTACCCCCATCCACCTCTCTGGTCACTTTCTCAAAAAACTCAATGAGGTTAGTAAGGCATGACCTACCCTTCACAAAACCATGTTTGATTGAGCTTGGG
Source organism: Sphyrna mokarran (assembly GCA_024679065.1). NCBI lineage: Eukaryota > Metazoa > Chordata > Chondrichthyes > Carcharhiniformes > Carcharhinidae > Sphyrna > Sphyrna mokarran. The sequence goes on from JAGIQG010000025.1 coordinate 3,444,608, forward strand.
TCACTGCAGTCTGCACATTCTCCTCATGTTTGCATGGGTTTCCTCCAGCTGCTGCAGTTTCCTCCACAGTCTGAAAGACGTGTTGGTTAAGTGCATTGGCCATTCTAAATTCTCCCTCCGTGTATGTGAACAGGTGCTGGAGTGTGGTAACAACAGAATTGTCACAGTAACTTCATTGAAGTGTTAAGGTAAGCCTTACTGATGCTAATAAATAAACTAAAATTAAACTTGAGTAACAGTTGATTTAAAGACATATTGATTAAGGCATCTCCTCTGAAACATTATTTGAAACTCAATTAACAGGGTCTGGAGATGATGAAGGGGTTTTATTTGTTTGTGGGACCTGGGTGTTGCTGGCTGGCCAGCACTTATTGCCCCTCCCTAGTTGCCCTTGAGAAGGTGCTGGTGAGCTGCCTCCTTGGTAGTTTAATGGGTAACAAGGTAATATCTGACTCTAATAACTTTTAAATCTAGTGAGACTTTTCTATCTCTTTTCCCACAGCATAAACATCCCTCTCTTACTATATTTTAAAAGGAACCTGTTAGGTTTTGGAACACTTAGCTGTTTTTTCAGAGCAGGTTAATGATTGATGTTGGGCTGTAGTGGAGTTTGATTGGGGCCAGCCTGTCTTTCCAATGAATGGAAATATTGGTTCGGTTTACAGTGGATGAGATTCTGATATTGACCTCACTGGGACAGATACAAAGTGGTGTTATGGCCCCTAAATGAAGCCATTCTGATGTTGAATTACACACATTCAAAGTCTTGGAATTGGACCTCTTGAGTGAGTGTATTCAAATCCCCTGAGGTGGATTTCACAAATCCTTCCCCTGGGCCTTCTCCCTGCTGATCTCTGCAAACTCCTCCAGCCCTACAATCCTGCAAAACTCACCGTGCTCCTCCTGAAGTGACTGTATGCATGGATTCCTGAGCTTGAATCACTGAATTTGCTCTCTAAACCTCTACTGTTTCGCTCTGTCTAGAGCTGTAACTATCTCTAATCAAGCTTTGGCCACTTCTGCCCTGTGTGCATCTGTGTTGCAGGAAGAGGTTTGGGGGTTAAGCCCAGAAGTCTTTTTCTGGGGGGAGGGAGGTGTCTAGGCAAATGGGAGTATTGTCAGCAATGAAAATTGGACTGAGGAAAATGGGTAATGTGAGAAACTAGAATTGGGAGAGTGCAGGAATCATGAGGAGCTCTAGACCTAGAGGAAGTTAGAGAAGGGATTATCAGGGATGAGAATTTTAAAATGAGTTGCTGGACTGGGAGCTAATGAGTGAGCAATTATGGGGTGACCGGGGAATGTGACTTGGTGCAACCTAGCCCACAGGTGACAGAATTTAGATAAACGTGAGCTACATTGACTAAAGACTGAGCACAGTAAAGCACTCGGCCCTGCTGACTGGGACCTTGCTCTGTAATTTCACTAACATAGGGTTTTGGTTTAGTAAATCGTTAAGGTTACTACACAGAATAAAGCCATTCAGTCAATTGCATGCCTGCTGATGCCATCCAATCCCCAGTGACCTTTCCCTCTTTTTAATAATCCTTTTTTATTCATTTGTGGGACATGAGGCATTGCTGGCTGGGCCAATATTTATTGCTCGTTCCCGGTTGCCCGAGGGGAAATTGAGTCACCCACGTTGCTGTGGCTCTGGAATCACATGTAGGTCAGACCTGGTAAGGAGGGAAGATTTCCTTCCCTAAAGGACACTAGTGACCCAGATGGATTTTTAAAACTCCTACTCGGAATAGAATGGACAGAGAATCTTGGAGATCAGCGAGTGGTTAAAAGGTGGATATTGGATTTGTATCAGGGAGGAATTGGAAATTGCATGTTCTGTATGAAATAGGGTCATCCAGCCCCTCGAACTTGCTCTGATATTCAATATGAATATCAGATCTTTAAACTCAAGTAACTTCCCCCATGATCCCAGATTGAATCCAAAATCTATTCACCTCCACCTTTCAACGTAGTCAGCTGAGATTTACACTCCTGTTCTTCCCCTGTTAGGAGTAATGGTTATCTCCAGGGAGTCTCTGCTCAGGAACCTGCAACTTCACCATTCTAACTTCAGTTGGTGGTGGGGAGGAACTGGACATCGTGGGTGATGGAGGAGATGGGTAATCCTGTTGAACTGGCACACTGGGTATCTGCTTTCAACTCAAGACCAGTGCCATCCACCATCTTAACATGGTGGTACTCATTCCCAATGGTCCTGTGTGGTGGATTTCCTTCTGAATGAAAGGAATATCACAATGGACCCAATGTCTGAATCGTCTGCTGGGTGCCAGTGCCCCATAGTCTGAGTGACCTTGCAGAAATGCCCTCTGTGCCCTTTCATAGGGTATAGAGGGGTTTGATTTGATTATTGTATGTGCATTTTCATAGTGAAAAGTATTATTTCCTGTGCTATATAGACAAAGCATACTGCTCATAGAAAAGGAAATGAAAGTGCAGAATGTAGTATTATAGTCGTAGCCAACCCACTCAAACAGCTCTTCCCTGCTGCTGTCAGACTTTTGAATGGACTTAACTTGCATTGAGTTGACCTTTTTCTACAGTCTAGCTATGACTGTAACACTACGTTCTGTATGCTCTCCTTTACGAACAGTATGCTTTGTTTGTGTAACATACAAGAAACTACACTTTTCACTGTATACTAATACATATGACAAATCAAATGGCCAGGGTGTAGAGAAAGGTCCATTCAAAAGTCTGACAGCAGCAGGGAAGAAGCTCTTCTTGAGTCAGGATGGTACTTGACCTCAGACTTTTATCTTTTTCCTGACGGAAGAAGGTGGAAGAGAGAATGTCTGGGGTGTGTGAGGTCCTTAATTATGCTGCTACTCTTCTGAGACAATGGGAAGTGTAGACAGTCAATGGATGGGAGGCTGGTTTGAGTGGTGGATTGGGCTACATTCAAGACCTTTTGTAGTTCCTTGCAGTCTTGGGCAGAGCAGGAGCCCCAGACCAAGCTGTGATACAACCAGAAAGAATACTTTCTATGGTGCATCTGTAAAAGTCCCTGAATGAGCTGCTGCACACCTTTATCACTCTGTCCTCACCCACCGTCTGGACATCTCCTGACATTGCTTGCTGCTAACCGGCAGTGGAGGTCTCTCTCTACAGGAATTGTCACCCCAATGTCCCTGACAGGAAGGGGGTTGCAGGCAGCAATCCCATGTAACGGTAGGTGGCATTGGTCTCTGGTTCTGTGGACCCCACGTGTAAATTGTCCTAGGCTGCAGCTGCTTTTCAGTTTTCTGAGAAATCTTACATTTTAGTTACACTTCAGCCCCACACTTTTGATCTTCACCCAGTGAGGAGTTGGGAGGTGGTGGGTATGGAGGAGCAAGCCCACTCATGGCCATTAACAGGTGTGGGCAGTTGAGGGAGTTATCTGTGCGGACTGTCTGCCCCTCTCCTGTGGCTGTTTGCTACTGGATATCCCTAAAAGGAAGTATTGGTGCTTAATGTCTTCCATAGGCAACAGGCACGTGGGACCTGGAGTATTTTATTGATCCCTTTAATTGCATTTCATGTTTTAAGTTTGATATTTTAACCTTTTAATTTCTCCTTCAATCTGTTACTTTAAATGGTTACCAAAAGAAGCATTGCTTTCTAGGGGAGAATTCACAGAAGAAATTTCTCCTCTCAAACCAAAATGCCTGGGCCTTTTTCCTGAGTGTTGTCCTCTTCAAATCCTTTCATTTATCTAATGTTTTGAGTTGGGCCCATTCCACCTGCTTATTCTTCAGAAGATAACCCTCAATCCTGGAAATCTGATCTCGTGAACCTTTTCATGCAGCCCCACAAAGGCGAATGTATCCTTCCTTGGGTAAGGAGATCAAAACTACGCAGAGTATTCCCAGTGTGGGCTTTCTAAAACCTGATACAAATACGCTATAACTTCCTAACTCTTGTACTCCAGCCCCCTTTGCAATAAAGGCTGACACATCATTTGTCTTCCTAATTGCTTGCTGTACCTTCATGTGAACTTTCCATGTTCCTTCTTGTACAAGGACACCTAAATCCCTGAGCGCAGCATCAGTTTTTTTTAAATAAAATCCTGCTTTGCTACTCTTCCAATCAGGCGAATAACTTCCCATCTCTCCCCACTCTACTCTCCCCTCTGCCAATTTGTTGCTCATTCCATATGATTACATTCTTTTGTGTCCTCCTCACAGCTTACTGCCCCAGAGCTTTGTAGCATTGACAAATTCAGGAGCAGAATACTCGATCACTTCATCTAATTCACTAATACAGATTGTGAACACTTAACACCCCAGGATTAATCTGTCTCATTCCATTAGTGAGAGACCACTATCTTAAAAACAATTCATTTATTCATACTTTTTTTGCTCTTTAACAATCGTCTACCCATGAGCTCTTGCCTTGTGTAACCACTCTTAGTGTGGCATTTATCAAATGAAAATATCAATATTAGATTCACTGGTTTCCCCTGATCTGCTCCATGATTTGATTTACATGTGCACCGCAATATAGTGAAAAGTATTGTTTCTTGCTTGCTATACAAAGCATACCATACATTGAGAAGGAAAGGAGAGGGTGCTGAATGTTGTGTTACAGTCATAGTTAGGATGTAGAAAAAGTTCAACTTAGTGCAAGGTAGGTCCATTCAAAAGTCTGACAGCAGCAGGGAAGAAGCTGTTCTTCACTCTACAATGTATCATGGGTGGCCAGTTTTGAGTTGATCCTGATGAAGTCTTTCCCATATTTGATTTGGAATCATAGACCTATATGGTACAAAAGGAGGCCATTCGGCCCATCAGGTCTGCACTGAGCCCAATCCCACGCAGGCCCTATTGCTGTAACCCCACGTTTACACTGCTAATCCGCCTGACTCTAGGGTCAATTTAGCATAACCAATCCACTTAACCTGACAAGCAGTGCTTGCCATTGTGTCATCCCATTTGATTTATTATTGTCAATGTATTAGTATACAGTGAAAAGTATTGTTTCTTGAGCACTATACGGACAAAGCATACTGCTCATAGAGAAAGAAAGGAGAGGGTGCAGAGGTAGTGATAGTCATAGCTAGGGTGTAGAGAAAGATCAAAGTAGGTCTGGTCAAAAGTCTGACAGCAGCAAGGAACATGCTGTTCTTGAGTCGGTTGGTACATGATCTCAGACTTTTGTAGCTAATTCCCTACTCACACTCTAATAGCTTTGACAAAGTACAATTTCCCTTTCATTGAGCCATGGTAACTCTCCCTATTCTGATTTTTCTAAATGCTCCGTTACTGCAGTCTTAAGGATTGTAGCTACTGATATCAGGCTAACTACCCTGTAGCTCCCTGCTTCCCTCTTCCTCCATCACCTCCCCCTGCCCATCCCACCTGCCTCTCTTGGCCTCTGATACATTTGCTGTTTTCCGATTTCCCCATAGAACCATTTCAGAATTAAGGATCTTCTGGAACATCACAACACCATCCCAGTAATCACTTCTTACAAAATCCCACCATGTCCAGGGGATGTCTGCTTTTAAAGATCCCCCCCATAGTTCTTTCACTGAAATTAATTACTTTCTAAATTTCTCTCTCAGTGGACTGTGTTCCCCACTGTATGGATTCTGTGCCCTCTACCTGTACATACAAAATGACTTGTTTAACATGTCTGCCATCTGCCCCCTTACAATGAATTGGAAAGGGGTTTGATCCATCAGGATTATGTACAGTGGGAGTGAATGGGAAGGGGTTTGATCCATTGGGATTGTGTCCAATGGGAGTGAATGGGATGAGTTTGATCCATATGGATTGTATACAATGGGAGTGAATGGGAAGGGATTTGATTCATATGGATTGTATGCATGGGAAGGGCTTGATCCCATTCACTCCCATTGTGCACAATCCCAGTGGATCAAACCCCTTCCTGTTCACTTCCATTGGACACAATCCCAATGGAAGGGATTTGATCCATTGGGATTGTGCACAATGGGAGTGAATAGAAAGGGGTTTGATCCATTGGGATGTTACCACAAGAGGTGGGCAGATAGTTCACTGTTGGCAGATGTGATGTAATAAATTTTGGAAGCAATATTGGAGAAAAGAAGTGATGTAATGAGGAAAAATTGTCTAGGGAGTTGGAAAGCAGAGATTTGTAGATATTTGGGCCACTGAAGATGGAACAAATTGATAAACTCAAAAGGAACAAAGGGACAGTGTTGTGGTTGTACTTGCACCACAGGGACTTCAATGGTTCAAGAAGGTGGCTCAGCATCCCCCCCCGCCCCTTCTCAGGCAACAAGTGCTGGACAAGCCAGTGATATCCAAATTAGATAAAGGAATAGAGAGTGATGCAATGGGCTGAATGGTCTGTTCTTGCGTTTGTTAACATGCATCAAAAATCTATCTAGGCCACAGTGGGACTGTTTACAATTCTATACAGGGAAGATATAAAACCAATGAAATGGTGTCATAGACATAAGGCTGTACTAGAAGTTAGAATTGAAAAATTGCAATAGACAGAACGAACCAGAGCAGGAATTGATCTGACAGATTGATAAGGTGGTGAAACTGGGCTGATATGGTGGTTAGCACCCCACTGCCTGTCAACACCAGGGACCCGGGTTCCATTCCAGCCTTGGGTGATTGTGACTTTTGCATTTTCTCCCCTTGTCTGCAGTTTGCTCTGATTTCCTCCCACACTCCAAAGCAGTGCAGGTTAGATGGATTGGCCATGAGTAAATTGTCCCTTTAATGTCCAAAGATGTGTGGGATAGATGGATTAATCATGGGTAAATGTGTGGGGCTATGGGGATAGGGTGAGGGAGAGGGCCTAGGTAAGATACCCTGTCAGAGTCAGTGCAGGTTGACGGACTGAATGGCCTCCTTCTGCACTGTAGGGATTCTGTATTATTTTCCTCCCGCATCTCTCCAGACATCATAAGGAGGCTTTTAAAAGGAGCAGAAAAGATTTGCATTTTTATCAGAGGTTTTAATAGATGAGACAGTGAAAAGAAACTTCTTCTCCTGTAAGAAAGCTCAATTGTTAAAGGATGATGTGATTGAACTGTTTGAGTCTTTACAGGGTTATGGTGAGGTAAATGAGATTGTTTTAATTGGTGTGTCAGTGATAAGACATAAGGTTTGTGACCACAATTAAGAGGTTAAAAAATATTCTTTATGCAAATTATATGGTTAGAATACTGAAATTACAAAGAGGAATAGGTGTAGGGTATATGAGATTAACAGTGAAGGATATATCAGTTACAATGTTGAGATTTGATTTATTGTCACATGCATACAGTGAAAGCCATGATGTGAAGTCCCCAGCATTGAACTGGGGCAGGCACAGTAAATAGTCTCATAACCTCAGGTTGAAATCCAATAAGTTTATTTGGTAGCACAAGCTTTTGGAACACTTCATCAGGTGATGGGGCAGTGCTCCAAAAGCTCGTGCTACCAAATAAACCTGTTAGACTTTAACCTGGTGCTGTGAGACTACTTACTATACAGTGAAAAATATTGTTTCTTGTGTGCTTTACAGACAAAGCATACTGTTCCTAAAGAAGGAAAGGAGTGCAGATGTAGTGTTACAATCATAACTAGGGCGTAGAGGAAGATCACTAAGTGTGAGGTAGGTCCATTCAAAAGTCTGACAGCAGCAGGGAAGAAGCTGTTCTTGAGTCGGTCAGTACATGACCTCAGACTTTTGTATCTTTTCCTGATGGAAAGAGGTGGAACAGTGCATGGCTGGGATGCTGGCTACTTCTTCTGAGGTAGCAGGAAGTGTAGACAGAGTCAGTGGATGGGAGGCTGGTTTGTGTGATGGACTGACTTTGTTAATGACCCTTTTGTAGTTCCTTGTGGTCTTGGGCAGAGCAGGAGCCCATACCAAGCTGTGATACAACCAGAAAGAATGCTTTCTATGGGGACTCTGAGTTGTGAAGTATTTGTAAAATTTATTCTATTGAATTTTTTCTTGGTTAATTTATCCCACTCCGTCTTATGGGTTTCAACTCTGTGTAGGCACTGGTATCTTGCCCGCAAAGACCATTCTTCCTACACAACAATAAACAGAAAATGCTCAAATTTCAGCAGGTCTGACAGCATCTGTGAAAATTGGTTCTGTTTCTTCTCCACAGACTGTCAGACTCAGATTTTCCAATATTTTCTGGTTTTGTTTCAGATTCCTGCAACCACAATAATTTTTCCTTTACCTTGGCCTTTTCTCATGTCTGACTGGACAATTAATAGCAGACTATCCTACTATAGTAGGCGTCGCAATTGTGTCCCATTTTCATAGCCACTTACTGGAAAGTGTTTATCAGCTAGCAGTAGAACTCTGCCTCTCTCCAATCCAGTTGTATAATTTTCATGTCCAGCTGTCATGAGGTTTTTGATCTGCCAACGTAAGTTTAAAAAAAAAAGCAGCCTGATTTGAATCTGCAGCCTCCTGTTCCGTGGGTTTAAACTACGTGGGTCATTTGAGGGACTTTCCTTGTATGTAAACCTGTGATGTTGACACCAGCATTGCAATGGGAGGCTCAGCCTTCCTCAATCCTGCTGTCAGACTCTGTAATCTAGTGCTCTCTGGTGGCACTTTATGTAAATGACATCCAAGATGTGAAAGATCCTGTTTGTAGGAAGAAGCCAGCCAGATATCAGTTGCACAGAGTAATATTTTGTCATTAATATAAAATAAATCTGAGTCACAGTTTGCAGTTCAAGTAAACTCTGCACCTTTTAATAAAGCCTTTGCTCAAAGGATAGTGGAAATTTGGAAAATAAGCATACTTGGAGATAGATTAAAGCTTCCCTTAGTCTGTTTTGGGGTGAGAAAAATGCCTCCTAATAAATCATTTCCCAATCTGTAAATTATCAATTAAAGGCCAAATGGCTATCCTGCATCTATTGAAAGTTACACTCTTGGTGTTGCCAATGACTTGGAATATGAGCTACAGGTTTGCTGATGACACCAGCATAATAGGTTGTTCCTCAGACAGAGTGCAGGAATGAGATAGAGAATGTGGTGAACTGGTATGATGACAATCTCCCACAATATCAACAAAACAGATGATCATTGACTTCAGGAAGTCTAGTGGAGAATGTGCCCCTGTCTACATCAATGGGAATGAAGTAGAAATGGTTAAGAGCTTCAAGTTTTCAGGTGTCCAGATCACCAACAACCTGTCCTGGTTCTCCACTACTGCCCCTTCCCTCTCCATGCTGACACTATAGTTGAGAAAGCCCATCAGTGCCTCTACTTTCTCAGAAGGCAAAGGAAATTTGGCATGTCCACTGTCTCTCCAACGTCTGCAGATGACCATAGAAAACATTCTTCCTGGTTGTATCACAGCTTGGTCTGGGCTCCTGCTCTGACCAAGAACATAAACTGTAAAGGGTAGCCCAATCAATCACGCAAACCAGCCTCCCATCCATTGACTGTCTACATTTCTCACCAGCTCAGAAAAGCAGCCAGCATAATTAAGGACCCCATGCAGCCTAGACATTCTCTCTTCTCTCAATTTTCCATTGAGGGGAGGGGGGGGTGCGGGGGGAGAAAAGATTAAAAAAAAGTCTGAGGTCATCTACCAACTGACTCAAGAACAGCTTCTTCCCTGCTGCTGTCAGACTTTTGAATGGACCCACCATGCATTAAGTTGATCTTTCTCTACACCCTAGCTATGACTGTAATACTACATTCTGCAGTCTTTTGTTTCTTTCTCTATGAATGGTATGCTTTGTGTAGTGTGCAGGAAACAATACTTTTCACCTTTTAAGATGCTCTGTAAAACCTCCCTCTTTGAGCAAGGTTTTGGCCATCCATTTTAGTATCTCTGTGTGACTCAATATCCTATTTTGTTTAATAATTGCTTCTGTGAAACACCTTGGGATAGTGCAAATTGTTGTATTTCTATGGGATTTAGAACTACAATGACGAGGCCTCATATCTAATCAGGTTCCAATCGATGGCTCTTGAAGTGAACACTGAACCTGTTTACCCATCCAGTCTTCCAATTCCTACCTCCCCTCTCCATACCCCTGTGCTAAGGTTTACTTCCATTACACCACCTCTCCTGCTGCCCTGACCCTCGCAGGGCTGTTGTCCCAGTAACATCTAGAAACTACAAAAGCCGTGAATGAAGCCCAATGAAATAAAACAATACTTTTCATTCTATGCTAGTACATGTGACAATAATAAATCAAATCAAAATCTTAGCCTGCTAACTTGTCCTTGCTCCAGTTTGCTCAACTCATGAGCTCACAGTTAAGATCACAACATCATACAACCAGAGGAGGCCATTTAGCCCATTGTGTTTTAGGAACACAGAAACTAGAATCAGGAGGAGGCCTTTGACCTTGCTCCACCATTCATTGTGATCATGGCTAATTATCAAATTCAATATCCTGATTCCTCTCTCTCCTCCTTCCACCCCCCCCCCCCCAATATCTCTTGATCCCTTTAGCCCCCAACAGCTATATCTAATTCCTTCTTAGATTCAGACGTTCTGGTGTCAACTATTTTCTGTGGGAGTGAATTTCATGCATTCACCGTTCTCGGTGAAGAAATTTCTCCTCGCCTGAGTTCTAAAAGATTTACGCCTTATCTTCAAACTATGACCCCTAGTTCTGGACTTTCCCATCAATAGGAACATTCTTTTCTGAATCTACTCTATCTAATCCTGTAAGAATCTTAAATTTCTGCGACCCCTCACAAACTCCAGTGAATATAATCCTAACAATCTCTCCTCGTATGACAGATCTGCCCTCCCATTGGGAAAAAATGCTGGAAAATCTCAGCAGACTGGCAGCATCTGTAAGGAGAGAAAAGAGCTGATGCTTTGAGTCCAGATGACCTTTGTCAAAGCTAAAAGGCAGAGAAAGTGGGAGATATTTATACTCTGGAGGGGAGAGGGGATGAAAGATGAGTCATAGCAACAAAAAAGCAGGGAAAGGTTACTAATGGCAGCCCATAGAGAGAACAGAAGGTGTGAACGGCCAAACGGCAGAGATACTGAAATTGGAGGGTAAACAGCAACCAATGAAAATGTGGGGAGGGGAAGGGTGAGAGATGGATGGAGTGGGAGAGATTTCTGCCATCCCATTGATTGGATATTTCTTTGAAAGATGTATCCAATTAATCCCATGCTCTCAACAAAGCAAAACTGAATAAGTTAATGAGTTAATGACACTGGTCTTCAACAATGGCGTGAGTTTATTTTCCATTCGCTAAGAATCAAGGCCAATTGCACAAGCCCTTATTCCTGCACTGGCTGAGATGAGCAGCCACTGCAGAGATCAGGGATCGATTCCAATCAAACCTAAACCAGCCAAATCTGTGTCAATGCAAATTTTTCAACATCACTCGCATCTCAAACAACACGAGAGTACAGGAATGGGATAGAGAATCTGGTGAACCGGTGCGGCAACAATAATCCCTCCCTCAATGGCAACAAAACAAAGGAGATTGTCTTTGACTTCAGGAAGCGTAAAGGAAAACATGCTCCTGTCTACATCAACAAGGATAAAGTAGAAAGAGTTGAAAGCTTAACATTTGTAGCTGTCCAGATCACCAATAACGTGTCCTGGTTTCTCCTCCTTCCCCCCCCGCCATGCTGACACTATAGTTAAGCAAGCCCACAAACACCTTTACTTTCTCAGAAGGCTGAGGAAGTTTGGCATGTCAGCCACGCCTCTCACTAACTTTACAGATGGACTATAGAGAGCATTCTTTCTGGTTGTATCACAGCTTGGTATGGGCTCCTGCTCTGCCTAAGATTGCAAGGAACTACAGATGGTCAGGAATGTAGCCCAATCCTTAAAGCATACCAGCCTCCCATCCATTGATTCTGTCTACACTTCCTGCTACCTCAGCAAAGCAGCAGCATAAGCAAGGACCCCCATGCACCCCAGACATTCTCTCTCCCCATCTTCTTCCTTCAGAAAAAAGATACAAAAGTCTGAGGTCATGTATCAACTGAGTCAAGAACAGCTTCTTCCCTGCTGCTGTCAGACATTTGAATGGACTTATCTTGCATTAAGTTGATCTTTCTCTACACCCTAACTATGATTGTAATACCGCATTCTGCACTCTCATTTTCTTGTCTATGAATGGTTTATATCGCGCACAAGAAACAATACTTTTCATTGTCAGGTTAATACATGTGACAATAATAAATCAAATCAAATCACTCTGGCATTCTTCAGGTAGAAAGAAGTCATCCCCAGTGAGTTTGGAGAAACCGCAATCCTTTTAATTTTTTTTATTATGTGCAATAACATCACAGGAGTAGGTTCCATCAAAGGGTTTAAATGTCATTGATAAACATTCCAGGCATTGTCCTCTCTATATTCCTGGACTGATACACACACACAAACACACTATAAAGGGCTGAGATTATCCACATCCTTTAAATACTGCATTGCCTAATACTTCATCTAATGAGATTTATACTTACTGTTTAAATAGGAATGGCAGGCTGAGAATAAATCCAACCAAATCAAGTAATGGAAAACTTCAGTTACTGACGATCATTCCCTTATTTAAAAGCTAACACTTAAAATCGCAGAAACCAGGGTGCTAAGGAAGGTGGGGAACAGGGGATGCTTAGGGTGGGAAGTGAGAATGGTTGGGGGGGTGGGGGTGATAATTTGTTGCTTCACAGAACTGCCCCATTTTACATTTAAGAACATCTCTATCTTAATAGAGTGAATTATTTTATTAAAAGTGTCAATTTCTCACAATTTCAGGGCTGTTGGGTTGGGGAGGGAGAAGGAAAATATCCCCAGACCAAGGCAGTAATGTGCAGTAGGCAAGTATCAAAGTCGTTTTCTTTTCAAATTAAACACAGTTTGCTGGATTTAATCTGCACAGATGCTCCCACCCCACAGATCGAAGGCACGTTCTCAAGCTGTTAAATCTATTTTATTGAAACATTTGTGTCCTTCTGTTTCCCCCCTCATTCCTGAAGGGGGGAATTCCAATGGCTTAGGGTGATATCTTCCCAGATTACTTTACAATCAGATGGACAACTTTATGAATTGTTTTTTTTATAAGATAACCATAGACTGAAATGGGCAGTTTGGAGAAACTGTTTAAACTGTGTGGGCAATTCTGAACTTTCTAATACTAGCTCAATGTTGGAGGGGTGGGTGGGTGGGGGTGATGTGGGGCAGGAGGAGGGAGATCTGGCGAGACATAGAAAAGCAAGGTGAAGTTTTCACTTTGTTGTGCCATTAGGACTGGGGAGCGGCAGTAACAGCAGAGGAAGCTTGGTGGCACATCGCTGAACAAGCAACGTTCAGACGCAGCAGGAGCCGAAAAGCATGTATCAGGTCAGATTTTATCACCACGCCGGAGATGCAGATCGTAGATTGTGCTACAGAGAGTGAGGAGAAGGTGCCAACCAGTAAACTCTGGCAGCAAACAGCCAATCTGCTCGATGCCTGTTTGCCCCTGTGAAGTGCGATTGCCCCCGTTAAAATCCACACCAATTCACTCGAGAGAGAGATATGTCCGCACTTGAAACAAAACCAAAAGGAAATTTCTATTAAAGGAAAACAAGAGTCATGGTTTGTTTTTTTTTGGTGGAAGTTTGTTTTGTTGCAGCTGTTCGGAGAGAGGGGGACCCCAGGCTGCTGGCGTTTTGGGTGTCCGTTTTCCTCTGGCTCAGGAACCCACTGGGTTGATAGTCAGCAAGCTGCCAAATTTGAAGTGCTGGATGACTGGGAATTTTTCGAGGCACTGGAAAAGAAAATAAGGCACATTAGGAGAGGGGAAATCAGGGAAAACTCTGCTGCAGAAACCAGACGGATGAACTGAGCTGCTGCCCAACTTCCTCCAGCTCGCCAACCCTCCCAAATATCTGCATTCCTCCAGCTTTGATCTCTCGTGCCTTTCCAATCCTTTCACCCCCCTTATTAATGATCGTGCCTACAGCTGCTTGGGGTCCCAGGTTCGATTCCCGGTTTGGGTCACTGTCTGTCCAGAGTCTGCATGTTCTCCCCGTGTCTGCATGGGTTTCCTCCGGGTGCTCCAGTTACCTCCCACAGTCTGAAAGACATGCTGGTTAGATGCACTGGCCATGCTAAAATTGCCCTCAGTGTACCCAAACAGCCGGAGTGTGGCATCAGGGGATTTTCCCAGTAACTTCACTGCAGTGTTAATGTATGCCTTACTCATGACATTAATAAATAAACTTTTACTTTAACCTAAAGCTCTAGCATTCCCTCCTTAAATCTCCCCAACACGCTCCCTCTCCTTCTTTATAATGCACCTTCAAGCCAATCTCTTTGATCAAGCTTGTTCTCTCTCTCCTGCTGTGGCTTGGTGCCAAGTGTTGTTGATAATTCAATGCAGTACTTTATTATGTTAAAGGTGTTATATAAATGCAAATTATTGTTCAGCTGTCTATCCTGTATCTCTGCTGCCCTTTGTCTCACTGACAATACTATAGTTATTCCCTCTCTGATCTTGTCTTGTCCCCTGACCCACTTCCCCCCCCCCGGTGTTATAATTAAGTCTGCACAATCTCCGTCCCAGTTCATTCTTCCCTGCACCCATAATTCCTCCTGTGGACATTCAGTGTTTTAAAAGTAACCTTACCGATACAGTCCTTGATACAATCACAACTCCTACAACACACTTCAATATTTCATAGAATCCCTGATGAAGAAAGAGGTCATTCGGCCCATCGAGTCTACACTGACAACAATCCCCTCCAGGCCTTACCGCCATAACTACACATATTTACCCCGTTAATCCCTCTAACCTAGACATTCTAGGAAGGAAGAATTTAGCATGGCAATTAACCTAACCAACACATAGCTTTGGACGGTGGGAGGAAACCCAGGCAGACTCGGGGAGAATGTGCAAATTAAGACCACCCCTGGATTACTTGGCCAGTGATATTACCACTGTACCATTATCTCCCCCACATTGTTGCCCGTGGGATTTTGCTGTTCAGATATTAGCCGCCAAGTTTCCTACATCGTTAAGCTTTCTAAAGTGTGACACAAGCCAGGAATCAAACTCTGGAGCTGTGAGGCAGCAGTGCTAATTACTGTGCCACCATGCCACCAATCCCACCGGCTTTGCAATGTCCAGAGACTGTAAAAAGGCACCACATAAATGTAAGTGTCTTCCCCCCCCGACAACTTCACAGAGAAAAAAATGCATGAAACAGGTAGCAGGTATTGTTTGGAAGGTAGTGTATCAAACGAAATGCAAACAGGGCATGTAGACTGGATTAAAAAGGCATAAAGAGACAAGGCTGGAAGCAGTGACTGGCTGACTCCTGATCCTTAGACTCTACTCCAGCTTTCTTTCCCCATGCGGAAGGGGAGTGAGTACAAACAGGATGATTTCCCCCCTGCATCGCTGCGAGAGGATTACCACCTACTCGTCAAACAACTCTGTCTGGGGTTTCATTTTCCGAATCAAAAAGACTTGCGCAGGTAATGAAGCCTTCATTCCAGCAAAAACAATCCAGAAGCAGAGGACACAGGGTTTGAAACCAAAACAGAAAACCTGGAAAATTTCAGCAGGTCTGAAAATCAGCATGTGTAAGGAGAGAAAAGAGCTGACATTTCGAGTCCAGATGACCCCTCTGTATTACAGATGCTGCCAGACTTGCTGAGATTTTGGAACATTTTCTCCTTTGATTTGAGATTGATAAGATACAGGAGCAGAATTAGGCCATTCAGCCCACTTAGTCTGTTCTGTCATTCAATTGTGGCTGATATGCTCCTCTTCCCCATTTTCCTGCCTTCTCCCCATAATCCTTCAACCCATTCCCAATTAAAAACCTGCTGAACTCCTCCTTAAATTTACTCACTGTCCCAGCATCCACCGCACTTTGGGGGGAGCAAATTCCACAGATTCACAACCTTTTGGGAGAAGGAGTTTCTACTTAACTCCATTTTAAATTTGCTGCCCCTTATCCTAAGACTGTGACGCCCCCATTCCAGAATGTCCCACAAGAAGAAGCATTCGCTCTAAATATAATTTATCCATATCTTTTATCATCTTGTATAGCTTAATTTGACCTCCCCTAATTCTTCTCAATTCCAGAGAATATCGACCTAAACTGTTCAATCTCTCTTCATACGACAAACCCATCATTTCTGGAATCAATCTAGTGAATCTCCTCCAAACTGCCTCCAATCCACTCCATCTTTCCTCAAATAAGGGGATCAAAACTGAGCACAATATTTCAGGTGCGGCCTCACCAATGCCTTGTACAGTTACAACATCTTGGGCAGGAAATGAAGCCTTCATTCCAGCAAAAACAATGCATAATCAAAGACATACAGATTGAAGTTGTTGGCAATAGAATCAGAAGAGGAATTGAGGGGAAAAACAGATTAGACAAAATTATGACTTTTTAAAAATTATTCTTTCATGGATTGTGGCCAGTGCTGATGTAACCATTCCCTAAGCTGCCTTTGAACTGTGTGGCGAGTTACTTCATTTCAGAGGGTAGTTGAGAGTCAACCACATTGCTGTGGCTCTGGAGTCACATGTAGACCAGGCCAGGCAAGGACAGCAGATTTCCTTCCCTGAAGAAGACTGAAGTTTAAACTTTATTTATTAGTGTCACAAGTCGGCTTACATTAACACTGCAATGAAGTTACTGTGAAAATCCCCTTGTTGCTGCTTTGGGTACACAGAGGGAGAATTTAGCACAGCCAATATACCCAACCAGCACATCTTTCCGACTGTAGGAGGAAACCGGAGCACCAGGAAGAAACCAACACACACATGGGGAGAACATACAAAGTCCACACAGTCAGTGACCCAAGGCCAGGAATCGAACCCGGGTCCCTGGCGCTGTGAAGCAGCAGTGCTAACCATTGTGCCAAATGCAGCCCCCATTAATGAATAGTTTTTTTTATATAACAGTCGATGATAGTTTCATGGTGACTGCTACTGAGACTAACTTTATATTCCAGACTTATTATCTGAATGCATCTTCCCCCAGCTGTTGTGGTG
Source organism: Sphyrna mokarran (assembly GCA_024679065.1). Taxonomy (NCBI): domain Eukaryota; kingdom Metazoa; phylum Chordata; class Chondrichthyes; order Carcharhiniformes; family Carcharhinidae; genus Sphyrna; species Sphyrna mokarran. The sequence goes on from JAGIQG010000025.1 coordinate 3,461,570, forward strand.
GGATTTCAATCTGTCCCCCCCTCTCCTCCCAGAATATTAAGATCACCTCTGGATTACTTGGCCAGTGACATTACCACTGTACCAATTTCTCCCCCCATTGTTGTCTGTGGGATCTTGCTCTTCAGATACTAGCTGCCAAGTTTCCTACATTGTTAAGCTTTCTAAAGTGTAATGCTTTGTAAACAGCTGCGAGGCGCAATGGCAGTGGTTATCACTGCTGCCTCACAGCAGCAGAGACCTGGGTTCGATTCCCAGCTTGGGTCATTGTCTGTGTGAAGTTTCCACATTCTCCCTCTGTCCGCGTGGGTTCCCTCCGGGTGTTCTGGTTTTCTCCCACAGTCTGAAAGACATGCTGGCTAGGTGCTAAATTTCCTGCGGTGTAACCAAACAGGCACTGGGAGTGTGGTGACTAGCGAATTTTCACAGTAATTTCATTGCAGTGCTAATGTAAGCCTACTTGTGGCACTAATAAATAAACTTTAAAAGAGAGATTTGGGAAGGTCTTGCAGACATGAAAGGTGCTACAGAAATGCAGGGATTCCTTCTATGCCTCTCTTTCTGACACACTGAATATGAAGCTAAACATTGGAGAGTGGAACAAAAAAACTATTTAACTTTCAACTCTTCTCACAAAAATATTTTCCAGAGGTCAATGATGTAACCAAAGGGAGGGAGGGAGGGAGTCAGAGAGAGAGAGAGAGTCGGAATGTCGGGAATGTGATGGGGATCTGTCAGAGGTCCTGGCAGCTCAGTGGCTAATTAAACCCCAAGGCGCAGCACACACAGTCATGGCAGGAGCTGAGAGACAAGTATCAGTGTACAGTCTTTTCAACTGACGTCACCCAGTGCTGCAAACACACAGAGAGACCCAAAGTAACAGGAAGGACGAGCAGAGTTCAATGGAACGCACTGCAGAAAAAAAACCCCATCTCATTTAACAAGGGATGTGGCAGCACAAATCACTGGACAAGTAATCCAGAGGCCTGAACAAATGACCCAGAGATTCGAGTTCAAATCTCACCACAGCAGTTCTAAAACCAAAATTCAATGAATTAAATAAACCTGGAATAAAAAGATAACCTTAATAATAATGACCACGTAACTACTGGATTATTATAAAGTTCCAAGTGGTTCATGTGTATCCATTAACTCTGCCATCCTTACCCAGTCTGGCCAACATGCGACTTCAGATGCTCAGTAAATGTGGTTGACTCTTTACTGCACTAATGGTGCCGCAAGCAACTCAGATATATTCAGAAAGGTGACACCACCACCTTCACAACAGCAATTAGGAGTGAGCAAAAAAATGCTGGTCTTACCAACAATGTTCAAATTCTGGGAATGAATTATAAAGTTTTTTTTTGTATGTTGTAAATACATTGACAATATTAGACACTCCCAGGACAGGTACAGCATGGAATTAAATACAGAGTAAAACTCCCTCTACACTGTTCCCCATCAAACACTCCCAGGACAGGTACGACACGGGGTTAGATACAGAGTAAAGCTCCCTCTACACTGTCCCCATCAAACACTCCCAGGACAGGTACAGCACGGGGTTAGGTACAGAGTAAAGCTCCTTCTACACTGTTTCCATAATGTTCCATTCATTTTTCCTTGTGTTTATCTAACTTCCACTCAATCTATAAAAAATTCAGCTGTGTCACTCTTGTGTTGAAACGAGTTGCACATTCTCACCAACCTCTGGGTTGGTGAAGAATGTTTTTTCTGAGTTAGATTAATTGGTGACACAAGTGGAAAAATCTGGAATTAAGAATCTACTGATGACCGTGAAACCATTGTCGATTGTTGGAAAAACCCATCTGGTTCGCTAATGTCCTTTAGGGAAGGAAATCTGCCATCCTTCCCCAGTCTGGCCTACATGTGACTCCAGAGCCCAGCAATGTGGTTGACTCTCAACTGATCTCCAAGTGCACCTAGGGATGGGCAATAAATACTGGCCCAGTCCATGTCTCACAAATGAGCAAAACAAAATAGAGTAAAGCTCCGTCTACATTGTCCCCATCAAACACTCCCAGGATAGATACAGCTTGGCAACAGAAAAAGGGAGACTGGTAGAAAAATTTTCTTAGTAAGTAATGTCATGGTGACCCAGATGCAATCTGCACTGAATCAGCGGAGTGATGGTCACAGGCTATATGTGGCCACTGGACAGGATAATTAAATAGTCCATGCAATCCCAAATCAAGTTAAATCTCCTGTCAGAACTTATTTCAATGAATCATGGTATCATGAATTCAAAATCGCAATGCGTTTTGATAGAATAATTAGGGAGAGAATGAGTCCAAAGGTTAGTAGAGGAGTGGCACAGTAGCACAGTGGTTAGCACTGCTGCCTCACAGCACCAGGGACCCAGGTTCGATTCCCGAGTCAGTCTGTGTGGAGTCTGCACGTTCTCCCCATGTCTGCGTGGGTTTTCTTCAGGTGTTCCGCTTTCCTCCCATATTCTGAAAGATGTGCTGGTTAGGGACACCGGAGCGTGGTGACTGGAGAAATTTCACATTAACTTCATTGCAGCGTTAATATAAGCCTTACTTGCGATTAATAAATAAATAAACCGGAGAGTCACCAATTGAAGGTAATGGCAAGTGAGCCAGACAGAAGATGAGGGAAGTTTTATCCATGGCTGTTGGGATCTAGATGCACTGTTTGAAAGAGCAACTGAAGCAGATTCAACAAGAACTTCGAAAGAGAATTGGATAAATACTGTAAAATGAGAAATTTACAGAGCTCTCAGGAAAGAAGCAAGGGATAGAACATAGAAGAGATAGATTGGGCATGCTAAATTAATGCAAGTGTCAGGGGGAGTAGCTAGGGTAAATATATGGGGTTATGGGGATAAGGCCTGGGTGAGGTTATGGTCGGGGCAGACTCGATGGGACGAAAGGCCTCTTCCTGCGCTGTAGGATTCTATGATGGGAACAATAGGATGAGATGTAGAGGGATGAGAGAGGGTTAATGTAGAGCATAAAGACCCATTGTGGCAGAGTGATCTGTTTTATGCTGTAAGTCTAATGCAACTTCATTTTTTTTTTAAAAACAAAAGATATTTCAAAACCAAATAATAAAGTAAAAGCAAGCTGCTGAAATGAAAGATTCAAATCCCTCTCGAAGCAATCATTTTACCAAGGTTTGAATAGATTTTTGAAGGGAGGGGAACGCAGTGATGCAGCGAGTAAGAGACCACACAGGCTCCGGCTTCCCGCCTAACCACCAGCCACTGCAACAAGCTGCCTTTTGTCTCGCGTTTTGCCTCAAGAAACATTTTGGCTCTGTTTCCTCTGGTGGAGGGATTGTGCTCCAGGAAGGAGGCCTTGCCCATGGCTGGCGTCTCCAACACTTCCTCCCAGGCCAGCAGCTTAAAGAGACAGTCCATTTGGAAAGGGAGGTCAATCCTACCCCACTCTCACACCTTTCTCTCTATCCACAAATCCACAACTATTCCTAGCACCCAGCTACCCATGCCCATTCTGTAGCAGAGAGGGGGCAGGACACTCTGGAGCCTCTTTCCAATAGCAGGTATCGCCATTCTGAAACTGGCTGCTCATATTTGAGAACTGTGCTGGCCAGAGTCTGAGGTCACGTACCAAGTGACTGGAGAACAGCTTCTTCCCTGCTGCTATCAGGCTTTTGAATGGACTTCCCTCTTATTAAGTTGGTCTTTCTCTGCACCCTAGCTATGACTATAACACTACATTCTGCACTCTCTCATTTCCTTCTCTTTGTACGGTATGCTGTGTCTCTATAGCGCACAAGAAAGAACCAACTGAATGAATTTTAAAGGACTTTACAATACCTCACACCTCACCAACTCTTACAGATGCTACATTGAATGGACCTACCTTGCACTAAGTTGATTTTTCTCTACATCCTAGCTATAACTGAAACACTACATTCTGCATTCTCTTCTTTCGTTATCTATGAACAGTATGCTTTGTCTGTACAGCGCACAAGAAACAATACTTTTCACTGTGTGCTAATACATGTGACAATAATAAATCAAATCGAAACGTTTCTCCCATCTGTTCAGGGAGGCACCCATTTTCCACTCTCCCTCCATACAGCACGTGGGTGAATCACAGGCACACCTTACCTCCTCTCTCAATCTCCATCCCCATGACTGACAGGGCTGAGAGGTGAAAGAGAAAAGACAGCATCCCAATCCCTCCATCCCAATCCCTTGCCTAATTCCAACACAGGTCAACATATGACAGAAATTTATAATTACAACAAGAGGTCAGCTATGGCTAAGGGGTAACACTCACCTGCAAGTGAAATAATCAGGGATCACGCCCCACACTAGTGGTGTGAATATAGAACATAGAACACTACAGCACAAACAGGCCCTTCGGCCCACAAGTTGTGCTGGACACATCAAAACCCACCCAGCCATAGACCTATTTATAACCCATATACTCCATTGGATCCCACATACTCATCCAGAAGTCTTTTAAAAGACCCCAGCGAGTTTGCCTCGACCACCACCAACGGCAGCCGATTCCATTCACTCACCACCCTCTGAGTGAAAAACTTTCCCCTAGCATCCCCTCTGTACTTGCTTCCCTGCACCTTAAATCTGTGCCTTCTCGTCACGACCATTTCAGCCCTGGGAAATAGTCTCTGAGAGTCCACCCTATCTATTCCTCCCAACATCTTGTAAACCTCTATCAGGTCGCCTCTCAACCTTCGTCTCTCCAGTGAGAACAGTCCCAGCTCCCTCAACCTGTCTTCATAAGGCATGCCTCCCAATCCAGGCAACATCCTTGTAAATCTCCTCTGCACCCTTTCAATAGTTTCCACGTCCTTCCTATAGGTGAGGCGACCAGAACTGCGCACAGTACTCCAAGTGTGGTCTGACAAGGGTCCTATAAAGCTGCAGCATTACCTCCTGACTCCTGAACTCAATCCCTCGATGAATGAAGGCCAGTACACCGTAAGCTTTCTTAACCACATCCTCCACCTTGGAGGCCGATTTGAGAGTCTTATGGACCCGGACCCCAAGATCCCTCTGCTCTTCCACACAGCTAAGACTCCTACCTTTGATAGTGTACTCATTCATCCCTTTGGATCTGCCAAAATGGACCACAACACATTTATCCGCGTTGAAGTCCATCTGCCACTTCTCCGCCCAGTTTTGCATCCTGTCGATGTCATGCTGCAACTTTTGACATCCCTCCAGACCATCCACAACACCACCGACCTTCGTGTCATCGGCGAACTTACTCACCCATCCCTCCACTTCCTCATCCAGGTCATTTATGAAAATGACAAACAGCAAGGGGTCCTAGAACAGATCCCTGGGGCACTCCACTGGTGACCGACCTCCGTGCAGAAAAAGAGCCATCCACAACCACCTCTGCCTTCTGCAGGCAAGCCAGTTCTGGATCCACAAGGCCAAAGCCCCTTGGATCCCATGGCCTCTCACCTTCTCAAGAAGTCTTGCATGGGGGACCTTGTCAAATGCCTTGCTGAAGTCCGTGTACACCACGTCCACTGCTCTTCCTTCATCAATGTGTTCAGTCACATTTTCGAAGAACTCAATTAAGCTCGTAAGGCACAACCTGCCTTTTACAAAACCATGTTGACTATTTCTAATCAACCTAAACTTCTCAATGCTCGTAAATCTTGTCCCTCAGAAGCCTCTCCATCAGCTTACCAACCACTGAGGTCAGACTCACCAGTCGGTAATTTCCAGGACTATCCCTGTTCCCTTTCTTGAAAATAGGGACCACATCCGCAATCCTCCAAAACCTCTCCCGTCTCCATCGACGACGCAAAGATCATCGCCAGGGGCTCTGCAATGACATCCCTCACCTCCCACAATAACCTGGGGTACATCCCATCTGGTCCCAGAGACTTGTCTATCTTGATAGCATTTAAAAATTCTAACACATCCGCTTCCTTAATATCTACATACTCAATCTTTTCAGTCTGTCGCAAACTTGTAGTGCATCCTCCCAGATCACTTTCCACCGTGAATACTGAGGCAAAGTACTCATTAAGCACCTCTGCCATTTCTTCCGGTTCCATACAGACTTTTCCCCCTTCACCTTTTATAGGTCATATCCCTTCTCTTCTCATCCTTTTACTTTTCACATATTTGTAGAAGGCCTTGGGATTATCCTTAATCCTACCAGCCAAGGCCTTCTCATGACCCCTTCTGGCTCTCCTAATTTCCTTTTTAAGCTCTCTTCTATAAGCCTTATACTTCTCTAGATCCCCAACATCTCCTAGCTCTTTGAACGTTTTATACACCTTTCTTTTCTTCCTGACTATGTTCGCCACAGCCTTCGTGCACCACGATTCCCGCGTCCTACCAAAACATCCTTGCCTCACCGGAACATTGTCGTGCAAAAATATGGAAAACAGATGGACAATTCAGGTCAAGAGCAATGGGACAGCGTGCTGCCAGAGGGTCAGTGCTGAGGGGCTGCCGCGCTGCCAGAGGGTCAGTGCTGAGGGGCTGCCGCGCTGCCAGAGGGTCAGTGCTGAGGGGCTGCCGTGCTGCCAGAGGGTCAGTGCTGAGGGGCTGCCGCGCTGCCAGAGGGTCAGTGCTGAGGGAGCACCGCAATGTCAGAAATACCTTCCTTTGTAATCTTGGCCCCTCTCAGATAGCACCATTTTGAAGACAGCAGGGGTGTTCTCCCTGGTATCCAGGCCAAATTCATCCCTCAACCGACATCACCCGAAACAGATTATGTGATCATGAATGCATTGTTGTGTATAGGATCTTGGTGTGCACAAATTGCTTGCCACGTTTCCTACAACAGTGATCGATCTTCCAAAAATGCTTAACAGCTTTCAATGCATTAGGGACATTCCGAGAGTGTGAAAGATGATGTATAAATTGCTTCTTTGATCAGGGGACTCCGCAAGAACAAGCTTCACCCGGAAAAAAGCAACAGTTTCACCACATTACGGCACACATACTGCCCAAAAACAGGGTAACAACGGCACCAAGCTACACCCACAGATATATTCTTCAGTAGTGGAATTTCAATGGTATGCCTCTCCCAGTATCCCTTCCTCCACACACAACTTTTCTAACCCCCACTCCCTTTGCAGGAAATGCAACAGCCAATTTGAGCACAGAAAGCTCCCACACACAGCAGTGTGACATCGAGTAGATCACCTGCTTTTCAGCAATGCTGGGTGTGGAATAAATATTTTATCTCAGAGCACCCTGGAGAATTCCATAGTGCTTCTTTGAAATGGTGCCTTGCGACCTGTAACGTTCAGCTAAAGGGACCTCAATTTAATATCTCATCTGAAAGCCAGCATTCTGATAGTGTGGCACTCCCTCAGCACTGACCTTCTGACAGTGCAGCACTCCCTCAGCGCTGATCCTCTATCGCTGTGAGTGTTAACCCAGGTCTCTGGAGAGGGGTTTGGACTTTTCTGGTTCGGAGGGTGGGGAGCTATCCAGTAAATCAAGCTGACAGTGTTGTACCGTCTTCCTCTCTCACTACACTGGCTGGCAGACAGACCGTGTCTTGCACTGGGGTACAGTTCCATGGCATCTCAACACAGTGGCCATTTTCATAAGTGAACCTGGACAGTCAGTCTATTCAACTGGAGTGGGTGTCACAGCTGAGCACAAACCAGTAAATGAAGCCTTGCTTTCCAGCAGGAATCTCTGCTTTGGCAAGGATTCGTACCCTTTCCTCCCAGAGTCCAAAGGTGTGCACATTAGATGGATTAGCCATGTTGGGTGATTAGCAGGGGTATACACTTGAGGTTACAGAGATAGGCCTTGGATGGGATAGTTGTCAGGTGCAGGCACAATGGGCCAAATGGCCTTCTTTTGCAGTGCAGGGATTCTATGATTAGCATCTACTGAAGCTGAGTTTCCTGCTTTTATTAACATTGCTCAGATGAGGATGTCGTAACTCACTTCTGCTGCAACTGGAGACCAGACATTATGCTTACCATTGTGCCACTGTTTAAGTTTATTTATTAGTGTCACGAGCAGGCTTACATTAACACGGCAATTAAGTTAGTGAAAATCCCATAGACACCACACTCCAACATCTGTTCGGGTACACTGAGGGAGAATTCAGCACGGCCAATCCACCTGACCAGCACAGCTTTCAGACTGTGGGAGGAAACCCACACAGACATGGAGAGAATGCACAGACTCCACACAGTTACCCAAGATTGGAACTGAATCTGAATCTTTAGTGCTGTGAAGTAGCAGCGCTAAGCACAGGGCCACCCCTATTCAGTACAAATCTGAAGGGTCTGATTAGGGAGAACAACACTTTGAGTTGCACTCACCTCAGCCTTATACATTCGGATCAGTCCCTGATTAACTTTGGACCATGCAGGGACAGCACTAATGTTCCATAGCTGGTTGGAGTGTTCCGCAAATGGGCCGGTCTTCATCTGCAGAAACAAACACAATAGTTTACGGCTTCGTTCACCTCTGCACTGAAACAGTAATATTTAATTACACACAAAGCACAGCAAAGGAATAGGTCAATCGGCCCACATTGATAATTACACTCCACTCAAGTTTCTTTCCCTCTTCTGTCTCAGCAGAATCTACCATTTCATTCTCCCTCACTGGTTTATTCAGTCTTGCTTTACACAAGCCTTATTTCATCACAGCTATTTCCTATGACAGTGAGCTTTGAAACTGTGTTTTTGATCCCAAAATATAAATCATTAGAAAAGAACTGTGAACAAGAGTGATCCTATCATTGGTTCTCATGGAGTGGGGGCAGTCTTCCACAGGGTATTTCAGGAAAGGCCAAGGTTCTTTTCTCTATAAATGAGGTGTGGCCTGATAGAGGTTCTTAAAATGATGAAAGGTACAACAGGCTAAACACAGAGAGGATGTTTCATTTGCTAAAGAGATCAGAACTAGCGACCATTTTTATACAAAAGTCCTTAATAAATCTCAAGGTGAATTCAGGAGAAACTTCAACAGATACGATAGTGACCTTTAAGGGGCATCTGGACAAATATATGAATAAGATGGGAACAGAGGGATACGGTCCCTGGAAGGGTAGGCGGTTTTAGTTCAGTCGACAGTATGGTCAGTGTAGGCTAGGAGGGCCAGAGGGCCTGTTCCTGTGCTGTAATTTTCTCTGCTCTTTACCCAGAGTGTGGTGAGAATCTGGAACTCACTCTCCAAGGGAGTGGTTGAGGTGAACAGTATCGATATGTTTAAGAAGACACCAGATAAACATGAGGGAGAAAGGAATAAAATGATCAAGTAATAGGGTGAGAGAAGAGGAATAGGAACACGTTGATGTGAAGCATAAACACCTGCATGGATCAGATGGGCTAAATAGCCCATTTCTCTGATATAACTTCTATATTTAAACCTAAATCTTGCAGTTGTGCAACACATCTCTCTGAAACCTCATCATTGAGGCTGCCACTAACCAGAGGCTGATTCTAGTGTATAAGGCAGAGGTGAGTGTAACTCACAGCAGAGTTACCTACACACTGCACCTTCTCCATCCTTCCAACAATGGGCGCCCTTAAACTGTGTACAAATCTCCAAACTGTGGCTAATTAACACCTCGTACAAGTGCAGTATTACTTCCGTGCTTTTGTGGTCTATCTCTGGAGATACAAAGGGATTCTGTTTGTCTTTTTCATGGTCTTATCAGCTGACAAAGAAATGGGTCCCGCCACCTTCGACATACATCACCAGCATTCCCAGACAGAAACATCTGCCAATGCTGTAAAGGGTGAGGAGACTGGAGCTTCATCTTTGTTCTATCTCAATATTTATACATTCCGGTCAATGAAGAGATGGGAAGGACAGCTCAAATACAGAGAGGCTGCTTATACATTGCAGCCCTGCTCATTAAAAGTTTTTTAGTCACAAGTAACGCTTATATTTGCAGTGCAATGAAGTTACTGTGAAATTCCTCTAGTCGCCACAGTCCAGCACCTGTTCAGGTCAATGCCCCTAAACAACATGTCTTTCAGGATATGGGGAGGAAACCGGAGCACCCGGAGGAAATCCACGGCGAGAATGTGCAAACTCCCCATACACAGGGATCAAACCCAGGACCCTGGTGTTTTGAAGCAGCAGTGCAAACCACTTTGCCACTGTACCACCATTATTACAGTCAGACTGAAGCAAGCAAAATTAAAGAATACCGTTTTTATTTTAGACTCCCCTACCTTTGGGAAAGGATATTAACTATTCAGCTTGTCTATGCCTCTCATTATTTTATAGACCTCTATCAGATCACTGCTAAGCCTCCTACGCTCCAGCAAAGAAAGTCCCAGTCTATTTAGCCTCTCTTTATAACTCAAACCATCAAGTTCCCGTAGCATTCGAGTAAATGTTTTTTTGCACTCTTTCTACTGCAGTGCAGTGTCAAATTTTTAGCCCTGCAAAATTCCTCGGAGGTCATGTTACCAGTTAAAGATGCCATATAAATGCAAGCTGTTGTTATACAACACCAAACACAATGATTTTCAGCCAACAAAATAATTTTGAAAGGCAATTGTTATAAAGTAGCAACCAACTTGCAGATAGCAAGATCAAAGCACAACTTCAGACTAAAGGGACAACAAAGAACAAAACAGCACGGGAAACAGGCCCTTCGGCCCAACAAGCCTGCGCCACCACCCCGATGCTCCCACCTCTACCCGCGATCCCTTTTCAGGAAATGAATTTCAAAGTTGCAATCATCTGAGAGAGACATTTTTCTCCAAATCTCTAATTTTAACATGCAGTCTCTTATTTTTAAAGTGAGCCTTAGTTCTACATTCACCCACAATTTATCCTCTCCACATTCACCCTGTCAGCACCCTTCAGGATCTTAAAAGGTTTCAATTAAGTTAGCTCTGTTACTCATCTACACTCCAGTGAATATAAGTCTTGCCTATTCAACCCCTCCTCATAAGACAACCTGCCATCTAGTAAACCTTCTCTGAACTGCTTCCAGTGCATGTACATCCCTGTTTAAGTAAGGAGAGTGATACTGTTCATTGTTCCAGATGTGGCCACTCCACTGCCCTGTATGACTGAAGTATAATCTCTACTCTTACATTCAATTCAATTTGCAATAAATGATAGCATTCTACTATCTTAATACATGCTCCTTTTAAAACAGAGATGAGGAGGAATTTCTTTAGTCAGAGAGTGGTGAATCTGTGGAACTCTTTGCCGCAGAAGTTGTGGAAGCCAGATCATTGAGTATCTTTAAGACAAAGACTGATAGGTTCTTGATTAATAAGGGAATCAGGATTATGGGGAAAAGGTAGGAGAATGGGGATGAGAAAAATATCAGCCATGATTGAATGGTGGAGCAGAGTCAATGGGCCGAGTGGCCTAATTCTGCTCCTATGTCTTATGGTCTTATCGCACAAACCGTAATGCAACATTGGCCAACTACTCTGTCTTAGTAAGATTGGATAAAACATTGACCTAGGCCTTTTGAATGAAATTTGATGAAATCCTTCACACCCATCTAAATTACAGATGGATTCAGGATTGGTTCAGAGTCTCATCTGAAAGTTTACAGGTCTCCAGACCAAGAACTGGAAAGTGGAGACTGGATAGCTTTTCCTGAGCTGGCTCAGTGGTCTTATTTGGTGATGTTAAAGGCAGCAGTTCCAACAGTGTAGCACTTCCTGCACTGGGAGGGTCAGCCCATAATCCTGATTCCCTTATTAATCAAGAACCTATCGATCTTTGTCTTAAAGATACTCAATGATCTGGCTTCCACAACTTCTGCGGCAAAGAGTTCCACAGATTCACCACTCTCTGACTAAAGAAATTCCTCCTCATCTCTGTTTTAAAAGGAGCATGTATTAAGATAGTAGAATGCTATCATGTATTGCAAATTGAATGGCTTCCTTTTGGTGCTCAAGGCTCTGGCTTGAACAAAATTTGGAAGGACATTCTTGGGCTCTGCTAGAATCCCTACAGCGCAAAAGGAAGCCATTCGGCCCATCGAGTCTGCACCAACCACAATCCTATCCCCACAACCCCAACATTTATCCCACTAATCTCTCTAACCTACACATCCCGGCACATCAAGAAGCAATTCAGCATTGCCAATAAACCTAACCCAACACAACACATTTTTGGACTCTAGTCTCCATTAAAAGGCAGGAGAATGGTGATGAGAAAATTTGCTATGATTGAATGGCGGAGCAGACTCGATGGGCTGAGTGGCCTAATTCTGCTCCTATGTCTTATCGCACAAACTATAATGCAACATTGGCCAACTACTCTGTCTTAGTAAGATTGGATAAAACATTGGCCTAGGCCTTTTGAATGAAATTTGATGAAATCCTTCACACCTATCTAAATTACAGATGGAGCCTTGGTTCAGCAGTTCCAACAGTGTAGCACTTCCTGCACTGGGAGGGTCAGCCTAGATTTGGTGCTCAAGGCTCCAGCTTGAACAAAGCTGAGCCACAGATATAATGTACGTGATTTGATGCAAGTCACAGAGAACCGGGTGGCACAGTGGTTAGCTGTTCCTGGCTCAGGTCACTGTCTGTATGAGACTGCACGTTCTCCCAGTGCTTGCGTGGGTTTCCTCCGGATGCTCCAGTTTCCTCCCACAGTCCAAAGGTGCGTGAGTTAAGTGGATTGGCTATGCTAAATAGCCCTTTAGTGTCAGTTGCTAGGATAAATGCATATGGTTATAGGAATAGGTTCTGGTTAGGTTTATTGGCCAGGCTGAATTGCTTGTTGGTGTGCCAGGATGTGTAGGTTAGAGAGATTAGTGGGATAAATGTTGGGGTTGTGGGTGTAGGATTGTGTTCAGTGCAGACTTTATGGGGCAAATGACCTCCTTCTGCACTGTTGGATTTTATGATTCTAACATCAATCCCTTTAGCCCAAAACTGCCAGTTTGAGACTGCAAACAAACCCAATAAGAGTGGCTAAATTTGGAAGGACATTCTTGGGCTCTGCTAGAATCCCTACAGCACAAAAGGAAGCCATTCGGCCCACCGAGTCTGCACCAACCACAATCCTATCCCCACAACCCCCACATTTATCCCACTAATCTCTCTAACCTACGCATCCCGGCACATCAAGAAGCAATTCAGCATTGCCAATAAACCTAACTCAACACACCTTTGGAGTCTAATCTCCGTTAAAAGGCAGGAGAATGGTGATGAGAAAATTTGTCATGATTGAATGGCGGAGCAGACTCGATGGGCTGAGTGGCCTAATTCTGCTCCTATGTCTTATCGCACAAACACTGTCCCACAGTGATCGAAAACTGCAAACTACTGGATCATTTGATTAAAGAGAAACACAAATCAAGAAGAAAACTACAGAATTGGAGTAACAGACTTCAGGGGAAGTAAAAGAAAAAAAATTTAGTGGTTTATGAATCCGCTCCTTCCCTCCAAAAAGAAGAAAATAAAGTCAGGATGAAGTTATACTGAGGAGTCAGAGCAGGGGATGGTAACGTATTGTCACAGCAGTGTGGTACATTTACTTTTGCAGCATTTCACACGAGAAAAATAGATTTCTTCATAAGGCAAAGGGAAGCTATTTTGGGTTCTTAGCAAACATTGAGGCTGGCGGGGGAGGTCCTTGGGGAATCTGAGTCATAGCAGCCATCTTGGGTAGGAAATTACTCAGTGACTACTTTCAAGCTTCACAGTCCTCCCAGGGGAACTGACCCTTTTAAACTATTTCTCTGGCAGCTTTGGGGCCTCAAGCTTCCTTCTTCCTGTGTAAGCTTCCTCTGCCGTTTAACTGAAATCTAAGCTTGCTCGTCCTTCCTCCCACTCACAGGCAAGCTGTAACTCTTCGTGTGCCAAGGGCGAGCTCTCACCACTCAACTCCTTTTCACTAAATTTGCACCAGTTTATTTTAAAGTTTATTTATTAGAGTTAGAAGGAGGCGTACACTAACACTGCAATGAAGTTGCTGTGAAAATCCGCTAGTGGCCTCACTCCAGCGCCACTTTGGGTGCAGTGAAGGAGAATTTAGTGGCCAATGCAGCTAACCGGCCTGTCTTTTGGACTGTGGGAGAAAACCCACACAGATACAGGGAGAATGTGCAAACTCTGCCCAGTGACCTGAGCCGGGAATCGAACCCGAGTCCCTGGCACTTTGAGTCAGCAGTGCTAACCATTGTGTCACCATGTCTCCACCTCCCTCCCCAACAAATGGAGTAGGGTGCTACTGATTCAGCTAATAGCCCAGCCTCCATTCAGCTGGGTGGAGCAGCTAGAATGCTTCAAATCTGTCACCGATGATGCTTGTGTTTAGTCGGTCAGACTAAACACAAGTTTACTGGAATACTGAGCATAGTTTTGTCTTCACTTTATAAAACCAACCTTTGACTTGCTCTGGTAGCCATAGTATTTTGTGTGGCTGGTCCAGTTCAGCTTCTGGTCAAAGGCAATCCCCAGGATATTGATAAAGTAAAAGTAAAGTTTATTTATTAGTCACAAGCAAGGCTTACATTAACCATGAAGTTACTACGAAACTCTCCCAGTCGCCACACTCCGGTGCCTGTTCGGGTTAACGCACTCGACCAGCACGTCTTTCAGACTGTGGGAGGAAACAGGAGCACGCGGAGGAAACCCTCGCAGACACGGGAGAACGTGCAGACTCCACACAGACAGTGACCCAAACTGGGAATAATACCGGGTCTCTGGCACAATGAGGCAGCAGTACTAATCACTGTGCCACCTAGCGGGGGATTCAGTGATGGTGATGCCAATGAATATCAAGGGAGAGATCAAGATTGTCTCTTGTTGGAGAGCAACATGGCTGGCACTTGTGTAGCACGAATGTTACTTGCCATTTGTCAGCTCAAGCCTGGATATTGCCCAGGTTGTGCTGGATAAAGCCACACAATACTTCAGTAACTGAGAAATCGTGAATGGTGCTGAACATCCTCACTTCTGACCTTACGATGGAAGGAAGGTCATTGATGAAGCAGCTCAAGATGGTTGGGCCTCGGACACTAATCTAAGGAACTGCTGCAGTGATGTCCTGAGGTTGAGGTAATTGACCTCCAACCACTGCAACAAACCATTCAACCATTCTCTAACCAGCGGAGAGTTTTCCCCAAATTCCCATTGATTCCAGTTTTGCAAAAGCTCCTTGGTGTCACTCTTGGTCGAATGCTGTCTTGATGTCAAGGGCAGTCATTCTCACCTCACCCCTGGAGTTTAACCTTTTTGTCCACGTTCAATCCAAGGCTGTAATGAGGTCAGGAGCTGAGTAACCTTGGCGAAACCCAAACTGGGAGTCACTGAGCAGATGCTGGTTGATGGTGTTGTCGATGACCCCTTCCATCGCTTTACTGATGAATGAGAATAGACTGATGGAATAGTAATAAACCAGGATGGACTTGTCCTGCTTTTGATGGAAAGGGCATACTTGGGCAATTTTCCACATTGCTGGATAGATGCCAGTTTTGCAGATGTAAACAGCTTGGCTAGCGGAGTGGCAGATTCTGGAGGGCAGGTCTTCAGAACCGTTGCTGGAATATTTTCAGGGCCCTTTGCCTTTGCAGTACCCAGTGTTTTTAGCTCTTTCTTGATATCATATAGAGTGAATCAAATTCTCTGTGATACTCGGGATCTATAGAGTTGGATCATCCACGGTACCTCTGACTAATAGTGGCTGCAAACACTTCAGTTTTACCCTTTGCACTGAAATGCTAGATTATCCCATCACTAAGCATGGGGAAATTTGTGGAATTTCCTCCTCCGGTGAGTTGTTTAATTGCCTAGCGCAATTGTGGCTGGATCGTAGAGTTCAGGAGAGCATGCAGTTCTACTACAGATAGGCTTTACAGACCAGCTTTTACAGATGCATCACAGAATGAATTCTTTCTGGTATCACAGCTTGGTATGGCTTCTGCTCTGTCCAAGGCCACAAGGTAATGAATGTAGCCCAATCCATCACACAAACCAGCCTCCCATCCATTGACTCTGTCTACACTTCCCTCTGCCTCGGCAAAGCAGCCAGCATAATTAAGCACCCCACGCATCCCGGACATTTAGTCTTCCACCTTCTTCCGTCGGAAAAAAGATACAAAGTCTGAGGTCATATATCCATCAACTCAAGAACAGCTTCTTCCCTGCTGCCATCAGAGTTTTGAATGGACCTACTTTGCATTACATCTTTCTCTATACCCCAGCTACGACTTTTATAATACATTCTGCACTCTCTCGTTTCCTTCATTATGAATGGTATGCTTTGTCTGTATAGCGTGCAAGAAACAATACTTTTCACTGTATGTTAATACATGTGACAGTAATAAATCAAATCAAATATTATTTAAGAACAAAAAATAGTACAGCAACAGGCCCTCCAAGCCTGTGTGCCAATCACATTGTCCTACCCAGACTGACTGCCTGTGCCTCTCTATTCCCTGCCTGGTCACCTGTCTATCCAGATCCAGGAGGTGTGCTGGGCCATGAGGTTAAAGATTGTGGGTGCATACAATCCTGCTGCTGCTGATTGGCCCACAATGTCTCATGGATGTCCAGTTTTGAGTTGTGAGATCCATGTCAAATCGATTCCATTTCACACAGCGATTGTGTCCCACATCACAATGGAAAATATTGACACCATGAAAGCTGGGTGTCACCCCTACAAGGATATTCTGATGATCACTCCAACCAAGACAGATGCATCTGCAACAGGTAGATTGGGTTGGGGACAAAGTCATTTAGATTCCTCAGCCCTGCTCGATGACCTGGCCTAGCAGGAGTGAGCTTTAGCACTCAGACAGCTCAGTCAGTGCTGCTATCGAGCCTATGCCTGATGATGAATGAATGGGATAACTGGAGTCACACTTCTAATAAGGAAACTGGGCAGCAATTTGAGAACAACAAGATCCCGCAAAGTGATGCGATAATCACCAAATAATCTGTTTCAATAATCTTGATTGGGAAATAAATATTGGCCCGGACACAAGGGAGAAGAACTCTCAAAACAGAACACGGGGATTTTTTACACTCATCTCAGAGAGGACTGGGCTTCACTTTAATCATTCATTCTGAAAGACAGCAGCTACCAGTTCCCTTAATACTGCCCCTGCCACAGTGCAACACTCCCCCTGGATTGCCGTTGCCACAGTGTGACAGTCCCCCAGGATTGCACTTGTGACAGTACTGCACTCCCCCAATTCTGCCCCTCTGACAGTGCAGCACTCCCTCAGCACTGAGCCTCTGACAGTGCAGCACTGCGCCTCCAGAAAACACAGCGCTCCATCATACTGCACACTGGTACTATGGACCTAGATGTTGTATCAGGTCTCTGTAGTGGGACTTAAACACAACTGCTGAATCAGAGACAAGACAAAGGGGCTCAGTAGCCACGGCTCCCAACTCAGCATCAACGTGCGGAAGTGTACTTGACGCAGAAAATGATAGGTGACTGTGTGCTGGAGTAGGAGAAAAAAAACCCAAGAAAAATTGTTTAAAATAAATCTCGCATTTGTTCATACTCTTGGGGAAATGTGCAGAGTTTATGCTTCAGCAGCAATCCCAAAACCTACCATTGATAAACCATCAGAATTATAGAATCCCTACATAGAATCCCTACATAGAATCCCATCCAGGCCCTATCCCCGTAACCCCACATATTTACCCCACTAATCCCTCTAACATACACATCTTTGGACACTATAAGGCAATTTAGCATGGCCAATCAATCTAACCCACGCATTTTTGGACTGTGTGAGGAAACCAGAGCACCCGGAGGAAACCCATGCAGACATGAGGAGAACATGCAAATTCCACACAGATAGTGACTCAAACCGGGAATTGAACCCAGGCTCCTGGCACTGTGAGGCAGTAGTGCCAATCACTGTGCCACTGTGCCATCACTTTGAAAATAATTGTTAACAATTTCACATATCTGTGAGACAGTCAAAGGGGAAGTACCTCATATCAGTGAGATATAAAAAACTAATCTACTACAGATTCATACAAATGGCAGCATTCCAGTTCAGACACCATGCAGCTATTCAACATTGTGGAACCAGCTATTTTAAACAATGGTAAACGTATTCTATCATTAGCCAATATCCCCTTTCTGGAAAGTATTAGATGAGCACAGCAATGAAACTATCGCTCACAAATACAATGGCGCAATGCCAAAGGAGTGCTGCATTATCAGAAGTGCCATTTTTGAATTAAATGTTTGCCACCTTCTACCAGAATTGGTTATGGTCAAATAGGTAGTTCCTGTGCCTTGTGGTCAGGTGGTTGTGGGTTTATTCGCACCAATAATCTTGGCCACAGTACATTATCTGTGCAGCACAATGGCACAGTGGTTAGCACTGCTGCCTCACGGCATCAGGGACCCAGGTTCAATTCTGGCCTCGAGTCACTGTCTGTGTGGAGTTTGCACATTCTCCCCATGTCTGCGTAGGTTTCCTCCAGGTGCTCCGGTTTCCTCCCCTAATCCAAAGATGTGCAGGATAGGTGGATTGGCCATGATAAATTACCCCTTAATGTCAGGGGGATTAGCAGGATAAATGTGTGGGGTTATGTAGATAGGGCCTGGGTGGGATGTGGTCAGTACAGACTCAATGCCTCTCTCTGTACTGTAGATATTCTATTGTACTGAGGGAACAGTGCCACAAGGGCTCACTTTCCATCTCAGGTGGGTATAAATGGGGAGTTGAGGACACAGTGGTGAATCACAGGACTACTGATCCAGTTGTCAGGCCAATGCTTTGCAGACATGGGATTTAAAAACCTTCAGAATTATTTTTTCATTAAAAGCCCATTGGATCACTGATGTCTTTTAAGGGAAAAAATCTGCCATCCTTATCTCGCCCGGCCTACACGCAACTCCAAACCCACCGCAACGCGGTTGATTCTTAGCTGCTCTCAAGGGCTGGCCAACAAATGTCGGCCTCGCCAATGACACTCTAGGACAAAATAAAGAACCTCGCAGACAGTTAAGGAAATATTCCTCGGCCAATATTTATCTCTTGACCATTGATATCATTGCTGTTTTGTGGGAGCTTGCTACATATAAATTGACTGCATGTTTCCCTACATTCTAACAATGACTGTAAAGGACCTGTAAAGGTCGTGGATTGAGCTATAGAAACTAAAGTCTCTCTTTTATCCTGCTAACTCACATTACGTCAACAAATGAACGTTAACCTCTTGGACAATAAGGCTGCCTCCTATCGCCACTGTGCTTTAACATCTCTGTAGCAACCATGATAAAAGAGGCACTCAATGAAATCTAGGCATAGAAGCACAAGATCAAACAATGAAGGGAATCAGGTTTATGACCAAGAGAGTGAGAAGCACAATAGAAGATCTACAGATACTAATGAATAGAGTGAATTAAAGTGGTAGAAACTAATAGAATGGAAAACTAATGTAAAATAAATACAAAAGTTGCAAAGATCGGAAGAAATAATAGAGACAGTAGTAAATGGTCAACAGCTGGAATAGAGTGTCACAATTTAAGTAAACATCTGGTCCAAATGGTCACAACCAAGAAGAAATCCCAGTTAGAATAACGATGACAAAGAATCAATTCTCCAACAGAGAATTCCTCGGTATCGGAACGAGCAGTGGCCTTCACAGAAGAATTATCAGGATTGTGCTTTGGAGTGTCCTGTTGGACTGACATGAAATGTGGAACCTTAGAGAATTAGACATCAAAGAACAGGAAGCTGTGAAATGTGGTTCTGAAGAAATCGGAGTGGATCAGCTGGAGAGAATACAGGAGCAATTAAAAAGAGAGAAAATTACAGCAGAGGAACAGGCCCTTCAGCTCTCCACGCCTGCACCCACAATGCTGAGGTAAACATGCTGCTTAGGCAGGGGAGCTTCAAGGCACCAAACCCACTGGCTGGCTGTTACCACCCCCTCAAAGCTCAGGAAAGGAGCCAAGAAATAGCAGCACAACATACTGAGTGCAGCACAGGGTTCGTTAAACCAGTAAACACTAGCAGCGTGTCCCAATCAGCCTTCTTCCCCAAGCAAATCCCAATTCCAACTTCAAACACACTGAGTGTGAGGACCCTCGCTGCTAGCACAGGCATTTCACTCATTACCACCTCCCCCCAAGTCACAAGATCCATGTCCCTCCAAGTGGAAACTGGGGTGGCATGATGGCGCAGTGGTTAGCACTGCTGCCTCACAGCGACAGGGGACCAGAGTTCAATCCTGGTCTTGGGTCACTGACTGTGTGGAGTTTGCATATTCTCCCCATGTCTATGTGGGTTTCCTCCAAGTGCTGCAGTTTCTTCCCACAGTCCAAAGATGTGTGGGTCAGGTTGACTGGCCACGCTACAGGTTGTGAAATTTTCTTAGCTGCTCTAGGAAGTATCCACTAAGAAAACAACCCCCATACTGATATAAAAGACTGAACAGGCTGGGACTCTTTTGAGAAAAGAGAATCCTGAGGAGTCTATAACAATTTGAAGAGGTTTGAGAGGGTAAAGTGCAAGAAGGTCCTTCCACTTGTGCAGCAAAGGAAAACCTGGGTAATCGACATAAAACAGTCACTACTAAATCTGATGGGGATTTCAGGAAAAGGTTCTTTAGCCAGACAGTGGTGAGGTGTACCACTCGCTCTCACAGGGAGCGGTCAAGGCCAGTAGCTAAGACATAGTGAAAAGGATGGTTGATAAGCACGAGGGAGATAGGAATAGAAAGAGAAGATGAGATCGAGGTGGAGAGAGCTGGAAGGTTTGGATGAAAAGTTGAAATCATAGAAACCCTACAGCACAGAAGCAGGACATTAGGCCCATCAGGTTTGCACCAACTCTCTCCAATGGATCATCCCACCCAGATCCTATCCTCATAACCACAAATATTTGCACCACTAATCCCTCTAACCTACACATAACAGAGCACAAAAAGGGCAATTTTAGCATGGGCAATCCACCTAACCTGCACATCATCAAAGCATGCTGGCCTTCATACTGAGAGGCACAGTAGCGGTGGCATGGTGAGACAGTAGTTAGCACTGCTGCCGCACAATGCCAGGGACCTGGGTTTGATTCCCAGCCTGGGTCCCCGGCCATGTGAAGTAATGTGTGGATTAGGTTAATTGGCTGTTCTAAGTTGCCCCTTAGTGTCAGGAGGATTAACTGACACTGAGGTTATGGGGTTAGACCTGGGTGGGATTGTGTTTGGTGCAGACTCGATGGGCTGAATGGCCTCCTTCTGCACTGTAGGATTTTACGATTCTAGCATTTGAGTATAATAGGGGTGTTTTACTGCAATTGTACACAGCATTGGTGAGGTTGCACCTGGAGTATTGTGTGCAGTTTTGGTGTCCTTATCTGAGGAAGGATGTCTTTTCTATAGAGGGAGTGCAGCGAAGGTTTACCAGGCTGATTCCTGGGATGGCAGGTCGTTGTACGAGGAGAGACTAAGTCACTTAGGTCTATAGTCACTGGAGTTTAGAACAGTGAGAGGGGATCTCAGAGAAACGTGTACATTCTACCAGTGTTAGATAGGGTGGATTCAGAAAGAATGTTCCCAATGGTGAGGGAGTTCAGAACCAGCAATTATAATTTAAGGATAAGGGGTAAACCTTTCAGGACTGAGGTGAAGAGAAATTTCTACACCCAGAGGATGGTGAATGTGTGGAATTCATGACCACTGAATGTAGTTGAGGCCAAAATATTGTGTGATTTCAAGAAGAAATAAGATATAGCTCTTGGAGCTAAAGAGATCAAGGAATTGGGGTGGGGGAAGGGAGAAACAGGATATTGAATTTGATGATCTGCCATGATCAAAATGAATGACGGGGCAGGCTCAATGGGCCAAGTAGTGGCCTCCTGTTTCTAATTTCTATGTTTGCTTTGTCCCTCTGTTGTAAATTAGAACTAATCTTGTGGACGCTGAAACCTGCAGAATCAGAATCCTTACAGTATAGGAGGCCATTTGGTCCATCAAGTTTGCACCAACCACAATCCCACCCAGACTCTATTCCCATCATCCCATACACTAACCCTGCTAGTCCCATCACTAGGGTCAATTTAACATGGCCAATCCACCTAATGCGCTCACATTTTGGACGGTAGGAGGAAACAGGAGCACCCAGAGGAAACCCACGCAGACACAGCAGATTCTGCACAATGACCGAGGCCAAAATTAAACCTGGGACCCTGGTGCTGTGAGGCAGCAGTGCTAACCACTGTGCCACATTGCATTGTAAAACCGGAGTTGCCAACTAGAAAGCAGTTAGTCAGGAAATGATTAAAACACAGCACACTCTGCGGACAGGTGAAAACAGTACAGTACTTGGCATTCCCAGGGGACGAGCAGGTCAATATCCAGTTGAGACACCATGGGATACGTAGGGCTAACTGGGAAGAGGGAATGTTACTCTAGATTGTGATGTAGAGATGCCGGCGTTGGACTGGGGTAAACTCAGTAAGAATCTGGCAATCTGGTTGGATTTAAAATTGGTGTTGCCATATTCTTACTGACTCTAGATTGTAGCAGGATCAGAGAGAGTTGAATTTATGGAGGGGGACGCTGTGCCAGCCATACTCCTAAGAGTTGAGCATCATGATTGTTATTGATAGGAATCCTAAAGCTGGCACCAGGCAACAAGGGCTAGATTGAAAATGCAATCCGTACTGTTTCTTCTATTGTAAGGTCAGCTGTAGCAATAGTCACCAATCTCAGAAAAATCTGCTTCTATAGTGTTTTCCACTAACTCATGTCCCTAAGACTTTTTCCTTTTGATTTATGGGATGTGGGTGTCATTGACTAAGTCACCATTTATTATCCATCTCTAACTGCCCCCTGACAAGGTGATGATGAGCCAATCTCAAATCCCTGCAAGTCCATGCGATGTAGATACACCCACAATGGAGAGGGAGTTCCAGGATTTTGACCCAGTAACAGTGAAAGAACATCCAAATCAGATGGTGAGTGACTCAGAGGGGAATCCCCAGGTGGTGGTCCCAGGTAAACACTGCTCTTGTACTTCTAGATGGTAGAGGTTGTGTGTTTGGAAGGTGCTGCCTGAGGAACCTTGGTGAGTTGCTGCAGTGCATCTTGTAGATGGCACAGTGGTGAAGTGAGTGGGTGTTTGTGAGACTGCCAATCAAGTGGGCTGCTTTGCCCTGGATGATGTTTAGCTTCTTGAGTGTTGTTAGAACTCGACTCATCCAGGCGAGTGAGGAGTATTCCATTACGCTCTTGACTTGAGCCTTTACAGACAATGAAATACTTTTTCAAATGCAGTCACTGTTGTAATATATAGAACATAGAACATTACAGCACAGAACAGGCCCTTCGGCCTTCGATGTTGCGCCGACCAATATAAAAAGCAATGCCCCTCCAAACTAAACCATTCCCTTCTCTTCCATATACTTATCAACTAACCTCTTAAACGCCACCAAACTTGGCACATCTACAACCGCTGCAGGCAGGGCATTCCACTCCCGAACCACCCTTTGGGTAAAGAACCTACCTCTGATATCCGTCCTCTAACTATCACCCCTTAATTTAAAGCTGTGTCCCCTCGTGCTAGCTTTCTCCATCCTAGGAAAAAGGCTATCACTGTCCACCCTATCTAAACCTCTAAATCATCTTATATGTTTCGATTAGGTCCCCTCTTAGCCGCCTCCTTTCTAACGGAAACAACCTCAAATCCCTCAGCCTCTCTTCATAAGACCTGCCCTCCATACCAGGCAACATCCTGGTAAACCTCCTCTGTACCCTCTCCAATGCCTCCACATCTTTATTATAATGTGGGGACCAGAACTGCACACAATACTCCAAGTGCGGCCGCACTAGAGTTTTGTACAGTTGCAACATGACTTTGCGGCTCCGAAAATTCAATCCCCCTACCAATAAAAGCTAAGACTCCATATGCCTTCTTAACAACCTTCTCGACTTGACTGCCTACTTTCAGGGATCTATGCACAGACACACCAAGATCCCTCTGTTCATCAAGACTACTAAGAATCCTACCATTAGCCCTATACTCTACACATTTATTATTTCTGCCATAGTGCATTACCTCACAATTTTCCACATTAAACTCCATTTGCCACCTCTCGGCCCAGCTCTGCAACTTGTCCAAGTCCCTCTGCAAACTATAACACCCCTCTCCACTATCTACCACTCCACCGACTTTAGTGTCATCTGCAAATTTACTAATCCATCCTTCAATACCCTCATCCAGATCATTTATAAAAATTACAAACAGCAGGGGCCCCAAAACAGACCCCTGAGGTACCCCACTTGTCACCGAACTCCAGGATGAATATCTCCCATCAACCACCACCCTCTGTCTTCTATCTGCCAGCCAATTCCTAACCCAATTAGCTAAATCACCCTCTATCCCATACATCTGCATTTTCTGCAGAAGTCTTCCATGGGCATGCCTCATATAGGAAATGAGGCAACCAATTTGTGCACAGTGAGATCCCAGAAAACCAACAGGCTGAGGTCAGATAGTGAGTTTAGTCTGTGGAATGCACTGTGTGATTCTGTGTGTGGTGTTAGGTTTGGGATCTGGTTGGGAAAGAATGTTTGCTGGGTCACAACAAGAATCCAACACTTTAACGAACCCTGTGCTCTGCTCGGTGTGTTGTGCAGATGTTGTGCTCCTGTTTCCTGACTGTTGCTCTGAGCCTCAAGGGGTGGTTACATACAGCCAGTGGGTTTGGCGCCCCACAGCACCTCTCCCCAAGGAGTAACTCTGCAATTCTGAGCGTGGGATTCAGCTCCTCACCTCGTTAATAAACCTGACGCATTCCAGAAACATGTATTCCTTATGGTGTTCGTTCACTACTTTCTCATCCACAAAGTGGGCCGGCGTAAGGGTGGGATGATCTGAAAGAAAAGAGAAGAGACAATCATTCAATCTCAGCCCCGAAGCGAACAGAAAAGACTGCTGACCCCTCCCGCAACACCCACCTCCGCCCTTCCTGAAAGCACTGACCCTTCCTCTAACAAACCCCTTCAGGCAAGTGACCACTTCAAAAGTGGCTGCAACTAAACCGTTTCACCAATCAGTGAAGAAATCATTCACACATCAGACTCTGAGCATGTTATTGAGCGACTAACCTCGAGTCAAAGTCTATTCATAGAATTCCTACAATGCAGCCCATCAAGTGTGCACTGACCACAATCCCACCCAGGCCATACTCCCATAACCCCAAGCATTTACCCTCTAATCCCCCTGGTCAAATTATCATGGCCAATCCACCCTAACCCGCACATCTTTGGAGTGTGGGAGGAAACCGGAGCACCCGGAAAAAACCCACGCAGACATGGGGAGAGTGTGCAAACTCCACACAGGTAGTGACTCAAGCTGGGAATCGAACCTGGGACCCTGGTGCTGTGAGGCAGCGGTGCTAACCACTGCACCATCCAATCGAGGGAATTGGATGAGGCAGAGAGAAAGCTCTGGTATTTGAACAAAGACCTACACTTATATAGCACCTCTCAGTGCTAGAATATCCCATAACCAATCAAATATATTTTGAAGTGCAAGGGTTGCGGCAGTCAATTTGTGCACAGCAAGATCTCACATATAGCAGCGTGATCAGATATCGATTTTATTTTGTGATGCTGACTGCAGGATAAGTATTGGCCAGGGCACTGTGGAGAACTCACTTACTCTTCATCAGAATAGTGAGCCCATCCGAAGGGAGGTAGGAATTGCCTCAGCCTTCAGTTCAATGTCTCTAGACTAACGATATCTCAGACAGCCTCAATCCCCGTACTGCAGTGGGGCTTTCCCCTGCGATGTTCAGGCTCAGACAAGAGTGCGCCACTGTCTAAGCCACGGCTGAAACAGAAGGGGACAGCCTTGGTGAGAAAATGAGACGAGGATAATGGGGACAGGAAGTGTCCAGACACACACACCATCAGCGTTGGATTTTGTTCAGACCCAATAGCTCTTGATTAAACAGCTCCCCCCGTCGCCCTCCGCCCAAACCCGTAATTCTCAATTAAACCAAACTTCCCCATCCTGTAATTCTCAATGAAACCACTCCCCCGCAGTGTCCACCTACATTGGTGATCCAATGTGGGGGATAGTCAGAAAAAGGAGCCAGGCACAGGTGATATTGTACCTATGAGTTGGGAACTGCCCCAGATGAAGGGAAGGAACTGGAAATCGTCGAGGCCCCAGACGCCTTGGCTTCCTGCTGGCTCCATTCGATATGTTTTCTGCAACTTCCGCATCACCTGCAGATACCTGTGGGATTGGAGGAGGCAAAAATCTTGAGACTTTGTGCATTTGACTTGATTTATTATTGTCACATATATTAGTATACAGTGAAAAGTATTGTTTCTTGCGCGCTATACAGACAAAGCATACCGTTCATAGCGAAGGAAAGGACAGAGTGCAGAATGTAGTGTTACAGTCATAGCTAGGATGTAGAGAAGGATCAACATTATCTGTTTTGATGAAAAGTTAATTCTGTTTTTCTCTCTCCAGGCTGTCCTGGCCTACAGAATATTTACACCATCTCCTGTTTTTATTTCAGATTTCCATCTTTGCAGTATTTTCATAGAATCCCTACAATGTAGGAGGTGGCCATTCAGCCCATCAAGTCTGCAGTAACCACAATACCATCCAGTGCCTATCCCCATAACCCTATGCATTTATCCTAGCTAGTCCCCCTGACACCAAAAAACAATTTAGCTTGGCCAATTCACCTAACCTACACATCTTTGGGCTGTGAGAGAAACCAGGACACCCGGAGAAAACCCATGCAGACATGGGGAGAATGTGCAGACTCCGCACAGACAGTGACCCTAGGCGGGAATTGAACCCAGGTCCCTGGCGCTGTGAGGCAGCAGTGCTAACCACTATGCCACTTCAAATGTAGCCTGTGTATTCGTTGGGATTCAATGGGATGTTACAATATTTATGTCCCAATTGGATGGGTTGATGTGTTTTCTCCACACGATTCTCCTTCTACCTCTCTCTGTCTTTCACTCTATGCCCCACTCCTTCATCCAACCTTCTCTTAAACATGTCTATATGATTCACATCAACTATTCCCCATGGGAGGAGTATCATATTAACACTACTCTCTGGGTAAAGACTTTTCTCCTGTATTCCCCATTGGATTCATTAGGGGCTGTGTGTTACTCCTAGTTTTCTGGGCAAGATGAGAGGTCACACGACACTAGGTTATAGTCTAACAGGTTAATTTGGAATCACGAGCTTTTGGAGCACTGCTCCTTCATCAGCTGAGTGGAGAGAGAAGTTTTATAAATAGCATACATAGCCAGAGACTCAACTGCAAGATAACGGTTGGATAACGGTTGTAAGTCTTTACAGGTAAAAAAAAAGTCTTTAACCTGGTGTTGTGAGACTTCTTACAGTGCCCACCCCAGTCAAATGCCGGCATCTTCACACCATGGCTTTGAAGGGAGCACAGCATGGGTTTACAAGAATGATACCTGGACTTCAGGGTTTAAATTGGAGAGAGAATATACAAATCAGACCTCTACAATTTAGAAGATAAAGGGATAATCTGATTAAAATCTTCAGGATACAAACAGGGAAAAAAACAGAGTAGATAAAGATAAACTGTTTCCACTGGCTGGAGATTCTAGTACCAGGCATTGTACCATTCTGGAGGCACAGTGATTAGCTGTACTGCCTCACAGCACCAGGGATCCTGGTTCAATTCTTGGCTTGGGTCACCGTCTATGAGGAATATGCATGTTCTCCCCATGTCTGCATGGGTTTCCTCCGGGTACTCTGGTTTTCACTCACAGTCCAAAAGACGTGCTGGTTAGGGTGCACTGACTGTACTAAATTCTCTCTCAATGTACCCGAACAAATGTCGGAGTGTGACGACTAGAGGACTTTCACAGTAACTTCATTGCAGTGTAAATGCAAGCATACTTGTGACACTAATAAATAAACTTTAAATTTAGCAAGAGTTAGAACATAACCAGTGATAACATTGGATCTGTTATAATGTGACCAATGGTAACGTGCTCTTAGCTTACTGGGTCAGTTGGCCCTATGTAACCAATGACAAAATGATGAGGTGGTCAGCTAACTCAATATAAATAAGAAGCTGCCAGGGTGTGTGGGAGTTTGGACTGGCCCAAGGTGAAGCCTCAAGTGTTGGAGTAATGAAGTTTCTTTATTAAGCTCTTTTGCTTTGATTCGTAAGATGGAATTAAATCCTGAAACTGAAGACTTCCTCTGGTTGATCGACAGGAACATGTGCGTACACACACACACACACACACACAAACACGCACGCGCGCGCACACACACACAAACACACACGTGCACACACATACACACAGAGAGGGAGAGGTTTGGAATTCTCTCCCACAAAGAGCAGTTGATGCAGGATCAGTTGCAATCTTTAATACTGAGATGGATAAATTTTTATTAAGTCTTTAAGGGATATGGTCCAAAGGCAGAAATCTGGATAAAAGCAAATTACTGCGGAATCTAGAATCTGAAACAAAAACAGAAAATGTTGAAAAATCTCTGCAGGTCTGGCAGCATTTGTGGAGAGAGAGTAAACAAGGGGCGTTGTCAGACCTGCTGAGATTTTCCAGCATTTTCTGTGTGTGTAGGTATATAGAGTTAAGCCACAGTTTGGCCATATCTTGCATGGGTTTTGCCTGGGTGCCCTAGTTTCCTCCTACAGTCCAAAGCTGCGCGTGTCAGGTTGATTCGCCATGCTAAATTGATCCTCGTGTCAGAGGGATTAGCAGAATAAATGCATGGGGTTATGGGGACACGGCCTGGTTGGGATTGCGGTCGGTGCAGACTCGATAGACCAAATGGCCTCCTTCTGTGCATTCCTTCAATGCAGGAATTCTATGATCTCATTAAATGGCAGAACAAGTTCAAGGGGCTGAATGGCCTGCTCCTGTTTCTATATTCCTCAGTTCAGTGACTCGATATCTGTCTGTAAAACAGGAACTAAATTGTTCTAAACAAGCTCTACACGACTTGCCATTTTTCCAAAAGCATTCACTCCGGACGCCAGTGCTTTATTTCAATTTTTATGATCTTGTAAGCCGTGTTGCTGCTTTTATCCCTGTACCCGTTGACCCCTCAACGTTCCATTTAAACACACTCAGCCTTAGGGCTGGAACAGCACCAACCCGCTTCCTGAAGAGTTCCTTCTGTTCACCAATCACATACACTCACTGATGTACATCTGCTCCCAGTCCAACAATGTCTCCATTTTCAAATTCTTCTTCCCTCCCTACCCCGCTCTCTGTAACACTGTAATCTCTTTCGCCACGACAATATTGAGTGGTACAGTAATTACCACTACTGCCTCACTGCACAGAGACCTGGGTTCGATTCCTGGCTTGGGTCACTGTCTGTGTAGAGTTTGCACATTCTCCCCATGTCCGCATGGGTTTCCTTCGGGTGCTCCAGTTTCCTCCCACAGTCCAAAGATGTGTTTGTTAGATGGATTGACTGTAGTAAATGATTATGGGGGGAGACAGCCTGGGTAAGAACCTCTGTCAGAGTGCAGATTGTAGAAACCTCTCGCCTCTTCTGTGCCATTAACATCCACCACTGACCACTGTGCCTGCAACCCAAACTCTGGAACTCTCTCCCTCGACATCTCCACCTTTAACCCTGTGTGTCTGAATACACTTTACTCATCGGCATAACTGCGCCAATACCTCCAGTGTTTCAAACACCAAGTCACTGACCGGTGAAACATCTCAGGCTGCTTTACTACATTATAGGTGCTATGCAAATGCAATTTTATCACCATCAGTTTGATTGCCAGAAGTTTTCACTGAATTCTAACCCATCGCGAGGTGCAGGCGCGCGACGGGCAGATGCACACGGCGCAGGCGCGCAACGGGCAGGTGCACACAGCGCAGGCACGCGACGGGTAGGTGCACACAGCGGACCATCACGAAACTCACCGATCAAATATACAAAATACAATAGCCAGCTGGTCTTCCACTTTCAGGACTCCGACCTTACAGAGACAGCAGAGAAACGCAGCAAACGCAGCCTCGTGGCCTGGGGAGAGAGAAAAACACGACAAAGACTGTGGCTTCATCCAGACTGGGAACAAAGAATTATCATCTACCCCTCACTTCCAGATTGTTCCCTGTTGTCTAACTCACACTGGCCCTGCACAAAGGGACACTGGGGGAGAGGGGGTTGTAAACGTGTTGGTGGATGTCTGATAACTAAGTCTAATCTTGCTGTTACCAATACACACATGTACACACGTTCATACGTTTGCATACATGTGTACACACATGCACACACTCCTATCCTCCAAACAGCATACTCCCTCCCCATCACACGATACTGAGCCAGTGGATCTCCTGGCTGGAGAAAGTAAGAAACACTCTTTTTAGAACAAATTCACCAGTGCAGCTTTTGCAGGAAGCTGAAGCTTCAACATGAGATATCACAGGGCACGGGAGGCTACGTTTAAGAGGCTTCACGGGAGAGTGAAGGTCAGTGACCTCTCTGACGGGGGAGGTGAGAAGGGGAGGCTGCGTGGCTCCTGTCATAGCAGCAGGAGTGAGAGGAGACCAGCTTCAATAGCCAAAGGGAAGCTGCCTTTCCTCAAACCATCCAAAATAATAACCCTGCCCATCAAACAGAAAACCTACAATAAAGACAAAATGCTGTGAATGCCAGTTCTGACAAAGGGTCATCCAGATTCAAAATGTTGGCTCTATTCTCTATCCACACAGGCTGTCAGACCCACTGAGATTTTCCAGTGTTTCCTGTTTTTGAAAGAAAAAAAAATCTAACCAGATATAAACCGTCAGCAACAAGAAACTAAATCAAAAGGCCAAATGGCCTCCTCCTGCTTCTAATTTCTACATAAATCAGGATATTATTTCTGGGATGTTAATAAATCGCTCCTGTCCCTGTGGTGTTCACGAAAGGCCTGAGCTAGTTTGCAGATACGCAGTGATTAGGCAGGCAATTTTTTTAAATGTTCATTCATGGGACATGGGGATCACTGGCAAGGCCAGCATTTGCTGCCCTTCCTGTAAGATCACGCGAAAAAAAAATCAAAACTTCAACAGCACCTCCCAAACTTGCGTTCACCCTCCCCTGCCAAGGACATGAGAAGCATCTTCACTATGGAGACTGCCAGCCACCAGCCTTCCTGAGGGTGACTAAGACAGGGCAATAAATACTGGCATTGCCAGCAAACCTCACAACGCAACAGTATACAACAATCCTGATCCTGTGAGTCAGTATATTGTGTTGATCTCACTGTCTGGATGAATCCGGATATCTCACATTGTTACCACCCCCCCATCAGCACATGGCAATCATTGTGGTTCTCAACAAATTAGAACATAGAACATAGAACATTACAGTGCAGAACAGGCCCTTCGGCCTTCGATGTTGCGCCGACCAATTAGGAAAAAAGCAATGACCCTCCAAACTAAACCATTCCCTTCTCTTCCATAAACTTATCAACTAACCTCTTAAATGCTGCCAAACTTGGCGCATCTACAACTGCCGCAGGCAGGGCATTCCACTCCCTAACCACCCTCTGGGTAAAGAACCTACCTCTGATATCTGTCCTATAACTATCACCCCTTAATTTAAAGCTGTGTACCCTCGTGCTAGCTTTCTCCATCCTAGGAAAAAGGCTATCACTGTCCACCCTATCTAAACCTCTAATCATCTCATATGTTTCAATAAGATAGCCTGAAGCCCCAACGCTGAATATACTAACAGGGTCTGGGAACTCTCACCCAATAGAAAAAACACTGCGACTGAATGAGATCACTGGATCCGCGTGGATCTGGATTCAAACCACATAAATCTTTACACAATGTACAAGCAAAGTCATCATAGGCGTGGAAACGTGAACAAAAGCAAAAAACAGAAGCTGAATTGAGTCCCTCACTGCCTTGTCAAGTGGCATGTTCAGTGGGGCCGGACAGAAAGTCTCTTCACGCTGCCCACCAGAGAAAAGGTGGGAAGCACAGAGAGCTGGGTAGAAGCGGGGAGGATTACAGGCAATGTTCATCAGCACAGTGCAGACTGAAGCTCTAGATCCTCACTGGGGGAAGCACAATGATCTGATTACTTGTCAGACTCTACCATCTAGTGGACCATCTGGGAACAGCAAAGCAAACAATTGCAGCAAGTGTTTATAAGGCAGCATATTTTCACCCTAAGCCTACACACAGGGATATGAAGTGCTAGTTACCTGTTCCATAGTCTATTCTCGTTGGGTTTCCCACGGATTCCTTTAAATACACTGAAGCCTCGACAACAGCAGCACTCAACTCGCGGGGAATCACATTGGAAACCAAGTTCTCAGCCTCCTGTGATGAGAAAGCAAAGCAGTGCCAGTGCTGAGATCTCATGAGTGGCATGAGACAGACTTGCCCCCATCCCAGCCCTGTACAGCTCGGGACAGCCTTGCAATTCCCCTCCCAGCCACCACCCTCCCACACGAGAAAGGAGTTCTCCCACGGGATTGGAGTCAGGGGCTGCAAGTTTTAGATGAACTTCTAACAATACTTCAAGAGACTTCCCACCTACGTTACCGGAGTTTCAGGCCTCCTTTCCACACAGTATCTTCACTCTTCTCAGGGCAGCCTGGATCATACGTGTCAATGGGTGACAGGGGAGAGGGGAGGCTCACTATCTAACTCACCGGGCACCGGGCTTCCAGGAGCCAGGTGAGTGGGAAACCTGTGATTTTCTTGCCCAAGATCCAGCACAAACTGGAGACCTAGTCTGGACACTGTCTCTTCAAGTTAATTATTGTACAGGGCAAGGCAGACTGAAGGGGAGTTACAGAGTGAGACAGACACATCGTAATCTCAATGGCCAATTGGCTGAGATAACAACTATTACCTGTACTGACGTAAATTAAACAAAATGCATTCAAACTTGTCCACACAGGAAATAAAACCATACAATATGTATCTATGTCTGAAAGAATGTCCCACGGTTTCTGCACCTTCCCAGTGTCCAATCCACAGCCTGATCCAATTTCTTCATGAAAAACTGAGTACGTTTGTTTTTTGTTTAAATCTAACTGAACAGTCTTTCCACCGTAAGCCTTCTCCATCCCCACCACCAAAAAAACCAAGCTCTGCTACTTTTTAAAATTTAGAGTTGGCAAAGATACGAAAAGGCATTTAATTAATGGGACATTAAAACTTCCACTAAGATGCAACTGTTCTCACCACAATGTACCTTCTCGAGTCTGCTGTACCAGGTGCGAAACGCCTTGTTACCGAATCGGGAGGGCTGATCGACCGGGGGGGTCTCGTCGATCCACTTGTCCAGTGTGTTCAGGAGTAAAACTAGTTTCTGCACGGGCTGTAGATGGGAAAAGAAGGGAGATGTCACTGCTTCTTCTGCACATCATACAAATCAGGGAGAAGCTCATGACCCCAGAATGGCCCAGGGCACTTCACAGAAAATGAAATACTGCAGAAGCTCACCAATTGGGCACAGCAAGCTCTCAGGAAAAAACATAACGCCATGTGATAATGACCAGATTCTCCCCATGCCAACACGATAGTTAAGAAAACCCAACAATGCCTCTGCTTTCTCAGAAGACTAAGGAAAATTGGCATGTCAGCTACGACTCACCAACTTTAAAGATGCACCACAGAAAGATTCTTTCTGGTTGTATCACAGCTTGGTATGGGCTCCTGCTCTGCCCAAGACCACAAGGAACTACGGAAGGTCATGAACAAAGCCCAGTCCATTACTCAAACTAGCCTCCCATCCATTGACTCTGTCTACACTTCCTGCTGCCTCAGGGAAAAGCAGCCGGCATAATTAAAAACCCCATGCACCTGGACATTCTCTTTTCCATCTTCTCCCATCAGAAAAAAGATACAAAAGTCTGGGGTCACGTACCAATCGACTCAAGAACAGCTTCTTCTCTACTACATTCCCTCTCGTTTCCTTCTCTGTGGACCATACGCTTTGTCTGATTAGCACCCAAGAAACAATACTTTCCATTGTATGCTAATACATGTGACAATAATAAATCAAATCAAAGATCATCTGGTTTGTCATTGCCATGGGTTGAGGGATAAATATTATCAGCACAGCAGAGTGAACACTCCTGCTCTTTTGACTGGACCCAAGGGCAGATAGAGCCTCAATTTAATGTCTTGTATGAATAGTGCGGGATATGAATTGGAGACCAATTGTTTGTACAGAATGAAGTTAATTCAGTGCTTCTGCAGAATGAGTCCCTTACATTTTAACACGCACATTCAGACTGAGGCAGCTACTCAGTGCTGCTCTACTCTCCATCAGCCTTATAAAAAAGGTTCACAGGAGCTAGGGTGATCTTATAGTTCACAGGAGCCAGGGTGATCTTATAGTTGATGGTTGAGGAAGTGTGGAACAGGTTGCTCCGGGTACAAGGGTCTCCCAATAGAAAGCAGTTCTCCAGACAGGCCATGGGAAGGAGGAAATCAGACACCCAAATGGGTCAGAAACCATAAAATCCCTAGAGTGTACAAGAAGGCCATTTGGCCCATTGAATCTGCACCATCAACAATCCGACCCAGGCCCTAACCCAATGCATTTACCCTACATAGTCCCCCTACACCAAGACCTAATTCCTGTATTGTTTTGAACAGACACAGTGATTAGGTTTCCACAGCTTTTCTGGGGCGAATTCCAAAGATTCACCCCTCTCTGAGTGAAGAAATTCCTCCCCATCTCAGTCTTAAACAACCGGCCCCTTATTCTGAGACTGTGCCCCCTGGTCCTGGACCCCCAGCCAAGGGAAACATCCTTTCCGCATCGGCCCTGTCACGCCCTGTAAGGATCGTGCAAGTTTCAGTAAGGTCACCCCTCGCTCTCTGACACTCGAGGAAATACAGAACCAATCTCCTCAATCTCTCCTGTCAAACGTGTGATCTTCCAAATGAAACACTAAATCTAGGCTGTATCTGTGCTCACAAACGGACTGAAACGATTCTACATGCATTAATTCAAAGATTGCTTCCTGGAATATTGAATTATCCAATAGCCACAGTGCTTAATGCATGTAGAATCTGACTCCCCTTAGAGTCAGAGGGATTAGCAGGGTAAATATGTGGGGCTACAGGAGTAGAGCTTGGGGGTGGGATTGTGGTCAGTGCAGGTTTGATGGGCCACATGGATCTCCTTTTGCACCGTAGGGATTCTATTCCACATACCAACATCACAAAACATCATCATGCCACTTTGTGGAATCTTGCTGTGCGCAAATTAGCTGCTACTTTTCCAACATTTCAACAGTGAACACTTGCTGTGTAATTGCTTTGGGATGATTGATGGTTGTGAAAGGTGTTGTAAGTACAATCCTTCTTTTGATATTTTGTATCGCAGTCCACTATCAACCCGCACACATACCCAAGGTGATTAGCTGACATTAAGAGTTGTAACGTATCCTGCCAGGGTCCTGCAGTGTATACTGATCTGTGGTAAAGTTCCCCGAAACAGTGAGCTGCTAATCTCAACAACACTGCGGGGGGGTGACAGGATGAAGCAGAGGGAGGGATCGTCAGACAACCCTCCAACTCTGCTTTCCTGAGCCCTCTGGAAAAGTGTGGCATTCTCAGGACGAGGAGGAAGACGATCAGAGTCCTCTTAGCCAGATCAAACTCTCCTCTGTCGGATAAAAGAGTAGAAGATGCAAAACAATTCTTGTAGCATGTGTTAACAGCTACTTACATTCCAAGACATGGAATCCCTGCAGCGCAGAAGAAGACCATTTGGCGACGACTCTGACAGAAATTTGGCATGTCAGTTGCAACTCTCACCAACTTTTACGGAGTCACTATAGGAAGCATTCATTCTGGTTGTATCACAGCTTGGTTTGGGCTCCTGCTCTGCCCAAGACCACAAGGAAGTACAAAAGGTCGTGAATGTAGCCCAATCCATCACACAAACCAGCTTCCCATCCACTAACTCTGTCTACATTTCCTGTTGCCTCAGCAAAGCAGCCAGTATAATTAAGGATCCCACGCACTCAGACTTCTCTCTTCCGCCTTCTCCCATCAGGAAAAAGATACAAAAGTCTGAGGTCGGGTACCAACCGACTCAAGAACAGCTTCTTCCCTGCTGCTGTCAGATTTCTGAATGGACCTACCTCACATTAAGTTGATCTTTCTCTACATCCTGGCTATGACTGTAACACTACATTCTGTACTCTCTTGTTTCCTTCTCTATGAACTGAATGTTTTGTTTGTATAGCGCACAAGAAACAATACTTTTCACTATATATTAATACATGTGACAATAATAAATAAAATCAGAGCATCTTATTCAAGCCCTCCCCTGTAACCCCATGTATTTACCTGCTAATCCCCTTAACCTACACATCTTTGAACACAAAGGGGCAATCCACCCGACCTCCACACCTTAGTCCCGTTTAATCTAGTCCCCAAATCGACAATGAAGTGGAGGTAAGGGGCAAAAAGACACCTCCAGCACCTCCACTTACCTGCACCCCAGCTCCAAAATCCCCTCTCCACTCTGCCACCTCTTCCTTCAAAGCCAACCTCTGTAATCAAGTTTCTGAGTCTCTTTCTTTAGCTCTGATTGTGGAAATGCCAGTGTTGGACTGGAGTGAGCACCACTATGTGCAACCTCTACCATTTGGCCTGGGCTTGCAAAATCCTACTAACAGCCCTGGCTTGAGACAATTCACACCTCTTTAACCTGTGTTTAGCCCTTTCTCCATTTGCATTGTTTGCACCTGTATAGATTGATTACCTGTTAAGACTCACATTCCAATTGTTATCAATTACGATTCTGTGTCTATATATATGCCCTGTTTGTGAACCAAATCTTGCACACACCTGATGAAGGAGCAGCACTCCGAAAGCTCGTAATACCAAATAAACCCGTTGAGCTGGTGTTGTGAGACAACTTACTGTTTCTCTGACTCGATGAGAGAGTTCCACCTGATTGGGCACTGTGATGTGATTTGGAGCTTTATGCTACATTCTATAAATATAGATTTTTGCCCTGATGCATTAAAACTCTTCCACTACACTACTCCTTGGTGGTAGTGGTTAGCACTGCTGCCTTGCAGCACCAGGGACCCGGGTCAATTCCCAGCTTGGGTCTCTGCCTGTGCAAAGTCTGCATATTCTCTCCAAGTCTGCGCGGGTTTCTTCCAGATGCTCCGGTTTCCCCCCCACAGTCCAAAGGTGTGCTTGTCCATGCTAAATTCTCTCTCAGCGTACCCAAACAGATGCCAGAGTGTGGTGACTGGAGGATTTTCACAGTATCTTTATGGAAGTGTCACTGTAAGCCTACTTGTGATACCAACAAATAAGCTTTTAAAATTTATCCCAGTGACGACTATGTGGAAATAACCTTGCTTATATACGACAGGTTCTATCAGCAGGAGTCCAGCTACATGTCCTACCTCTGAGCTTTTATAGTCGCATGTGAGTTTTTTCCCTTTCACACTCTCATTCAGTGTCAGGATAAACCCAACGTAATCCGCGTACGCCTGCAGAGAGAGGATGGGAGGGGAGAACCACATAGAGGGAGGGGGGGATAAACCATACAGAGGGAGGGGACACACGGGGGGAGGGAAGAAGAGGGGGTATGGGGTGGAAGAGAATGAGGGAAGGGAGGGAGAGAAAGAGAGAGAGGTTGTTTAGTTAATCACAGACCATCTCAAAGTTTTGCGTAAATTCAAATTTAAACTCCTATCCTGTTTTTCAATTATTTTTAACTGTTTCCCTAGGAAGGTGTAGCTCCAAATGCATTGGAGTGGCTCAACACCATTCAGGACAAAACAACCCACTTGATTTCTACCCCATTCACAACCTGAAAGAATCACTCACTCCTTCCACCAGGCGTGTGTACCATCTGGAGGAACTCACCAAAATTCCCCAGACAGTTCCTTTCAAATGCTGACCTCTCCCATCTAGGAAGACAACGGCAGCAGATACCTGGTAACACCATCCCCTGCAGGTCCCCCTCCAAGACACTCAATATCCTGACTTGGAAATATACCATCATTCCTTCAATGTCACTATTCAATATTCTAGAACTCCCTCCCTAACAGCCACTGCATGCCATCAAACATAACTTTTTTCATTTATGGGATGTGGGTGTCACTGGCTAGGCCAGCACTTATCCCTTGTTGCCTCAAGTACGTGATGGTGAGCTGCCTTCTTGAATCACTGCAGTCCCTGTGGTGTAGGTGCACCCACAGTACTGTTAGAGAGGTAGTTTCAGGAATTTGATCCATCGACAGTGAAGGAATGGCAATATATTTCCAAGTAGTGGAGATGCCGACGTTGGACTGGGGTAAAAACAGAAAGAAATCTCACAACACCAGCTTAAAATCCAACAGGTTTATTTGTTTTCTACAACTCAGGATAGTGAGGGGGTTGGAGGGGAACTTGCAGGTATTGGTATTCCCAGGTACCTGCTGCCCTTATCCTTCTAGACTGTAGTGACTGTGGGTTTGGAAAGTGCTGCCTAAGGAACCTTGCTGAATTCCTGCAGTGCATCTTGTAGATGATACACACTGTTCATTGAAGGTGGAGGGAGTGAATGCTTGTGGACGTGGTGCCAATCAAGTGGGGCTGCTTTGTCCTGGATGGTTTTGAACTTAGTGTTGTCGGAGCTGCACCCATCCAGGCAAGTGGAGCATATTCCATCACACTCCTGACTTCTGCCTTGTAGGTGGTGGACAGGCTTTGGAAAGTCAGGAGGTGAGTTACTCACTGCAGGATTCCTAGCCTTTCACCTGCTCTAGTAATCACAGTATTTATAGGGCTGAATTAACTTAATTCTGTACAAACTGGGTAGCACAGTGGCAAGTATTGCTGCTTCACAGCTCCAAGGGACTGGGTTCGATTCCTGGCTCAAATCACTGTCTGTGTGAAGTTTGCGCACTTTCCCATGACTGCACAGATTTCCTCTGGGTGCTCCGGTTTCCTCCCACACTCCTTTGATGTGCAGGTTAGGTGCATTGGCTATGCTAAATTAATCTTTAGTGTCCTGGGATGCTTAGGCAGGGTAAATGTGAGGTTACAGGGATAGGACCCATTCTTCTGCCTTTCCCAATCCCCTTATTAATCAAGAACTTATCCATTTCTGTCTAAAAGACATTCAATGACCTGTCCTCCACAGCCTTCTGCGGCAAAGAGTTTCACAGATTGTTTAGTTATTGCTGTTGGTTAATTAATACATGGATACACAGTGGCCCCCCAGTAAACTGTGCACCCATCAACCATCCAGTACCTTCGAGCGTTTCCACTTTCCCATATCTGGGAACATGTTGATTTCTTTCTTTGGGACAACAAAGTTATGATTGGCAAACGAGATCTGCATCTCCTCCTCAGGGGATGAACCTGCACAAAACACACACGATCGTTAAAACAATCTGCTTTACCAAAGCATCTTCCTCGGAGTCCAGACATCTCAAAACTCGTAATAGCCCATGTTCTGAAGTGTGCTCACTGTTATAACGTAGGGAACGCAGCAGCCAATTTACACACAGCAAGCTCCCATTACCAGGAGGTCAATAACGAACAGATAATCTGCTTTTTTTTTAAAAAGTGAAGTTAGTTCAGGGATAAACACTAATGAGGACACCAGAGTTAATTTCCCCCCACCATTCTTTCAAAAAGAAACAGTGCAAAAGGGGTCTTGTGCTTCCAGCTGAAGGCACCTACTCAGTTTAACACTCAAAAGGCAGCACCCTCCAGCAGTGTGGCACTCCCTCAGTTTCCCCGGAGTGGGACTCAAATTCACAACCCTACCCCTCCCACAACTCCCGTCTCAAATTTGAGTGTGTTACTCACTGAACAAACGCTGACACCAAGGAGACTGCATCAGAGAGAGAGAATAGGTGTTGTTAGTCTCAAACAAAAACCAGATCCATTTCTCTGTGCACTCAGCATGGGACCAAGCCAGCTGCAGCGTGTGGGGATCAGGGGCTGGTCGGGAATGTAGAAAGGAACTCCAGAAAGATCGACAGATGGGTTAAAAAAAAACAAAATAATGAAGGAAAGAGAGCTGGAAACACAAAAGAAATAAGAACACAAGTTGGTTTATAGCCAGGCCTAGGCTACAGGTTAGAGGATGATTGCAATTCCTGAGCTCTGGATACTCAGCAACACATAAGGGGGTGGGGGGTGGAAGCGAGCATGCAATTGTTGAGGATCACGGAGACTGAGCTATCTACTTGATGCTGATCGGTCTGTGCCGTGACGTCGCAGCAGAGGGAACCAAGATCCATCGGAACAAAGGACAGCAGCTCCTGTAACACTGACAGTTGGTGTCCCATTAAAAATGTAACAGCATTATCCCATTCAGTGCTCTCAATCGGCACAAGCAGCTGCCACAGAACAATACGGATGATGGAGCAGGCGCCTGCAACAAGACACGCAACCGATGTGACAACACCATGGGGGTTTAATCAGAGAGCCATCAAGACAAACTAACTTTTCAGCACAGTCAGGTAGGTGGGAGCGCAGCCAATGAGCGCTGGGGTTGAGTTATTGAGCGCTGAAGGAGTTTCCTCACAGCCACAAGGCTGCAAACTCCAGCAGGCAGTTTCTCTTTTCCAAATTCATTCCTGGGACGTGGGCATTCCCACAAGCCTGGCTTTTATTGCAATTCCACCCCACCAATCCACCGGAGTCCTGGAGAAGGTGGTCATCTGCCAACTTAATGTAACAAGTGAGTAGCCTACTAGGTTACTTCAGACGGCAACTGTCGTGGGTTTGGAGTCATATAGGTGATGATGTGGAGATGCCAGCATTGGACTGGGGTGAACACAGTAAGAAGTCTGACAACACCAGGTTTAAGTTCAACTGATTTATTTGATAGTAGACATTTAACATCAAATAAAATGGTTGGACTTAAACCTGGTGTTGTCAGACTTCTTATTGTGTCACATAGATGCCCAGGCTGGATAAGGATGTCAGCTTTCCTTCCCGAAAGGGCACGGAAGAATCAGAAGGGATTTTTAAAGACAGTTTCACGCTCACTTTTACTGACACCAGTGCTTTGTAACCAGATCTTCCACCTGAATTCAGAATCTCAAAATGTCCACAATGGGAACTGAAGGCATGGTCTCCAGTTCACCACACCACTGTATCCTCCAACTGAGATTTATCAATCAAGAACAGTAATCCTTTTCAAATATATACCGCCAATCTAGAAGCACTGGAGCAAATCAAATCCACCCAGCTGCTTTCCTGACACAGAACTCTGAGCTCCCCCTGTCCCAGTGAAAAACCAGAGAGCCCATTCACCCACTGGGGAGAGATTTAGAACATAGAACATAGAACAATACAGCACAGAACAGGCCCTTCGGCCTTCGATGTTGTGCCGACCAAAATAAAAAGCAATGCCCCTCCAAACTAAACCATTCCCTTCTCTTCCATATACTTATCAATTAACCTCTTAAACGCCACCAAACTTGGCGCATCTACAACAGCTGCGGGCAGGGCATTCCACTCCCTAATCACTCTTTGAGTAAAGAACCTACCTCTGATATCCGTCCTATAACTCATACCCCTTAATTTAAAGCTGTGTCCCCTCGTGCTAGCTTCTCCATCCTAGGAAAAAGGCTATCACTGTCCACCCTATCTAAACCTCTAATCATCTTATATGCTTCAATAAGATCCCCTCTTAGCCGCCTCCTTTCGAACGAAAACAACCTAAAATCCTTCAACCTCTCTTCATAGGACCTGCCCTCCATACCAGGCAACATCCTGGTAAACCTCCTCTGTACCCTCTCCAATGCCTCAACATCTTTCTTATAATGTGGAGACCAGAACTGCACACAATACTCCAAGTGCGGCCGCACTAGAGTTTTGTACAGTTGCAACATGATGCTGCGGCTCCTAAATTCAATCCCCCCTACCAATAAAAGCTAAGACTCCATATGCCTTAACAACTTTATCCACTTGACTGCCTACTTTCAGGGATCTATTGACACATACACCAAGATCCTTCTGTTCCTCAACACTATTAAGAGCCCTACCATTAGCCCTATACTCTACACATTTATTTGTTCCTGCCAAAGTGCATTACCTCACACTTTTCCACATTAAACTCCATTTGCCACCTCTCGGCCCAGCTCTGCAACTTGTCCAAGTCACCCAGCTCTGCAACTTGTCCAAGTCATTTAAAGAGAAAGAATCAGGCAGGAGAAGGTTGCAATCTGAAACACGATACGGTGGCACAGTGGGTTAGCATTGCTATCTCATAGCACCAAGGACCGGGTTCAGTTCTCGGTTTGGGGTCACTGTCTGTGCGGACCCTGCACATTCTCCCCACGTCTGCATGGATTTTCTCTGGGTGTTCCGGTTTCCTCTCATAGTCCGAAAGACATGCTGGTTAGGTGTCATGCTAAATTCTCCCTCAGCGTACCTGAACAGGTGCTGGAGTGTGGCGAATAGGGGATTTTCACAGTAACTTCATTGCAGTGTTAAAGTAAGCCTACTTGTGACAAATAAATAAATTTTAGATACGAGAACAAATTCAACAGGAACTTTCCAAAGAGAACTGGATAAATATTTGAAGAGGAGAGAATTGCGGGGCTGTGGAGTGCGAGTGGGTTATTGGAAGGTGGTACAAATTGGTTCAGTGCTGTTTCAACGAGAGATAAATAAACCCGATGCAGAAGCTGACAGAGAGAATTTGAGCCAGGGACCCGTCAGACTGAGTCAGCAGAAAGATCCGGAATGTCATCCTACCAGACTGTGCGCAGTGAGTCCAGTTGAAGTCCTGGTCTGAGAGTGATCACTTCAAATTAACAGATGCACGCGTGAAATTCTTCAATAGGGCACAAGAGGCCATTCAGCTGTATAGCCCTTTGAAGGACTATCCAATTTTTCCCAAATCCCTATTCATTCTCTGTCGTCCTGCAAAATTTATCTCTATCAATAATTTCTCTAATTCAGTTTCTGCCGTTCTTTCAGGCAGCACATTCCAGATTTAGGTAGGGAAAGTTTCTGGTCCCTCAGGAAATTCTCTTCAATCTGCAAGACCAACTCCCCCGCCAGTCAAAACACTTTCTCCTTCTTTTACCCCAAACTTGATGGAAAGCGTTGTTGACAGTACCTGCTCAGCAATAACCAGCTCACTGATACTTAGTTCGGGTTCTGCTAGGATCACTCAGCTCCTGATCTCATTACAGCTTTGGTTCAAACATGGACAAAACAGCTGAACTCCAGCAGTGAGATGGTAATGAGAGCCCTTGACATCAAGGCAGCATTTGACCAAGTGTGGCATCAATGAACCCTCGCAAAACTGGAGTCAATGGGAGTCATAGAAATATAGAAATATATAGAATAGTACAGCACAGTACATGCCTTTCGGCCCTCGACGTTGTGCCGGGGGAAAACTCTCTGCTGGTTGGAGTCATAGATTCAAAGGTTCAAAGAGCTAGGAGATGTTGGGGATCTAGAGAAGTATAAGGCTTATAGAAGAGAGCTTAAAAAGGAAATTAGGAGAGCTAGAAGGGGTCATGAGAAGGCCTTGGCTGGTAGGATTAAGGAGAATCCCAAGGCTTTCTACAAATATGTGAAAAGTAAAAGGATGAGAAGAGAAGGGATAGGACCTATAAAAGGTGAAGGGGGAAAAGTTTGTATGGAACCGGAAGAAATGGCAGAGGTGCTTAATGAGTACTTTGCCTCAGTATTCACGGTGGAAAGTGATTTGGGAGGATGCACTACAAGTTTGTGGCAGACTGAAAAGATTGAGTATGTAGATATTAAGGAAGCGGATGTGTTAGAACTTTTAAATGCTATCAATATAGACAAGTCTCCGGGACCAGATGGGATGTACCCCAGGTTATTGTGGGAGGTGAGGGATGTCATTGCAGAGCCCCTGGCAATGATCTTTGCATCGTCGATGGAGACGGGAGAGGTTCCGGAGGATTGGAGGATTGCGGGTGTGGTCCCTATTTTCAAGAAAGGGAACAGGGATAGTCCTGGAAATTACCGACCGGTGAGTCTGACCTCAGTGGTTGGTAAGCTGATGGAGAGGCTTCTGAGGGACAAGATTTACAAGCATTTGGAGAAGTTTAGGTTGATTAGAAATAGTCAGCATGGTTTTGTAAAAGGCACGTCATGCCTTACGAGCTTAATTGAGTTCTTCGAAAATGTGACTGAACACATTGACGAAGAAAGAGCAGTGGACGTGGTGTACATGGACTTCAGCAAGGCATTTGACAAGGTCCCACATGCAAGACTTCTTGAGAAGGTGAGAGGCCATGGGATCCAAGGGGCTTTGGCATTGTGGATCCAGAACTGGCTTGCCTGCAGAAGGCAGAGGGTGGTTGTGGATGGCTCTTTTTCTGCATGGAGGTCGGTCACCAGTGGAGTGCCCAGGGATCTGTTCTAGGACCCTTGCTGTTTGTCATTTTCATAAATGACCTGGATGAGGAAGTGGAGGGATGGGTGAGTAAGTTCGCCGATGACACGAAGGTCGGTGGTGTTGTGGATGGTATGGAGGGATGTCAGAAGTTGCAGCATGACATCGACAGGATGCAAGACTGGGCGGAGAAGTGGCAGATGGACTTCAACGTGGATAAATGTGTTGTGGTCCATTTTGGCAGATCCAACGGTATGAATGAGTACACTATCAAAGGTAGGAGTCTTAGCTGTGTGGAAGAGCAGAGGGATCTTGGGGTCCAGGTCCATAAGACTCTCAAATCAGCCTCCCAGGTGGAGGATGTGGTTAAGAAAGCTTATGGTGTACTGGCCTTCATTCATCGAGAGATTGAGTTCAGGAGTCAGGAGGTAATGCTGCAGCTTTATAGGACCCTTGTCAGACCACACTTGGAGTACTGTGCGCAGTTCTGGTCGCCGCACTATAGGAAGGACATGGAAGCTATTGAAAGGGTGCAGAGGAGATTTACAAGGATGTTGCCTGGATTGGGAGGCATGCCTTATGAAGACAGGTTGAGGGAGCTGGGACTGTTCTCCCTAGAGAGACGAAGGTTGAGAGGCGACC
Source organism: Sphyrna mokarran (assembly GCA_024679065.1). Classification (NCBI taxonomy): domain Eukaryota; kingdom Metazoa; phylum Chordata; class Chondrichthyes; order Carcharhiniformes; family Carcharhinidae; genus Sphyrna; species Sphyrna mokarran. Next base: position 3,506,463 of record JAGIQG010000025.1, read on the forward strand.
TGATAGAGGTTTAGAAGATGTTGAGAGGAATAGATAGGGTGGACTCTCAGAGACTATTTCCCAGGGCTGAAATGGTCGCGACGAGAGGGCACAGATTTAAGGTGCAGGGAAGCAAGTACAGAGGGGATGCTAGGGGAAAGTTTTTCACTCAGAGGTTGGTGAGTGAATGGAATCGGCTGCCGTCGGTGGTGGTCGAGGCGAACTCGCTGGGGTCTTTTAAAAGACTTCTGGATGAGTATATGGGATCCAATGGATTGGGGGTTATAGATAGGTCTATGGCTGGGTAGGTTTTGATGTGTTCGGCACAACTTGTGGGCCGAAGGGCCTGTTTGTGCTGTAGTGTTCTATGTTCTATACTTGGTACAAAGGAAAATGGTTGTGGCAGTTGAAGGCCAATCATCTCAGCTCCAATATACAACTACAGGAGTCGCTCAGGATAGTGTCCTGGACCCAACCATCTTCTGCTGCTTCATCAATGACTTTCCTTCCATCATAAAATCAGAAGTGGGGGTGTTCGCTGATGAGTGCACAATATTCAGCATCATTCTCAACTTCCCAAACACTGAGCCCAATTACCTTCCCTCAACATACAATGGGATTACCATCACTATCAACACCTTGTGGGTTACCACTGATCAAGAGCCAGGATCTGACATATAAATACTGTGACAAGAGCGGATCAGAGGCTGGGAATTCGCCACAGGTAATTTGGCACCTGACTCCTCAAAGCTTGTCCACATTCTACATGATACAAATTAGGCGTGTGAAGACAGCTGTAGAAAGGATGTTTCCTCTGGTTAGATCGAGACCCAGATGGGAATGAGATGAGGAAGATTCATTTCACTCAGAGAGTGTGAATCTTTGGCGTGCTCTAGTAAGCACGCTCAAGACTGAAATTTCTCAAGACAAATGACATCAAGGGAAATGGGGCAGATTTGCAGATATGTAGCATTGAGGTAGAAGATCAGCCAAGATCTAATTCAAAAGCAAAGCAAGTATGAGGGGCCAAATGGGCACTTCTGCTCCCACGTTCCTACTCTCCACTTGCCTGAATGGGTGCAGCTCCAACGACATTCAAGAAATTCAACCCCATCCAGCACAAAACAGCTCCACTTGATTGCTACACCTTTCACAAACATTCATACCCTCCACCATAGACAAACAGTCTGCACCTTCCCCGATACACTGCAGCAACTCATAGAATCCCTGCAGTGAAGAAGGAAGCCATTTGGCCCATCAAGTCTGCACCAACAACAGTCCCACCCAGGGTCTATCCCCTTGAGCCTATGTATTAAACCTGCTTATCCCCCTGACACCAAGGGACAATTTAGCATAGCCAATCAACCTAATACACACATCTTTGGATGGTAAGAGGAAACCAGAGCACTGAGAGGAAACTAACATAGACACAGGGAGAATGTGTGACACAGACAGTCACCCAAGGCCAGAATTGAACCTGCGAACCTGGCACTGTGAGGCAGCAGTGCTAACCATTGTGTCACTGTGCCGCTAGTGTTCCTTCCACATCACATTCCAAACATGTGTAAAAGGCCAAGGGCAGCAGAGACATGGTAACATCATCACCTGGAAACTCCCCTTCAAGACACTCACCATCCTGACATGGAAATATATCAGCTACTTCTTCACTGTTACCGGATCAAAATCCTGAAACTCCTTTCCTAACAGCATGTGGGTATATCTACACCAGAGGGACTGCAGTGGCTCACCAACACCTTCTCAAAGGGCAATTATGGATGGGCAGTAAAAATGCTGACCGAGCCAGCGACACCCACAGCACATTGAAGAATTTTTAAAATTTTAATACAATATCAGCAAAGGACTTTTTGGGATGCAGTGAGCAATCCGAGACATGGCATGGGGCAACAGAAGGATTTCGGATATAAGCAAATTACTGCAGATACTGGAATCTGAAACCAAAAGAGAAAATGCTGGAAAATCTCAGCAGGTCTGGCAACACCTGTAAGGAGAGAAAAAGAGCTGATGTTGAGTCCAGCTGGCCCTTTATCAAAGCTAAAGGGGGCTTTATAGAATGTGGGAGATATTTATGCTGCAGGCTGAGGGAATGAAAGATGAGTCATAGCCACAGAAACCAGGGGGAAAAAACTGCTAATGGCAGTTGAGAGACCGAATAAAGGGCCAACCGGCAGAGAAGCTGTAAACTGTGACAGATGAAGATGTGGGGGGAAGGCGATGAGGGGAAGGGATCGTGATGAGGTAGAGCAAATCATCTAGAGTTGGATTTTGGATCTGGTTCCCAAAGTTCTCCGTCACTATGACTTTGATTCACTTCATTGCTGGAACCATTATAGACTCATTGATAGAAGTGAATCAGTGTGATTGGTCAATAATCCTGTTATCACTGTATCAAGTGACTGCCACAGTGGTAGAAGGTGAATTTGATGGACCTCTGTCATTCCAGCATTCCTGCAGGATAATCCCACTGAAGAATACATACAGAACCCAAGCCACGCATCCAATCAGCAGGACAGGCAGTGGTACAAAGCGGCACAGACCCAGCGACTTTCAATATGTTTCATATTTAAGGGACATTTCAAACATTTTCCAAATGGAAAAGGGAGAATAACCAAAAGAAAAATACATTCGCTTTCACACTTTTGCAAGTTGCATTGGCCAATTTGTTTCTAGGACTTTGGTGCGTAAAAAGTGATCAAACCAGATGATCCAATGTCAGGGCTTTGAGTTTAAAAATCAGCAAGTCATGTTGCAGCTTTACAGTTAGGCTGGATTTGGAATATAGTGTTCAATTCTGATCACAACACTATCAGAAAGATGTTGAGACTTTGCTCTTTGTTCTGTTTTACTGATGTTAATCCAGTTAAGAGCTCAGAAATGGGAGCAGCTAACTCAGAACAAGTTAAACAGCGGCTGTGGAAAAGGATCTAGGTCCAAGCTGTGAAAAGGCAAGCTCTGGCTTGTTTGGAAGCACAATGCAGAGTGATCAGTAGCTGGGATGGTCTGGAATTAGAAATCATGCCAGGATTTGGGACTCTCAAAGTTCACACAGACGAATCAGCTAGAAGCACCTCCACCATCTGAGACATTTTGTGATCAGTGCAATCAAGTTTTCCTACTTTGAATTGCATCGTGTAAATCTTTTCTTGGTGATGTAATGCTTGCTTCACAAACTACAATAAATTAGGGCTGACTCCATGTCCAATGAATAAGAAGAATAAAGAAAACTACAGTACAGAAACATGCTCTTCAGCCCTTCAAGCCTGCACCGATCATGCTGCCCAACCTCTATCTTCTGGGGACCAAAGAACAAAGAAAATTACAATAGGCAGGCTCTTCCACATGTCTTTCTGAAGCCACACCATTCAGCACCAGTCGAGGAATAACCAGTCACAAGCAACTGGAGGGAAAATAATTATCTAGCACGCCAGTCCTGATTAGCAGTGGGACATTTCCGGGGACCAGGTAACAACAGCAACTGGACTTTGCCCTCCATTGTTGAACAAGCTGTCTGAGATATTCTAGTAAGATAACAGACTCATACCCCAGCTAGAAACATAGAAAATAGAAATAGTCCATTCAGCCCTTCAAAACTGCTCCACAATCCAACATGATCATGGCTGGTTCTTTTTGATTTGATTTATTATTGTTACATGTATTGGAATACAATGAAAAGTCTTGTTTCTTGCATGCTATACAAACAAATCATACCGTTCAGAGAGAAGAAAGGAGACAGTGCAAAATGTAGTGTTAGAGTCATAGCTAGGGTGTAGAGAAAGATCAGCTTAATGCAAGGTAGGTCCATTCAAAAGTCTGACAGCAATAGGGAAGAAGCTGTTCTTGAGTCGGTTGGTATGTGTCTCAGACTTTTGTATCTTTTCCCAATGGAAGAATGTGGAAGAGTGTACATGCAGATTGCACCAGCACTCTCCCCATACCCCTAAGAGTCAATGTCATCAGGGAAGGAGGGGGAAGTAAATTCACTCTTTAAAAAAAACAGCCCTGCAGTGTCTGTCGCAATGATCTGGGTGTCTGCCAGTTTCAAACTGGATTCTTCCTCTAAACGACCTTGTTGATATTGCTAAAAGATGATTTCTGTATTTTTAAAGACGGCACCCAAATATAAAACCATCAATTAGGTAGAAAAACAGAAATTGCTGGAAAATCAGGCAGGTCTGACATCATCTGTAGGGAGGGAACAGAGCTAATGTTTCAAGTCTAGATGACCCTTCGTCAGAGCTAAGTATGATCACTGCAATTGAATTCCTTGATGTTGGTGTGGATTATATACGGTATGGAAGGAGTGGGAGAAAGAGCTGAACAAGAAACATTCATACAGTGAGACAGCACAGAATCACTGGGAGCTGAATCCATAAAGAATCACTGCCCTCGACAGAGATCAGAAATAAACTTGGGAGGAAAATCTTCACTCCATTACCCACCGATACCAACCATTTCATTGCTTGAGTTGATGAATAGACCACCCTATGAGATGAATGAGTGCAGGAATGCCCAGCTTCACATCCTGCTGAATTCATCCAAGATGCCCATATCAGGCGCTACAAAAGATTTCCAATAACTCTGGGCTATGACAGGGATGAGAAAGAACACTTCAAGAATGTGTAATCAGGTCCTCCAGCCACTCCTTCTGCAATGACACCATGACATTCGCATGAAGGTTGATCTGTCTGCTATCAGTTGTGAAGGCACATTGAGGTGTATAACATACAAGTCTGTATCTAGGACAATTCAGGAAGCCAGATCTTGATCATAACCTCTGCCACAAAGCTCTTGCACATGACCATTAGACAATGACAGGGTCAAGCAGGGTCACAAGTTCATGTGGAAAAGAAATCCAGGTAAAACCAGCAGTTTCAGAAGATGAAAAACAGAAGATTAGTGGGGTGGGGAAAAAAGCATAGAGAGATAGCTTGAGGACTTTTCCACATCTTGTCTTATTCTTAGCAGCCTACTTGAAGAACACAAAGTTACAGCTGTGATATCTAAATAGACCCAAAAGATCTTGCATTTCTGTAGCACCTGTCATGACCTCAGGACATGCCACACATTTTACAGCCAATGAAGCTCATTCTCAATTATAATGAAGCAAACAAAGCAACCAATTTTGCAGAACTCCCACAAAACAGCAATGAGATAAATGACAGATAATCTGTCCTGCATTAATGGTGATAGAGGGATACATATTGACCAGGATATCAGAAAGAATTCTCCCATACTCTGAATATTACCACAGAATCTATTAAAACTATCAATTAGGATAGACAGGATCAAAAACAGAAAATGACGGAAAATCGCAGCAGGTTTGATAGCATCTGTGTGAGAGAATAGAGCCAACATTTCAAGTCTAGATGATCCTTTGTCAGAACACGACACAGGATCATTGTTTTATACCTCAGCTGAAAGACTGCAATCACCAACAGTGGTGCAGTCCCTGCGTACTGGAATAAGCAGTGATTCTTTCGATCATAATCTTCAAATGTCTGCAGTGAGATTTGAAACATTTGAAGCCTAAACTTTACAAAGTGAGCCAAAGCTGACACATTCTTCTCAAGAAATGGTCGCAACTTGTTCTCAAATCCAAATACCAGTTTACCTCGTAGCTGGATATTTATTGTGAATCTTACTGATAATACCTCAATGTTTTGACATAAAATCACATGCAGTTATACTTTTAGCGACAGCATACTTTTTATCCACAGCATACTTTTTAAATCTTGTGTATGAATACATCTCTTACCTAATTGGACCATCCTGCTAACAGAGACATTGTACCACAACAACTGTAAGAGGGAACAATTACCTTGTAACAGCTTTACAATGCAAACCCCATTACAAATGTGAATGTAGGAATTGATAATAGGAACACATACATGTCTTTAAAATGAGGACTGAGTTAAATCTGCCAGTCTCACTTCAATTGTTTCCCACTCTCTGCCCCCACATCACTTTTAGACTGAAGCTTATCTTGATTCTCTAAAGGAGAGGTATCCCAATAAAGGGATCAAAGGTAATGGCACCATAGTTACACAGAATTTACAAACACAGAAACAGTTCATTCATCTCAACTGGTCTATGCTGTCCTTAAATTACACACATACCTCCTCCCACTTCTCATCCTCCCCTATTATGTCTTTCTCCCCCTCATGTATTTATCCAGCTTCCCTTTAAACAGATCTATGTTATTCATCTCAATCAGTCCCTGTGAGAAATCCAGGAGTTGGACGGATGCTGTGATTCCATAAAGGACACCTCAGGTGAGCATAGCCTTAAGCAGCTTTGGGCCTTGAAGTCTCAGGTACAGACTGCAACATCTCGGCATGAGTCCAGGCAATCTGGCCCGGTTAGCAAAATGGCATTGACAAGGGCACTGATAAAGTGGATGCAAATGATGTGAAGATGCAGATACGGCCACGATCCCAATCAATGATGGAATAGGCTTGAAGGGCAGAACGGCCTCTTCCTATTCCTCCTGACTACAGTTCAATCACAGAATATTAAAGAAATTCCTTACATTCAAAATTTACTGCACTATAACAATGAAAGCTGACGTTAGACATTAAATAATAATTCAATTTGAGCCACTGAACTCAGTCTCACTCCAATCAATAGCAGGGGCAACCTTGGTAAGGTAACAAAGGCAATAAAATAAAAGTTTATGAATATTTCTAAATGTAGCTTTGTTTAAATAAAGGAAAGAGTAGTGAATAGATAATGTAAAAAGCTGGTCAGTCTCTCAGATACTAACCTGATTCACTGGAACCTGCCATATTCATAACCTGGTAACTCCTTCACAACACCAACCCCCCCCCTCCCCCAGCCGGAAGAACAACCCAAACCCCGCCCTTTGCTCTTTGACCTTCACCATTAATTATTTTGTTCGCCTGTGAAAACCAGGACAAGTTCGTTGTATTTAAGAGCGAGGGAAACATTAATCTTGTTCTGATTTAGACCTGAGGTCGATATCCACAATAACGGCGCGGACTGTAAACAAACTGAAAACACAGCCCATCGTCCATCATTGTGAGGGGCACAAGGTCATGTTGACGAATATTCCCTTCCCTATCATTCGACTTCTAACAATAAGTGTGTCTTCTTTCTGGTGAAATTTTAGTCCCCCTCCGCCTTTAGCGATTGTGCATCAATGTCAAGTTTTCAAAAGAGTTTTTTTCAGGGGAAAGGAAAACACAACCCCTGCTCTGCCCCGCTCAAAGATGGCGCTGCACGCAAGTGGTATCAAAAACGTCCCGCCTTTGCCACTCGGCGATTGGGCTAGATGCGTTTGTGATGTCACGCAGTGCGCTGTGACTGGTCAGATGGACTGTCAGTCACTTCCTGGCCACGCCCTCCCCGGCTGAGGGCTGCAAGTTTTCGGACGTCCGTCTGTCTTTGGGCGGCAGGGAAAATGTTGGCGATTTTAGGACGGGTTGTGGTGAGTGACAGACATTTACCTCGCGTTTTTTAACGGCCTTGCTTTTTGCACACCTATGTTTGTTCTCAGTATGAGGTGGTGAGCTGCGGACCAGTGTGAGCAGGAAAGCCCAGGTTCCCATCCCTGTGCTGAGTTAAGTGAAGTGAACCTACCTGGAGAGCAAGGGAGGTCTACAGTTTGCCTCAGTGCTCCGGATTACCCATGATTTCTACTGAAGAGCACATATGGATGGCTGGAATGTGATGTCTACCATGGTAGGACAGCCTGCTCACACTGACCAGGCTTAGCCAGGCACTGGGCTGGGAGAGGGGTGCCCAGAAGCCGTGATATTAAATAGAACTGTATGCTATCTGTGTGTTTCTTTGATGGTTTGTGAAGCAAGTACCCATTTGACTGAAGAATGTTCCTCGATCACTTTCTTTCCCTGAGTTGTTCGAAATGAGGTATGCAAACTGATGAGCTCAATCATTCAGCATCCTTTTTGATGCTGAATGCGACCTTTGTTGCCAACAGAAGGGCAAGTTTCTGGTTTCCATTCTTGACCTTAGTGAATTAACCTGAAATGGAAAATTGTGCTTGTAAAGAGATTGAGTTTAAACAAGATTGGAATGAACTTTAGGCACGCTTTAACCCACCCACAGAGTAGTTGGGTCAGTCAGTCTAATTTAAGGTCCAGGATTAAATCTTGAACTTTTCACCTCATTCTCGTAATCCAATAGTTTAAGTGCTGAACAATTTCAGAAAGCAATATATGTCCTGAAGTTTTTTGTCTTTATTTTGCTCCCAAGTTTGCTCTGAGCTATTACTATTATGCTTAATAAATTTTAATTTAGAATGAAGCTAAACATTGATGTGTAGATCAGTTATTAATTTAATAAGCAAAGAACAAATCCTGTCCTTATCAGTAGCTCTGAGGATTTATCTAGTTACCAAGGTTAGGTTACAAAGAACATGATACATTGAAGAACCCCACCCCCTCCAAGAACAAATGCATTCATTTTTCTTTTAAGTAAAAGATTTATCTTGAAAGTGCAAAGGCTATTTTCTGCAATGTGCAAAGAGAACATTTTGCAAAATACAGATAAACATGGCTTTGAATTGCAGTCAGAATCTGAACGTGACTAGTGGCACAGTGGTTAGCATTGCTGCTTCACAGCGCCAGGGAGTCTGGTTCATATCCAGCTTCTGGTCACTATCTGTATGGATTCTGCAAGTTTTCCTCTTGTCTGCGTGGGTTTCCTCCCACAGTCCAAAGATGTGCAGATTTGGTTGATTAACCATGTAAAATTGCCACTTAGTGTCAGGGGGCTAGCAGGGTAAATGTGTGGTGTTCCAGGGATAGGCCTGGATGGGATTGTCAGTGCAATTTTGATGAGCTGAATGGTCTCCTTGTGCATTATAGAGATTCTATGACATCCTTCAAGGATGATGATCTCTTTTTTGTTTATGCTTTCATGGTGTACGGCTAGCATTTGTTGCCCATTTCAGAGGTTAGTTGAGAGTCAACCACATTGCTGTGGACATGGAGTCTTCACTTGCTGTGGCCTATGTCTGACATTCCCTAAAAGGCATTATTAGATGACAGTTTTGTGGTTGCCATTACTGAAACTAGCTTTCAGTCCCAGAGTTACTAATTAATTAATTGAATTCAAATTCCATCAGGTAAGATTTGATCTTATGTCTCCCAGACATTAACTTGGACCTCTGGAAAACTAGTCCAACGATATTAGCACACCACCATGTCTTCCAAAATCTGAGGGTTTTATTTTGACCTGTCCTGTCTTGAGACACTATCCCATCTTAAGGTTGAGCAATGAATGCCAAATATAAAAAAGAAATGGGAGTAGAAGTAGCCCTTGAGCCCTTTTTGTGGCTGATGGATCTCACTCCACATTCAATCCTCACCCCATATCTGTGATTCTGTTACTATCTCAATCTATTCATTTCATTCTTGAATATACTCAAAGACTAAGAGAGCATCTACAACTGTCTGGGTTGAGAATTGAAAAAGACATCAGTGACTTTGTTAGTGACAACAACCGTCCTAAAACTGAATAACAAAGTATTCTTAAACATAGGGCTGTGGCAGCAATTAGTTGGTAAAAAAAAATCTTGCATTTGTTGCACTTGGCATTTACTCAGATTGTGCCAAAGCGACTTGTGGCTAAACACAACAACCAATTTGTAAACAGCAAGATCCCACAATCAGCTGTGACCAGTTCATCTCTATTTGATTTTCATAGAATCCATACGATGCAGAAAGAGGCCATTTGACCCATTGAGTCTGCACTGACCACAGGCCTTATCCCCATAACCCCATGCATTTACTGTAGCCAGTCCCCTCAACTGAGGAGCAATTGAGCTTGGCCGGTCCACTTAAACTGCACATCTTTGGATGTGGGAGAAAACTGGAGCCCCTGGAGGAAACCCACGCAGACGCAGGGAGAATGTGCAGACTCCACACAGAGAGTGATCCGAGCCAGAAGTCGAACCCAGTTTCCTGGTGCTGTGCTGCCTTGATTGAAGAATAAATATTGGTTCAGGGCGTCACACCCTGATTTCCTTCGTCTCATTGCTTTGAGGTGGGGAGGGGGCAGTATTCACAATTACCTGAGAAAGTAGACAGGACCTTGGTTTAATGTCTCTTTAGATAGATGACATGCCTGACAATACAGAACTCCTTCAATACTCCATCAAAGTATCAGCCTAGATGATAAATTCACAATCCTCAGCATGTGGATTGAGGCCCAGAACCCTCTGATTGAGGGAGGAGACTGTCACCCACTGAATCAAGCTAACACTTCATTGAGGATTGAGACAACCTGGATTTTAGCAATGGGTATAGGCCATTCAGCTCCTTGAACCCGTCTATTTCTGTAAAGTGTATTACTAACTATGTGGCACAGAATTATTAGTACAATATTCCAATTTAACTTTCATACCAGTGTGCATGACAAAATTCAATGTCTGCTGATTTTTGTCCTTTTTAGGATTCATATATCACTGTTGTTCAGTTTTTAGGTTTACTGAGGTTGGCATTTCCTCCCAGCCACAAACACCAGGAGTGCTGCCACTTCAAATGAAATAATAACTAAACAATGCTGCCCAGCTCACCATCCTACTGACTTAGCTGTAAAGGGCATAGTGTTGTATTAATAGTGGTTTCAAACCAGATATAGCTCTCTGCATAATTGAGGATTGTAGACAGCGATCTGATATTTCTCTCCAGGTCTCCTTATTTCCCCAGTGACAGCTGCATCTTAGTAAGATGCCTGCCATTGCTGCCTGTTTGTTTCCCTGCCCCTGTTGGCAGAAATTGTTGAATGTAAAAATCCCGTTGCCTTCCCCCAGTCTGTGCTAAGTTCCTGTGGTAACCTTGGCTTTCCCAATATCTTCACTGCCTCTAGGCTAGAGAAGGAATATTCAGTCATTATTGCTGCTCTGATTGCCGATCCTCAAAAGTAACTTCAAGGTAGACCAGAATTATGGAAAATAACTCTTCGCTCACTATCTTGACTCCCACTTGAAGATGACACAGAATTGTTACAGTGTAGAAGGAAGCCATTTGGCCCATTGTGTCTGCACTGGCTCTTCAAATGAACATTATGCCTTAGTGCTGTTCCCCTACCTTTTCCCCATACCCTTGCACTTTGTTTCTATTCAAATAATCGTAAAATGCCCTCTTGAATGCCTCAATTGAACCTGCCTCCAGACGCACTCAGGCAGTGCATTCCAGACCCCAACCACTCACTGTGTGAGAAACATTTTTTTTTTTGCATCATATTTGCTTCTTTTGTAAATCATTTTAAATCTGTACCCTCATGTTCTTGGCCCTTTTACAATCATAGAATCGTAACAGTGCCATTCAGCCCATGGAGCCTGCACTGACAACAATCCCACCCAGGTCCTATCCCCCATAACCCCATATATTTACCCTGCTAATCCCCCTGACACTAAGGGTCAGTTTAACATAGCCAGTCAACCTAGCCTGCACATCTTTGGGCTGTGAGAGGAAACCAGAGCACATGGAGGGGAAACACACAATCAGTCAGCCGGGAACAGTTTCTCTCTATCTGTTCTGTCCAGCCCCCTCATGCCTTCTCTCCAAAGAGAACAATCCCAGCTTCTCCAGTCTATCCTGATAACTGAAGTTACTCATAAGAACTGGAGCAGGAGTAGGCCATCTGGCCTCTTGAGCCATTGAATAAGATCGTGGCTGCTCTTTTTGTGAACTCAGCTCCACTTACCCGCCTGCTCACCATAACCCTTAATTCCTTTACTATTCAAAATTTATCTTTCCTTACCTTAAAAACATTCAATGAGTTGCCTCAACTGCTTCATCAGGCAGGGAATTCCAAAGATTCACAAGCCTTTGTGTAAAGAGGTTCCTCTTCAACTTGGTCCTAAATCTGCTTATTTTGAGGTTATGTCCCCCAGTTCTAGTTTCACCTGCCAGTGGAAACATTCCCTGCTTCTATCTCATCTATTCCCTTCATAATCTTGTGTTTCTATAAGATCTCTCCTCATTCTTCTGAATTACAATGAGTGTAGCCCAAGTCTACTCAGTGTCTCCTCATAAGCCAACCCTCTCAACTCTGGAATCAACCTAGTGAATCTCTTCTGCACCCCCTCCAATACCAGCATATCTTTACTCAAGTAAGGAGACCAAAACTATACGTAGCACTCCAGCTGCAGACTCACCAGCACCTTATACAGCTGCAACATAACCTCACTGTTTTTTAAATTCTATCCTTCCAGCAATGAAGGACAAAATTCCATTTTCCTTCTTAATTACCTGCTGCACCTGCAAACCAACTTCTTTAGATTTCTGCACAAGTCCCTCTGCTGAGCAACATGCTGCAATTTTTTACAATTTAAATAACAGTCCATTTTGCTGTTATTTCCTACCAAAATGGATGACCTCACATTTACCAACATTGAACTCCATCTGTCAGACCCTCGCCCACTCACTTAGACTATCTATATCCTTTTGCAGACTTTCCTCTGCACACTTTGCTCTGCCACTCATCTTGGTATCATATGTGAATTTTACACGCTACACTTGGTCCCAACTCCAAGTCATCTATGTAAATCGTAAACAATTGCGGTCCCAACACTGATCCCTGAGACACATCACTAGTCACTGAGCGCCAACCAGAACAAGATCCATTTACCCCCACTCTTTGCTTTTTGTTAGTTAACCAATCCCCTGTCCATGCTAATTTACATTACCCGTAACACCGTGCACCTTTATTTTGTGTAGTACTCTCATCCCTTGGACCATTCTTGTAAACCTCTTCTGCACCGCCCCGATACATTCACATCCTTCCTATAATGTGGCATCCAGAACTGTACACAGTATTCTAGCTGAGGTCTAACTAGCACCTTGTACAAGTTCAACATAACTGCATTTTTGGATTCTGTGCCCCTATTTACAAAGTTCAAGATACTGTTATACTTTATCAAGTGCTCTCACCAGCTGTTCTGCTCCCTTTAATGATCTGTGCACATGTACACGCAGCTCCATCTATTCCTGCACTCCCATTAGAATTGTATCCTTTATTTTGTATTGTCTCTCCATGTTTTTCCAATCAAAATGCATCACTTCATACTTTTCGGCATTGAACTTCATCTCCCCACTCCATCATCTTGTTTATGCTCTATTGAAGTTCCTCCTCACAGTTTACAACACTTCCAATTTTTGTATCATCCACAAACTTAGAAATTGATCGAGATCATTAATATACATCAGGAAGAGGAAAGGCCACAATGCTGACCCCTGGGGAATTCCACTGCAAACCATCACCCATCTATAAAAATCCCCATTGACCATTATTCGCAGTTTCCTTTTATTAATCATTATGGGATGTTGGCTTGCCTGATCACCGTTTACTGTCTCTCTCTACTTGCCTTTTGACGGGATAATTAAGAGGTAGCCACATTACTTGCCCAATTTTGTATCCATGTTGCTACTGTTCCTTTATTTGAGAGTTATAACTTTTCTCACAAGCCTGTTGTGTGGCACTGTTCAAATGGACTTATGGAAGTCCATGTACCCCACATCACAACATGACCCTCATTGAGCCTTTCTAGTACCTCTTCAAAAAAACTCCAGCAAATTAGTTAAATATGATTGCTCCCTTATGACGATACTGTGCCTTTACAAAATGTATCATAATCATGTTCCTTTGTAGAATGTTTCAAGTAGGCCTTAGCACTATATTAGTGCTTTGATGTCTGTAGCCATTGTCCTCTAATTGTTACTGAAACTACATAATGGCCATCATGCTGATTTTAATCTGATCTAATGCAGTGTCCTGTGGTTTTTATTAACCCCTTGGGATTGCTGAGTGGAGCTTGATTGACAGTTTGTCGTGTGGCTAGGGACAGAAAAATCCAGGTTTTATCAGATGCTGTTTGGACTTGAGATAGAAAGCAGTATCTTTTGTTTTCCCCTCTGTGGAATTGGACATTCTGTCGTCTGGGAGTTGCTGTTAGAAGCTAGTGGAAGTAAGCAGTATTTCTGTCTCCCTTTCTGTCTCCAGAGGCTTTTTGGTAAGTGCCAGAACTGGGAAACCTCAGAGTTTTAATCCAACATTCAAAGGATCAATTCACAGCAAGTGTTTAAAAAGCTGAAAACCCACCATTGTGTGAACATACTTGCTTTTTGTACCAAGTCTAGGAAGGGGTGTATGTTTGTCGGATGTTGTTTGACTTGGAGCATCAGAGCTTGTTAAAATTTATATTGTATTATGTTTGAGCTTTGTATTTGGTAAAAGTATGCTAAATTTTTTTATTTTAACTGTGTTCTTCAATAAACTTTGTTTGGTAAAAGCTTTCTTGTAGGTTATTTGAATCATACCTTATTATGCTCCTATGCAAAATTCAAACATAAAAACTTAGGATCTAGGCTAATTTCATAAATCACCATGCAGTTTCTGGCCTAGGTCTTAACACCCTTAGAAATCCATACTGATTCTACGTAGTTAACTTATGCTTTTCCATACGACTACAAATTCTGTTCCAATTTCAATGTTCCTAGAAGCTTCCACACCACTAAGTTAAATTGACTAGTCTATAATTGCCAGGCTTATCCTTACAACCTTTTTGGAACGAAGGCAAAATTTCTGCAATTCTCCACTCCTCAGGCATTTCTCTGCGTCTACATCTGAAATTTCCACTCACTTCGTTCAATATATCCTTGGGTGCATCCTATCCAGTCCTGATGCGTTATAAATTTTAAATATTGACTATCTGTTCAACACTATCTTCTTATCAATTTTGAATTTTCTATTGACACAATTTGATCCCCTATCACTATGGTCTTGGTAGCATCTATCACCTTGATAAAGGCAGATGCAAAGTATTCCTTTATTATTTCAGCCATGCTCCATGTGTAAATTCCCATTTAGGTCCCTAATCAGCCCGACAACTTTTATCACCCTTTTAATGTGCCGAGAGAAGACTTTGGGTTTCATCCTCATCTTGGGCTTAAATGGGTGATCTCCTTACTTTCATATTAGACCCTTCCACAAGGGGAAACAACTTTTTAGTATCTACTGTCAAGCACCTGGAGAATCCAGAATATCTCAATAAGGTCGCCTTTCACTTTTCTAAATTCCCACGAGTGCAAGCCCAACCTTTCCTCATAAGAAAATCCCTCCATGTCCAGTATCAGCCTAGTGAACCTTCTCTGACTGCCTGCAAATGCCAGTATCTCTTTCCTTGGATATGGGGACCAAAACTCTTCACAGTATTCCAAGTGTGGTTTAACCAATGCCTTGCATAGATTTAGCAAGACTTCCCTATTCTGTTCCCTTTGAAATAAAGGCCAACATTCCATTTGCCTTCTCAATTGTCTGCTGTGCATGTTTGCAAGCATGAGACCCTAAATCCTTCTATGCTGCAGCTTTCTGCAGTCTTTCCCCATTTAAATAATATTCAGCTTTTATTCTTACAAGAATACTGCGTAACTTTACATTTTCCTATATTATATTTCATCGGCTAAGTTTTTGCCCACTCACTTAACTCTATATCCTTCTATAGGAATTCTATAAAAGGGCCATTTAAATCTGAAACACTAACGTAGACTGTTTGTGACATCTTCACCAATTGCCTTTCTATCTATTTTTGTGTCATTTGCAAACTTGGCAGTGTTTACTTCCCTCGTCTAAATCATTAATAAATTTTGTAAATCATTGTGGCCGCGGCATTGATCGTCTAGTTACAAGTTGCCAATCTGAAAAAGCCCTTCTTATCCCAACTGTCTTATATTAGTTAGCTAATCTTTTATTTGTGCTAATATACTACCCCCAACACCATGGGCTCTTGTAAAATAACCTTTTGTGCAGTACCTAATCAAAGGCTTTTTGGAAATCCAAGCACCTACTGATTCCTCTTCATTTATCCTTCTCTTTATCACCTCAAAGAATTCTAATTAATTTGTCAAGCATGATTTCTCCTTCATGAAGCCATGTTGACTCTGCTTGATTATATTTTGTACTTCTAAATGCTCTACTATCACGTGCTATATAATTGACTCGTAATATTTTCACAATGACATGTTAAACTAACTGTCTTGTAATTATCTGTTTTGTCTCTCTCTTTTTTAAATGAGGATGTTATATTGGCAGTTTTCTAATCCTCTGGGAGTTTTACTGAATTTAAGGACTTTGGAAGATTACTACCAGTATATCAACTATCTCTGACTACTTTTACATCCTGACACACAATCCATCAGGTCCAGGGGACCTATTGGCCTTTAACCCCCGTTAGTTTCCCCATTGCTTTTTCTCTAGTGGTAGCGCTTGCATTTCTTTCGTCTCCCAGTTTTGCCCCTTGATAATTTAGTATTTTTGAAATGCTATTATTGTCTTCTTCTGCAAAGACCAATGCAAAGTGTGTATTTTAATACCTCTGCCACATCCTGGTTTCCCCAGTATCATCATCTAAGGGGCCTATGCTCACTTTGGCCCATCTCTTCCTCTCTGTATCTCTTGTTTGTTTTTATATTACTTGATATTTTGCCCCCGTAGTTTATTTGTCCCTCTCTTGTTGGTTTTTTAAAACTTTGCCAATACTTTGGCTTACTGCTAATATTTGCCACATGGTATGTTTTTTCTCTGTTTATTACGTTCCTTAACTTCCTGGGTTAGTCATGACTGATTTATCCCCTTTCTAGAGTTTTTTTTCCTTGTTGGGATGTATCTTTGCTGTGAGTCATGAACTATTTTTGTAAATGTCTGCAATTACTGATCAGCCCTTTCCCAGTCTGCTCTAGCCAGCTCTGTCCTTATTACTTTTTTAATTGCCCTTATTTAAGTTTAGCGCAGTTGTTTCTGACCTAAATTTTTCTCATTCAAACTGAATGCTAAATTCTACCATGTTATGATCACTATTTCCTTGGGGATCTTTTGTTCTAAGCCTTGGGGCAGCTTCTACAAGCTTTCAATAGAGAAAGGCCATTGTCGAAAGCCCTTCTGCCCTATTGAACATAGAACTGTTCTGACTGTATGTTTGATATGAAATGTATGTTGTAAATTAAACCAATAATTGTCAGTGTAGTGAGATTCTTCAGAGTGCAATGTACATATTGAAATAAATTGAGCTGTGTTGCACATTATGTAATGTTATATATCTTGCATAGAATCTTATATAATGTACTTTAACTATTTATTTTTCAAGGAAAAGCAAAATATTTACTTAGTTTCCTCTGCTGTCGGAGTTGATGTAGACTTGGCCATTGTTCTACAGGCATTGGTTGCCCTCCAGGACCTTCTGAGGATCTGGCAGTGTGTGGAGAGGCAGTAGTTTAAGGTGTGATAATCATTGGTATCACAGCTAATATCACTCCTTTACAATTCAAATCAGTTGTGATCAGGAGCAGGAAATTGGGTTTCATTATATATGGCTTTATAATAGTGAATTCTGCAAACATTCTGCAGGTCAGTCAGCATCTGCAGAGAGATCTGACTAGCTAAAAAGTAAAAAAATTATTTATTAGTCACAAGTAGGTTTACATTCACACTGAAATTAAATTACTGTGAAAATCCCCTAGTTGCCACATTCTGGCGCTTGTTTAGGTAAGTTGAGAAAGAATTTAGCATGGCCGATGCACCCCTAACCTGTATATCTACGGACTATGGGAAAGAACTGGAGCACCCTGGAAGAAACCCAAGTAGGTGCAGGGAGAACGTGTAAATAGTGACCTAAGCTGGGAATTGAATCCAGCTCCCTGGCAGTGTGAGGCAGCAGTGCTAATCACTGTGCCGCCATGTTAATGTTTCTGCCTTTTTGTCAGAACTGAATTTCCCCACATCCCCGTGGCACTGACTTAGGTGCAGTAATCCTGCCAACTTCCTACCTGAGTGTTTGCGGTCAGGACTTTCTCCTCCTGCTGATCAGTCCGTGTCCCCAGTTCACTGAGAGCCAGCATAGCCCGGGTGGCCTGAGTGGGCCCTTTCTATGCCGTGAAATGCTCTGATTCCTCCACATCCCCTGACCTTTAGTCTACAGTGACTCCTTTTGAAGAAATGGTCAGGAATGGGAATTTTCAGCTCCTAACAAGTCAGGACAGTGATAATATCAGTAGTTAAATATCTGGTCTGTTTCCTTTTTTTTATTTTTGTTTTTGACAGATTTAGAACGAGGGAGGAGAAGGCTGTTAAACAAGCCTTCATTACATGTGTGTATCAGTTCAATCCCAGATTAACTCCTGTGGAGTGGAATTAGAGTGTCTGTGCTTTTGGCTTTTATGTTTGTTTCTGCGATGGATAGAAGGAAGGATTTCCTGAAGGTACAGTTTGAATTATTACAAATCAAAATCTGTCGAGAACAAAGCAACAGCCAGCTCCTTCCACTAACACAAAACTAACATTCAATTTCCTTTTAATATCCTGTCTGCTTTAACCAATCTGAACACTTTTCCAGGAAAAGCAAGTTCTGCATCCAGATAATCCTGCAGTCTTAGGGAGGAAAACAAAGAATGGCTGAATTAACGCAAATGTTATGTCCATTTTGGAACGGAAATGTAGACACCAGGAAGGACCCCACAAAATGGGATGCAGTCCACGCAGTATCTTGGGATTTGGTGGAACGAAAGGCATTCCAATTGGTTTCACTGTCATGAGGCTAGGTGGAAAATGGGGCTGTGAAAGGGGAAGCTCTCTGAGGGCCTGCTCCCAATCACTAAGATTTCCTCTGCTGGAAAATAATTGTGTGGATTCAGGTTGGAGAATAGTTAGTTTTTTTTTACTCATTCATTCTTGGCCTATTGGCTTGGCTGGCATTTATTGCCCATCCCTAATTTTCACCCCTTGAGAAGGTAGTGGTGAGGTGCCTCTTCGGACTGCTGGAATCCATGTTGTGAAGGTACACCCACACTGCATGTAGAGTGAGTATTCCAAGATTTTGACCCAGAGGCAAGTGAAGGAACAATAATACATTTCCAAGCCAGAATGGTGTGTGTGTGTGTGTGTGTAGAGGAGAAGTTGCCTAGTGATGGTGCTCCTATTGTATCCATTGCCTTTGTCCATCTGGGTGGTAGATGTAGAAGATATCTGAAGGAGACTTTGAGTTTGGCTGTGATGCCACTAATGCTGAATAACTCAACAATTATTGCCATATTGAGTGAAGAGAGGTCACATGGGTTAGCCACGGAGGGAAGAAATCTGAGCCAGTTTGTTTTGTTTTTAATTGCTGACTCGGGCACCAGCCTTCCCTCTTGGTGATGGTGTAAGTCACAGTTTCCCAAATTTTTCCAGCCACACAACACTTTTGACCTCCCAAGGAAACTGACAGAATCTTAAAGAAATTCTTATTATTTCCAAGAGTTAAATCTCAAAAAATTTGTTTTTGTGCAACAGATACAGACATACAGAAACTAATTTATGAAACTACTTTAAATTTCTTATTAGATTTCTTACCATTAAAATTTTTTTTTAAGAAAAGCATTAAGTGTTATCTGTTTGTCATTTTTAATGAGAGGAGTGTGACTGAAAGGCTGGATTCTCATATCAGACTCGCTCGCACACATGCTGTCTCTTCTCTCTCTACCACGCTTATACCTCTCATATATGTATGACACAGTCTCAGAATACTAGGTTAAATTCTAATAGGTTATTTGGGAGCACTACCAAATAAACCTATTTGACTTTAACCTGGTGTTGTGATACTACTTACTGTACTTACCCCAGTCTAACACACACCATCAACCCTCTCTTTCACATGCCAGTGATCCTCATTCACCCTGCATCCTAACTCAAATCCCGTTTTCCCCCTTGCCATGCTCTCCCACTGCCAGTCCAGGTCACCCTGTAACTCCCACCATGCCGCTCTCCCCATCACTCCCAACTGCTCTCCCTGCCTGTCCCCAGAATCTGGTTTCTCATGGCACAAGCAGCCTTCTGGCAATTATCAGATGTTATGTATCAGCCTGGCCAGCCAGAGAACACTGAGAAACCCTGTGTGAGTCATAAAGCAGTTAGCAATTTCTATTTTGCCAAAGAAGCCAAATCCTGGTGAGAAATCAGTGGAAGAGGTTTAAAAGCAACTTGGGAGGTCAAAAGTTTTGTAACTTGAGACATCAACACTTCATGGAACCCTCTCTGTCAATGCCTCTCTGAAGGAAGGGCATTAAACCACAAACAAAATGTCCTCCCTATTTTTCTGGACAATATCTGGATATTCAAAGCAAAAGGTCAATAGATTTCTAGGTATCAATAACATGAAGGGGATGGTGTGGAAAATGGTGCTGAGATAGATCAACCAGGTTTGAGGAGCCAAATAGCCTATTCCTGCTTCTTTGTTTATGAATTATACTCTGTTGAGGTATATCCCTGTCCTGAAGTATCCTTAACAAAATCTTACAGTGGAATCTTACAGTGAAAAATCAGCATATACACACAGCCTTTGTGTTGCTGCAGAAGTTTCATTGTGTAGAATGTATGCCTCCTATTGTAATGGACATTACAGATAGAGCAGTGTTTCCAGCAGTACAGTGGTTTATTTATGAACAGACAAGGTTTATAAATGTCAGCAATCTCTAAGTCTTTATTTTATCTTTCCTGTTTTCTGCTCTTCTCCAGGTGTTTTATGTTATGATGTACAGAGTGTGATATTTCCTGTCATTTGCAACGAGAGGATCATGTCAGCTGGGTTTGTGCTGTTCGATGGCAGGAGTTAATCACTGTCCGGCACATTGCCAACAATAAAAAATAATTTGCTGCAAATCAAATCAAACCAATGTACATCCATGGCTGATGTATATTTTAAAGGGGGCCACAGGCTGGAAAGGTGTATGGGGGGGGTCTATCGTTGGAGCTGAGGCATCAATTCGATGAACTGAATGGCCTCCTCCTGTGCTATAATGACTATTACCCCAGGTTTACAACCCTGTAGGATCTCAACAATCTTCCAGTTCTGGTGCTGATTTTAATTACCGTGCCATCACCAAATGTGTCTTCAAGTGAGCTTTTTATTCCTTCCCAATTGTAGAGGGCTATGGGGAAATGGCACAGACAAGGAGTTGAGGCTGGCATAGATCAGTCATGATGGGATTGAAGGCAGGATGGCTTGAAGCTAGTGGCCTAGTCCTGCACCTATTTCTTCTAAACCTCTCCAGCCTGTTCTCCTCCTTTAAGATAGTCCTTAAAATCTATCTGTTTTGATCACCTATCTTGATATATTCCTGTGTACCTCAATGTCAGATTTTATTGTAAACCTGTGATATATTGAAATATGTTACTATGTTAAAGGTGCTATATAAATGCAAGTTGTTAGTTTGCTACTTGTTGATCAAACTCTTTGTTTTATGTTTAGCTGCGACCCATCTCATTGAGGACGGGCTATTTGGTGAAGCCCATCGCTCCTACGAGGCTACCTGGACGCTACCTTGCCCACCAAAAATCTTTGCCTCGGCTACCAGTTCCTCCTCTCCAGCAGACCCTTGAAAGATACCTACTGGCCTTGGAGCCCGTTATCAGTCAAGAGGAATTAGAAAATACCAGGCTGATAGTGAAGGAGTTTGGCCAAAAAGGTGGTGTGGGAGAAAGGCTTCAAGCGAGTTTGGAAAGAAGAGCAAGGAAGACTGAGAATTGGGTATGATTCAAGTTACTTGGCTGTTGTTAATCTTTGCTTGACTGATATCCCAAATTAAGGGAAAAAAAGACTTGAAAGCTTAAGATGGTCATCACGTCAGCGTTGGGTTGAACTTTCAGTCAATTGAAAGCAACCAAACATTTGGAAAAACCTGTTGGCTTAACCATGTGATTGTCACCAAATTGTAGAAAAAGGTCATTCAGCCCATCATGCTGTGCCAGCTCTTTGGAAAAGCTATCAATTAGTCCCACTTGCCCAAATCTTTGCCCATAGCCCACCACATCTCTGCTGCTTAGCTATCTATCTTCTTAGCCATACTGGGAGAAATGCCCACTATGAACTGACTGTGGCCTTGTTCAGTTCAAGCATTACCATGTTCCAGAATTCCCCACCTCGTGTCCTGATGTTCTGTGAGGAGGGGTGCACAGCATTAAGCTCTGCTGAAGGAGACAGATTTGTCAGGAAGGTAGTAAAGAATACCTTTCCCAAAGCTGCTCCATTGCAGAGACCTACTTAGAGTGGAATGGAAAGGTTGGAATGGTCAGTTGGGAATATCAGACGCGAGTATTTGTCCCACCAACCTGAGCACTGAAAAAGGAAATCAGTAGACACTGAGTGAGAGTATGGTGGTGCTGTGCCAAGTGTGCTTCCCACAGAACTCCCACTGCAGGATTTCAGCAGTGCTAGAATGTACAGTCATGGTGTGTCCTGCTGTGTTCTCTCACACATGTCGAGATGGGCGTTCTTTCAACATTACCCATTAAAAGTTTCAGGAATAGTTCCTTGGAAGAGACTCCACATCCTGCTCCTTCTCTCACAGCATTCCAAGTGGATCAGTCTGCTGCCCAATGTGGGATTGATAGCCAGGCAGTGAAGAATAGAACTGGAGCTAATCTTTACACACTTGATAGGGCATGATGGCCTAGTGATATTATCCCCAAACTATTAATCTAGAAACGAATGTTCTGGGGACCGGGGTTTGAATCCTGAATTCAAAAAAAAAATATCTGGAATTAAGAATTTGCTGATGACCATGAAACCATTGTCGATTGTTAGAAAAACCTATCTGGTTCACTAATGTCCTTTAGGGAAGGAAATCTGATGTCCGTACCTCAACACTGGTTGATTCTCAACTGCCCTCTGAAATGGACTAGCAAGCCACTCAGTTGTTGAAGAAAGCAGCTCACCAGCTTCTCAAGGGCAATTAGGGATGGGTGATAAATGCTGTCCCACAAATGATTTTAAAAATATATATATGTTGCAAACATACACCTCTTAGCCTAGTCCCACTGTTTGAATCTGACTCTATTTATAAGAACACAAGTGAATCCTCAGTTAATGGGCACCATCTGCATACAGTTAACAAGCTGCAGAGGAAGATCCCAGTTTCAGTCCTTAACTGTGTGTGTAGTTTTACAGAGGAGATAACTGAGGTGCTGCAAATGATCTTGTTAAATCTGGGCTCAGGTCAGATGGCCATCACTGCCCGTTTTTTTTGGGGACACTCCCCAGGTGAGGTACAGTGTCCTTGGCAGTGATTCTGCTTCTTGAAGCTCATCCCCAAATTATATCCTGACCATTAAATTGGGTGTCAGGTGGTCCCAAGCTGCCTGGTGGTTGGTCAGTAAAGCTGGCAGGGCAGGTCTGGTTCTGATTTTAGTGGGAGGGATCTCGATCTCCTGTTGTTAACCAGCAGAAGGACTGGATAGAACATTGAACACTACAGCACAAACAGGCCCTTCGGCCCACCTGTGCCGAACACATCAAAACCTACCCAGCCATAGACCTATCTATAACCCCCAATCCCATTGGATCCCATATACTCATCCAGAAGTCTTTTAAAAGACCCCAGCGAGTTCGCCTCGACCACCACCGATGGCAGCCGATTCCATTCACTCACCACCCTCTGAGTGAAAAACTTTCCCCTAGAATCCCCTCTGTACTTGCTTCCCTGCACCTTAAATCTGTGCCCTCTCGTCGCGACCATTTCAGCCCTGGGAAATAGTCTCTGAGAGTCCACCCCATCTATTCCTCTCAACATCTTGTAAACCTCTATCAGGTCGCCTCTCAACCTTCGTCTCTCCAGGGAGAACAGTCCCAGCTCCCTCAACCTGTCTTCATAAGTCATGCCTCCCAATCCAGGCAACATCCTTGTAAATCTCCTCTGCACCCTTTCAATAGCTTCCACGTCCTTCCTATAGTGAGGCGACCAGAACTGCGCACAGTACTCCAAGTGTGGTCTGACAAGGTTCCTATAAAGCTGCAGCATTACCTCCTGACTCCTGAACTCAATCCCTCGATGAATGAAGGCCAGTACACCGTAAGCTTTCTTAACCACATCCTCCACCTGGGAGGCCGATTTGAGAGTCTTATGGACCCGGACCCCACGATCCCTCTGCTCTTCCACACAGCTAAGACTCCTACCTTTGATAGTGTACTCATTCATCCCGTTGGATCTGCCAAAATGGACCACAACACATTTATCCGCGTTGAAGTCTATCTGCCACTTCTCCGCCCAGTCTTGCATCCTGTCGATATCATGCTGCAACTTCTGACATCCCTCCAGACCATCCACAACACCACCGACCTTCGTGTCATCGGCGAACTTACTCACCCATCCCTCCACTTCCTCATCCAGGTCATTTAGAAAATGACAAACAGCAAGGGTCCTAGAACAGATCCCTGGGGCACTCCACTGGTGACCGACCTCCATGCAGAAAAAGAGCCATCCACAACCCACCCTCTGCCTTCTGCAGGCAAGCCAGTTCTGGATCCACAAGGCCAAAGCCCCTTGGATCCCATGGCCTCTCACCTTCTCAAGAAGTCTTGCATGTAGGACCTTGTCAAATGCCTTGCTGAAGTCCATGTACACCACGTCCACTGCTCTTCCTTCGTCAATGTGTTCAGTCACATTTTCGAAGAACTCAATTAAGCTTGTAAGGCACGACCTGCCTTTTACAAAACCATGCTGATTATTTCTAATCAACCTAAACTTCTCCAAATGCTCATAAATCTTGTCCCTCAGAAGCCTCTCCATCAGCTTACCAACCACTGAGATCAGACTCACCGGTCGGTAATTTCCAGGACTATCCCTGTTCCCTTTCTTGAAAATAGGGACCACATCCGCAATCCTCCGGAACCTCTCCCGTCTCCATCGATGACGCAAAGATCGTCGCCAGGGGCTCTGCAATGACAATCCTCACCTCCCACAATAACCTGGGGTACATCCCATCTGGTCCCAGAGACTTGTCTATCTTGATAGCATTTAAAAGTTCTGATGAAGTCACTCGGATGCCCCGAGTGACTTCAATTATAAAGGTTGCACTGTTAGGAGCCAGTGTGAATGATGTTCACACCTCTATCTCCCTCCCAACCCTCTTCTCCTAATCCCCAGAGAAGCACCAAATCTTTGTTTTCCTGTGAAACAGAATTCAAGAGAAAATAGGGGGCAGCACAGTGGTACAGTAGTTATCAGTGCTGCATCACAGTGCCGGGGACCTGGGTTCGATTCCCGGCTTGGGTCTCTGTCTGTGTGGAGTCTGCACGTTCTCCCTGTGTCTGCGAGGGTTTACTCTGGGTGCTCCTGTTGCCTCCTCACACTCCAAAGACGTGCGAGTTAGGTTGATGCATACAAATCCCACAGTGCTGCTTCACAATGCCATGAATCCACGTTCATTCCCCAGCTTGGGTCATTGTGTGGAGTTTGCTAGTTCTCCCCGTTTCCTCTGGATGTTCCTGTTTCCTCCCACAGTCTGAAAGACATGCTGCTTCAGTGCATTGGCCTGGTTAAATTCTCCCTCAATGTACCTGAACAGGTGCCAGAGTGTGGCGACCGGGGGATTTTTCACAGTAACTTCACTGCAGTATTAATGTAAGCCTACTTGTGACACTAATAAATAAAACTAAAACTACCATTGCTAAAATGTCCGAGTAACTAGGGCTACGTGTAAACTGAGTAGCAAATAATGGCTGGAGCAGAGACAGTGTGGATATTCCAGGAGCTGGATCAGAATGAGTCAGAAGTCCGTGGCTTCTAATAATGCGGGTGAGTGTCAGGCTGTATGTTGCTAGATTCAGTTTACATAGAACATTACAGCGCAGAACAGGCCCTTCGGCCCTCGACGTTGTGCCGACCAATTAAGAAAAAGCAATGACCCTCTAACCTAAACCATTCCCTTTTCATCATAAACTTATCTACTAACCTCTTAAACGCCCCCAAACTTGGCACATCTACAACTGACGCAGGCAGGGCATTCCATACCCTTACCACCCTCTGGGTAAAGAACCTACCTCTGACATCTGTCCTAAAACCACCACCCCTTAATTTAAAGCTATGTTCCCTCGTGCTAGCTTTCTCCATCCTAGGAAAAAGGCTATCACTGTCCACCCTATCTAAACCTCTAATCATCTTATATGTTTCGATTAGGTCCCCTCTTAGCCGCCTCCTTTCTAACGAAAACAACCTCAAATCCCTCATCCTCTCTTCATAAGACCTGCCCTCCATACCAGGCAACATCCTGGTAAACCTCCTCTGTACCCTCTCCAATGCCTCCACATCTTTCTTATAATGTGGGGACCAGAACTGCACACAATACTCCAAGTGCGGCCGCACTAGAGTTTTGTACAGTTGCAACATGACGTTGCGGCTCCGAAATTCAATGCCCCTACCAATAAAAGCTAAGACTCCGTATGCCTTCTTAACAACTTTATCGACTTGATTGCCAACTTTCAGGGATCTATGCACATATACACCAAGATCCCTCTGTTCATCAACACTATTAAGAGTTCTACCATTAGCCCTATACGCTACACATTTGTTATTCCTGCCAAAGTGAATTACCTCACACTTTTCCACATTAAACTCCATTTGCCACCTCTCGGCCCAGCTCTGCAACTTGTCCAAATCTCTCTGCAAACTATAACACCCCTCTTCACTATCTACCACTCCTCCGACTTTGGTGTCATCAGCAAATTTACTAATCCATCCTTCTATACCCTCATCCAGATCATTTATAAAAATTACAAACAGCAGGGGCCCCAAAACAGATCCCTGCGGTACACCACTTGTAACCGAAGTCCATGATGAATAATTTCCATCAACCACCACCCTCTGTCTTCTATCAGCTATCCAGTTTAGAACTATCAGTTTAGAGAATATGGTCCCTGAGGTTAGAAAGAGGACAGAAAGTTAGTCCAAACTTGTTGTGTTCAGTATCTACTGCCTCCTTCTGGAAGGGCTTGTGTGTGCACAAGGCAAAGTTCAACAGTGAATCTCTCCACATTCACTGCCCAGGTTCTCGTGTGATGATTGTTTCTCTAAAGCTCACCTCTCTTGTTTCTCTTGCCCCCAGCTCTGTGACTGGTGGTTGAGGACCGCTTACCTGGAACACAGGCTTCCCGTGGTCATTCATTCCAGTCCCGCTGTGCTGCTGCCCAAGCAGGATTACTATGACCGTCAAGGGCAGCTCAGGTAATAGCTCAGCAGCACCAAGATTCAATTGTAAAATAACCAGAGGTTAGAGGTGATCTTAGCCTAAACAAAGTTTGTGTAGAATGACACAGTAGAAAAAAGAAGCCATTCAGCCTGTCATGCCTGTTCTGGCTCTTTAAATTTTAATTCCACACTCCTCTGCTCTTTCCCCGCAACCCTATAAATTTCTGTGTTTCTCCAGTTCCCTTTTGAAAGTTCTTGTTGAATCTTCTTCCACCTCCCTCTCAGGCAGTGCCTTCCACATACTCAGTATAAACAGTTTATTGTAATGCTGGCTTGTCCTCTGGATACCAAGCCTCTTGCCGCTGGGAAGAGTCAGGGACAGCATCAGATTTGGATGAAATGTATTCTCTTCTTTTTTCAGTCCCACCTTGCTTTAGGAACCTGTTTTTTTTTTTTTAGAATGCCTGATCTGAAAATCTTCCTTATTCCTTGTGTTTTGCGTTAGAATGTTTACTGGAGTCCGTAATAATTCAGTGAATTTGGGTGGCACGATAGCGCAGTGGTTAGCACTGCTGCTTCACAGCTCCAGGTCCTGGGTTCGATTCCCGGCTCGGGTCACTGTCTGTGTGGAGTTTGCATATTCTCTTCATGTCTGCGTGGGTTACCTCTGCGCACTTCGGTTTCCTCCCACAGTCCAAAGATGTGCGGGTTAGATTGATTGGCTGTGCTAAGAAATTGTCCCTTAATGTCAAGGGATGTGTAGATTAGAGGGATTAGTGGGTATAATATGTAGGGATATGGGGATAAGGCCTGGGTGGGATTGTGTTCAGTGCAGACTCGATGGGCCGAAGGGCCTCTAACTGCACTGTAGGGTTCTATGATGAATTTATCTCAGTTAAAGTCATAGAGGTTTACAGCACGGAAACAGGCCCTTAGGCCCAACTTGTCCATGCTGCCCTTATTTTTTTTTTTAAAACCCTAAACTAATCCCAATTGCCCACATTTGGCCCATATCCCTCTATAGCCATCGTACCCATGTAACTATCTAAATGCTTTTTTTAAAAGATCAAATTGTACCCACCTCTATTACTACCTCTGGCAGCTTACTGCAGAGAGTCACCATCCTCTGTGTGAAAACATTGCTCCTGTGGACACGTTTGTATCTCTCCCCTCTCACCTTACAACTATGCCCTCTAGTTTTAGATTCCCCTATCTTTGGGAAAAGATATTGACTATCTATCTTGTTTATGCCCCTCATTATTTTACAGACTTCTATAAGGTAACCCCTCAGCCTCCTACGCTCCAGAGAGGAAAAAGTCCCAGTCTATTCAGCTTCTCCCTATAACTCAAACCATTAAGTCCCTATAGCAACCTAGTAAATCTTTACTGCACTTTTCTAGATTAATAGTATCCTTTCTATAATAGGGTGACCAGAATTGCACACAGTGTTCCAAAGTGTGCCTTATCAATGTCTTGTACAACTGATTCGATGTTCCAACTCCTGTATTTGATGTTTTGACCAATGAAACCAAGCATGCCAAATTCAGTGACACCAATCAGAACAGTG
The DNA here is from genome assembly GCA_024679065.1 of Sphyrna mokarran. Lineage (NCBI taxonomy): Eukaryota > Metazoa > Chordata > Chondrichthyes > Carcharhiniformes > Carcharhinidae > Sphyrna > Sphyrna mokarran. The sequence continues at coordinate 3,535,005 of JAGIQG010000025.1, forward strand.
CTCAATTCAATCCCTAATCAGTGTCAGACTCACTGATCTCAGCCAGATTGGCAGCAGGAACTCTGTCACTGCCCTCAGTTCCCTGCATTAAGCCAGAAGGAATAAATAGCCAGAGCTTTCTGATTTTTTTTTTTTATTCAGCAATTCCCCCGACCTACAACCATTGATCAATGATAACAGCCTGCGTTTAGATAGAAGTTTAACAAAGAGTCACGGAATTGTTACAGCACGGGAAGAGTCCATTCAGCCCCTTGTTCCAGTGCTGGATCTCTGAAAGAGCAATTTACCTAGTGCCGTTCCTATCTGCCCTCTTATTGAAACCTGCACGTTCTATCTTTTCAGATAATAACACAATTCCCTTTGAAATCCTCGGTTGAACCTGCCTCCACCTCAAACTCAAGCAGTGCATTCCACATAGTAAAACATCACAGTCAATCAAACCAAGCCACAGTGAGATATTAGGCCAGGTGGCTCAGAGGTAGGGTTTGGGAAGCAACATATGTTATGCATTCTCTTTTTCATAATCTGTTTTTCCTTCTTTTTATTATCTCACTCTTGCTCTGTCTTCGCCTCACACTATCTGTCTATCCTCCAGTTGTCATCATCCTCCCTCTCTCTTACTCCTTCATCTTTTAGCTTTTTCTTTTTTCTGTCCTCTTATCTTTATCATTCTCAATTTCCTTCTCTTGATGTCGCTCAGTACTCTCTCTCTCTCTTGTTGTTCAGTTTACAGCCTAACCTTTGTACAGGATGAACTTTGCTTCAAAAGTATTGATACAGGCAGCAGCTGTTTCAGTATGCATTGGCATTCGACCTTGAATTGTTTGGAGCTGTTTCTTTCGTTCTCATCAAATTATCTGACCTTCGGTGTGTCTGTAGCTGTGTTATATCTCCCTGCTATTCTAGGGTAAAGATAGAAATGTAGGAGGAGGCCATTCAGCCCTTCAAGCCTGCTACACCATTCATCACAATCATGGCTGATCATCCAACTCAATAGCCTAATCCTGCTTTCTCCCCATAACCTTTGATCCTATTCACCCCAAGTACTATATCCAGCCAACTCTTGAATACATTCAATGTTTTGGCATCAACTACTCCCTGTGGTAATGAATTCCACAGGCTCACCACTCTTTGGGTAAAGAAATGTCCCCTCACTTCCATCCTAAATGGTCTTCTCTGAATCCTCAGACTGTGACCCCTGGTTCTGGACTTTCCCACCATCCAGAACATCCTCTCTGCATCTACCCTATCTAGTCCTGTTAGAATTTTAGAAGTCTCAATGATATACCCACCTCATTCATCTAAACTCCGGCAAAAACAATCCTAAGCTAATCAATCTCTTCTTATACATCAGTCCCACTATCCCCAAAATCAGTCTGGTAAACCTTTGCTGCACTCCCTCGAGAGCAACAATATCCTTCCTCAGAAAAGGAGACCAAAACTGCACACAATATTCTAGGTGTGGCATCACCAAGGCTCTGTATAGTTGCAACAACAACACCCCTACTCCTGAAAGCCTTTTGCAGTGAAGGCCAGCATATGATATGCCCTTTTTACCACCAGCTGCACCTTCAGTGACTGAAGCACAAAGACACCCAGGTCCTGCTGCACACTCTCGCTGAGTCAGAAAGTCATAAATTCATATCCAATTCCAAGGACTTGACAGCCTTTAATCCAGGCTGTCATTCCCAGTGCCAGCATTGCGGGAATGCTGTTTGTCAAAGGTGCCATGTTTCAGATAAGACATTTAAAACTGGCTCTGTTTGTCTTGCCGGTGGATTTAAAAGATCCCACGGCCACTATTTGGAAGGAGAATGGAGCTCTTCCCAATGTCGATTGTTATCCTTCAGCAAACATTGGCAAAACCGTGAATCTAATCATGACTGTGTACAAACTAGCTGCAATATTTTCTACATCACAGCAGTGGTTACATATCAGAAATACAGCTTTGGCTGTGAGATATTTTGGGATATCCTGAGGTGGTGAAAGGCTTTGGTTTGGAAATTTGACTCTTGTCAAACGGAGTGAATAACACAGCTGTGGACAATGAAAAGCAGTGATTATTCCTGGTCTGGGATGGCTGTTGAGGTTAGCTGGTGTTTATTATAGACCTCTCTCTCTGCTCTCTTCTAGGTTTGCTGCTAAATTGATCTCTGGTGTTCTGGATTTTAAAGCTATGATTGACAAGTAAGTGCAGAATCAAAATGTAACAATAAACCATGATGAAGGGTGGTTGGTACAAGATATATACGCTCCATGGAGCGATTGAGTAATGCAGACAATGCGCTGGCAGAACCTAGCAGATCAGGCAGCATCTGTGGAGATAGAAACAGAGTTAACATTTCAAGTCAAGTACCAGTTCTTCAGAAGTAAAAAAAGAATTACGTTCAACCTGACTCAGTCTCTCTCCTGCTGCCAGACTTGCTGAGTTTTTCCAGCGCTCTGTTTTTATTTCAGATTTCCAGCATCTGCGGTATTTGGCTTTCATAGCAGCTGACGAAAGATGTATTTGACAATTGATGGAAATGTTAACTTAGCAGCCAAATTAACTGCAAGGACTAAGGGTGCATTGTAGATGAGAGAATTGCACATGCAGGGAAATTTCTGTTTGCTTCAAGGTCACTGCTACCATCAGAATGAAATGTTTCTCTCAGGTTCCCTTAAAGCCATACATCACCAGTAAGACACACTCTAACAAACACCCCTTGACACTCAGTGATGTTATCATCACTGAACTTCCACTGTCAACATCCTTGGGGTTACAATTGACCAGAAATTCAACTGGATTCAACATATAAACAAGAGCAGATCAGAGGCTAGGAATACTGGGGCAATAATTCACCTCTGACTCCCCAAAGCTTGTCCATATCTACAGGGTACAAGTCAGGAGTGTGAAGGAATACTCCCCTCTTGCCTGGATGGGTGCAGCTCCAACAATATTCAAGAAGCTCGACAGTATCTAGGACAAAGCATTAGTGCTTGATTCGCACCACAGCTACAAACATTCAATCCCTCCACCACCGACACTCAGTAGCAGCAGTGTGTACCATTTACAAGAAGCACTGCAGCAATTCAGAGATCCTTAGACAGCAGCTTCCAAACTCATAACCATTTCCATCTAGAAGGACAAGGGTAGTAGTGTTCTATACCTGGGAACACCAATACCTGCAAGTTCCCCTCCAAGCCACCCACCACCCTAACTTGGAAATACATCACTGTTCCTTCAGTCACTGAATCCAAATCCTGGAATTCCTCCCTAATGGCATTGTGGGTCAACCCACAGCATGTGGACTGCAGCGATTCAAGGTGGCAGCTCACCACCACCTTCTCGAGGGTAACTAAGGGTGGAGAATAAATGCTGACCAGCCAGCAACGCTATTCTTCCTACAAATGAATTTTTAAAAAAGCTTGCATTTATTTAGCACATTTAACACAATAAAACATAGCACAGAGCGTTACCAAACAAAATTTGACACCCAGCTGTATGAGTGGGATATTAGGACCAGAGAGGGGAGGTAGTGGTTTTTGTGGTATTGCTGCTGGGCCAGTAACCCAGAGACCCAGGGCAGTGTTCTGGGGACCCAGTTTTAAATCCCACCATGGCAGGTGATGAAATTTGAATTCAGTAAAAATCTGGAGTTAAAAGTCGAATGGTGATAATGAAATCATTATCGATTGTTATAAAAACTCATCTTGTTTATTAATGTCCTTTAGAGAAGGAAAGCTGCCATCCTTATCTGCCATCCTTTATCCTCATCGGTTCTTACTGAGTCTGGCATACATGTGACTGCCATAGAAATGTATTTGACTCTGCACTACCCCTCCAGGCAATCAAATCTGGCCCAGCCAGCAACACCCATACCCCATAAACGCATAGAATAAAGACCAGATGCTTGGTTAAAGAGAGATTTTGAGCAGTGCCTTAAAGGATAGAGAAGCAGAGAAATTTAGGGAAGGAATTCCAGAATTTGGGACCAAGGTAGCTGAAGGAACAGCCACCAATAATGAGGTGATGTCAATTGGGGATGCTCAACAGGCGAGAGAATGGGGAGCTCGGAAGTTTATGAGCTTGACGGAGGTTACAGAGAGAGGAAGCAGGAAAGCTGCAGAGAGATTTGAAAATGAGGATGTAAACTTCAAATTTGTTATGTTGACTGTTACCCTCTGAGTGGTGAATAAGACTGAACAGATGAATATTCTCCTCTCTTGTTATCACAGTGAGACCCTCCCTGTGGAGTATTTGAGAGGGAACCCACTGTGTATGAACCAATATTACCAGATTCTCTCATCCTGTCGCATCCCCGGTCCCAAAACTGATTCTGTCGTCAACTACAGTCAGACTAAAAAACCAACACACATAACAGTTGTGCACAACTTCCAGGTGAGTTTCCAGCTGGCATTTAAATTTAACTGAGTCACTGTCTTTTCATTGTGCTTCTTTTCTCTTCTGAAGGAACAAAGGAATTGATAAGACAGAGAAAAGGTCAATTTCATTCATCTTTCCCCCTTTGGGCAATGCCACAATGCAGCAGTAATGGAGTTAGAGTCCATTCACAGTGATCAGTATGGTGTAGAATAGATAGTCTTGTGTGGAAAGGTTCAACCTATACTCACTCGAGTTTAGAGAAATGAGAGGCAATCTTACTAAAGGTAGAAGCTTTTGATGGGATTGACAGGGTAGTTGCTGAAAGGATGCCCCCTCCTTGGGGGGGAATCTAGAACTGGGGGCAGAGTTCAAAATAAGACTGAGATGGTGAAGAATTTCTTCTGTTTGAGGATGGTTAGTCTCTAGAATTCTCGTCCCCAGCAAGCAGAAGTGAAAATAATAATAGTTGTGGTTATTGAATAGATTTAATGCTGAGTTGGTTTCTTTTTACTGATAAGTGAGTCAGATGTTCTGGGTGATGGACAAAATGTGGAGTTAATGTCACAATTCATCTACTGGTGTTTGTGTTTTGGCTGTTAATAAAAATCTAAGAAATAGGAGTAGGCCATCCAGCCCCTCAAGCCTGCCCCGCCATTCAATAAGATCATGGCTCGTCTGAAGTGGATCTGTTCCACTTACCCCCTGCTCCCTATAACCCTTAATTCCCTTATCGATCAGAAATCTAATTACCCTTGACTTAAACATATCCAACAAGGGAGCCTCCACCACTTCAATGGGCAGAGAATTCCAGAGACTCACCACCCTTTGAGTGAAGAAGTTCCTCCTCAACTCTGATCTAAACTGCCCCCCCGCCCTTATTTTGAGGCTGTGCCCTCTAGTTCTGCTATCCTTTCTAAGCGGGAAGAATCACTCTACCTGTACGCTATCTAGCCCCTTCATTATCTTATATGTCTCTATAAGATCCTCCCTTGGCCTTCTTGTGGCCCCTCAGCTGTTCTTGCATTTAGTCTCTCTCATTGAGTCTACAGAGGGCCTGGGCACAGGTGGGAAAACTTCCAGTAGGGGAGAGCTTTGGGAACTATGGGACCAAAGTCATAGAGTCCCTACAGTACAGAAGGAGGTCAATTGGCCCATCAAATCTGCACCGACAACAACCCCATTCAGGTCCAATCCTCATCACCCCACGTATTTATCCCACTAATCCCTCAAACCACACATCCTGCGACATTAAGAGTCAATTTAACATGGCCAGTCAACCTAATGCTAATGTGCACATTTTTGGACTGTGGGAGGAAACTGAAGCACCCGGAGGAAACCCGTGCAAACATCGGGAGAAAGTGCAAATTCCACACAGACAGTAACCTGAGGCTGGAATTGAACCCAGGTCCTTGGAGCAGCGAGGCAGCAGTGCTAACCACAGTGCCACCGTGCCACCAGTAACCTGTTCCTCCTGAGTCACTCCATGCTGTCTGTTCCCTTCAGTTCCAGGTTGACGTTAATGATTGCTGTCTGTATTTTGCAGTTCTTTGAGCTGTTTGTGTATAACAGTGACGGCAGCCCCCTGACTGTGGACCAGATTTATATGCAGCTGGAGAAGATCTGGCATTCGTCACTCCAGACAAACAAGGAGCCAATCGGGATCCTTACTACCGGCCATCGAAACAGCTGGGCCAATGCCTATAATAATCTGATCAAAGGTTGGTCTCCAGAAAGTATCCAGCACGCAGTGACAGAAATAATTCAATCCCATCAGATAGTGTGGCAGTCCCACTGTGATGTAGTCCAGTCTCTAAGAGTTAGGGGGATGTGGGAATTAATTACGTAGGATTGAGGGACAGAGACGGTGGGAGCTAGCATTAAAATAATATATAATTGTAACAACGACTGATCAAATTTATCAAGGGTCTAAGAGGACAACATTGAAAGTTTAGCTTGATCATTTACGATCATCTGTGAACGCTGAAGGTACATTACAGCCCAAGAGCTGTTCGGTGTTCAGTCTATATCCATTACCTCATCCCAATCGCCATCCCACATAGTGTGTTGCAGTTTTAGCCCTGACTCATATCCATATCAGGGTCAGAAGATCATGGGTTGAAACCAAACTCTAGAGACTTGGTTTAATTGAAGCTGACACACTCTGTGCAGTGCTGATGGAGAGCCACACTGTCAGAGAGGTCAGTGCTGAGGGAATGCTGTTTAGCTGTCAGAGTGAAATGTCCCATTGTGTGCCCCATCAGAAGGTGCGGTATTCCCTGCCCAATTGGCAGAGGAGCAGGGTGGGTTTTTTTCTGGTGTTGTGGCCAGTATTTATCCCTTAACCATCAACTAATCCATTGTGGTGTTGTGATAGTTACATAATTAGAGTAAATTGGCTGCCTCGTTGCTTCAGAATTACCTCATTCAGTGTAAAGCATTTTGGTTATCCTGCGATTGCTACCTTTATTTAGTCTTTTAAAATGCGTTTAGAAGTTTCATAGGTATAGAGGGCCAAACACGGGCAATCGGGTGTAACTTTGGGGTTTTTAAAAAAAGTGGCATGGACAAATTGAGCTGAAGGGCCTGTTCCCTCTATGACTGTGACTCATGAAAAGTGTCTTTATTTGATCCTGTAAGAAGTCTCTCAACACCAGGTTAAAATCCAACAAGTTTATTTGGAATTTCGAGCTTTTGAACGCTGCTCTACTCACCTGATGAAAGGGCAGTGCTCCAAAAATTTGTGCTACCAAATAAATTTTTTGGATTTTAACCTAGTATTGAGACTGCTTACTGTGCCCACCCCAATCCAACACTGGCCTCTCCATGTCATTTTGACCATGGAACGTCATCTCAACCTGATCTCTTTATTCAACGTCCACTCCTATCTGCAGTGTAAACGGTTAGTTGGAGGTTAGAAGCAGAGCCCTGGGGAGATAGATTGGCCCTTTACAGAACCTCAGCTGTAATCAATAAATGAACTCAGCCTGGGTTCTGCATTCACCCTGTATCCACTGATTATTTTGCAGTAATTGAACACATTATAGATGATTTGCTTTTGACAGGAGGGTTAATTGTCATGCTGCTACCTGGCATTTTGAGACTGTCTATTGATCCTTTGTCTCCTCACCAACAGATAAGATGAACAAGGAGTCCGTTAAGTGCATCCAGAGAAGTATCTTTACCATCTGCCTGGATGCTCCAGTGCCAAAGGTGTCAGATGAACTCTATATGAGCCGTGTAATGGAACAGATGCTGCATGGGGGTGGCAGCCGGTGGAACAGCGGAAACAGGTGGTTTGACAAAACCCTGCAGGTGAGTGTGAAAAGGGAGCACACAGGCCAGGCACCGACCAATCGGGTCAAACCCATTCAAACAGAATTTACACACTTGCTTCTTTGAGAAGAAGTAGGTATGTTTTACTTTTTGGATGTGGAGCTGCCAGCATTGGACTGGGGTCAGCACAGTAAGAAATCTCACAACATCAGGTTAAAGTCCAACAGATTTATTTGGTAGCACAAGCTTTTGGAGCACTGCCCCTTTCACTCACCTGATGAAGGGGCAGCACTTATAAAGCTCGTGCTTCCAAATAAACCTGTTGGAATTTTAACCTGGGTTGAGAGACTAATTACTGTTTCTTTTTGGAGGTATGTGTTGTACGTATATGTGGCACCAGGTGTAAGCATACACAAGAATGTGTGTCTGGGAGTGTGTATATCTGGGAAGTCCGTTAGGATCAGTGTGTATCTGGAGGAGCAGCAGGGGAGGATGCTGGATTTATTCAATGTGAGAGGTTTAAAAACTGCCAAATTTCAAACTTTATTTTCCCAGTTTAAAAGCTCCTTTTATTGTTTTCTCAGATCTTCCCGCTCCTTTCCTGGACACAGGCAGTATGCTCAGACCCACCTGTTAGATATCAGGTATCAGCCCAAAGAACCTCTTTCCCCCTCCTCCTCCAGCTTCCAAACCATCCATTGGTTAGCTCTGCTTCCACACCGAGTGTCTGTCACGACCATTCCCCGTACGAGAGAGCATGCTATCTTGGATCTGGTACTATGTAATGAGGCAGGTAGAATTAGTGATATTCACGTGAGGGATCCTCTAGGGGCGAGTGATCATAATATGGTAGAATTTATGATGCAGATGGAGGATGAGGTAGTAGCGTCCCAGACCTGTGTACTATGTTTGAACAGAGGGGACTATGATAGGATGAGAGAGGAATTGGCGACTGTGGATTGGAGGAGTGCGCTGGTTGGTAGGACGGCTGAGAAACAGTGGGGGATTTTTACAGATCTTTTTCAGTACTCAGCAAAAATATATTCCAATGATGAAGCAGGAATGTAGGAGAAGGGAAAATCAGCCATGGTTCTTCAGGGAAATTAAGGAGAGTATTAAATCAAAAGCTGAGGCATTCAGAATGGCTAAAATAATGGGCGATCGGAGGATTGGGAAAGTTTTAAACAACAGCAGAGAGTGACTAAAAAGGAAAGATGGAATATGAGGCTAAACTAGCTCAAAATATCAAAAAGTTCAGGAAATGTTTTTATAAATATAATAAAGAATAGGAGGATGGCCAAGGATATGGCGGAGACCTTGAATAGGTCTTTTGTCGGTCTTTACGGAGGAGGACGTAAATAGCTTGCCCGAAATTAAGGATAAAAGGGTGATAGGAGATGAGGTCCTTGATGAGATTTCAGTCACTAGAGAGGTGGTGCTTGATAGGCTAACAGGGTTGAGGGCAGATAAGTCCCCGGGACTGGATGGAATGCATCCCAGGATCCTCAAAGAAATGGCAAAGGTGATAGCAGATGCCCTAGTAATTATCTTTCAGAATTCGCTGGATTCCAGGAAAGTGCCGGAAGATTGGAAAACAGCTAATGTTACACCACTGTTTAAAAAAGGAAGCAGACAGAAGGCAGGGAATTGTAGGCCGGTTAGTTTAACGTCTGTAGTTGGAAAAATGCTTGAATCTGTCATCAAAGCAGAAATAACGAGGCACCTGGATATGAACAGTTTGATCAGGCAGACGCAGCATGGATTTGTTAAGGAGAAGTCATGCTTAACAAATTTATTGAAGTTCTACGAGGAAGTGACTAGTGCAGTAGACAGAGGGGAACCGGTAGGTGTGATGCTTTTGGATTTCCAAAAGGCATTTGATAAAGTGCCTCACAAAAGATTGCTGCAGAAGGTTAAGGTGCAGGGAGTTGGGGGTAGGGTGTTAGACTGGATAGAGGATGCGTTGTCTAATAGGAAGCAGAGAATAGGTATTAATGGGTGCTATTCTGATTGGCAGCTGGTGACTAGTGGAGTGCCGCAGGGTTCGGTGCTGGGGCCTCAACTATTTACCATTTACATAGATGATCTGGAGGAAGGGGCTGAGTGCAGGGTGATGAAATTTGCTGATGACACGAAGATGAGCGTCAAAGCAAATTGCGTAGAGGGTGTGGAAAGCCTGCAGAGGGATCTGGATACATTGAGTGGGTGAGAACCTGGCAGATGGAGTATGTTAGCAAGTGTGAGGTTATCCACTTTGGTAGGAATAATGGTAGGAAGGATTATTATTTAAATGGCAAAAAGCTGCAGCATGCGACGATGCAGAGGGACCTTGTGCATGAATTACAAAAACCCAGTCTGCAGGTGCAGCAGGTGATTAAGAAGGCGAATGCAATGTTGGCCTTTATAGCGAGGGGGATAGAATATAAAAGTAGGGAGGTTCTGTTACAGCTGTATAGGGTACTGGTGACGCCGCAGCTGGAGTACTGTGTGCAGTTTTGGTTGCCGCATTCAAGGAAGGAATATTGGCCTTGGAGGGGGTGCAGAGAAGGTTCACTCGGCTGATACCAGAGATGAGGGCATTGGATTATGAGGAGAGACTGAATAGATTAGATTTGTATTCTTTGGAGTTTAGAAGGCTGAGAGGGGATGTTATAGAAACATATAAGGTAGTGAAGGGAATGGATAGGATAGAGGTTGAGAGACTCTTCCTGCTCAGCAAAGGTACCAGGACTAGAGGACACAGCCTCAAGATTAGGGGAAGGCGTGGTTCAGATCAGAATTGCGGAGGAGTTTTTTCACGCAAAGAGTGGTGAATCTTTGGAATTCTCTGCCTGATGAGATGGTGGAGGCTTCCTTGCTGAATATGTTCAAGTCAAGAGTGGATAGGTTTTTGACTGACAAGGGAATTAAGGATTACGGGGAGAAAGAGGGAAAGTGGTACTGAACCACTACAGATCAGCCATGATCTTATTGAATGGTGGGGCAGGCTCGAGGGGCTGGATGGCCTTCTCCTGCTCCTATTTCTTATGTTCTTACCCTGATTCTGCCTCAGCATTAACTCACTGTGCCCCAACTCCAGCACACGTTCCATTTTATCGTGGTTCTGTCTGTCCCAGTGTCTGACTAAACCAAACACTTTTCATTTCTTTTAAAAACTCTGGAGGAATCCTCGGGTTGGACAAAGATCCATAGACATCCGTCACTCTCCGCTGCCTTATCCGTGTCAGGCTGTTTGACCATGTGAACTGCTGCACCCCAGCTTGATCCCGTCTTGAACCGACAGCAGTTTCCAATAACGGTTACTGATCAAGAGAAGAGAACCAGAGTTAATTTCATGCACAACACCCACTGTCGTGTTAACCAAACAGGAATTACTGAAACCAATTGAATCTGCATCACTGCCCCAATGAAAATAACTAACCAACTAATTCCTTTCTGGGCTTCTTCTCCAGTTTGTTATCGGAGAGGATGGATCTTGTGGCTTGGTTTATGAGCATTCTCCATCAGAAGGCCCTCCCATCATGGCCTTGTTGGACCATGTCTTTGAATACTGGTAAGAATCTCGATTTCTCTCTCGTTCATTCGCAGGGTGGGAGTGTCAGTGGTGGGGCCAGTGTTTATTGCCTGTCCCAAATTACCTTGAAACAGTTTGTTAATTCCAATAATTGCCTGAGAGGGTCTAAAGCCAGACTGAGCTTTCAAGGTGCAGACTCTCAATTCCCCCTCAACACCCAATGTGACACCTTTTTTACAGTGTAGTAATGAAACCCTAACACTTCCATTGGAGACAGCTGTACTTTACCAACCTGAAACATCTTCTCAATCACAACACAATGAGCCAGTTACCTTCCTGGCAGGGGTGAAACCGTGATCCAGCCGGTGATGAAGCCAGTCCATTAAACAGGATTGGGAGGGGCGAAGAGAGGAGAACACCTGCAGTGGTGATTTATCCAGGCTAAGATAAAGGATCAGGTTAGCCAGTAAGATTAAACTGAAGCTTTACCTGAAGCAAATTTTTCAAAGCCATCTCAATCTTTTGGCTAAAATGAAGCATCAGATCCAGCCTAGGATGGGGTCGCCGCTGCATCGTGTCAGCGTGGATTGTGTTTCTTTTGTACAGACCACGAATTGGATTCAAGTGGAACTTGAACTTGGTTTGGAGCAAGCAAGGATTAGATATGGGTTTGTCTGCTATGCCCGGAGCACAGAAATTTGCCTGTTGTGGCATGGGAGTTTGCCTAGTGTGTCACAGGCCTAGAGGTTTGCAAGGATGGAGGAAAACATTTTTAAAAACAGATATTCTTTTTGTGCGCTTTCTTTTCAGGCAAAAATAAAACTGAAGACACAGAAATAAGTTGCCCACGTTCAGAACTCCCATCCTGAATCAACCATCTTCTAATACCCCTAATGTTTCACTGGAAGCATTCTTTTTAATGAAACAATCTGATAACTGATGGTTGTATCACAGAAGCAGGAGGAGGCCATTCAGCCTTTCGAGCCTGTGACTAATGCACGAGGACATCAAGATCTTGCTGATTGTCCACCCCTCTCAATTTGCACCCATTCAATAATCTGTCTTCCTATTATTGCTACCAAAGTGGATAACCTCACATTTATCCACATTATACTGCATCTGCCATGCAGATGCCCACACATTCACCCTGTCCAAATCATGCTGAAACACCCTCCCACCACCCAACTTTGTATCGATTGCAAATTTGGAGATAATATATTCAGATCCCTCTTCGAAATCATCAATATATAATGTAAACATTCGGAGTCCTAACCCAGATCCCTGCAGAACCCCATTAATCACTGCCTGGCCAATTAGTAAAAGGCCCATTTTATGCCAACTCTTTGCTTCCTATCTGCTAATCAGTTTGCTTTAACTTTACACAGTAATCTGTTATATGAGACTTTGTCGATGCCTTTTGAAAATTTAAATAAATCACATCCATTGGCTCTCCTCAGGCAACTCTACTAGTTACAACCTCAAAAAATTCCAATAGGTTCATCAAGATAGATTTCCCTTCAGTGAATCCGTGCTGGCTTTGTCTGATTATCCCACTGCCTTTCAAATCTGAGTTATGAAATCCTTGATAATGGACACTGGCAGCGTCCCCAGCAGTGACGTTAGGCTCACTGCTCTATAGTTCCCTGTTTTCTCTCTACCTCTCTTTTTGAATAGTGGGCTTACATTAGCTACCCTCCAATCCAGAGTCCAAAGTATTTTGGAAAATAATCACAATGGATTTACTATTTTCAGGGCCACTTCCTTGAGTCCTCTGAATGAAGACCTGGAGATTTATCCATCTTCAATCCCATCAATTTCCCCAAAAACATTTCTTTACTAATGCTGATTTCCTTCAGCACATGACGAAAACATGTTTCTCTCAGAACATTTTGTACATTATTCATGTCTTCTTCCTTTACAAAGGCACGCTGAGAATGTGGGACCAGTTGGGATAAACGGTCTGTTTCTGTATTGTTGACTTTGTAAATCCCTAAATAAACGTCCATTCGGTCTCTTCTGTTTCAGCAAGAGCTCGGAGATGGTTCGTTCTCCGATGATTCCACTGGCCATGCCCCGGAAACTCCGTTTCAACATCACTCCTGACGTAAAGAGAGACATTGAAAAAGCAAAACAGAACCTCAACATGTGAGAGCTTTCTCTTTATTCAGTCTCAGCCTATGAGTGTTGCTGGCTGGGTCAGCATTTATTGCCCTTGAGAAGGTGGTGGTGAGCTGTCTTCTTGAACCGCTGCAGTCCCTGAGTGTAGGTATATCCTCAATGCTGTTAGGGAGGAAGTTCCAGGATTCTGACCTTGTGACTGAAGGAATGGGAGATACTTGTACATGTATTGGTGAGACACACTTATCATTGTTTCCAATCTTAACTCAGCTTAATCTGAGGAAGGATATTCTTGCTGCAGAGAGTGTGCAACAGAATTCACTAGACCAATCTTTGAAATGAGTGGGCTTTCCTGTGAGTTATGGTGAGGAGAATTGATTTATATGCTGCAAAGTTTAGAAGCACAAGAAGCAGTCTCGTAGATGCTGAGGTTCTTTTTCCCCCGAGCTGCAGAGTCTGAAAGATGGGCACTGGTGTAGGATAAGAGAGTGGCTGTTTAGGCCTGAGATGAGAGGGAGCTTCATTGAAGTGGGTGGAGAATCTTTGGAATCTCTACCTCAGAGTTACGGAGGCTCAGTTTTTGGACATTAGGGATATTAAGGAATATGGAGAAAGCACAAGGAAGTGGAGTTTGGCAGAAGATCGGCCAGGATTGTATTGAATGGCCAAGCAGGCTAAAGGGGCCAAATGGTCTTTAATTGCTCCTAGTTCTCTCATGGTCTTTTTCCCGTATTTAACCCAGAGAGTTGGATGTGATCACTTGGAGGAAATCCTGCTGGCTGTTTCTCTGGTGATTTGATGTGATATATTGGAACAGGTCTAATCCCTCACACCAACTCCTGTCTCTCTTCTTCCCCAAGCACAGCAGCTGTGGGGGGGAGTCGGGTTAGCGATGTGCGATGTCACTGTAGTTTGCCTCAGTGATCCCAGGCTGTAGAGGCAGGGAGGGGGTTTCAGCCTCGTATTGCTGTCTAATGACCCCATTTGGAAAGTGTGTGCATGTCCAGCGAAAGCACCACTGCAATGCCTCCTGCAGTTCAATAACCCACAGGCAGGTATGGTCTGAGCTCGTGCATATACAGGAAGACTAACGAGTGAACTTGTATGCTGACACAAGTTGATGAGTTTGTAGGAGAGCGAGGAGGTTAGGGTTGATGCTGGGTTGACAATTCTGACGTTAATGATTATCTTTCGTTCTTCCTAGGATGGTGCGTGATGTGGATATCAAATGCTTCACATTCTCACACTTTGGCAAAGATTTGGTGAAGTCCTGGAAGCTGAGTCCAGACGCCTTTATCCAGCTCTCCCTGCAACTAGCTTACCACAGGTATTAAAAACTGTCACTCACACACATCTCATTCAGTTATCTCTCATGTATGTAGATTCATACAGCACAGAGGAAGGCTATTTGACCATTGAGCCAATGCCAGCTCTCTGAAAGAACGACCCAGGTATCTCTGACCGTTCCCAAGTTATTCTGCAAATTTCCCTTCTAAATAGATACGAAATTGGCTTGACATCAGAAAGTGGCTGTGGAGAGTTAGAATCGTAGAAACCCTACAGTGCAGAAAGAGGCCATTTGGCCCATTGAGTCTGCACTGATCACAATCCCACCCAGGCCCTACTCCCATATCCCTACATATTTACTGGCTAACCCTACTAACCTATGCATCTCAGGACTCTAAGGGGCAATTTTCATAGCCATTTAAGGGCCAATCAACCTAACCCGCACATCTTTGGGCTGTGGGAGGAAACTGGAGAACCAGAGGAAACCCAGGAGAATGTGCAAACTCCGTACAGACAGTGACCCAAGCCAGGAATCGAACCCAGGTCCTTAGAACATAGAACATTACAGCACAGAACAGGCCCTTCGGCCTTCGATGTTGCGCCGACCAATATAAAAAGCAATGCCCCTCCAAACTAAACCATTCCCTTCTCTTCATATACTTATCAACTAACCTCTTAAACGCCACCAAACTTGGCGCATCTACAACTGCTGCAGGCAGGGCATTCCACTCCCGAAACACCCTTTGGGTAAAGAACCTGCCTCTGATATCCGTCCTATAACTATCACCCCTTAATTTAAAGCTGTGTCCCCTCGTGCTAGCTTTTTCCATCCTAGGAAAAAGGCTATCACTGTCCACCCTATCTAAACCTCTAATCATCTTATATGTTTAGATCAGGTCCCCTCTTAGCTGCCTCCTTTCTAACGAAAACAACCTCAAATCCCTCAGCCTCTCCTCATAAGACCTGCCCTCCATACCAGCAACATCCTGGTAAACCTCCTCTGTACCCTCTCCAATGCCTCCACATCTTTCTTATAATGTGGGGACCAGAACTGCACACAATACTCCAAGTGCGGCCGCACTAGAGTGTTGTACAGTTGCAACATGACGTTGCGGCTCCGAAATTCAATCCCTCTACCAATAAAAGCCAAGACTCCATATGCCTTCCTAACAACCTTCTCGACCTGACTGCCTACTTTCAGGGATCTATGCACATACACACCAAGATCCCTCTGTTCATCTAGACTACTAAGAATCCTACCATTTGCCCTATACTCTACACAGTTATTATTTCTGCCATAGTGCATTACCTCACACTTTTCCACATTAAACTCCATTTGCCACCTCTCGGCCCAGCTCTGCCACTTGTCCAAGTCTCTCTGCAAACTATAACACCCCTCTTCACTATCTACCACTCCTCCGACTTTGGTGTCATCCGCAAATTTACTAATCCAGCCTTCAATACCCTCATCCAGATCATTTATAAAAATTACAAACAGCCGGGGCCCCAAAACAGACCCCTGAGGTACACCACTTGTCACCGAACTCCAAGATGAATATCTCCCATCAACCACCACCCTCTGTCTTCTATCTGCTAGCCAATTCCTAACCCAATTAGCTAAATCACCCTCTATCCCATACATCTGCATTTTCTTCAGAAGTCTTCCATGGGCCACCTTATCAAACGCCTTACTAAAGTCCATATATACCACATCACCCGCCTTACCCCCATCCACCTCCTTAGTCACTTTTTCAAAAAACTCAATGAGGTTAGTAAGGCACGACCTACCCTTCACAAAACCATGCTGACTCTCTCCAATCAATTCATTACTCTCTAAATAACTATAAATCCTATCCCTAATTATTCTCTCCAACACTTTGCCCACCACAGAAGTAAGACTCACTGGCCTATAATTCCCTGGAAGTTCTCTCTTCCCCTTCTTGAACAACGGGACCACATTCGCTATCCTCCAGTCCTCCGGAACCACACCCGTAACCAACGACGACCTGAAGATCAGAGCCAGAGGCTCTGCAATCTCCTCTCTTGCCTTCCAGAGAATCCTAGGGTAAATCCCGTCCGGCCCAGGGGACTTATCCCACTTCAAACCCTCGAGAATATCTAGCACATCCTCCCTATCTACTTCGATACCTTCCAGTTTGCTACCCTGTACCTCAGTGTTCTCCATAACTACATTTACATCACCCTGCGTGAATACCGAAGAGAAATATTTATTCAGTACCTCTCCAATCTCCTCAGGCTCCACGCCCAACTTCCCACTGCTGTCTATGACTGGCCCTAATCTTGCCCTAACCAATCTTCTATTCTTAACATATCTAAGGAAAGCTTTAGGATTCTCCTTAATCCTATCAGCCAAAGTCTTCTCGTGTCCTCTCTTAGCTCTTCTCAATTCACTCTTTAGCTCCCTCCTGGCTAATCTATAGCTATCCATTGCACTAACCGAGCCTTCAATCCGCATCCTGACATAAGCCTCCTTTTTCCTTTTAACCAGCAAATCAACTTTTTTCGTACACCAAGGTTCTCTTACTCGACCATTTCCTCCTCGCCTGACAGGGACATACTTATCAAGGACTCGCAGCAGCTGCTCCTTGAATAAGCACCACATTCCAGATGTTCCCAGTCCCTGTAGTTTCCTAGTCCAATCTATGCACCCTAATTCGCTCCTGATGGCCTCATAATTACCCTTCCCCCAGCTATAACTACTGCCCCCAGCTTCATGCCTATCCCTATCCATCACTAAGGTGAACGTAACCGAATTGTGGTCACTATCACCAAAACGTTCACTAACTTCCAAGCCTAACACCTGGTCTGGCTCATTGCCCAGCACCAAATCCAATGTAGCCTCACCTCTAGTTGGCCTATCTACATACTGAGTCAAAAACCCTTCCTGCACACTTTGTATGAAAACTGACCCCTCTAACGAGCTAGAGCTATAGCTATTCCAATCAATATTAGTAAAGTTAAAGTCCCCCATAACAATTACCCTCTTACTTTCACTCCTGACCAGAATTGACTTGGCAATCCTTTCCTCAACCTCTCTAGAACTTTTAGGAGGTCTATAAAAGACTCCCAACAGGGTGACCTCTCCTTTCCTGTTTCTAGTCCTTGGAGTTGTGAAGAAGCAGTGCTGATCCCTGTGCTACTATGCCACTCTTTTCTTAAATTGGAGGCCTGTGACCAGCAGGGTGCCTCAGGGATTGGTGCTATTATTTGTCATTTATATTAATGTATTAATGATTAATTATATTAATGATTTATAATATTGGATGAGAATTTAATCAGCATAGTTAGTGAGTTTGCAGATGACACTAAGATTGCTGATACAGTGGACAGTGAAGAAAGTTATCTCAGATTGCAACTGGATCTGGATCAATTGAGCCAGTGGGTTGACAAATGGCAGATGGAATTTAATTTAGGTAAATGCAATATGATGTATTTTGGTAGATTGAACCAGGGCAGGACTTGCTCAGTTAATGGTAGGGTGTTAGAGAGAGATATAGAACAAAGACCTAGAGGTACAGGTTCATAGCTCCTAGCAAGTGGAATCACAGATGGATAGAATGGTGAAGAAGGCATTCTCAGTAAGAGGTCTGGCAACACCAATTTTAAATCCAACTGATTTATTTGATAGTAAATCTGCTAGCTTTCGGCGTTTGTGCCTTCGTCAGTTGAATGAGGTGTGCTGGGAATCAGAACACCTCATTCGCCTGATGAAGGCACAAACGCCGAAAGCTAGCAGATTTACTATCAAATAAATCAGTTGGATTTAAAATTGGTGTTGCCAGACCTCTTACTGAAGAAGGTATTCGGCATGCTTGGTTTCATTGCTCAGAACTTTGAATACCGGAGTTGGAACGTCTTGTTGAAATTGTACAAGATATTAGTAAGGCCACACATAATATTGTGTACGGTTCTAGTCACCCTGTTATAGAAAGGATATTATTAAATTAGAGTGTAGAAAAAATTTACTAGGATGTTACTGGGACTTGATAGTTTGAGTTATAAGGAGAGACTGAATAGACGTTCCTCCCTGGAGTGTAGGAGACTTGGGGGTGATCTTACAGAGGTCTATAAAATAATGAGGGTCATCGATTAGCGAGTTAATCAATATATTTTCCCAAAGATAGGGGAGTCCGAAACTAGAGGACATAGGTTTAAGGTGAGAGGGGAGAGATACAAAAAGATCCAGAAGGGCAATTTTCTCAGAGTGTTGAGTGTTTGGAACAAGCTGCCAGAGATAGTAGTCGAGACGGGTACAATTTTGACTTTTAAAAAGCATTTAGATAGTTATATGGGTAAGATAGATGTAGAGGGATATGGGCCAAACATGGGCAATTGAGACTAGCTTAGTGGTAAAAACTGGATGGCAAGCACATGTTTGGCAGAAGGACCTGTTTCCATGCTGTAAACTTCTGACTCTTAAGTATTTGTTTCAATTCCTTAATGAAAATTAGGCAGCACATTCCAGATCACAACTCACTATAAATGAAAATAAAATGCTGTTCTGGTGTAGCTGGTCACCTTAAATCATCTCTAGTTACTGACAGTGGAAGCAGTTTCTCCTTATTTAACTCGGTCAAAACCCCCTCATCATTTTCAAGTTTTATTAAGTTGTCCTCAACAACAACCACCACCTCCTCTGTCCAGAGAAGAACAATCCCCAGTCTCCCCAGTTCCTGGTGTCACTTGAATAAATGTCACTACTTCCTCCTTCTCCCTTCCCACAACCAGAGAACAGGAATTGTGCGCAGATACTCAGCGCACACACACTGCCTCCACCCCGCTTCATAGGGAGAGCTCTGGGGAAGGTTGGATAAAGGACTCTCCCACCCCCCACTGACAGGGAGAGCTGTGGGGAAGATTGGATAAAGGGATCCCCTCCTTTACAGGGAGAGCTGTGGGGGTAGGTTGGATAAAGGGATCCCCTCCTTTACAGGGAGAGCTGTGGGGGGAGGTTGGATAAAGGAAAGTCATCGTTACTGCAGGAGTAGTTGTTGATTTCCACCCACCCCACCCCCCACTGCACATAAGCAGATCATGAACAGGAATACCCCCCACACCCCTCACCATTTTGTTGTGTTTGTGTCCCTCATCAGGATTTATGGAGAGTCATGTGCGACGTATGAGAGTGCCTCCTTGCGGATGTTCCATCTTGGACGCACGGACACGATCCGCTCAGCGACCATCGAATCCTTGGCCTTTGTCCGTGCCATGGATAATCAGCAGCTGCAGGTAGCCGAACCTCAAACATCAGCTCTCTGGGATCGAGCTGCATTCACTGGGAAACTGCCAGATGACAGGTGTTGGGATCAGGAAGAGTTTTGAAGAAGCCTTGCTGGGGAGAAACTGACATGGATTTTAAATAATTGGCAGAAGATACAGAGTGATGTTGAGATTTATTTTTCTCCAATTGTGGTTGGGAATCCATTACCTGTAAGGACAGTCAAAACTTTCCCTTAATTAGCTGTTTTCCTATAGATCAACATTTATAACATACATAAATAATTTGGAGGAAAATGTAACTGGATTGATTATAAGTTTGAGGATGACACAAAGGTTGGTAGATTTGAGGATAATGATGAGGATACAGCAGGATATAGATCAGTTGGAGACTTGGGCAGAGAGATGGCAGATGGAGTTTAATCAAATGTAAGGTAATACATTTTGGAAGGTCTAATACAGAGAGGAAATATACAGTAAATGGCAGAATCCTTAAGAGTATTGATAGGCAGAGGGATCTGGGTGTACAGGTCACTGAAAGTGGCAGCATAGGTGGAAAAGATAGTCAAGAAGGCATACGGCATGCTTGTCTTCATTGGCCAGGGTACTGAGTTTAAAAATTGATAAATCATGTTACAGCTTTATGGAACCTTTGTTAGACTGCACTTGGAATATAGTGTTCAATTCTGGTCACCACACTACCAGAAGGATGTGGAGGCTTTGGAGAGGGTACAGAAAAAATTTAGCAGGATGCTGCATGGTATGGAGGGCATTAGCTATGAGAAGTGGTTGAAGAAACTTGATTTGTTCTCATTGGTTGAGGGCTGACCTGATAGAAGTCTACAAGATTGAGAGGCATGGACAGAGTGGATAGTCAGAAGCTTTTTCTGGGGTGGAAGAGTCAATTACTAGGGGGCACAGGTTTAAGGTGCCAGGGGCAAGATTTAAAACAGATGAACGAGGCAGATTTTTTACACAATGCCTAGAACTTGTTGCTGGGGAGGTTTTAAGGGGCATCTTGACAACTAAATGAATAGGACGGGATTAGAGAGATATGGTTCCCAGAAGGATAGGGAATTTTAGTTAAGTCAGGCAGCATAGTCAGTGCAGGCTTGGAGGGTCAAAGGGTCTGTTTCTGGGCTGTAATTTTCTTTACTATATATATTGTTGTGCTTCCCCTCCACACTCGTGAGATGGGGCCTGGAATTATATGATATTAAAGGTGCTATATGAATGCACGATAGTATTTGCAGCAGTCAGCCAGGAACTGTCAATTAAGTGTGACGTTTTTTTCCCTCTGCTGTTTCTGACAGCCCTGATCTCTCAGCTTCAGTCAGTTCCAGTTCACGTGCACCTTTAGCTGTAAGTTTAAACGGAAAAAGTATGAGGTGATATACTCTGGAAGGAGTAATTGACAAGAAAGTAATCAATGGTAGGAAGTTCTGTGGAACAAAGGGACCTTGTTATGTTTGTCCACAGATCTCTGAAAGCAGGAAGGGCATGTTAGTAGGGTGGTGATAAAAGCACATGGGACACTTTGTCAATTGAGGCATAGATTACAAAAGCAAGGGAGTCATGTTGGAGTTGTATAGAACTTCGGTGAGGCCACAACTGGAGCAGTGTGCAGTTCTGGCTGCCACATTATAGGAAGGATGTGATTGCACTGGAGGGGGTGCAGAGGAGATTCACCAGGATGCTGCTGGGCATGGAACATTGAAGTTATGAAGAGAGGTTGGATAGGCTTGGGTTGTTTTCGTTGGAGCAGAGACTGAGGGGTGACTTGGTTGAGGTCTACAAGATTGAGGGACATGGACAAGGAGCAGCTTTCCCCTCAGTTCAAGGGTCTATCATGAGGGGATATAGATTCAAGGTGAGGGTCAGGAGGTTTAGGGGGGATGTGAAGAAAAATCTTTTTGCCCAGAGAATGGTGACAGTGTGGAATGCGCTGCCTGAGAGGGTGGTGAAGGCGAGATGCCTCGCATCCTTTAACAAGTACCTGGATGAGCACTTGACACCCAATAACATTCAGGGCTATGGCTCAAGTGCTGGTGAATAGGCTTCGGTGAAAGGTCAGGTATTCCTTGCATGTTGGCACAGACTTGATGGGCTGAAGAGACTCTCTGATTCTAAGTTGTTTTGTTTTGGTTCTGTTTAGAATCAGGAAAAAGTGGCATTGCTGAAAAAAGCTGTTGCAGGGCACACAAGCTATACAGACATGGTGAGTGAATTTACAGCCTGTTATTCCTCCCAAACCCCTCACCCAGCTCTGAACTCTAGAACCTCGGCTGCATTCGGAATTGTAATCCCGTTCTTCTATTTGGGAAGAGCATTTCAAATTGTTTTCTCTGTGGAACAGGAAACTTGAGAATTTAACATCTCTGGGTGGGAGGGAGCTATGTGAGGGTAGGATTGGTTGGGGGTTAGGGCAATGCTAAGTGGTGGCAGGGTACCATTCTGTTCATGCCCGTTTGTTCTTCCAGGCAGTAAAAGGCCAAGCCATCGATAGACACCTCCTGGGTCTGAAACTTCAGGCCATTGAGGATCTAGTTCGAATCCCAGAGATCTTCATGGACACATCCTATGCAGTTGCTTTTCATTTCAATCTATCGACCAGTCAGGTAATGCATTCACTTCCCTCATTTAGTCAGCTGAAGACCATCCTCTCCTCCCAAGGGCTGGTAAAATCCTCATTGCAACTGTGCCCACTGGCAGTTGGAGAACTGACGGGTGATTTTTTTCCCACCTTCTCTTGGATCAGAATTTTCCACTCGAGGGATTAATATAGCAGCTTTCCCAACTGCAGGATGACTCTGTAGCAGTGATTGTGTGTATGTGGGGGGACCAGGGTTGGGTTGGGTTGGGAGGAATAGAGAATATCTGGAGGATTTCATAGGGTTGAGGGGGCAGTGAAATGAATTTTGAGCAGCATTAGTGGCAGCACAGTGGTTTCTCGCAGGCCAGGGACACTGATTCAATCCCGGGCTTGGGTCACTGTCTATGTGGAGTCTGCATGTTCTCCCTGTGTCTGTGTGGGTTTCCTCCCACAGTCCAAAGCTTGTGTGAGTTAGGTTGTTTGGCCGTGTTAAATTGACCCTTAGTGTCAGGGGGATTAGTAGGATAAATCTGTGGGGTTATGGGATAAGGCCAGGGTGAGATTGTTATTGATGTAGACCCAATGGGCTAAATACCTCCTCCTGCACTGCAGGGATTCTAAGATTCGGGGTGAAGTGAAGTAGTTTCTGGGGGCTCCCAGTCCTTCTGTCTTCTCTACACACCTGTCTCTCCTTTTGAAGAGGAACGTTGTAACACTAGGATGTGCTCTCTTTAGGTTCCTGCTAAAACTGACTGCCTCTTGTGCTTTGGACCTGTCGTGCCTGATGGTTACGGTGTGTGTTACAACCCTATGGATACCCACATCAACTTTGCTGTGTCTGCTTTCAACAGCTGCGCAGAGACCAATGCCGCTAAACTCACTCACTACCTAGAGCAGGCTTTGATCGATATGAGGGACCTGCTCTCTCTTTCTCCCAGTTCAAAGTTGTGAAGCAGCCAGATAACAGATGAACCAAAAAAAATCCCAGCACAGAATCGGCACTGCAGGGTGTTCACCAAACATTAACCTGAACAAATTATCTAAAAGAATCTGAAGAGTTTATATATTTTTTTAAAAATGTTCTTAAGATAATTATCAATGATATTCATTTTTAGAAGAGGAGTGTTTGTTTAATGGAGATTATATTCCAGCAAGAGGGGCTTGCTTCCCCTGCTCAGAGGGTGTACTCGTGGTCTGTAATTCTGGGTGAGTTCCTTACAGACTGGTCCATTCTGATGCCTCAAGAAGTTGTGAACCAGGAGTCAGTTGAGCAGGTGATCATTAGAAAGTTTGGTTGATTTTTCTGTTGCAGGTTCACCCCCTGATGTTACTGTTGTCACAATATTAATCACTCCGGATAAGATTATAGTTCAGGGGTAAGTCCTAAGGATATTGGAATGTGGATTTAGAAGCAGGAATTGACGTTTTGGCTCTTCGAGCCTGTTCCGCTATTTCAGCTGATCTGGTGTGATCCCAATTTCACTTTCCTGTCTGCTGGGGTTCAAATATTACTTAACTAAAAATATTGCTCTGAATACTTTGATAAAACAATTTATTGATACTTATAAATCATTGAGCTGGAAAAAATTGGATACTGAAAATTAAGGTGACTGGATAGGTTGACACTGGGAGAATGAGAGTCCCTACGCACACCCCAGAGTGTGAAAAAATGCTTCCATTGTCTGAGCATAGCTCCAGCAACACTCAAAGCTTGACACGAATGTGGGCAAAGCAGCCCATTTGATTTGGAACCCATCCACTACTTAATGTGTACAAGTTGCACTGAAGCAATGTGCTACAGCTCCTTTTATAGCACTTTTTTTAAAAATCATTCATGGGATGTGTTTGTTACTGGCTGGGCTAGCATTTTAATCCCATCCCTTAGGGTAGAATCAGCTATATTGCTGTGGGTCGATCAGATGAAATTCAAGAGATAAAACAGAAAAGTGCTGGAAAATCTCAGCTCTGTAGCGAGAAAATAGAGCCAATATTTCAAGTCTGGATGACCTTTCATCACAGCACACATCCAGCATCTGCAGTATTTTGTGCTTAAGATTCAAGAGGTAATTGCTAAATTAACAGGAATTGGTGCTGAACTGACAGGACAGAGCATTGCTGTGCTGAATCAGAACATGGCATTCTTGTTGGTAGCTTTACTCTATCTAACCCTATGCTGAACCAGTCCTGGGAGTGTTTGATGGGGGACAGCGTAAAGGGAGTTTTGCTCTGAATCTAACCCTGTGCTGTACCTCTCCTGAACTGAGTTCCATCATCACACTTAACTAGACACCTTAAATAGAAAAATAAGCACACAGATTTTAAATTGTGTGAATTCTGGGGAATCTCACTGGATTACTAACGCAGTGACGTGACCTTGTCACCAAGAACAAAGAACAACACAGCACAGGAAACAGGGGCCTTTGGCCCAATGAGCCTGTGCCACCACCTCGCAGTTCCCCATAATCCCTGTCCATGAACCATGCCAGACAATACCTGCCCCTAAGTGTTCAGCCTGCATGTTTACAATTCTATGTTAATATTTCTCCAGAATGGATAATTTTGTGAATGTATTCCACTATTGGCCTTGACTTTAATGTAAATATTTCCATTGTAAAAAAAAGCACACATTGTGTAATCTTTGTGAATGACTGTAATAAAACTTTATACACACACAACTTGTCAAAAGGGCAGCATATGTATTAATCTCTCAACTTTCTACATTCAGTAGCAATCAGTTTCTCCCTCCTCCCTTGTTTAAGCTGGGACCTGTACTGTGCTCTTGTACTCACACAAACCTGATTCAAGACAATCTTGAAGGATTTGATAACTAATCTGTGGTTATCTCTGGTTAGTATGGGAAGGGTTTAAAGTACACTCCTTTACCTGCCCATTAAAAACTTGGTTATAGTTCCATCTTTCACCACTATATGGTTCAACACTCCATTTCTAATTGTTTTACAACTCTAGTTGTTTAAGGGGCTTTTCATCCATTTGGGATCTCTCGCAGTATTTACAGCCTGTGAAGTAGTGCAGTTAGTGTTATCGTGTGGGAAATGTGGCAGCTCCCAGGAACAGTAATGACCAGATAATTTTTTTTTATTGATCACAGTTGACAGATGACTATTGACCCCAGGAGAATTCCTCTGTTCTGAAACAATGGCTGGCGCTCTATTATCCAAGAGCAAACCTAGCCCCTGATAAACATCTCTGCTGACAGACAAGAAACAAATACTGCACGTCTGGACCCACGTTGTACTAGCCTGTATCTCTATTGGCTTTAGCTGAGCACTGACTGAAAAGAAGGCAAAGACCACAGGAAACAGTACAACAGGCAAGCATTATATTTCCAGTAAAATACAATTAGAACATTGATTGATGCACATTTCCTTTAAGTTAATTCCTTACAGAAACTTATTCAGCCAGCTTTACACAGTTTAAAACCACCAAATTCCAAACTAGACAACCACTTTCTCTTATCCCAGAGGCACAGTGGGATGTTCAGTGGGTCCACCTACCACTGGGTGAGAAAGTTTCAAGCAGATTGATTATTAAATAAATAAAAATCAGTTTGGATACCTGACCCACCTTAGTTATCAATATTCAATTTTTAAAAAACACATTAATTTAGGAGAGAGGCCACAATTTCTGCTCATTTTATGCCAATGAGGGGTGTTAGTCACAGGGAATGGGATGAGTTTTCATGTTTATACACACCCAGCTCACCTTCAAGCACTTCCAGCTGAGGTAATTTCAGTGCAAGGCAATGAACTTTTAACTCTTGTCCAACAATGTGCTTCGATCAGACTGGCTCAGTGTGACACTTCCATTTCCCAATCCACCTGCTCGGAGACTGATCCCTTTTGGAGCTGATAGATTCATCATTCTCTTTTTACACATGAAAGTGAGCAGAGATTCACTCAATCATGAATCTCAGAAAAGATCACCAATGGAAATTTACTGGAATGATAAATGGATAAAAGCAGACACGTGGAAAGAGATGAGAGAATTTGTGATTAGTTTTAGAAGCAAAAAAGAGATATTATTCCTAAAGTTGTTTAAAATGAAGGATTTGGTCAAATTGATAGGAAGATCAGATTTATGGCATTTGGAAAAAGCATTGGATGAAGATGCCATTTTGTTCTGTACACAGTAAGTTATCTGGAATACATTGCCTGAAAGGGTGATGGAAGAGATTCAGAAGAGTATAGGATTAATAGTAATAGCCTTTACATGATTCCCCTAAGGGGAAATCAGTGAGGTGGGGAGAAGGGGATAGCTTTCAAAGAACCAAATGGACTTCATGCTGTAAGATTCTATGTCACCAGTTCCTTTTAATTTGAGCATTGTTGGCACAAATTAGAAGACTGCATTAGCTTAGTCTATCCCACTCCCTCAGTCAGAGACCCACTCTAACAAACAAATTCTTGTTCCATAATGTTTAACCAAATTTAGGTCTAACCCAGCCTCCCATTGGGTAGAGGGTGAGAATGGAAGAGTGCACTCATTGGAAAGGACCAATTATATTCTGCAGCAGTTTTAAACTGGTTCAGTGTAATCATGTCAATCATAGAGATACCAGTCAGTTTGCACATCCACCCATTGCCCAACACCTTGATTTAAAAGATTCATCAATGGCCTTTTGGCATTAACTATTTCACTAGTCCAGTGAGCTGATCTTGCACAAGTTGGTACAGTGAGCTGTCTGGTTCAAGACTTGTGTGCAGATAGAAATATCAATCCCACTTGTGCATATGGGTGAGATGCTCCAATCTCTTGTGCACACACACACAGATGGAAAATAAATTTGCACATTGTAACTGGGATGCTAATTTTAAGTGATTAAACCACTGCCGTGTACTTGTTTTGAAGTTTACACATTGAAAAGTCAGTGCTCTCAAGTCTGAATTGTGCAGTTGAGAAATCGGCACAAGGCTTTGGGTAACGTGGTACAGACACAGGTTGGACAGATGAGTGGCCAACAATGCCATACAGAATGATTGGTGCCTGCTTCTTACCATGCTTGGGGAAACTGCTCTGGAACTCTGCACACACAGACACTTCATGATTCTGATACACTGGCCAGGATAATCCGAGTATTGTATTCATTGTTGGAAATTATAGGTACAATGTCATCTGAGGTTCACCTGGGACTCGATCCTTTTGCATAACCTCTTCAGCATTGGACATCAAAGCAAATGGATAAAATAAATTTTAAAGACACACATTTACATCATATCTTCAATGTCCTATAGCACTTTCCAGCCAATGAATGACAAATAGGATCAGGGTTTAAGGTCTGATCCCCTCAGTGTTTCAGTGGTGAAGTCAGCCTGGGTTTTATATTCAGGTCTCAAGTGGGACGTGAACCCACAACCTTCTGACTCAGAGTCATGAACACTACCCACATGAGCCATCAACATTTGATAAAGGAGTGCCCATTTGGGACAGGAATTGGCAGCACCTTCTGGAAAGAGACAGTCAGTGTGGAAGAGCCCAACAGCCTAGAGACAGAATAAACGCTGACTAGAACCCACTGGGGAAACCAAAGTAAATTAAAAACATCTTTGTTGCTCCTAAATGACTGCTTCATCCCTGGGTCTGTACACACGCACTCCCCAAAACCTCTGACATACATTCAGCATGAAACACTGACAGAACTGTCATGGACATGAGAGAGAGAGATGATACAACCAGAATCATTGACCTGTGACCTCCTTTGCAACCTCTGCCCCCACAACGGAGATCAAAGTTTACAAATAGCTATAAACAGCATTAAAAGATACTGTGCACCATATAAGGCAATCACATTGTGAACACCACACTAACAGAATACAAGAAGCCAATCTACAAAACCGTGCTACAGCTAGAGGAAGCACTGTTCAAAATAGCCCTTCAATGTGTACCTGAATAGCAATTACTGTTAGATTTACATTGTTTTTTTTCCTCAATTTAAACAAAAACATTTACAGAGATAGCAGAGACATTCCTCACTGGGTAGCGTGAGGAACTAGTTTGGGAGCCAACCAGAACGATCACAGCTTTAAAAAAAAATCTGTCACATCAGACTAGGATGGGTTTTACAAATTCTTTAATGAAAAGTCTGGTCAAGCTCCCTTTTATTCCCTCCCTCTCCATGTCCTGCAACACTGCTCTGTGAAATGACAGGGTTCAACACCACAATTCCGAATTCGTAAAACCTATCCAACAGTGTCCTGGATATTATTTGCTCTGAGCTGAACTCCAAAACATTGAAAAAATTTGCCTGTGTTTAAATTAAGCTTCATCCTGTACATTGTTGTTTTTCTTTTAAAAAATAAAAAAGCTGCAATTGATTGGGCTGTGGCAAAAACACAGTTTTAATACTGATTCCACACCTATAAACATCTGAGCAAACTCCATGTGATATCAGCCAGGCTGTATAGGGTGGAACAGCACTGTGCCACCAGCCAGGCTGTATAGGGTGGAACAGCACTGTGCCACTAGCCAGTACCAAGTCAGCAACAACCGTGACAGGGTTTAGAAAAGGCAGTAGAATGGCTTCAGCGTAGCCTCATTCCCAGAAATACTCAACAACGACAGACACTTCACATAGAGAAACCACTCTGACGAGAGAAAGAGCAGACTGAGCATCTAGCAGAAAGATGAACGTTGGTTAAAAGCTGATGTATGTGTTGTACTTGAGTGTTTTCTCCACTCATTCCAGTTTTTCTCTTATTCCATGAATAGATTTATGCAATGAAGTGCATTGAAGCTGGGAATCCAATTTATAGACAGTCTTTCTGTAAAGGAGACCGGTGCTTTACAGAAAATAAACCAATTCAGCACCAATTGGTATTAGACACCAGTGGTTTCTTTGGGTAAAGCACTGGTCACCACCCTGTACCCTGTCGACCTCTCCAAAATCTACACAATAATGGATGCATTTAAAATGATCCAGATTGCTGTATTTTGGTGAGAGTGACAGCAATGATGTTGGTGCTATTATTTTTATAATTCACAAGAACAACCACTAAACTCACAAAAGAAAAAGGTCAAGGGTTATTGACTGGAAACAAACTCCTGATCAGCAATGCCAGGTCTATAGATGTTTTAGAAACACTCAGCTGATAATTAAATCTTCAACACACTAGCAGCACATGAAGAGGTGCCTGATTATATTCCTAACTGCATATCTGACAGCTGCTTTCCTGAATTCAGAGGGTGAAGCTAAAGGAAAAAGGTCATTGTCTCCAATCTATGGACACGAGAGAATTTACAGTTACGTGCAATTAACATCAGCAACATATTGTCATATTGAAATAATAAATGATGGATATGAGGGGCAGAGAGGCGAAAGCTAGTGACAGAACACAACAGAGTGCGACTCGTACAGTAGTCAATGTGATAACAATGCCAGGACTAAAAATGACATTAAAAATTTGCATTACATTAAAACACACGTTGCCATTGTCTGAGTAGTTTCCATCATTACAGTATTATTCCCCATTCCAATATCCATGGTGCTTCTCTTGAACACACTGACCCCTGACTGGGATATAGATGTCTAGTTCTTTTGCTGTACAGATCATTCTTTGTAGGACAAGCAGCAGCTGGTTATATAGCCATGAGTGGCACCACAAGAACCTTGTCCTCACCTGACAGTCACAGACGTTTGTTCTAACAGGGATCACTGGACATTGGCAAGGGACATCAGCTTCAATTACTCCCCTTTTTCTTACACCCCTCCCACCCCCACCTAGTTCAAGGAGCTCATATTCAATCATTGCCCCATCTAATAGCAGCCGGCTCAGCATTGGACCCAAGATCCTCCTGGTCCCCTTTAGCTGAGAACCGTTGCACTGGCTCCAATCCTTCACAAACATCCTCAGGCTGCTTTCACACATCTGGCTTAAGAATAATATTTTGGTTCAATGATTACAGTGCAGCGTCAGTTTGTCATGATCATTCATGTCAATCAGACAATCACTGGGGTTTTACTTACACACGTACCCCCTTCCACACCCTAAATAATATAAAACTGAGATATCGACTAAAGATGGAGTTTAGTGTGAAATCTATGTACTTAAGCTTACTTATCAGCAAGCAGAGAAGCACCAATAAAAAAATACAATATATATTAAAATAAATTAAAGAAAAATAGGAACACAATACTGCATATAGGAAGGGGAAAACTGCCTCTCTACACAAATCCTAAACAAAACCTTACAGTGACCCCTCCAAACAGCTTTGAGATTTCAAACTAAATCTTTTGCTCTGACCAGAACTGACTAATGTGGCAAATTTAACATCCGCTCCACAACAGGTCAGAGTTTAACAAGCAACCGATGAGCAGTCACACAAAGCCAGGATTTTGTACACACAGGGCAACTAATACCCCTAATACACTTCAAGAAGCTCTCTAGAACTGTACATAACCACCATGCCCCAAAACAGTTTCTGCTTCGTACAATTTCAGGCACCTTAATTAATTTCCAAACATTTATTTAAAACAAGAAATATGTTACAAGAAAGCAAATCTCAAGTCAAAAAAAATCAAGAATTAGTTTCATAATCATGTTCCCAAATATAAAAGAAAATAAAAGTTGCGATTGGGTCCAATTACAAGCAAATAAACCAACAATAATCTGTCTTGGAACCTTTTACAAAAGCACGACAATGATCTGGAGATCAGATAATTTACCTATAATTTACCTATACTACGCAGAGCTATATGCTCACAGTAGCACAGAGCCAATAACCAGTCTGAAAACAAACCTGCATCCTTTTTACACAAGTGGACCCTACAAGCTTAGGGAAGGAAATACCGCACAGTATGCTGCGGGGATCCTTTAGAGGGGCCAGCTGCCCCACAGTACCTCCCCCGCCATTCGGTCTGGTTTATATTCTGCTCCGTGTGTGTGCACGGTGCAGTGATATCCCACTGAATTGAAAACTAAGTCAAAGCACTGACATCCCCTCTAGGGTAAGACACATAATGGGAGCGCCTGCCCTGCTAGTTAAACGTGCTGAATTAATACTTCTGCTATAATAAAAGGAAGAAATTTCAGGCTGAATGTTGAGTATTCATACACACATATACAACTAAATTCATTCAAGAGCCTACATTGTTACTTTGGTGTTATTAAAATAAACCCAGCAAGTTCACAACACCAGCTTAAAATCTAACAGGTTTGTTTGGTAGCACGAGCTTTCAGAGAGCTGTGCTACCAAATAAACTTGTCGGACTTTAACCCTGGTGTGAGACTACTTACTGTATCTACCCCAGTCCAATGCCGGCATCACCACATCATAAAATTAGCCCAGGTTGGTTTGATGCTTTGTGCTAAACTCCTAGTTTAAGTTTCAAGCGTTTTTAGTGAGTTTAATGATTGGATCACATGCTGGCAGTTTAGGTCAGTGTGATTCCTGCCCTTGTTGCTCAAAGGCTAAGTGGGAGGATCAAAACATTCATTAAACTCACATAAACACTTACGTCCTGTTCATATCTGAAGAGACTTGCTTTGTTACACTGGGAACGCAGCAGAGCACAAGGGTGTTGATGTGTTGCCAGGTAAATTTATTTTGAGATGGCCGCACATGCATTCCTACTAAAAAACCAACAACAAGTGCAGTAGGGAAAGAAAGCTTTCCATCCAGTGGGGGGAAGCTAGTACTGACTGCTGAATTAGTATATGTATAATACAAGTCGTTGCCATAACTCAATAGATTAAACACTGACATCAGGAAAAAAACAACCCCCCCCTCCAACAACCTCAATCAGAAAATAAATTCTTCCATTTCCAACTGTACCAGAAATACCAGTGTCCTATTTGAGGCCAGTTGCCAAGGTGAGATCACCCTACACTCCTCAAATCTCAGTGTCTCGGCTTCCTCAGCAACAACCAACCCAGGTCCCAAATAAAAACAACCCAAGTTCTAAATACACCTCATCACCTGACTGCATTTGTCAAAATAATGTCGCGCAAAGATGAAATATAAAAGATTCACATAGCAATAGGGAAAGGGAGAGGGAGAGGAAGAGCAGTGGGGAGGGAGGGGGGAGGAGGAAGAGCTGGAGGGGAAGAGGAAAATGACAAGGAGGAGAAGGGGGGGGGTGAGGAGGAGAGAGAACAGGACAGAGAGAGAGGGGAGAAGGGTAAGGGGGGGAGAGGCGGGAAGGCAGTGTAAGGGGGGAGAGAGGGAGAAGAGAGCAAGACAAGACAGAGAGGAAGACAGACAGACAGAGAGAAGGGGCAAATCTCACTTGACAATCCTCACTTCTGTTTGGCCAACCTCATTGCTAGAATATGGAATGAATGGTTCCTTTGAGATGGGAGAATCCTAATAAATGCTCCGCTACAGAGAGTTTTAAACAAGCCACTAGCTAGATATAACTAACTGGCAAGAAAAATTTTTTAAAAAAGTTTTTCCACTCACATCACTAGTGTTTCTTTGTATATAAAAAGAACTAATTTATTTTTCTAAAGTGCAACATGATCCCTTATAGTTTTCTCTGGATGCTACAGATGTGACCCTAGCACGTCAGATACCTGATTGACAATACAGACTGCATCGCTATCCTCCTATCTAACTGTTCTTAAACAGTAGCGTAAAAAATGCCACCTTTTTCTTGTAAAATAACACACCACTACAACGTGAAGATTGGTCCTTTCCTCCCCCTATCGTCCCTTCCAAAAATTAAACCAAGTTCCTGAATCAGATGCAATAATATCACATTTCACCAGCAC
The DNA here is from genome assembly GCA_024679065.1 of Sphyrna mokarran. Lineage (NCBI taxonomy): Eukaryota > Metazoa > Chordata > Chondrichthyes > Carcharhiniformes > Carcharhinidae > Sphyrna > Sphyrna mokarran. Next base: position 3,568,121 of record JAGIQG010000025.1, read on the forward strand.
TGTGTGAACGCACTTGAAACGAGTTCAGTCCAGCACTCACACAAGTCTAACATGCAGTAGAAAGCTAACAGCAAGCTGCATCAACACTGACTGCTGTCACAGGGGGTGTCTCGGCTGCCGGCAAACACCTCAGCTTGCCTTTGACTGTCTGCAAAATAAAAATTAAATTTTAAAAAATTGTTTTTTTGTGTGTGTCGGTTTCCTTTCTGTCTCCTTCTCGGCTGGGTCCACACCACAGTCCTGTCCCACCCCCAGCAAAAGGCGTCGACTTTGCCTCATTGCATCTTGGTGCCCAGTTTCCGTTGTCTGTTTCTGAGGAAAAAAGCAGAGGGAAGAAAAAGGTTTAAATTCAACCCAAGGAAAGCAGGCAGCAAGCAGATTTTGTTAAAGCTTATGAGGAGAAGGGAAGCAGTGGCACAATGGTATTTTCACTAGATTAGTAATCTGGATACTCTACACACCTGGGTTCAAATCCCACCACGACAAATGGTGAAACATAGACATAAATGATAGGAGCAGGAGGAGGCCATTTGGTTCTTCGAGCCTGCTCCATTATTCATCACAATCACGGCTGACTGTCCAACTCAATAGCCTAATCCTGCTTTCTCCCCATAACTTTTGATCCCATTTGCCCCAAATATCCAGCCACCACTTGAATACATTCAATGTTTTGGCATCAACTACTTCTTGTGGGAATGAAATCAGAATTCAATAAAAATCTGGAATTAAAAGTCTAATGATGGCCATGAAACATTATGAATTGTTATAAAAACCCATCTGAGTTACTAATGTCCTTTAGAGAAGGGAATCTGTCATCCTTACTCAGTCTGGTCTACACGTGACTCCACAGCAACGTGGCTGACACTTTAATGCCTTCTACAATCTGAGCAAGTCACTCAGTTCCAGGACAATTAGGAATGGGAAACATTTAATGACTAAAAGAAGCTGAAGAGGATATACTAACTAATACGCTAATGGAACATGTATTTCTTCTCCTCACCACCACTCCCATCAATTCTATCAGAAAGGTCCTGGAGAACAATAATAACACTAATTTTATACACCACCAACAACGTAGCACACTTCACTGAATTAACCAAAATATTATCATTTGCATCAAGAGATACAGGGATGGATGATCAAAAGCTTCGAGGAATATCTTTATTGGAGAGAGTTTAAAAGAAAATGAGGATTCTGAAGCCATTGGTGGATGATGAAAGTCAAGGAAAGCAGCATTATCACACAAACTGAGTTTCACTACAGTGTATAAATGAATCACAGCCTGGTTCCGTTACAAAAATGCTTCTCTCCTTTTTTTTTGACATTCTACCATTTACTGGAAAACAACAGGAAATGCATGTCTGGTTTTGGGAGTCCAGGCTCACAACAGCAATGGTGAATAGGTCAGATGAACAGCTTAGCAGAGAGGGAATCAAACACAATACCTACCAAATAGTAAGGACAGTCAAAATGACAAACGTAAGAAGGAAAATCTCCCTCTACACTGTCCCCCATCAAACAGTCCCAGGACAGGTACAGCATGGTGTTAGATAGAGAGTAAAGCTCCCTCTACACTGTCCCCATCAAACACTCCCAGGACAGGTACAGCACGGGGTTAGATACAGAGTAAAGCTCCCTCTACACTGTCCGCATCAAACACTCCCAGGACAGGTACAGCACGGGGTTAGATACAGAGTAAAGCTCCCTCTACACTGTCCCCCCATCAAACACTCCCAGGACAGGTACAGCACGGGGTTAGATACAGAGTAAAGCTCCCTCTACACTGACCCCATCAAACACTCCCAGGACAGGTACAGCACGGGATTAGATACAGAGTAAAGCTCCCTCTACACTGTCCCCATCAAACACTCCCAGGACAGGGACAGCACGGGATTAGATACAGAGTAAAGCTCCCTCTACACTGTCCCCCAACAAACACTCCCATGACAGTTACTCTCCAATGTGGTTAGTATAGAAATCGTGAAGAGTGTTCATTCAGATCAGCAAGGAGACAGACGTGAGGAATTGACCATCTTACCGTGCTTCTGACCTTGTAACCGTGTACTCAAACCACAGGATGTTTGGAATCAGACTTGTGTCCCGTATCAGGAAGAACTCCGAGACTGGCCTGGATCATGGAATGACACGGAAAGTATATTAATCGTAATGTCCAACATTAATGCAAAACCCAGTAAAGAACAAACATGAACATTTACACCCAAAATATGACCCCACCGGTTTTTTTAGGGCACGAAGCCTGTATAGCTTTTTGAAACAAGCCCTATCAATGTATTTTACACAGGAACATGGGGTCAGGGGCTGGAGTTTCTGTAGGTCAGTCCCTTGACATGCAGCTCACACCAAGTCCCTATAAAAGACGGCTAAATAAACACATTCTGGGAATTGAAAGGAAGCTTTTTTTTACATTTTCTTCTGCCAATTTAATCAGGACTTCATATAAAACTGCAGTAGAATATGTCAAATATACCAAAGCCTTTACAACACAAATTAAAATTTTCGATTTACCATGAAGCTATCCTGGGGAATAGCGGCGTTAGTACCTCTTGTGTAAAAATAAACCAGACTGCTCCCATTACCCCTCCTGCTATAACTCCATATATCACTTGGCTCCAGGAATGGTACATCAAATAGACTCTGCAAGAAAAAACATAACATTCCTTTAAAGACTGAATCATAGAATCATACAGTACAAAGGAAGGACACACAGCCCAGTGTGCTACACTGCCTCTCTGATAGATGTTTTCAATTGCTCATACACCTCCTTCCCTGTAGCCCTGCAAATTTTCCTACTCAAGTATTTGTCCAATTCCTTTTCAAAGGTTACTACTGAATCCACCAACCTTTCAAGCAAAACACTGCAGATCACAATGAGTCTCCCAAAAACAACCCTCATTTCCCCATGCTTCTATTATCAGTCACCTTAAACCTGAGTCTCTGCTGATCAATCTCACTGTGTTATAAAGCAGGGACACTCCTTCTGAGAACTAATAGATGTTTTATTATTTGGTATAAACTTCTAAACTGACTTTGTGACTCCGTTCATTAGTCACTCTCCCATGTTTCTAAACAAAGAGAGTTAGGATCTAGCAGGCCTGGTTCCACCCTAGGATTTAATCTGACCAGCAGTAACACCAGGCAATTAAACTCTGAATGACCCACTGTTGTCATCGGTGTTTTATTCATTCATGGGATGCAGCTATTGCTGGCTGGGCCAGCATTTATTGCCCAGCCCAGAGGGCATTTTTAAGAATCAACCACATTACTGTGGGTCTGGAGTGACATGTAGGCTCGAATGGCAAATTTCCTTCTCTTACGGATATTAGTGAACCAGGTGGGTTTTTACAACAATGGTTTTATCATCTTTTAATTCCAGATTTTTATTGAATTCAAATTTCACCATCTGTCATGGTGGGATTTGAACGTGGGTCCCCTGAGCATAACCCTGTGTCTCTGGATTACTAATCGAGCGACAACACCACTGCAGTGCCACCTTCCCCTGAGCAATAAGACTCTGTAGCCTGCAAGGGACGCCCGCTGCATCTTAACCACAGAATAACACATTGACCACCACATTGTATTAAAACCCTTCCCTTCATAAAACAGTGCATCATTCACCTTACTGTGAGAATCAGTTCATACAAGAAATATTACCTACCTACTATATGAGACAAGGAAGGCCACAGCCAGCAAGCATATGGATAAAACATGCCTCCATAACAGGTCTAAACATCTAGCATTGTTTGTTTGGTGCATTCTGAGGAAAGAAACAAATAGGTTTTTTTGCACCCCATGGTTTACAACAGCTTGCATTTATATAGTGTCTCTAACATGGTAAAACATTCCAAGGTGATTCACAGTATTTTCATCAAACAAGGTTTAAAACTTAGCCTCATAAAGAGACATTAGAACAGATGATAGAAGCTTGGTAAAAGAGATAGGTTTTAAGAAATGATTTAAGAGGGAGAGGGATCGAGGAAGGGAATCTCAGCGCTCAGACAGTTGAAGACATAGCAACCAGTGATGAAGTAATTAAGATTGGGGTGCTCAGGTAGCCAGAATTGCAGGAGGGATTATAGGGCTGGAGGAGGTTGCATAGATAGGGAGGGCGAGGTCATGTAAGGATTTAAAAACAAGGATGAGAATTTTAAGATCCCTAGGCAAGCAAGCACAGGGAATATTCAAATAACCTGCATTTATTTGGCACATTTCACTGTGCTTAGATCCCACTTCACTGCTGTACTTCAAACTCATGTGAGGTTAGTAGTGTCAGCAAATCTACCACCACTGCAGCGCACCCCAATTCTGACTTACTAAATCAACCAGTTCAGTATCTTACCCAGTGATGGTCATTCAGTAGCTAATACATTTGTGCCCACTCCCCTATTTCTAGCAGAGAGATGTTGTTATTTATTTAACATCTCTGCTGAGATAGTTAACTCAGCAGAAACCAAGCCTACGATTCACTCTGCAGCACTCCTTACTGCAACTGCCAGTATTTACCTGCTAGGCAGTGTGCCACCATGTCACTCGTTCAGGCACTAGAGTCCAATCACCTTCTACCCTCTGGCCTGAACAGTACACTTGGTCTTCATTCCCTTTTTACACGTCTGCAGGAGTTTCTTCCCAGTCCGAAGATTTGCGGATTAGGTGGATGACCATCTAAATTGCTCCTTAGTGTCCCAAAATGTGTAGGTTGGGGGAAGTAGTGGGTTAAATACGTGGATTACGGGGATGGGGTCTTAATGGGATGCTCCGTTGGAGAGTTGGTACAGACTCAATGGGCTGAATGGTCTGCTATTGCACTTTTGGGTTTCTATGAAGGGTCCCCAGTAGTGTTTATAAAGATTAGTACAGATGAGGGAGGCAATCAGCACATTCCACTCACCTTTCCATAGAAATTTACGGATTCCCCATCATGGCAACCAATTGCTTCGTGTTATTTCAGAGCTTTTGATTTCATTACCAGCCCAGAGCTCATTTCAATGTAGGGCAACATGGTGGCACAGTGGTTAACACTTAGCCTCATAAAGGGATATCAAAACAGGTGATAAAAGCTTGATTAAAGAGGTAGGTTTTAAGAAGTAATGGGGGGGGGTTCACCAGGGACACAGGTTCAATTCCTGGCTTGGGTCACTGTCTGTGTGAAGTCTGCACATTCTCCCTGTGTCTGCATGCATTTCCTCCAGATGCACTGGTTTCCTCCCACAGTCCGAAATGTGCTGGTTAGGTGCATTGGCTGTGCTAAATTCTCCCTCAGTGTACCTGAACAGGCGCCGGAGTGTGGTGACTAAGGGATTTTCACAGTAACTTTAAGTCTGTCCATGTTTCTGACAGCACAGATCTTGTCTAGCACTTATTTGTATCCAAGCTCTCCTGCATAGCTGCAATGATTTAATTTGAAATACAGCTGAGGATTAAATTTTTCTTAGAATCTTACATCACAGAAGCAAGCCATTCAGCCCATCTTTCCTGTGCCAGCTCTTTGAAAGGGCTATCCAATTAGTCTGACTCCTCCTGTTTCTTTCCCCATGGACATATAGAACATAGAACATAACAGCACAGAACAGGCCCTTCGGCCTTCGACGTTGCACCGACCAATATAAAAAGCAATGCCCCTCCAAACTAAACCATTCCCTTCTCTTCCATATACTTATCAACTAATATATTCCTCCCCCACCCACCCCCACAATCCACAAAGTATTTATCCAATTCTCTTTGAAAGTTGCTATTGAATACACTTTGCACCTTCCATTCAGGCTACACATTCCACATCATCAGAATTCTTGTTGAAATAATTCTGACCATCCCTCAGTTTCTCTGCCAATTGTCTTATGTCCCCTGGTTACAGACCTTCCTGCCAATGGAAGTAGTTCCTCCTCATTTACTCAATCCTGCTCTCATCTAATTAGTATCTTGTACAGCTAACAAAGTCTCCCAGTATTTAATTTTCATGGATGGAGAGTTCAAGTTTTTCTCACCTTCATACTGAATCATAAAACAGACCCAAGAGCCATACGTACCTTAAATAAAGGAAAAGGAGAGAGTAGATGGAAAAGAACCATATGAACTGGGAATGACTGGAAGGCATTCCATACTCTGTAAACAAGGTACTGTGGCCACCTGTGGACAGAAGTGATTAAGAAACATTACAAACTGTGAAGTAATATAACCTTGTACAGAAGCTAAAGAATCCTCAGGATTAGCACAATTAGGACACTGTATTCCTCAGGTTAGACACGTTCATCCAAAGGATTCTAATTCCTTCATGGGATATGGACTTTACTGGCTGGGCAGCATTTGTTGCCTATCCCTAATTGCACCTTCTTGAATCGCAGCAGTACATGTGGTGTAGATACACCCACAATGTTGTTAGGGAGGGAGTTCCAGGATTTTGATTCAGCAACAGTGAAGGAACAATGGTATATTTCCAAGTCAGGATGGTGAGTGACTTGGAGGGGGTCCTCCAGGTGATGGTGGTCCCAAGTATATGCTGCTCATTTTCCTATTTAGCGGTGTTCGAGTGTTTGGAAGTGTTATCTAAGGAGTTTCTGCAGTGCATTGTTTCGATGGTACACACGGTTGCTACCATGGAGGGATTGAATGTTTGTGGAAGAAGTACCAATCAAGCGGGGCTGCTTTGTTGTGGGTGATGTCAAACTTCTCAAACGCTGCTGGATCTGCACTCATCCAGGCAAGTGGGGAGTATTCCATATATTCCTGACTTGTACCTTGCAGATGGTAGACAGGCTTTGGGGAGTCAGGAAACGAGCTACTCACAACATAATCCCAAGTCTCTGACCTGCTCTGGTAGCCACAGTAATTTTATGGGCAGTCCAGTTCAGTTTCTGGTCACTGATAACCCCTAGAACGTTAACTGATTCTAACAGCTGAATGTGACACTAGAGTACATCTCAGGTTATTCCCACTCCAACATCATCAGTATCACAGTGACTTCTCTGATCCAATTAATATTCTGTTCTTTAAATAAAATTAGAAAGTGAAAACTCTAAGCAACTTAAATACGGATTGGTACTATGATCTCATATTTACAGTACATTCAAATATTAAGGTGGTATGACCTGTGAACCAGAAACTACAGTCAGTTTTCAGTAAGACCTCTATAAGCCTTATTCAAAAGGAACAGAAACATTTATTGCAAAGCGTTGCTCTCACCTTGGCATGGTCTGGGTTCTTTGATAATATTCTTAATTACCCAGTTGAAGCTTTCATTTAGTACCAAACCGCAGAGAAATGAAATCTGAAACAAATAACACAGTGTAATCACCATTATTGTGGCTGCACTTTGGAAAACTGCCATTCACCAACATCAGTTTGGGGTTCACTGTTATTCTTATCATCCGTAAAAAAAACGGAAGAGAATTGCTAAAGTTGTCCATTGGCTACAGGCAAAATAGTACAACCAAGATATCTGACAATGGGATTTACAAACTATAAGAGTATTGAAAACTAACAGAGTGCTGAAATTACAAGTCAGTTTTACGGTATTACAGAAACAGTCCCTTTATGCTTCAGCACTACCCCAGTACCCAAGAACGGCAGATACTTGGGATCACCATCAGCTGGAGGACCCCCTCCAAGTCACTCACCGTCCTGACTTGGAAATATATCATTGTTCCTTCACTGTTGCTGGATCAAAATCCTGGAACTCCCTCCCTAACAATATTGGGGGTGTATCTACACCACATATACTGCTGCAGTTCAAGAAGATGCAGTTAGGACAAGTAGGGATGGGCAATAAATGCTGTCCAGCCAGTAAAGTCCATATCCCATGAAGGAATTATGATCCTATGGATGAACATGTCTAACCTGAGGAATATGGTATTCTAATTGAGTTAAAAGCTTGAACAAGGGATCCAGAAAGGGGCGGGGGGGGTCTGATAGGGAAGCAGTGCCCGACAACAAGAGACGTAAATACCACCAGCCACCCTTTTCTTTATGGCTAAATATTTGGGGTTCACTTCTGCTCTGTGCAAATCATCTCCACCATTCAGTGAAGGTCCAAAGGTCAGAAAATTGATTTGGTAGTTCTAATTTTCAAACCTTGCCTTCAATCTCATGTACAATTGTTTTTTTTTCACTTCTTTACACCACTGCTGGAGCAAAAGCTCTACAATGTAAAGAGAATACAGTTCAACAGCATCAGAAGTTCCCGAGATTATAAACGACATCTATATGGAATGGTTCTGCAGAGTGGGTTTTGCATAGAATACTCTCCAACGCAAAACAGCTTCAAAACCTACTTCTTTTCCCCCAGAAAAAGTACAGTGTATGTACGTTTAGAGTACACCAAACAAATATTTCCATAGCTACCTTCAATCCACTTATATGTGCTACAGTCACTGGACTGGGAAAAATTTCCACATGGTTTACTTGAGACAAGAGCACTATGAAGTACCGTGCATGAAGTATGCTGGACACACTGCTCTGAATGAGAGATCAGAGACCCACATACCACATCCATTTCTCGCAGTTTTTTATATTCCCTCAAATATTCCACTCACAGGGAATATGCGCAAATGATGCTGTCAGAAAGGGCTATTCATTTACAGTCATAAAAGTTTACAGCTTGGAAACAGACGCTTCAACTGAATTTGTCCATGCTGCCCCTTCTTTTTAATCACTAAGCTAGTCCCAATTCCCCACATTTGGCCCATATCCCTCTAGATACCCATTTTACCATGTAACAGTGTAAACGCTTTTAAAAAGATTGTACCCACCTCTACTACTATCTCAGGTAGCTCATTACCACCCTGAGTGAAAAAATTGCCCCTCTGGTCCCTTTTGTATCTCTCCCCTCTCACCTTAAACCTATGCCCTCTAGTTTTACACTCCCCTACCTTTGAGAAAAGTTGTTGACCATCTCGCTGATCTGTGCCCCTCATTATTTTATGGGAGGACGATTTATAACATCTATTTTATAAGAGGAGAAGATGGCTCCCACTAACTTAAGCTGAGGAACTCACTATGCTCAGAAGTGAAGCAAATACACAACCACCTATCTTCCAGTCTATTTGGGCGATTCATGTCCATTTCTTTTTGTTTTAATTTATTCTTGGGATGCGATTCACTGGCAAGGCCAGTTCATTGCCTATCCCTAACTGGCTCCGAGAAGATGAGTCACCTTTGTGAACTCCTCCAAATGGCTCACTAGATCATTTTAGGGCATAGTTAAGAATCAAACATGTTGCTGTGGATTTAAAGTCACATATAGATCTAGACTGGGTTGGGGTGGTAGACTTCTCTCTCTAATGGGCATTACTGAACCAGAGTTTTCACAACAATCCAGTAGTTTCATAGTCACCATTACTGAGACTAGAGTTTTATTCTTCATTTAATTAATTAATTCAATTTAACTTCTCCCAGCTGCCATGGTGGGACATGGCTTGGTCTCTCTCTCTCTCTTTAACTCATTTACCTAGGCCTCTGCATAATCCAAGAACAAATCCATTATGTTACCAAATTCCAAATGAACTACATTTGAAAGATCAAATTAAGTAAATATATTTTAAACACTGATCAAATATTTATAATGAGCAGTTTAGATTTAACATTGCATTCATTTCATCGTGTCTATAAACACAAGCGATCACATTTAAGCAATGTTTGGTTAAATGCACCATGGTACAGGCATCATGCAACCCATATACTTCATAGTATATGGGTTGCATGATGCCAGTACCATGGTGCATCCGTTCACATTGCAACAGAATCTAAGACATTTCCTGCCTGATAGTGTCAAGCAGGGAAGTTCCTCAGCCAGCTTCCCCGCTCATCTCGTCATCCAGAGAAGAGGGCAGAGAGATTGGTCATGAGGAACTTACTAAATCAGTGACCATCCCATTGAAATTTTCAGAGCCAACAATTCCCAGAGATCAAGATAAGAAACATTTGCAAGACTTACAGAGTGCAGCTCTCTTTTGAACACGATGAGCGTGATGAAACCAAAAAGGATAAATACTGGTACAAGACTTAAATATGCAAGAACCTTCCCTGTGAGGTCACCTAGAGAGCAAAAAAAATTAGACAACAATTAGGGACACATTAGCAACACAGGTTTTAAAAAAAAGTTGATGCAAATTTTAAAATATTATTTAAACTTTTTATTTCCTCCCTAACATGCCTCAGATAGCTCACACTGAGAGAATAAAGGATCATCTCCCAGGGATTTACCACTGCAGCTCTGCGCCAGATCTTTCAAGTTAAATTAAATACAGGGAGGACCAAAGCACTGTTTTCAGTCCCCATCATAAAATGCGTTCCCTGACCACCAACTCCATCATTCTCCCTGGCAACTATCTGAGGCTGAGTTAGATCATTCTCAACCTCAACACCATATTTGATCAAACTCCAGCATCAAAACCATCCACTCTCCTGTCAAAATCCTCATCCATGTTTCTCTCGCTTCTACATCTGACTATTCCATGCTCTCCAGTCTTCCACTTAAACCTGGGCACCTCCAAATCTCTGCTATGTGCGTCCTAATTTGCAGTCCAATTCACCTGTCGCCATTCTCACTGGCTGGCACTAGCACTTCAATTTTAAAATTCTCATCCTGGTTTTCAAGTCCCTTCATAGTCTTTCCACTTCCTATCTTTGTAACCGCCTCCAGTCACAGAAACCTCACACATCTCTGTGCTTCTCCAATTCTGGTCTCTTGTGCATCATTTCTTTTAAACACCCCATCAGTGATGACTGTGCTTTCATCCAACTGAGCTCTAAACTCCTGAATCCCCTCCTGAAATCTCACTGCCTCTCTCGTCCCTTCCTTAAGGCAGTCCTTAAAAGCTGCCTCTTTAACCAAACTTGTCATCTGATACCTCATGTGATCTAATGTCCAATTTTGTTTGTTAATGCTGCTGTGAAGCACTTAGTGAGTTTAGACTATGTTAAATGAGCTTTAGAAATGCAAGTTGTTATCAAACACTGATTGCTCGCTTCTCCACACTCCAGCATCTGCTATGACTCAGAGGGCAATCCCGACCCAGTCATCTGAGTCAGAAGATTGTGAATTCGAGCAAACTTGATGGTCCCAAGCACAAAAACACAGACCAACATTCCAGTGCAGTACCAAAGATAACACTGCATTGTCAGAAGTGCCATCTTTATAGCTTTAAATTAAGGGGTGGTAGTTATAGGACGGATATCAGAGGTAGGTTCTTTACCCAGAGGGTGGTAAGGGTGTGGAATGCCCTGCCTGAGCAGTTGTAGATACACCAAGTTTGGGGGCGTTTAAGTGGTCAGTGGATAGGTTTATAGATGAAAATGGAATGGTTTAGGTTAGAGGGTCATTGCTTTTTCTCCATTGGTCAGCGCAACATCGAGGGCCGAAGGGCCTGTACTGCGCTGTAATGTTCTATGTTCTATTTTTTTGACCAGATATTAACCCAAGGCCCTGTCTGCCCTCTCAGGTGGATATAAAGGATCCCATGACACTATTGTGAAGAAGAGCAGGGTAGTTCTCCCCAGTGACCAGCCCAATACTTTCTCCTTGGCCAATATCACCTTACAAAAAAAAAACTGGTTGTGAATACATTGCTGTTTGTTGTATACATATTGACTGCTGCATTTTCTACAACACTTCAAAAAGTACTCCATTGGCTGTAAAGCACAAGTTTTTCAACTTTGAACAAGTTATGCGTTTTTTTGCTACATCAGCAGAACTGAGATAGAGAATTCTGCTGCAAGTGTTTGGACGGGCAGGGAAGGTAAACAAACATCTTTCCACTCTGGTGCACTGTCTACGTTATTGCATTAAATTCATACCACAATCCTCTTAAATAGCTTTTCTAAAGTGAGGACAGTTACTGCAGGTTAGATATCTGATCACAGTGCAATTTTTCCCATGGCCTTTTCCCTTTCTCAAATAATTGAGATGAGGGCTTGACAAAGTAAATACTGGGAGACTCTTTCCCCAGGCTGGAGAGTCTTAAACTAGGGCTTCATAGTCTCAGGATAAAGTATTAGCCACTTAGGACTGAGCTGAGGAAAAATGTCTTCACTCAGAACTTCAAACCTTCGGAATCATCCACATGTTTATGGCTATTGAGTTGGAGTAGAGGAATTGGACTGACTGGAGTTTTCTACAAAGAGCCGGCATAGAATCAATAAACCGAATCACTCCTCCTACGCAGTAATGACTCATGACCCGAGAAGCTGCGGATGTTCAGTTGTCGAGTATATTCGAGGATGAGGAATTAACGGTTTTTGCATATTATAAAATACAGGGATCAGTCTTGACCTTGGTGAATGGTGGAGAAAATTGAAAGGGTTGTATGGCCTATTCCTACTCGTAGAATCCCTATTATGCAGGAGACAGGCATTCAGCCCACTGAGTCTGCATCAACCCGCCATTTTATCTTAGCGAACCCCTATCCCTATAACCCATACCACACCAATCCTCCCTAACCTACACACCTTAGGATGGTAAGGGGGAATTTAGCACGGCTAATGCATTTAACCTGCACATCTTTAAAGTGTGAGGAAGCTGAAGCACCCAGAGGAAACCCACGTAGACATGGGGAGAACGTGCAATTCCACACAGCCATATTGTCCATATTATTTTCCTAACTCAATCTTATATTTCAAAAATGTCAACCTTAACAGTTCAATTATATTGCCATATAAAAAGAAATTTGACAGTTGGTAAATATACAGCAAGGATGGAACTGAACCAGTCATCCAAGGAAGACTCCAGGTTTGATCAATATGGAGTCAGAAGGCAACAAGGATGCCGCAATCATCTTAGGTTCAATAAAGGAAAATTAGAATTAGCAAATGTTTCCACTCCCAGTGACAATTCATGTCTTGCTGTCAACTTCCCTCTAATCCTTTCATGCAGTTTGACAGAGCATTGGATGACACCCCATATTATTTATCAAGAGGCACAAGCACAATGAGTCAAGTTGCTTTTGTGCTACCCCCGCTGGTCATGTGTCCAGCTACCTTGGTCCAATGCTCTGAAAATTACCTCCCTAAACCTCTCTGCCTTTCAACTTCCTTTAAGAGATTCCAAAAAAATCTCTTTGATCAAACTGCCAGTGAAACATTTATCCGCAAGAAGCAGGGCAGGATTCGAAGAGAATTTCTTCATAGGATGACCTGGATAGAGTGAACAGCCTGAGAGGGTGATGGAAGCAGATTCAATGGCAAACAGGGGAAAAAAAATAGCATCACTATGGGCTAAGAGAAATGGGCCAGGGCCTATTGGATATATACAAACCTAGAAATTAAAAGCAGGAGAAGGGCCCTCGAGTCTGCTCTGCCACACAATCAGATCACAGTTGATCTGATTGTAACCTACCCAACAATCCTGCCTTCCCCCATTAACCTTTCACCACTAGTTAATCAAGAGGGCACAACCCTGACACACTGATTAGTTAGCACTGCTGCCTCACAGCGCTAGGGACTGAGTTCAATCCCGGCCTTGGGCAAATGTGTGAACAAAAAACAGCACAGCATGGAACAGGCCCTTCAGCCCACCAAGCCTGCGTCGATCACGTTGTCCTGCTAGATCAACCGCCTGTATCCCTCAGACCCTGCTTGTTCATGCGCCTACCCAGATAATTCTTAAACATTGCTAACGCATCTGCCTCAATCATTTTGCTTGGCAGTGCATTCCAGATCTCCACTGCCCTGTGTCAAAAACTTGCCCCATACATTTCTACTGAACCTTCCCCCCCCCTTATGTTGAACTTGTGATTGTCATTTCTGCCATGGGAAATAACTTCCAACTATTCACCTTATCTATGCCCCTCGTAATGTCATAAACTTCTTTCAAGTCATCCCTCAGTCTCCATCTTTCCAGGAAGAAGAATCCCAGTTTATTCAATTTCTCCTCATAGCTAATACTGTAGTTTGTACATTCTTCCTGTGGGTTTCCTCTGCGTGCTCCGGTTTCCTCCCACTGTCCAAAGATGTGCAAGTTTGGTGGATTAGCCATGGTAAATGCACAGGGTTATGGGGATGAGACGATGAGGGTGGTCTGGGGTGGGATGTTCTTTCACAGTCTGTGCAGACATGATGGGCCAAATGGCCTTTTTCTGCACTGTAGGGATTCTGTGGTTCTTAGAATCTAGTTGGTTCTGTCTTAAAAATATTCAAACGCACTGTTCTGCTGCTTTAAGATAAAAATTCAACTTTCATCACATGCCAAGCACAGATTATCGAGTGAGCTGGTTCTTAAATTAACAACTATTGCCCAATTACTGCTTAGAGCAACTCCTAACCATGAGGAGCGCCAAACTGATGGCTGATTGGCTGGCTGCCAGATACCTCCCACTGATAATCATTAACTAACTGTCGGACTTGGGCAGGTTCAGAGATTACCCAGGCTGTGCAGGTAGGGAACTTTCTCTGGAACAGCCCTTTTGCACATTTATACAGAGAATGAATGCCAGCAGGCAAATGATTATTCTGTGCAGGTGAAGCTAAGCCCAAATAGTATCAGTAAAATCACGGCTGAACAGCAGATAATTTATCCATTGCTCCAATTTAAACTCCAACACACCGGTATGGATTCAAGCCAGCAATTCAACACAATTTCCAACATTACAACTTGCATTTTTATCACACCGTTTACATTGAAAAATACACCATGACTCTTCATAAAAATATCGGGTCTCTAGGGTCAGTATTTATTGTTCATTGCGAGGCAATGCTGAGCTGCCTTCTGGAATAGCTGCAGTTAGTGTGGTGAAGGCACTCCTAACACTAATGGAGGGAGTTTCAGGATTTTGACCCAGCGACAATGAGTAAATGCCGATTGTATGAGTTGAATTGGGACGGTGTGTATCATGAATGGAAAGTTGGAGGCAATGATGTTCTCACGTGCTTGCTGCCCTTGTTCTTACAGATAATGGTGGTCAGGGGTTTGGAAGGAGTGTTGAAGAGGGGTGACCAGGAGCTTGGTGAAGGGTCGAAGGGTTTTAGGAAGGGAAATCCAAAGTGCGGAGCTGAAGTTGACAAAGGCACAATTGCCAACAGTAGATTGAAAGGAGAAGGGGTGGATTCGCTAAAAGGCAAGAGTGACACAAGTGAATAGTTCAAGCATAGGCTAATAGTATTAAAGATGGTTACAGTTCTGGAGAAGAGTGATGCTATAGGGTGATTCAAAGACTTGAGCTAAGCTGGAATAGGGAAACAATTCATGAAAATTAGACAATTTGCCACACAGAGGAGGAAGGTAAGGTGAAAATGTGTCACTCTGGGACATTCTCACACACCTCCCCTAGGCCAATTATAGAATTGGGCCTAGAAACTAGCTGTTCAAGTTGGTTTTCAAATAACGAAAGATAGAAAAGGAGGAAAAAAATGGCTTAAAGAAGGTACAACAATAAATTGATTGTTCTTGCTTTCATTCACAAAACGGGCAACTTTTTGAGATACTTTTTTCTCTTAGAGAGTTGAGTGTCTCTGGGACCCCCTTCCTCAAAAGATTGTGGAATAATTTTAAGGCAAATTTATTTCGATTCTTGAATAACAAAGGGGTGAAGGGTTATTGGGGGTGGGCAGGAAAGTGGGGTTAAGGTTATAATCAGATCAGCCATGATCTTACTGAATAGCGGAGTAGGCTCGAGAGGCCTATCCTGCTTCCTATTCACTCATAATAGTCTTGTCTCAATAGGCATGTGATTAGTTACTCCTAGTTTGAATGTTGAGAAATATTCTTCCAAATTCCACCTTTAATCTGCTACTTTTATAAAAGGCTTTCAACAGACATTTTATGCTGCATTTTATTTTGCTTTCTTTCTTTTATCAGACCCCTGCTCTACTATGCACTAAGCCACAGCTGTGAAATTAGGCAGTTACCTACTCCCAAAATACTGGTTCTATGTGGCTAACGTGCCAACCAGCAGAAATAATCTCCCACCATTTTTCACTCTCTCTTTAAATTCTGAAAAGTTTAGTTAACTCTCTCTGTTCCATTGGCAAATACCCAAATTTTCCCAGTCTTGCCTCAAAATTATAGTCTCTCACTTAATTTTCACTGTAACTTTTCAATGACTCAAATATTCTTCCTACAAGTAATGTCCAGTTCACCAAGCAATATTCCAAACAAATCTAAAACTTTGTCCAGTTTAAGTTTTCTATAGATTCAAATTACTTTCTTGTTTTGGTAGCAAATACTCTCAGAGATATACCCAATTGTTTCAGATAGACTAAAATATGTAACTCTTTACCCTTTACTTTGTATATTCACATATATTTATATATCTTTAGACTTATTCTTACTGCAAAACAAAACTGAAAACACATTTGGAGAAAAGTTGCATACAATCTTTTTCCTTCTCAAGATGAGTGTAGGGAAGCCTAGACATGGAGACATCAACCAGAAGAAAGACTTACATTTATATAGCACCTTTCATAACATTCTTAAGCATTTTACAGCTAATGAAGCTATTTTGAAGTTTTAGAATATTATAAAGCAAGAAACAAGACAATTAATTTGCACACAGCGATCCCCCAGAAACATCAATGTGATATGATCAGATAATATATGTTTGTAATTATGGTTGAGAGATAACTGCTCTGTTCTTCTAAATATCTCAGAATATTTTCCATTCATTTAAGAAACTGAGTTTAAATGGTTCACCCAATACAAGCCTTTCAACAGTGCAGCATCTCCTCAGTACCACAATGGAGTATCAGCCTAGATTGTTGTACTCAAGTCTCTAGAGTGGGACTTGAATCCTCAACCTCTGACTCAAAGGCGAGCATGTTATAAATGGTTCTTCCTACCCATTCTTAAGTGCACTTAAGAATCTTCATTTCAAAGATTCATCCATGTTTTCTGGGGTGGGGTGGTGGAGATGAAATAGAAATAGCAAAATGACTTTACAATTTAGAATTACACCATTTTCCTTGCAAACTAACAATTAATTGTATACACAACTATGGGAATTTGAAGGCTACATAGAAAAGCAAACTAAACACTGGGGTCCTTTAGAGGGGAAGCAAGTAGGGAGAATGTGTTAAACATGAACCAAACCTCGGTTAGATCACACACAGAGTATTGTGCAGAGCTCTGGTCTTCAGAATATACAAAGACTATAGGGCACTGGTGAAGGAGCAAAAACAATTCACGAGGATATATAAGAACTGAGATGCCATAACTCATAAGGAAAAGCTGAAAAGATGGAGACAGTTTTGTCCAGGTGATGAACTGATCTGATAGGAGTAGAGAAACTGTTATCATTTGTGGTGAAGCCTAAAACTACGCTAAGGCAAACAGTATGGATATATTTAAGAGGAAGCCGGATAAGTACAAGGTGGAGGAGACGTGTGAAATATAGACACCTGCAGAGATAAACTGAGCTGAATGGTCAGTCTTCGTGCTATAGATACACTGTAATAGCCAGTTTGCCATCAGTATATTTTTAAAGTCAAGTTGCCACTCGCTGTGGTTTAACAGTCTACATTAAGATAAATTCAAGCAGTTGGACTTTGACAGCAAACTGAAGAAATAGTGAATGAACTGGTATACCTGGAAATATTTATCCCAAAGGGGCATATGAATGAGATGACTGGATACATCATCTGCCTGGAATTGTTTATGATCAACTATTGACACCAGAATGTTGGAAGACTGTGGAACATGTTGTACAAGCAACAGGTTAGGCATCAGCTGGGACCACAGCATAAACAATGAAGTCATGATAAAAGTGGCCTGCATCCAAAAAAGCAAGTTATAACAAGACATTGTGACTGACAGGTTGGGCGCACGCTACATGGTTGATTATCATACACCGGGGAGTTAATGGAATCAGCTCCACTGGGAGGATAAAAGCAAATCTGTCTATGAGAAGCCAGCAAAGGACTTGCATCTACCCTACAACTTTTAAAACCTTTGGAAGTCCCATCGTGCCTTACAGCCTATGAAATGCACCTTCCAACCCATGGCCTCCATCACATAGAAGGACAAAGTCAGCAGACACATGGGAACACCACCACTTTACAAGTTCCCCTCCAAGCCACACATGACCCTAACTTGAACTATATCACTGTGCCTTCACTGTCGCTGGACTCCTGGAACTCCCTCCCCAACAGCTTTTGGAATTACAAAGAACAAAGAAAATTACAGCACAGAACAGGTCCTTCGGCCCTCCAAGCCTGCCCCGACCATGCTGCCCAACTGAACTAAATCCCCCTATCCTGCAGTGACCATATCCTTCTATTCGCATCCTATTCGTACAGATGCCCTTTAAAAATAACCATCGTATCTACTTCCACTACCTTCCCCAGCAGCAAGTTCCAGGCACTCAACACCTTCTGTGTAAAAAAACTTGTCTCATATATCTCCTTTAAATCTTGCCCCCCGCATCTTAAACCTATACCCCCTAGTAATTGACTCTTCCATCCTGGGAAAATTCTTCTGACAATCCACTCTGTTCATGCTCCTTATAATCTTGTAGACTTCTATCAGGTCGCCACTCAACCTCCGTCGTTCCAGTGAGAACAAACCAAGTTTCTCCAACCTCTCCTCATAGCTAATTCCCTCCATACCAGGCAATATGCTGGTAAAGTGGCAAAGTAACTTGCCAATTTTTAAACTCAATGCCCAGAATGGTCCCAACAGTTCAAGAAGGCACTTTCTCAAAGGTAAAAATGGAGAGGAAACCAATGCTGACTTCAACAGCAATGCCCACATTTCAAGAGAGGAATAAAATAAGTATTTTTTGAAAGCTGATCACTTGTAATGTACTGACATGCAGCAAGTAATTTGTACACTGCAAGTTCCCATACACAATGTAATAATAATCTGATAATGTGATTTACTGTTGTTGATTGGAGGATAAGTATTTTTAAATTTTGCCTTAAGATCTTCACCATGCACTTGAGAAGGCCTCACACAGGGGCACACTCCCTCAACACATTCAGCTTCCTGGAATGAGTTAAACCCATGTCGATTGGATTCGAAGGTTGAAAACATCACTCTGGAACCAAGAACGAAACCTAGATTTGATTTCTCATCAGACATGAGACCCGACCATTCAATGTTCAACCAGTTACAATTCACTGACCAGGTCAGTTGATTAATTTATAAAAATTTATAGGTATTTTATTTTGCTTTCTTTCCTGTATCAGACCTCTGTTCCACTATGCACCAAGCCACAGCTGTAAAAGTCAACGGCAACCTATCTCAAAACACTGGCACTGTGCAAATGATATCTCACTTGGCATCTTTCCCACCTTCTCCATACACCTGGGGGACATTCAATGTTCATGAGGAATAGCAGAAACCAAGCACTGAGCAACCGCTAACCATCCTTAAACACATCAAGGAGACCCGCCATGAGCTAATCACAGCATCTGTAATGACATAAACCAATCATTGCACAAGAATTCTTCCAAACCATTTGGCTGGTCACAACTATCTATAATGCCACGTGCCTGCAGGAGTGCTCAATCATGAAGATGGTGGGCCTAGGACACTACTCTGAGGAACTCCCACAGTGATGTTCCAGGACTGAGATGACTGACCTTCAACAACCATCTTCCTTGGTATTACTCAAATCACTGCAGAGTTTTCCTCCTGGTTCTCACTGACTCCAGTTTTGCTAGGGCTCCTAGATGCCACACTCAAGCAAACATGGTCTCGATGTTAAGGGCAGTCTCTTTCACTTCGCCTCACCTCTGGAATTCACTCCTTTTGTCCATGTTTGAACCAAGGCTGTGGTGAGGTCAGGAGCAGAGTGCCCTGGCGGAACGCAAACTGAAGATCTGTGAACAGGTTACTGCTAAGCAAGTGTTGCTTGATAGCACTATTGATGACCCCTTCCATCACTTCACTGATGGTTGAGATTAGACTAAGTGGGTGGTCAGTGACCAGGTTGAATTTGTCCAGCTTTGCACAGGACATACCTGGGTAAGTTCCACATTGCCAGATAAATGCCAGCATTGTGGCAATACAATATTTCAATTGTTTGTCAGTGTATCATTGTTAATGGGAGCTTGCTGTGCACAAATTGACCACCATATTTCACAATAGTAACTACACTCCAAAAAGTCCTCCATTGACTGTAAAGTACATTGGAATGGCCTGCTGCCTTGAAAAGCTGCACAGAACACCAAAACTTCTTTTTCTCATACTAGCCCTTAAAATGTCTTATAAGACAGAGACAGATCAATTATATTTTGTTCTCCATTTGATCTAACTTGGCTAACCCCACCACCCTGTTCCTTCACCATTGCATTTTATCAAATTTCCTTTATTAAAAATACCAATTACAATGAGAATTAGCCTTCAGTATTTTCATAACAAGATTCCATCCTTTCAATTTTTTTTAAGATGTCATAAAAGCCAATAAATGACTTGGAAAGGTGCAATACTGCAGTGAGTATAATCTCTCATTAGTCACTGCTATAAATATTTTCACCATGACAGCTCCTTGCTGCCTGGGCGCTGAGACGCAAATGCGCATGCGCTGCAAAACCAACCCATCAATCCACGCATGCGTCCAAGGGCGGGCTGCCGGTCAAGCATGCGCAGTTATGTCTCAGATGCGGACACAATTTAGCAGCAAATGGGATGGTGTAAGTACGCATGCGCGGTCCAAGGCCGGACACGTACTGGCCGAGCAGCGCATTATTTTGCAGCTACGGCCAAGCGGAGGAGCTCCTTCCCTCCCCCCCAACCCCCGTTAAGGCCTGCAAACAAGGCTGCGAATCTTCTCTGCACCCACCACTCGCTATTTATCTCCTCCATCCAATAAGAACAATTTCTAAAGGCAGCCGAGAATCATTCCTGCAAAGTCCTGACCGGAGAAGTCATACCTGGTGGATATTCGACGTACGTGAGGGACAGCGGCTGCCACCGCTCCTTCTCCACAGCAACCGAGCACTGTCCAACCGCCGCCATCTTTACCGCATCACGGCCGCCCGTCAGCAGCCAATCGCAGCCACGACATTCCAGCCAATAGAGGCTCGGCCTCTGCGGCTGACTGAGCCAATCACAGAGCGGGACGGGGGTTCCTCCCGCCCTCTAGCCGCTCGTAGCCCTCTGTTGGCTGATTGACAGCAGCAGTGTCCAATCAGAAGAGCGAAGCTCTACCAATCACAGGACAGACAACTTCCAGGCAAAGTGGTGGAGGCAATTTCAGAGTTGGCTGGAATGAATGGATATGAACTCAATTCTTCTCCATTTCCAACTACCTCACTATAAATGCCCAATTTGGAGTCAGCAGACAAGCGGAGCAAAACTAAGCTTGCATTAACATAATTTATGGCACAGTGGGGAGTATTCTTACCCTAGAGTGTTACCCTAGAGTATTCTTACCCTAAAATCTTACCCAAAGATTGTGGGTTTAAACCCAACTTCAGAGACCTAGAGCACAAAATCTCGGCTGACACACTGTGAAATACTGCACTGGCAGAGGGAACTTTGCATTGGCAGAGGGCTGTGCAGAGGAAGCGCTGCAGTGGCAGAGGGGACGCACAGAGGGAACACTGCACTGACAAAGGGGCTATGCAAACAGAGCACTGTACTGGCAGAAGGGCCATGCAGAGGGAGTGCTGCACTGGCAGAGCGGCCATGCAGAGAAAGTGTTGTATTGGCAGAGAAGTATACAGTGGAAGTGTTGCACTGGCAGAGAGCAGATAAAGGATGATTACATCAGCTGCCTTTTGGATAATTGTTAACCTAAGGCACCATCTGCCCTCTTAGGTAGTTGTAAATGTCCCACAGCAATTTTTGAAGAGCAGTAGTAGGTCTGATGTCTGGCAACAATGATCACTCAACCAACCTCACTGGAACAGTTTATCACTGTACTACATAAGAGACTTTGCTGCAAGTAACTTGGCTACACTTCCTACATTATAATAGTGACTAAAAAGTGCTTTGAGGCACCCTGAAGTTGTGAATGGTACTATAAATGCAAATTATTTTGTCTTACTTTATCAAGCTCTCAAATGATCAAGTCACCCAATGCATTATTAGTGCCTTGTTTCAGCAGCTAAGTGAAAGCAAGAATGTGTGCTTAATGCAGTGTCAGCCTGGATTAGGTTTGAACTACATTGATAGTCACTCAGTTGCCTGAGACTTTAAAATCTTCAATACTTCCCTAAACTTTTGTGTGGACTCTTAATTTTTTTTTTAAACGACGCTCTTTAAACACTACTTCTTTAAGTCAAGCTTTCGGTCTTGACTTAAGAAAGTCCTAATATCTCCTCATGAGGCTCAGTGTCAAATTTTGTCTGATGACATGCATTGAAGCATCTTGGGAAATGTCACACAATCGCACCGGGGCAGCACAGTGCCACAATATTTAGCATTGCTGCCTCACAGTGCCAGGGACCTGGGTTTGATTCCCAGCTTGGCTCACTGTCTGTGTGGAGATTGCACATTCTCCACGTGTCTGCGTTGATTTCCCCCAGATGCTCCAGTTTTGTCCCACAGTCCAAAAGATGTGCTGGTTAGGTGAACTGGCCGTGCTAAATTCTCCTTCAGTGTAACGAACAAGTGCTAGAGTGTGGCAACTAGGGGATTTTCACAGTAATTTCATTGCAGTGAAATCAATAAATTTTAAACTTTTCATAAATACAAGTTTTTGTTTCTGTCTCTAGCATGCTCATCCCTTAATTTGGATATATATAGTGCCTCTAAATTAAGAAAATGTTAACAGATATTTGTATGGATCATAGAATAAGAACGTAAGAACACAGGGTTGTTGTTTGCCATTCAATTAGTCCATGGCTGATGTATCTTAACTCTACTTACCTGTCTTTGCTCTATAACCCTCAATATGCAATATAAATAAATCCATTTAGACATTTTTGTTCTGATTTTTTTTTAATTGCAATGAATTGAAAGATACAGGACAGCAGCGATGATTTTAAAAATAAAAAACTCAATTCTCAAGATGAAAAGTTTTACATCAAAAGCAATAATTCACACAATAAACAGAAATAGGCACACATTTATATAATGAAAGAATGACCATTTCAGACACTTTCTCTCCCCATTCCCTTTTCTTAGGCCCCCAGCTTATTACAAATGTCTAAATCTTTGAGAAATCTCAATAGCAGCTTCAAAAGACTGAATCCCAGCTCAGTTCAAAATGGACTCAGCTCAAATCTCAGTACAAGACAAACTTAATTAAAATTCTGGACAGTGCAGCAATTTTGCCATATAGCATTACCAAAATTAACTAGCAACCTTATAATAATCAGTAACAACCAAATTCATTGTTAATTTAGGAAATTGTGGCAGGGAACATCTTGGAATATCCAGATCAGAATATAGTATTTCTGTGCAAGAACGAGTTGGGACTTTTCAGTTGCTGGTGCTAGTTTGGTACCAGTTGAGATGTTCCTTGGCTTACTTGCTGGTAAAGAATGAGCTGGTATTGATAAGATAATTGCTCTGGTCTATCGTACAACACTTGCACTGATATTAGTTACTTGTTCAATGAGTTAATTCCGCTCCAGTTTAGTTAAGACCTCCCCATCTGCTGTTGAAGCAGCACCTTAAAGGCAGTATGTGGGCTGAACTGTTTCTTTAGGTCTTCAGCACTTCCCAACATTCCCTCAATGGATGACATTCTTTACAGGAACTGATTTGATTGAGGGAAAAGTCAAGGTGCACACAGAAGATATTTTTATAATTAAAATGAGAACAGAAATAAGGTCCAATATGTCCACATCATCAGATTGTCACTTACAGATTCTTTGTCCCTTCCCTCTTATCAGTATAAACCACCTTCCCACATTCATATCCTGACAAACAGACAAGAAACTTGCTCCAAACCAACTCCAATGCTAGTCAAAAGCTGCATGAACATAGCCAGAGGACTGTTTTTCCCATTAATTTGATTTTATAGCTTTCCTCCTTCACACTCCTGGACACCATACTCATACCAACTCCACTTAAAGTTCTATAACTTGGCTCCAAACTTGAAGGTTGCATTTTTTCTGTTGCATTTTCAAAATATACAACCATTACAAAACCCAATCTGCTGACCTCCTACCGGGTGATGCACACATACCAAAAAATTAAATGTCTAATGATCTTTCTCTTAATTATCTTGCACAACTGGTATCCAGGCTAACTGACAGAACAGCAGGTAAGATTATATACATCTTTCTAAGCACACAACTTATGCACACGGTGCCCAAGTATGGATCAATGAGGCTCTTTAGCTTCAAACAAAAAGTTAGAAAAAGATGAAATTTTCGGCCAATGACCCTCACCTTGAGGTGACCTGGTCAATAAAGTAAAATATGAGTAAAGAAGTAAACATTTCTAAAGCTGATTTACATTTCAATTCTCTTTTAAGTAAAAATCTATTGGAATTAACAGAAATAAATCCAAATGACATCTTGCTAGTTTTGTAAACAATAAAAATATGGTTTTGCTACCAGTGGGCTGAAATGTGGAGGCCAGCCCACAGTTTGGGAATTTCAGTAGCACCAGGCTAACAGAATGGGGCCAATACCAGAAGGGTCATTGTCATCTGTTTATTTCACTGACAGCGTGCGGGCACTTTGCTTTTTAAAACTAACTTTTCATTAATAGCTGAAGATTAAAGCAATGCCTGGCTCAAAGGCAGCTCATGGAATGCTCCAAACTATTGTACTGGTTAGTGACAGAATACAGGTCTACACTTACAGTTCTCCACACAAACATCAAGACACTCACTTCATGAATAGTACTCAAATAACTACAGTGAGGGGGAAGAGGCCTCGGAATCTCAGTAGACTAACTGCTTAAAACATCAATCCAAAATGGGACAGCAATCATAAAGTTTATCTATCACAAATTAACACTATAACGA
This sequence comes from Sphyrna mokarran, assembly GCA_024679065.1. NCBI lineage: Eukaryota > Metazoa > Chordata > Chondrichthyes > Carcharhiniformes > Carcharhinidae > Sphyrna > Sphyrna mokarran. The sequence continues at coordinate 3,592,933 of JAGIQG010000025.1, forward strand.
AGTTAGTGAAAATCCCCTAGTTGCTACACCCCACCACCAGTTCTGATACATTGAGGAAGAATTTAGAACGATCAACGCACCTAACCCAGCACATCTTTGGACAGTTTGAGGAACTGGAGCACCCGCAGTAAACCTCCATAGACATGGGGAGAACATGCAGACTTCACACAGACAGTGAATCAAGCAGGGAATCGAACCCAGGTCCCTGGCACTGTGAGGCAGCACTGCTAATCCATTATGTCATCATAAGAACATTAAATCACCAAAATCAGCTTAATGAAAATCAGAGGATGTTGTACTCAAACTGGACAGAGCTACAGTTAGATCACTGCTCAAGCACAACATCCAGTTCACTGAAACACAGTTAAGAAGCCTAAGGCTGGAAAGGCTGTGCAGAGAAGTGTCCGGTAGCAAATCTCTATTGTCAGCAGTTTAACAAGGGAAAAAAAAAACATGAAGTGACCCAGGCTTCTCAGCCAGAAAAGGAAATGAACTTCTAGACGTATCCAAACATTAAATAGTAAATGGTATGGAAAAGGATAAATCTAGAATATTATTTTAAATTATGATAAGGAATGGGAAACAGGTTCAAACTGGTAAAAGATAGCTGCAGGACTGATTTCACCAATGTCTTTAGAGTGATTGACACTTGGTAAACTCATCCCAGTAAAGAATTGGAGGCAAACACACTAGAACATTTCAAGAAATTATGCAGTGCTGGAGGCTATATTTAGTTGAATAACGGGCCTCTGTATCCACAATTACTTTACGATTTGAAACATGCCACCATTGATGGTTGCTAATTAGAGACCACAGGAAGTGAGGGGCAGAAACTTGAGGCCTGTGAGCTTTACAGCTGAGTGCATACAGCTTCCTAAAGGAATTCTCTCAGTTTCTGCAGCTTAGGCGAGGAATCAGCGTTGAATGTCACTTATGATGCTAGCTTGTAACTAGGCAATTCACAGATGTAAATTCAGAGACGCTCCCTAACCTTCACCAACTACCAGAATGCAATCCTGCTGCCCTACTCCAGAGCTTTGAGAATAAATTCTCAGCTCACACACACACAAACAGCTGCACTTTTTTTTGACAAGCTGTTAAACAATGTAGCCAAGCTGGATATTCAGATGGACATAAAAGATCATGTGGTGCAGCTTGGAAGAGAAACAGGGGAGTTATCCCAGGATCCCTGGTCAATAAATATTCCTCAAATAACAATTTAGAATACCTATGGTGCAGAAGGAGGTCATTCAGGCTATTAAGTCTGCATCAACTCTCCAATAGAGCAACAACCCGTCCTATCCCCGTAACCCCATGCATTTATCCCATTAATCCCAACCTACACATCTTGGGTCGCTAAATGGCAATTTAGCATGGCTGATCCACCTAACCTACACATCATAATCAAAAAATAGATGATTCCATCCTGCTGTTTGTGGAATCTTGCTGTGTGCGCCATGTGACTGCATTACGACAGTGCCTGCACTAAAAAATCTTCCATTGGCTATAAAACACTTTGGGACTTCTGAGGTCGCTATAAAAATGCAAATTTTCTTCTTTAAAATAGATACAGTTCAGAAAGATGGCAACTCGGGTCTGGGCTAGGATGAATTTTTTATAAACAAATAAAGTGCATTAATAAATCTGGTCTCCACACAGCCAAACTGGCTAACATAAAAAGAAAACACTGGTAACTGGACTTTTATTGGATAGAGCACTTTCTGACACATTGGCTGGAATTTTACCGGCCTGCCCGTCTCGATTCCGAGGGTGGGTGAGACTCGGAGAACAGCATCCTCCACTGACCTCTGGCGGGATCATATAGACCACGGGCGGACATGCCAGTAAAAAAGTCTCAGTGCACAAGCTGGTTCAAACTTGGTGACACACAGCCTTGGCCTCAAAATGCTCCAAACTCCCCCTTTCCTCTCAAATCAGGTATGCCCTGTATGAAGAAGCAATGTTTGGAAAAAGTTCCCTCCTTTAAAATTATGCACTTTAACTCCCAACTACAGGATAGAACGCCTGGCTGAGTTATTTTAACTCCAGTCTCCCTTGTAGTCTCTCTGGCTGAGGTCTTTAGATATCATGCTGAGCACCTTCATCGACTTAAGGCTGTCTGAACTCACCGAGACCCACCGAGACCCCTCACACCGATCATTCCATCTCCGTCTGAGTTGAGATTTCAACCCAGGAACTGGCGATGAAGGGACCAATGTCCTCACTGAGCACAACACCCAGCCTCTGAGGACAATCTCTCTCATTTAAAAAGGAGTACGATTCCTCGTCCTCTTCTAAAAGAAAAATCCTCTAGATTGCAAATCCTTTCTGTCGAGTTTCTTTCACAAGACGCTTTTTTTTCAGAGCACTCTCATAACCACATTTGTGATCCCTCTACTTCCCAACATCACGTCTTCCCACAAGTCTCAATCATAATTCAGAAAGAAAACAAAACCAAGGGATCAATGCAATAGAAACCACTGCTTAACATCCTAATACATTCAGTAGTCTGATTATAAATCCTTCAATGACCAACAAGATGTCATTCCGGAAAAACATATTGACTAATTTATAAGTATTCTTTACGTCACACTGTTGGAGAAAAAAAGAAATCCATTAATTGTGAGCTTTGTAGAGCAGTATTCAGTAAATATCTCAGAATCTGATTGCATCAGGAAGCCTGGTCTGGTGTGAACCTTCAAAGCTCCAACAGAAGGTCACAACGCCCAACTTGGAGCCCCCATCCTCCCCCTCAAGAACAAGTCAAATCTCTATGCCTTTCCATCTTAACGTTGAATACTCTCACCTTGTTTTGGCTGTTGGTCTAGGACACTTCCAATTACTCCAAAAGGCAAGATCGGGCTTTTTCAAGGCTGATTCTGTTGATGGCAAACAGATTTGTTTCAAGGCTCTCTAATATAGTAATTCAAGAATAAAAGAAACCTGCTTCAGGTTGGCATCATCTACTGAGGATAAAACATTGATATCAGATATTGATATATCAGGCCTCTTTATATGGAGTGGGGTGGGGGAATTGAGAGTTACCCAAACCTGAGTATTAAGGCAGATGGAATTTTGATCCACATTAATTGAACTCTCCTTTAATCCCCACCTCCCACTCCACATTTGCATTCCCACATCGTGCAGTCAGACATCATTATTTGGGCCAAATTCAATGGTTCCAAATCCAAGACCACTTGAGTACACGAGACAGGCAGGCAAAGAAAAAGACTAGAATACTAAAAACAAATCTCCCTCCAGAATGAGGAGTACCTTAAGAGAATGCAGATCAGTGGGGAAGAGAGAATGCGTGATTGTAATTTTTTTAATAGTGCAAATTCACTTAAAAATTTGATTTCAACTATTGAGTTCACAGAGGAAATAGCTTCAGGAGTATTGATCAACTAAGTGGACTCTATTGATAATATTAAAATAATTACCCCCTTACAATTTCAAATTGAACTTCAAGAGCTGATGGTGAGCCATTTCATTACAAGTTATGCCAGGAATGTTTTAAAGCTTTGAACTGGTGAGTGGGTTTAGGGACACAAAACATTTGAACAGTGGGAGTAATGTTCCTTCTTATTTTTCTTTGTAAAGCACTGCCTGTTTATTGCAGAGCAAGACTGGATCATTGTTAGAGGGAAGAGTGATTGTACGCAGCCTGTTTATGGCACTGCGTAGTACTTTCTAGGTTGTGCACCAGAAAGAATAGTAAGTGGAAGTGAATGAGTCTGTTTGAGCAGCACAAAACCCATCCTAATGGTGGTTTGGGTGAAAAATGAGAATCTAGGTTTATGACTGTCAGGGCTACATGGAACCACTCCCTTATGTTTGACCCAATACATTTCACCTATGTTTTGCTACCAGACAGAATACTGCTGGCTGACAGGAATTATTGGCAGAAAACAAAGCTGATGTAACAGCAAGTAGACTATTCAATGGCACCCCTACAAACTATCTCAAACCAAACTCTCCCAATAAAAACAGGATTATTTCCCCAGCAAAATACAAGTGGAGGATAGTCAAAGAGCAGAAATCAAGTGAATCAAACCATTGCTATTAACTAGAGACAGTGCAGTCTGCAAGTGTGACTGACAGGAGAACTAATCCATCACCAACATTCTGGCTGGGTTTCTGGTGTCACTATACGCAGCCTTTCACTGAAACCTATCAACTTCCTGAAGGCAAGGATTATGAAGAGAATTACTTTAGTTAATTTCTCTCCCTCCAGCGTCCTGCAGGATTGCTTACTCAAGGAGGTGGAGGGGGCAGTATGAGAAAAATAATCTACATTTAGCCCCCAGCCATTCCGGACACCAACCTCTACACAACGTGAAAATATCTCCCGATTGCCAAGTGACACGTATTTCATAAGAGACGTATTCAATTAAAAAAGAAAATGGGGAGGTGGTTTAACTACCGAATTATACATCAAACATGAATAATGGAATATCAGGAAGCATCTGGCTTCACTCAGTTTTATCCTGGTTAAAATATCAAAAGAAGCAGGTCCACAATCCACTGGTATTGACTTAGTGACAGCAAAGGACCACCCTGCAGAACTGGAAAATGAATGACAGATCGTGTAACAGCATCAAGAATCATATCGATCGACAACAGTAATAACACATTAAAAGTCAAATTTTTTTTTTGGAAAAAATTTTAAACAAACTAATTGCCTGATGTCTCGGCTCGAATAATGCTCTTGGATTTAAAAAAAGTGCTCTGAATTTTCATAAATGCAATCCTTTTTGTGTCAAAGAATGGGTTACTCCGGTGCTGTATTATTTGATGATTTGGGGTAGTACTGGGCTGGGGGATGAGACAAAGTGCAGGCATGGAAATATTAGATAAGGAGGAATGTGCAGGTTATGGGGAGAAGGCAGGGGAATGACATTCGATGCACTGCTCATAAGGGGAGCCAGCACAGACACAATGGGCCAACTAGCCTCCCTCTGTGCTGTAACAATTCTGTGTTGTTTCTTCCCTAGGCGAGGGATGCTAAGGTCAAATGTTGTGTGCTCTTTATAACCCTGAACATCTACCAACCACAATAACATTTTCTCATCTGTATGGCTCAGTAACAAGGTATTCATCCACTACACCACTGAGAGGGGCAGTTGCACCTGAGTTTAAAGAGCAAGGCTGATTCTATGTTCCTCCCCATCAAATGTAAAAATAAAAGGAAGCATATTTCTTGTCCTGTAATTCATGAGTTATCAGGGTGGCTTATCTCACCATCCAATAAATTGATGATGCATTAGATTCTGGAAAAATAACTTCCCATTCTTCCTGTCCCCGACCTTGTCATATCAAAATGCTGATATCCAACAGAATGAGCCAACCTTAACGTGTGTGGAGTACTCGAATCAAAACTCTTACGAGTCTCCTCAAAATGGGGGTCATCCAGAAATCAGTTATCAACCCACTGATTCTCAGTGCAAAGTGGTTTGATTTATTTCTTCCCTAATTTTCTTTTTAGTCTTTTTTTTAAAAAAACCTTAGTGCCAGGGTTTCATACAAGACTGGCCTCTTCCAAAGGTCCATTGTCAGTGGGTACAGTCCCATTCATTTCTGCCATTGCATCAGCGCCCAGGTAGCTCAGGAGAATCTCGCTGCGTCTCCGTGACAACTGCACAATGTCGTCCGCCAGCAAATTCACTGTAGCGTATCGCACTTTATCCAGATCAAACATATCCTTCAGATACTGGAGAATTTGTTGCTGCAAGATAAAGGAAAATTGTTGCAAAAACTATCTTTAAACAACAAATATATCACAGACAATATTCAAAACATCCCTCCCCTCCCCTGTCTTTCCTTTAAATTACGGGAACATCTTTTATCTATTTCTGGAGTTTTTTTAAAGTTTCAAACTGATTGCAAGATTGCTGCAGTAACACTAGGTACCAGTGGGTGGCAGCATCAAGGACAATTCTCACTTTATAGAAGGGACAATTGAATCTCTTAACAGGGAAACAGTTGCAAGGCCACTGGGAAAGTGCAAAAAATTAACTTTATTTATTAGTCACAAGTAAGACTTAACACTGCAATGAAGTTACTGTGAAATTACTCTAGTCACACATACTCTGATGCCTGTTCGGGCCAATGCACCCTAATCAGTACATCTTTCAGACCGTGCGAAGAAACCTGAGCATCTGGAGGAAACCCACACAGACACAGGGAGAACGTGCAAACTCCACACAGGCAGCAACCCCCAAGCTGGGAATCGAATCCGGGTCCCTGGTGCTGTGAGGCAGCAATACTAACCACTGTGCTACCGTGCCACCAGAAAAATAAGATTCATTAATTGCTCTTTCAGGTATGAGGAAGGCATGATGGGCCAAGCAGCCTCCTCCTGTGCTGTACAATTCCACAATTTCTATGAATCATCAGCGCCACACATTTATGTACCAAACTGTCCGAGAAATTCCAAAAAATAGTGAGTTAAATATTATGGAATTAATCTTAATTATTGTAATTAATTCAGAAACACTTCAGTGGGCCGTTAATACAGCTCCTTTGTATATTCAAGGCTGAATAACATTTTTATCAGTTAAATATCAATATATTAATACAAAACAGCTCTCAAATCTCTACTGACAAGAAGCACTGTATGAAGATGCCAACATTGGACTAGGGTAGGCACAGTAAGAAGTCTCACAACGTCAGGTTAAAGTCCAACAGGTTTATTGAGAATCACAAGCTTTTGGAGCACTGCCCCTTCATCAGATGACAATACCTACCTGATGAAAGGGCAGTGCTCCCAGAGCTCTTGATTCCAAATAAACTTGTTGGACTTCAACCTGGTCATAGAGGTTTACAGCACGGAAACAGGCCCTTTGACTCAACTTGTCCAGGCTGCCTTTTTTTTTTACACCCCTAAGTAATCCCAGTTGCCCGCATTTGGCCCATATCCCTCGATACCCATCTTACTCATGTAACTATCTAAATACTTTCTAAAAGACAAAATTATATCTGCCTCTACTATTATCTCTAGCAGCTTGTTCCAGACACTCACCACCCTCAGTGAAAAAATTGCCCCTCTGGACACTTGTGTTGTGAGACTTGTTACTGTGACTAGAAGTACAATAGCAATAGATACACAGGAATGCCTCCACCTCCAAGTCATACACACAATCCCAACTAGAGTGGCCCGACATCCAATTTTGCACCAGTTTTGTTTTTTGTAGCCAGCTTGACCATTGTCCAGTATGGATGCTTTTATATCCAGTATTTTGTGCGCTTTCCCTGTCTATGACAGCAGTCCCTCTGCATCCAGGAAGGCTTATTACCACTCCTGTTCGGGGGGGGGATGGGAGGGGGAGGGGGGCACCACAAGACACTTTGTTAACCATTGCCCACACACAGTTGCCACATTCTGCTGATTTCCATCCATGTAGCTTTTCCCCTATTGGTATGACTGAAGTGACACACACAAAGCAAGGACACAAGAAGTGAGGTCCATGCTGATTACACGCAACATTGCATGCAGGAGCAGTGTGCTCCCTCAGCGTAAATAATTTTGGTTTTACTATTTGAAGTTGACAAGAGTTCTATTAGTGTATATATATGATTAAGGATTTTATAACTGGTTGTGAAATATTCAACGTGTATTCAATCTCATTCATATAGTCACAGGTAACAAACAATCTTACAGTCCACTGAGATAAAGAAGGGTCACTCACTCACTTGCCAGTCTAGGTTGCCTGTCATGGATTTGAAGAGTTGGGCATATGAGGTGTTTGGAGGTTTGTGCATTCCATTGGACACTTCAACTTCACCTCTACATATTCCGGAGTCTCTCAAAGCATTCAGTGGTTTCCTGAATGAACTTCAATATGGTCAGTTACAAGAAGGGACTCCCATGAGCCAGCAGTGATTGCCTCAGGGTGCTTTGAGACTATCCCGAAAGGATTTCCGCTGTCCTGGGATTTTCCTGCCATGACTAAGACCCGAGCAGAGCTTGGGAATCTGGTGTAAAACATATGAGTGACGTGTCTTGCCCAATGGACCCAGTTTAGAGTGATTAGCACCTCCATGCTGGGCAAACTGGAGGTGGCACTGCTGTCAGACTGCCTTAATGGCCACCAGGATCGTGAGAAGCACCACTGGTGATACATTTCCAGTACTCTGGGTTTCCTGCTGTAAGTTGGCCAAGTCTCCAAAACATATGGAAGTGTGGAGATCAGTGGCAATGGGGATAGGGTCTTAGCAGGATTGCTGTTGGTGCAGATTCAATGGGCCGAATGGCCTCATTCTGCACTGTAGAGATTCCATAATTTTGAAACCAAGACTGCAGTCTCGGATTTGAGATCCTGATCTTTGAATACTCTTTTCCTTAGCTGGAGGCTGAGCTGGAACACTGGAGGAGATGCTAAAGCTTGTCATTTACATCCACCTTCATTGAAAGGAGGCTCCCAAGATATGGAAAATGGTCCACAATGGCCCACCTTTGATCTCATTCAATAGATGGAAGGACTCTGCTGTGGGAGCTGGCTGGAAAAACACCTTCATTTTCCAGGTTTTTAATGAAGACCCATGTTCACATTTGCTTCAGAGACAGAGTTGGCACTGACCTGTAGCTCAGTTTCTAAGCCAGCTCACACAAGCATCATTCTGCATCCTGAAGCTCAACATCTGATACTGGAGCGATGTTGGTTTTAGGTGGAAGGCAGTAGAGTTGAAGTTTCTTATCTGTTCTTCACATCTGTGGGTAATTTGCTGGAGGGGCAATATTGCAGCCAGGAAATTGGAGAAGTTTGATGCAATAGATACATCTGATTGGGGTCTTTACAGAACAGCCTTGTGGTGATTCCATTCAAATTATATTGCACCTTAGAACCAGGGAATCCTTACAGTGCAGAAGGAGACCATTCAGCCCAAGATCAACCTAACTTGCATGTCTTTGGAGTGTGGAAGTAAACCAAAGTACCTGAGGAAACCACACAAACAACGGGGAAAAGTATGCAAATTCCGCACAGACATTGATCTGAGGCCAGAAGCGAACCCAGCTCCTTGGTGTTGAGGTGCAGCACTGCTAACGACTGTGCCACTATGCCATCCCTTCTGAACGAGATGATGCCATCCCCACACATCACAATGACATTACTGACCTCTGGCAATGGCCACCCTAATCCTGACTTGGAACAATACTGTTAGTCCTTCATTATCACTGGATCAAAATCCTGGCATTCCTTCTATATTGGCATTTCCCTTTCAACGTTGCAGCGATTCCAGACAGCAGGCCAGCATCGCTTTCTCAAGAGACAACCAGGGATGAGTAATAAATAAATTACCTTTCAATAAACAAAATCAAAGAAATAAAATCATAATCAACACCTGAAAAGGAGCAAGCCACCTTGCCTCAGCTGCAAAACAACAGCAAACCAAAGAGATTTTAAAAGAGTGTCTCACCTTAAAGACAGTGCAAACTTCACAGAGGTGTTGCTTTGGTCCAAGAAAACCCCAGGCGAGGACAGGACTAACGTGCTCCGAAATGGAGTAAAAATGGGAAATGAAACCATCAGGGACCTACAGTCACAGGACAACAACATAACAAACACTTAAGCAACGCTTAAACTGAACTCTTCATTTTATTTAAAAATTACTTTTTTTTTTAGTCTATTTCAGCCAAGCAGCCAGTGTCCTTTACACTTTGAGTGTAGAATCATTGAATCGTCCACCACCCTAACTCCTTTGTTTACTGACCTGTAGCAATCGCCTTTTTGCTTTCAACACCGACCAACAAGCTGTGGCAAGCGCCTGTGGGGTTTAAGGGAAACAAGAGGAGTCAAAACACAGAAAAAAGTGCATCTCCAATCACTAAAAGTGAATTATATATGTACTGTTTGCCACTTGCTAAAGATAGCAATGAGATCCACAAAATGCAGAACGAATAGACTCAATAGAAATTAATGTTACACATCGTAAATAAAGTTCTTTTGGGCCTATCAAAACGACTAAAATCGCAACTCAGCCTTTTGGTTAAAATCAAGCATCAGATCTAGCCCAAGATGGGGTGCAATGCCGTTTCTTGTCAGCTTAGATCTTGTATGTGACCATGAATGGGATTCAATTTGAATCGGTTTTTTAGAATATGGTGTCTTCAGTCAGGGAAACGAGGTTGGAGCATGAACTCCGATTGAGCCCTGAGTACTCCAGAGAGCCTTCCCCCTTGCTCCGGCTGAAAATCTGGAAGGGAGCATCCAGACAGAGTAGGTCCAGGACGGCCTTCCCCTTCCCTGCTCTAGCTGAACATTTATAAGATATAACCTCTGGACATAAGTACCTCTGAAGGATTGAACCCCTTGGCAGGGGAAAAACCGAGGAGGCAGTGCCCTGGAGGGCAACGGATATGCTTCAATGTTTATCTTTGTTGTGTACAGTTTGCTGTTTTATACTAATGTTTGTAGATTCGTAAATTATGATTTGTAAATTGAGGTGCATTTAGAGGGCAATGCCCTGGATAACTATTACCAACAATGAATCCTTCCTAAATAGAAGGTAGTAACTGTAGGTTATCGATAAATGGATGGTGTTAGCCATTGAGTATGAAATATATATTACCATTCTTTGAATATTTATAATTGTTTTGTAATAATGTATTTGTAATAAACAAAATAAATCCCTGATTGAGTCCTAATTGATGGCCCAATCAGGGAGTCTCATATTCCCTATTTAAAGCACTGTGTCAGTGTCTCTGCCTGCTGAAGCATGGAGCACACAGATCATTCTGTTGTATAGTATATCTTCTAAATAAAGGAATCTTTAGTGACAGGACCTTTGCTCCATGAAATTATTACAGAAGCAAGCAAGGAGATGGATTAAGGGGTTACTGAGTCCACTCTGAGCATTAGCATTGTAACTTGAAGAATGAAAGAAAATATTTTTAAAGTGTCTTAAAGATATTAAAAATCTTACACTTGCACATACTTTTGTCAACGTTTACCATTATAAAGTGGCATCCATATTTAGTATTGCAACAGAGCGTGGGAACACGTCACATTGTAAATTATACCTCTGGCCACTGAAGGCACCTCAACATTCCCGCAGGCTTAGGTTGGGCAGGAGAGGGACTGAAAGTAGTAGGGATGTAATTACAGCATAATGAATTTACATACAGCTTTCATCAGAAATGCAGACACAGCAATTTCTAACAAAAGCAAAGCTAAGAAGGAATCGCTGGCTGACTTCGAAATGAAGACTGAATTCTGTCTGTGCACCCTGATTAATCCATGCTCCAACCCCATTACACCTGAAGACTACATTAAATCACAATGGAGAGAAAGGCAAATAAGGCATGTAACACACACCACAAAGAAAGCACAGGCAAGAGACAAGAGGCATGAAACAGTGTGGTTAAAGTTAGTCCTTGGTCCTTAGTACCTTCAGTGACCCAGAAAACATAGCACTGACAGCCTCAGGCCTCGGAAAGCTGTCTAATGGGTATGGAGATTAATGGGACTGGTTTTAATGCTTGCAGTGTAGGTAGCTTGTGAATCACCATTCCTATTGTCACCACAGTACACTAACACAAATCAGCCTGACTCACCGTCTCTTTAAAACTATCTGAGAGCCAGCGGTTCCGTAAAACAGCAACTACAGACGATGGGGGGCTTTCCAAGTCTTCAAAGGCATCCATCAGAATAAAATCCAACACAATATCAAAGAAGCTCATGCACACAACCTGTGAACACAAGACATCATCTCCCGTTAATAAAAGAAATATCTTGTATTTATTTTAAGACAGAGATAGAGAGGTTCTTAAGATAAATGCAAAATTCTCTGGATTTGCTGAAAAATCTCAGCAGGTCTGGCAGCATCTGTTGAGAATGAATAGAGCCAATGTTTCAGGTTTAGATGACCTTTCGTCAGAGCTGAGGGGATAGGCTCTTGATTGGTAAGGGGATCAAAAATTATGAGCAAAAGGCAGGAGAGTGGGGTTGAGAAACATATCAGCCACGATTGAATGGTGGAGCAGACTTGATGGGCCGAATGCCTTAATTCTACTTCTATATCTCGTACAGTACCAGTCCCAACCTTAGGATGTCACAAATTGCTTTATAATCAATTTTGAAATGTGGTCGCTATTGTAATGTAGGAAAGGAGCCGTCAATCCATGTGCAACCAAGATCCCGCAATCAGCAATGAGATAAATAAGCAGGTAACCGATTACTGGTGACGTCAATGATGGAGTAAATATTGGCTAGGACACCAGGGAGACACTCCCTGCTCTTCATCAAAATACCTCCATGGCAATCTTTTACACTCACCTGAGGGTGCTGACAGGACCTTGCTTTGACACTTCACCTTAAAGACAGCCCCTCTGACACGTAACCCTCCCTTTGTACTGCATGGGAATGTCAACATGTACTCCAGTGGCGCTGGAACCCATCACTTAATCACCAGAGGATGAGTCAACATCAGAGATATGCAGCAAAATAATCAAAAACAAGGTTTCCCAGAATGTTGTGATCTGGATCGTTGCACACAAAGCTGCTCCTCTATGCTGTTCTATCTTGTTGGAGTATACCTTCACCACATGGACGGCAACTGCTCAAGGCAGCACATCACCACATTCAAGGGCAATTAGGGATGGACAATAAATGCTGGTCTAGCCAATGATGCCCATATCTCATGGGCAAATAAAAATTATCTTTCATAGGTCAGTATGAATATTTGGCATTGTCCACAGCAATAGATGCTAATGTACTTAAAACGTTACATGGCTCCACATCAAGTTCACCACATTGCAGCGAATATTGGAATATCTCTCTTGTAAATATGTGTTGTAAAATGTAAAGTTCTGGTAATTCACACCAGAACGGAAGTTCAGTTGTGACGCTACCCAGACAGCAGCTGAAAAGTTTTCAGGACCTACCCCTCGTCCCTCCAGTTCCCTCTTTGTCGTTGGCCAAGTTTCTTCCCTTGATGCATACTGCAACATTTCATCATAGGTCTCATGGAATCTATTTACATTCTGAAAAGTGAGACAAGGAAAAGAAGATCAGATTTTTTTTTAATGACATTACAGTAATGGGAAGATTAAATTTTGCCACTGTTTATGCCCAGATTTGCCTCTTTCTTCAACCACTTTAACTCTGTGACCAGCACCGCTGACCTCAACAGGAGAAATGAAGAATGGTGAGCACTCTCTCTGATTTCAGAAAGTCACTCGGTTATCAAAGTGGCATTTCCCTCTTTACAACGAGGCAGATCCTCCCTTGAGATGAGGAATTAAAGTTGCCAGGCAGTCATGTAAATTATCTGAGCATCTGGCACAGTGTTCCAGCATTTACAGGACATTCGGAGAGAGGTTTTACAGAACATTTTGGGGAGGGGAGGATGGTTTACAGGAAGGGGGTGGGGTTACAACATGTTTGAGGGGTGGTGTTGATGGTGGCATGGTGACACAGTGGTTAGCACTGCTGCCTCTCAGTGCCAGGGACCCGAGTTCGATTCCCGGTTTGGGTCACTTCTGTGTGGAGTCTGCACATTCTTCTCATGTCTGTGTGGGCTTCTTCCAGGTGCTCCGGTTTCTTCTCACAGTCCAAAGACGTGTGGATCAGGTTGATTGGCCATGCGGAACTACCCCTTAGTGTTAGGGAACTAGCTAGGGTAAATATATGGGCTACGAGGGATTGTGGTCAGTACAGATTTGATGGGCCAAATGGCCTCCTCCTTACCTTTCCTGCAGTGGACATCAATCCTGTGATCATCTGCTTCCCAATTTCGCTGAAATACAGCCGGTTTGACTCGTCCTGCAGCAACACCTGTGACAACAATAAACTTTTATTAGAAATATAGAACATAGAACATAGAACATAACAGCGCAGTACAGGCCCTTCAGCCCTCGATGTTGCGCCGGCCAGTGGACCCTCTAACCTAAACAATTCCGTCATCATCCATATGCCTATCCACCGAACATTTGAATGCCCCCAAAGTAGGCGAGTCCACAACTGCTGCAGGCAGGGCATTCCACGCTCTCACCACCCTCTGTGTAAAGAACCTGCCTCTGACATCCGTCCTATAACTACCACCTCTTAATTTAAAGTTATGTCCCCTCGTGTTGGTCATCACCATCCGAGGAAAAAGGCTCTCACTATCCACCCTATCCAATCCCTTGATCATCTTATACGCCTCAATTAGGTCACCGCGTAACCTTCTTCTCTCTAATGAAAATAACCTCAGGTCCCTCAGCCTTTCCTCATAAGGCCTTCCCACCATACCAGGCAACATCCTGGTAAACCTCCTCTGCACCCTTTCCAATGCTTCCACATCTTTCTTATAATGCGGCGACCAGAACTGTACGCAATACTCCAAGTGCGGCCGCACCAGAGTTTTGTACAGTTGTAACATAACCTCACGGCTCCTAATTCAATCCCTCTACCAATAAAAGCTAACACACCGTACGCCTTCTTAACAACTTTATCAACCTGGGTGCCAACTTTCAAAGAGCTATGTACTTGTACCCCAAGATCCCTCTGCTCGACAACACTATTAAGGGTCCTTCCATTAGCCCTATATTTCATATGCCTGTTATTCCTACCAAAGTGAATCACCTCACACTTATCCGTATCGAATTCCATTTGCCACCTCACGGCCCAGCTCTGCAACCTATCTATGTCCCAAGATAGATTGCAGAGCTGGGCTGGAAATGGAAGCAATGCAGAGTGAATAAAAATCCAGCTTCCACTCTGCCGACATCACCAACTAATATAATGAAAACAGACAATCCTAGGAATACTCAACAGGTCTGGCAGTCTCTGTGGAGTGAGAAACTTCACATTTCAGGATCTTTCACACAGACTGGAATCATTAACTCTGTTTCTCTGTCCAGATGATGTTTCTGATCAGTGTGAAAGATCCTGAAACATAATCATTCTTTCTGCATGTATGCTGCCTGACCTGCTGAAGGTTTTTAGTATCTTCAGTTTTAATTTTAGATTTAATTTTTGTTGTTGTACCACCATGTGACACACTAAGAGGACAGCCACTGCAGACAACGGCTGGACTCAGAGAGGGAAATATCAGATTGCCTTACGAACACGTTTTTCTCCAATCTCCAACAAATTACAAAGAGAAATTTACTCCTTAACAAATGCTGCTTCGCTCCCTAAGCATCGGCTCCCTCATTATAATAGAACATGCTTATATCATTAAACCTCTTCCTCTCTTCAGCTGAAGCCACTGATTCAGAATGGGGTTTAGCTCCCCCAGCGCCTTCTGGTAAATCACGTACGACTTTTTGACTAGGAGTTGGCCATTCCACCACAGAGGTATCACAGCAAAACCACTGGCCCCCTTCTTTTGAAAACTGCAAACCTCCAACTGAGTTAACTGGACAGTGACAAAGGGCAGGAGAGGTGGATTATAATCTCCGCAGCCCTTCGTTATTACCACAGAATACTACACTGCAGAAGACGTTCTTCAGCCCATCGAGTCTGTAGCGATGCGTGAAAGGCCCTGACCTACCCACCTAATCCCACTTGCCAGCACCTGGCCCACAGCCTTGAATGTTATGACATGCCAAGCACTCATCCAAGTAATTTTTAAAGGATGTGAGGCATACCGCCTCCACCACCCGCCCAGGCAATGTACTCCAGTCCATCACTACCCTCTGGGTAAAAAGGTTTTCCTCAAATCCCCCTAAATCTTCCACCCCTCACTTTTAGCATGTCTCCTCATAATTGACCTTTAACTAAGAGGAACAGCTGCTCTTTATTCCCTATGTCCATGCCTCTTATAATCTTGAGCTCCTCAATCAGGTTGTCCCTCAGTCTTCTCTGCACTAACAAAAACAAGATGTAAAGATGCCGGCGTTGGACTGGGGTGGTAAGAACTCAGTAAGAATTTAGCAACACCAATTTTAAATCCAACCGATTTATTTGATAGTAAAATTGCGAGCTTTCAACACTGTCTTCGTCAGGCAAAAGCCCTGACAAAAAGCCCCTGACAAAAACACAGAGTGTTGAAAGCTCGCAATTTTACTATCAAATAAATCGGTTGTATTTAAAATTGGTGTTGCTAAATTCTTACTGAGTTCTAACAAAAACAACCTAAGCCTATCCAACCTCTCTTCATAACTTGAATATTCCAACCCAGGCAGCATACTGGTGTATCTTCTCTGCATCCCTTCCAGTGTGTTCACATCTGGGAAGTCAGTCATAGATAGCAGTGGGAAGTTGTGCGTGGAGCCTGAAGAGATTGGCGAGGCACTGAATAAATATTTCTCTTCGGTATTCACGCAGAGTGCTGGAAATGTAGCTGTGGAGAGCACTGAGGTACAGGGTTGCAAATTGGGGAGTATTGTAGTAGATAGGGAGGATGTGTTAGAAATTCTCGAGGGTTTGAAGTTGGATAAGTCCCCTGGGCCGGACGGGATTTACCCTAGGATTCTCTGGGAGGCAAGAGAGGAGATTGCAGAGCCTCTGGCTCTGATCTTCAGGTCCTCGTTGGTTACGGGTGTGGTTCCGGAGGACTGGAGGATGGCGAATGTGGTCCCATTGTTTAAGAAGGGGAAGAGAGACCTTCCTGGGAATTATAGGCCAGTGAGTCTTACTTCTGTGTTGGGGGCAAGGTATTGGAGAGAATTATTAGGGATAGGATTTATAGTTATTTAGAGAGAAATGAATTGATTGGGGATAGTCAGCATGGTTTCGTGAAGGGTAGGTCATGCCTTACTAACCTCATTGAGTTTTTTTGAGAAAGTGACCAGAGAGGTGGATGGGGGTAAGGCGGTTGATGTAGTATATATGGACTTTAGTAAGGCTTTTGATAAGGTGGCCCATGGAAGACTTCTACAGAAAATGCAGATGTGTGGAATAGAGGGTGATTTAGCTAATTGGATTAGAAATTGGCTGGCAGATAGAAGACAGAGGGTGGTGGTTGATGGGAGATATTCATCGTGGAGTTCGGTGACGAGTGGTGTGCCTCAGGGTCTGTTTTGGGCCCCTGCTGTTTGTAATTTTTATAAATGATCTGGATGAGGGTATTGAGGGATGGATCAGTAAATTTGCAGATGATACTAAAGTTGGTGGTGTGGTAGATAGTGAAGAGGGGTGTTTTAGTTTACAGAGTGACTTGGACAAGTTGCAGAGCTGGGCCGAGAGGTGGCAAATGGAGTTTAATGTGGAAAAGTGTGAGGTAATGCACTTTGGCAGGAACAATAAATGTGTAGAGTATAGGGCTAATGGTAGGGCTCTTAATAGTGTTGAGGAACAGAAGGATCTTGGTGTATGTGTCAATAGATCCCTGAAAGTAGGCAGTCAAGTGGATAAAGTGTTAAGAAGGCTTATGGAGTCTTAGCTTTTATTGGTAGGGGATTGAATTTAGGAGCCGCAGCATCATGTTGCAGCTGTACAAAACTCTAGTGCGGCCGCACTTGGAGTATTGTGTGCAGTTCTGGTCGCCACATTATAAGAAAGATGTGGAGCATTGGAGAGGGTACAGAGGAGGTTTACCAGGATGTTGCCTGGTATGGAGGGCAGTCTATGAAGAGAGGTTGAAGGATTTGAGGTTGTTTTCGTTAGAAAGGAGGCGGCTAAGAGGGGATCTTATTGAAGCATATAAGATGATTAGAGGTTTAGATAGGGTGGACAGTGATAGCCTTTTTCCTAGGATGGAGAAAGCTAGCACGAGGGGACACAGCTTTAAATTAAGGGTATGAGTTATAGACGGATTCAGAGGTAGTTCTTTACTCAAAGAGTGATTAGGGAGTGGAATGCCCTGCCTGCAGCTGTTGTAGATGCGCCAAGTTTGGTGGCGTTTAAGAGGTTAGTTGATAAGTATATGGATGAGAAGGGAATGGTTTAGTTAGGAGGGGCATTGCTTTTTATTTTGGTCGGCACAACATCGAAGGCCGAAGGGCCTGTTCTGTGCTGTATTGTTCTATGTTCTATGTTCTATGTTCTATCCCTCCTATAACGTGGGACCAGAACTGCACACAATACTCTGGCTGTGGCTAATAATAGATTAGGAGGAGTAATGGTGATATCACTGGACTAGTAATTCAGAGACCCAGGCTATTGCTCTGGGGGACATGGCTTTAAATCCCGCCAAGGCAGATGGTAGATTTTTTTTTTTTTGTAGCAACTTATCTTGTTCACTGATGTCCTTTAGGAAAGGAAATTTGCTGTCCTTACCTGGTCTGGCCTACATGTGACTCCAGACCCACAGCAATGTGGTTGACTCTTAACTGCCCTTTGAAATGGCATAGCAAGCCATTCAGTTGAAGGTCAAATGGACAACAAATGTTTATCTTGCCAATGACATCCACATTGCATGAAAGAATAAATAAAAAAAATTTCACAGTGATACACTCAGGTCTTGGGCAAAAGTAAAGCTTTGGACCAGCTAGCCTAGCCTTCCAAACTTCTCATCAGGCAGCACCACAACCCTGGAACTAATAAATTTATGTTCCTTTTACCAATTGGAATGCACCCACTCCTTTCAAAGCCCTGTCTTGACAGTTAGTTTCACCATCATTGCGAATAACAAACCAATCTAAGGGTCATCTGGACTCAAAACCTCAGCTCTTTTCCTCTCTTTATAGATGCCGCCAAACCTGAGATTTTCCAGCATTTTCTCTTCCAATTTCAGATTCCGGCATCCGCAGTAATTTGCTTCCATCTACTGCACTTTTGGAAAAAATAAAGTTGCATGAATTTCCTATTTACTTGCGACTCCCTGAGGCACAATGGCAGTAATTAGCACTGCTGCCTCAAGGCATCAGTGACTCGGGTTCAATTCCCAGTTTGGGTCACTGTCTGTGCAGAGTCTGCACATTCTCCCCGTGTGCGCATGAGTTTCCTCCAGGTGCTCCGGTTTCCTCCCACATTCTGATAGATGTGCTGTTTAGGTGCATTGACCCAAACAGGCAACTAGAGGAATTTCATAGTAATTTCATGGCAGTGTTAATGTAAATCTTACTTATTTCTAATAAATAAATAAACTATAAATTTTATAAACTTTAAAGCCTTGTCCCCAATTCTTGTATCCTATGTTGAATGAAAATTTGAAAATGTTTCATGATTCAAATGATTGTAACTCCACGGATATCCCTAATCAGAGTTAGAATTAAATCCAGAACAAGAATACATTCCTCATCCCTCCCAAAGTGACACCATCTTTTAAAGTATTTTTTAATTACCCCTTCCTTCTTCCCCTCCCCCTTGTAGACATTGCATTCCAGCCAGTTTTTCTGCCAGTGCTACTAAGTATGTGACATGAATTAGGGAATTCTCACTGTAATCCTACCCGCTGCCTATGGGGTATCCCCATATTTCACCATGTGGTACTGCTCCAATACAAGGCACAGTTTACTTAAGATTTACCCTTTCCTCTCCACATCACCTCTCTCCCCTTCACTAGTACATTACATAAGACTGTGAGACTTTAGAGCAGGAGTGGACCATTTGGCCCTTCAAACTTACCCCACCCTTTGGTAAGACCACAGCTGAGTTTATATTCACAATTTCAATTTTTTGCCTGTCCCCCATAATTCTCTCTCTAACAAACATCTATCTAACTTGGCCTTGAATAAATTCAATGACCCAGCCTCCACTGCATAATGTTCCAGGTGGCTGCATGGTTCTCAGTGTTGCTAACTGTCCTCCCATGGTTGGGTGGTAGACAGGGAGTCATGAGCCCCAGGTGTGATACCCTGATCACCCAACTATCAGCCTCCAGTTCTTCATGCTGAGTGTAAGAGCAGGATGAATTACACATTGGTTCCTAGGTTAGGAGAGAGCAGATGACCCTTACCCTGTAAGCAACCTAGTACACCAATTGTGATGTTCCCCTCAATTATTCTACATTGAGTTACAACATAGAAGTAGGTCTTCAGCCCAATCAGCTTGTGCCGAGGTTCCTGTTCCATATGAGCCTCCTCCCATTATTGCTTCAGCTCCTCCTATCTGCATAGCCTTCTATTCCATTTTTCCCCTCACATCTCTGTCTAGCATCCTGTGGGTGGCAAGATGACAGTGGTTAGCACTGCTGCCTCACAGTGTCAGGGATCTGGTTTTGATTCCCAGCTTGGGTCACTATCTGTGTGGAGTTTGCACATTCTCCCTGTGTCTGCATGGGTTTCCTCAGGTGCCCCAGTTTCCTCCCACAGTCCAAAGATGTGCAAGTCAAATGCATTGGCAATGTTAAATTCTCCCTTAATTTACCCGAATAGGTGCCAGCGTGTGGCAACTCTGGGATTTTCACAGTAACTTCATTACAGTGTTAATGTAAACCTACTTGTAACTTATAAATAAACTTTACTTTAAAATGCAACTATGCTATTTATCTCAAAGTTACTTCATATGCCAGGAAGTTCCACATTCTCAACACTGAAGTTTCTCCTGAATTCCCAAATGGATTTACTAGTGACTGTCTTATAATTATGACCCTTAACTTTGGAACTGGCTTCCAGTGGAACTTCATCTCTATCTTTACGCTATCCAACTGCTTCAGAACTTCAAAACCTCGCACCTTCCCCCCCCCCCCCCCCCCCAAAACACACACACACACACACCCAAACACACACACACACAGTTTTCCCCTTTCTCCCTGGCAGAAGTAGCTAGCCGGTCCCTTGGTGTCAAGAAAACCTGGGAAAAGGATCAGCAGTTTACAGTGTGCAAAAAATAAAATTCCCAAAATAAGCCCCTCACCTCATACCCAGACATTCAAAGCAACATCTTTTACACGCACATTTATATACTCAGAAACTCCCCCACACACACACCCAACACCTGAAAATCTCTACAATAAGTCTCCTTCACCCATCGAAAGCCTAGAAAACAGGCTTACCTCAAATGCTTGCCGCACGCAGTGCAGTTTTGCCAGGAAGTCCTCATCGCTATAGCATTCCAGGATCTCCGTTCTGAAATTCACAAGATCGCCAGCATATTTACAGTCAGGCAATACAAAAGAGTTAAATCTTGCGCCGGCCAACAGGCAATTCCATCTCTGGACAGAGACAGCCCTCTGAGTCAAACAAACTTGTATTTATATGGCGCCTTTAACTTAGTAAAACGTCCCAAGGTGTTTTAAGATAAGCTAAATCAGGCAGAATTTGACATGAGCTATAGGAGTGACAGTAGGATTTAAGGAATGTCTAAAAGGAAGAGAGAATCATAGAATCCCTATGGTGCAGAAGAACCCATCGAATATGTACTGACAACAATCCCACCCAAGTCCTATCCTTGTAACCACACGTAATCTCCCTGACCCAATACCACCCAGACCTGTCCCCTGTAACCCCAAATATTTACCCCACTAATTCCCCTAACCTACACATCGAGACACTAAGGAGCAATTTAGCACAATCAAACCATCTAACCTGCACATCTTTGGAGTCTGGGAGTAAACCCACGCAGACACGGGAGAACATGCAGACTCTGCACAAACAGTGATCTGAGGCCGGAATTGAACTTGGATCCCTGGCACTGAGAGGCAGCAATGCTAACCACTGTGCCACCACGCCATCCGTGGAAGGTTGAGAGATTTAGGGAAAGAATTCCAGAGCATCAATCTGAGGTAACTGAAGTAATGGTCAATGTAGCAAAGGGAATTAGGGATGCTACAAGAGATTGGAATTGGAAGAATGCAGAATTTTTGCAAGATGTTAGGTTGTAGGAAATTACACAGATAGGGAAGGGTGAGGCTGTGAAGGGATAAGAAAGCAAAGATGAAAATCCTGAGCTGACAAGGACCTGGAGGAAAATCAGCCAAAGTTACGTTCCACAATAACTATCCGGTAACGACTCCTGGGAAAAATGCAGCAGTATAGACAGGATGGAGCTCGGCTCCCGAATCTGTTCCCAATCACATCTGGCAATTAACTGTCCAATCTCACCCATAACGGCACCAAAAGACCACATCAGAAGACCCTTCTGCAGGTAGCGGGGGGTGGGCAAGGCAGTAGGAGACTGAGGAAAGATCTGGCACCCACCTGAACGATCGGCAGGCAACCTGGTCATCTCGGACGATCTTCATGGCTTCTTCGTATAAAACGGATGATCTGGACGACTGATATCGCTCCTCATCGAATGATAAAGAATCAAATAGCTGCAGATATAAAAGAGTGGATGATATTTGAATCTCTTTTCTGCACAGGACACATGGTAGCTTAAATGTTGCAATAGGACACAAGTTCAGCGAGTCAACATTCCTCTCCGTCTGCATGTCCTTCTATGTCCAGAATCCACCAGTGAAATCTGCAGAACTGTAATTTGAATCTGACCTCGAAGCTTCTGGCAGACCTAGCATGCAAAAGGGGAGCTGCCCATCCCACACTCTGCTTACAGCTGCAGGATCTATTTTAGGCAGTTTTATTTCTTATCGGTAGACCCCTACAAACTCCCCCACTTGGCCTCACTGGGTAACAGTAACATCCAGCCATACAGTTGAGAAGGCCCCAAGTTCAATCCTTGGTCACGGTGTTAATTAGAGGGCTATAGTTACCTCTACATTTTACTATTCTAACTCTCCCAGCCTGCTTCCCATTTTGCATTCTCAGTAAACCTGTGTTCACCCAGACCTGCACTGCCCACAGCCTGATTAACACCAAATCCTGTTCACCTATCACCAATAGGGGACTTTAACTTTACTAATATTGATTGGAATAGCTATAGCTCTAGCTCGTTAGATGGGTCAGTTTTCGTACAAAGTGTGCAGGAAGGTTTTTTGACTCAGTATGTAGATAGGCCAACTAGAGGTGAGGCTACATTGGATTTGGTGCTGGGCAATGAGCCAGACCAGGTGTTAGGCTTGGAAGTTAGTGAACATTTTGGTGATAGTGACCACAATTCGGTTACGTTCACCTTAGTGATGGATAGGGATAGGCATGAAGCTGGGGGCAGTAGTTATAGCTGGGGGAAGGGTAATTATGAGGCCATCAGGAGAGAATTAGGGTGCATAGATTGGACTAGGAAACTACAGGGACTGGGAACATCTGGAATGTGGAGCTTATTCAAGGAGCAGCTGCTGCGAGTCCTTGATAAGTATGTCCCTGTCAGGCAAGGAGGAAATGGTCGAGTAAGAGAACCTTGGTGTACGAAAAAAGTTGATTTGCTGGTTAAAAGGAAAAAGGAGGCTTATGTCAGGATGAGGCTTGAAGGCTCAGTTAGTGCAATGGATAGCTATAGATTAGCCAGGAGGGAGCTAAAGAGTGAATTGAGGAGAGCTAAGAGGGGACACGAGAAGACTTTGGCTGATAGCTTTAGGATTCCCCTTAAATCCTTTCTTTAGATATGTTAAGAATAGAAGATTGGTTAGGGCAAGATTAGGGCCAGTCATAGACAGCAGTGGGAAGTTGTGCGTGGAGCCTGAAGAGATTGGAGAGGTACTGAATAAATATTTCTCTTCGGTATTCACGCAGGGTGATGTAAATGTAGTTATGGAGAACACTGAGGTACAGGGTAGCAAACTGGAAAGTATCGAAGTAGATAGGGAGGATGTGCTAGATATTCTCGAGGGTTTGAAGTTGGATAAGTCCCCTGGGCCGGACGGGATTTACCCTAGGATTCTCTGGGAGGCAAGAGAGGAGATTGCAGAGCCTCTGGCTCTGATCTTCAGGTCGTCGTTGGTTACGGGTGTGGTTCCGGAGGACTGGAGGATAGCGAATGTGGTCCCGTTGTTCAAGAAGGGGAAGAGAGACCTTCCAGGGAATTATAGGCCAGTGAGTCTTACTTCTGTTGTGGGCAAAGTATTGGAGAGAATTATTAGGGATAGGATTTATAGTTATTTAGAGAGAAATGAATTGATTGGGGATAGTCAGCATGGTTTTGTGAAGGGTAGGTCGTGCCTTACTAACCTCATTGAGTTTTTTGAAAAAGTGACCAAAGAGGTGGATGGGGGTAAGGCGGTTGATGTGGTATATATGGACTTTAGTAAGGCGTTTGATAAGGTGGCCCATGGAAGACTTCTGCAGAAAATGCAGATGTATGGGATAGAGGGTGATTTAGCTAATTGGGTTAGGAATTGGCTAGCAGATAGAAGACAGAGGGTGGTGGTTGATGGGAGATATTCATCTTGGAGTTCGGTGACAAGTGGTGTACCTCAGGGGTCTGTTTTGGGGCCCCTGCTGTTTGTAATTTTTATAAATGATCTGGATGAGGGTATTGAAGGATGGATTAGTAAATTTGCAGATGACACTAAAGTCGGTGGAGTGGTAGATAGTGAAGAGGGGTGTTATAGTTTGCAGAGGGACTTGGACAAGTTGCAGAGCTGGGCCGAGAGGTGGCAAATGGAGTTTAATGTGGAAAAGTGTGAGGTAATGCACTATGGCAGAAATAATAAATGTGTAGAGTATAGGGCTAATGGTAGGATTCTTAGTAGTCTTGATGAACAGAGGGATCTTGGTGTGTATGTGCATAGATCCCTGAAAGTAGGCAGTCAAGTCGAGAAGGTTGTTAAGAAGGCATATGGAGTCTTAGCTTTTATTGGTAGGGGGATTGAATTTCGGAGCCGCAACGTCATGTTGCAACTGTACAAAACTCTAGTGCGGCCGCACTTGGAGTATTGTGTGCAGTTCTGGTCCCCACATTATAAGAAAGATGTGGAGGCATTGGAGAGGGTACAGAGGAGGTTTACCAGGATGTTGCCTGGTATGGAGGGCAGGTCTTATGAAGAGAGGCTGAGGGATTTGAGGTTGTTTTCGTTAGAAAGGAGGCGGCTAAGAGGGGACCTAATCGAAACATATAAGATGATTAGAGGTTTAGATAGGGTGGACAGTGATAGCCTTTTTCCTAGGATGGAGAAAGCTAGCACGAGGGGACACAGCTTTAAATTAAGGGGTGATAGTTATAGGACGGATATCAGAGGTAGGTTCTTTACCCAAAGGGTGGTTCGGGAGTGGAATGCCCTGCCTGCAGCAGTTGTAGATGCGCCAAGTTTGGTGGCGTTTAAGAGGTTAGTTGATAAGTATATGGAAGAGAAGGGAATGGTTTAGTTTGGAGGTGCATTGCTTTTTATATTGGTCGGCGCAACACCGAAGGCCGAAGGGCCTGTTCTGTGCTGTAATGTTCTATGTTCTATGTTCTAATAGTGCCTGTTGACCTTCACTAGCTTCAGGTCTGGCAACTTTTTTTTATTCATTTGTGGTACATGGCTGTTGCTGGCTGGTCAGCATTTATTGTCCATTCCTAATTGCCCTTGGAGGGCAAATTGAGAGACAATCACATTGCTGTGGCTCTGGAGTCACATGTAGGCCAGATCGGGTAAGGATGGCAGATTTCCTTCCCTAAAGGACATTAGTAAACCAGATGGGTTTTTCCCACAATCAACAATGGTTTTGTGGAGATCAGTAGATTCTTAATTCTAGATTTTTTTTTTATTCCACCATTTCCCATAATGGGATTCAAACCCTGGTCCCCAGAACATTAGCTGAGATTCAGGATTAATAGTGTAACAATTATACCACTAGGCCATTGCCTCCCCTCCTTGAAGTGTAAAATCCTCACCTTTGTTTTCAAATCTTATCCTAGATCCATAAACACTTTCAGAAACCACAGCAGCTCTCCAATTCTGAGCTTATGGACATGTCCATCATCGCACTGTAGGTATCATACCTTCAACTACTCAGGCTCTAGGTTTGGAATTCACGCCCTAAACCATCCACCTCTCTTCTCCTTCCAGGCATACTCTTTGATCTCTATGTCCTAGTATCTCCCCATATGACTTGTCAACTTTTACTTGATAATAGCTCTTATGAAGCATCTTGGGATGTTTCTCTATATTAAAAACGCTCTAGGCAATGGCCTAGTGTTATAATCACTAGACTGTTAATCCAGAAACTCAGCTAATGTGCTGAGGAATCAGGTTTGAATCCCACCACAGTAGATGGTGAAACTGGAATTTGATTTTTTTTATAAACGGAATTAAGAATCTACTGATGACCATAAAACCATTTCAATTGTCAGGAAAACCCATCTGATTCACTGATATCCTTCAGGGAAGGAAATCTGCCATCCTTACTTGGTCTGGCCTACATGTGATTCCAGATTCACAGCAACCGCCCTCCAAGGCCAACTAGGGATGGGCAATCAATGCTGGCCATACATTAACACCCATGTCCCTCAACTGAATCAAAAAAATAAATAAATATAAGACATTGGTACTGTTTGCATCCTTTGGGTTGGAAGCAGTGAAAGACCAGCCAGGGTTCCAGTTGGTGATTGCCATCAGTAAAGGCTCAAGCTGGGTGCGGGGATAGGAATAGGCCATTAAATCCATTCAACCCAGTGCCATCATTCAGTGAGAAAATTGCAGAACTGTATCTTTACTCATCTTGCTTATTTAACCTATATCCTTGCCCAACTAAAATCTACGTATTTTGGTATTGAAATTTTAGTTAACATTCCCCTCCCTCAACTGCCTCTTTGGAAGGAGAGTTCTTGATTTCCACTCCCCTGTGTCAAGAAATGCTTCCTGACATCATCCCTGAATGGCTTGTCTCAAATTATAACATTATACTGCCTACCTTTGATTCTATCCATTTAAGGAAATAGTTTATCAACTCTACCAATCGTTATGCAACAATTGGGGCAGATCACACTACAAACTTCAAAACGCAAAGCCATACAAAATTTTCATACACAATCTGATCTCAGGGTTTACCTTCCTGACTTCCAATTAGAGATTTGGGTACCAGTGGCAATGTTCTCCCACAGCTGTACAGAGCACAGACTAATTTTACCATCAAGTTGTGCTCATTATCGGGTGTGAAAACTTGGTAAAGTCAGACGTGAGGCAAGTAGCACAATCCACACTGACCTCTGTGCCGGTTGCCCCTTTACCAAGGCCCAAAAATGGCCATGATCAAGACCGCACTCAAAATAGTTCTTACCACCATTTAAATGCATTTGCATGCATTTAAATTGGCTTAATAGGCTGCATACCGAACCTTATCAACATTTCCCCCTTTAACACTGCGTTCACCATTCAGACTCGATGCAAAAGAGACATGCTCCACAGAAGTCCGATTCAGGGGCTCAGCTGGTGAGGAAGTAAGTGCCAACTGTCCAATGACTCTCTGCTTGAGCTGGGGGTGTCCACTGCTACTCTGCCTGACATCGATGAGGGGAGGGGGGAAGGGCCGTGATTGGTTTGGGTGGCAGAGGGGGAGTGGGGGGGGATAAGGGAGTCTGTAATGTGGTGGGGGTGGGACAATTTCTGTGAGGGTCGGGGGGAGGCATTATCCAGCCCAGCAAGGATGTGGCAGGGGAGCAGCATTCTTTCATTGTTTTCTCTGCACATGTGCAGTTGGAAGCACCAATCAGAGCTGCAGGATTTCAGGCACGTTATGGCCCACCCACAAGCTTCTGCAGCATGATTTGGAATCACTGATATTTTTTCAGGTAAAGTGCGTATGGGGGTGCCTGAAAACAGGTCTACAAGTTGCTTCTGAAACACTCCCAGTTTCAAGTCCACTCAGCTCAGATGATGTTGCTTTTTACATCTATGCTCTATGTAGTATGTTTTGAATTCCTATCTCTCTCCCTATCTCCTTGAATCCTTAGTGTCCAAGTTCAGACATGGGAAATGATCATTTGGGCTGCATATCAGAATTGTAGCAAAACAAAAAGGAGAGAATGCAGGAAAATTTGGAACATGGGTGGGCTAGTGGTGTAAAGAGAATGACAACAAACTTCATTCTCTACTGCACAGAGAGGAAACAGGTTTCTAGCCCTCATACGCGAAAGGGAGATAGGGATTTAAAATGTACTACATAGAACATAGATATAAAAAGCGATATAATCTGAGTCATTTCAGACATTCTGCAATATCCAAGCCTTCCTGCACAACCTGAATCTTGTGTACTCATTGTGAGACATTGTTAGGATGCAGAGCTGGACAGAAAAGTGGCAGATGGAGTTTAACCCTGGTAAGTGTGAGGTGATTCATTTTGGTAGGACAAACTTGAATGCGGATTACAGGGTCAAAGGCAGGATTCTGAAGAATGTGGAAGAACATTCATATCCACAGATCTCTGAAGGTTGCTACTCAAGTGGATAGAGCTGTGAAGGAGGCTTATAGTACGTTAGCGTTTATTAACAGGGGGTTTGAGTTTAAGATCTATGGGGTTATGCTGCAACTATACCAGACATTGGTGAGACCACGTTTGGAATATTGTGTGCAGTTCTGGTCACCTCACTATAAGATGGATGAGAAGCAGTGGAGAGAATGCAAAGGAGATTTACCAGGATGCTGCCTGGTTTGGAAGGTAAATCTTATGAGGAAAGGTTGAGGGAGTTGGGGCTTTTTTCTTTAGAGTGGAGGAGGATAATAGGCGACTTAATAGAGGTTTATAAGATAATAAGGGGGAATAGATAGAGTGGACGTGCAGAGACTATTTGTTCAGGTGAATGTAGCTGTTACTAGGAGGAATAACTTTAAGGTTCACAGTGGGAGATATAGGAGGGATATCTGAGGTAGATTCTTTACTCAGAATAGTTGGGGTGTGGAACACTGCCTGCTGTGATAGTGGAGTTGGACACTTTAGGAACTTTCAAGCAGTTATTGGATAGGCACATGGACCACATCAGAACGAGGAGGAGTGGGATAGCTTGATCTTGGGTTTGGATATAGCTCGGCACAACATTGAGGGCCGAAGGGCTGTACTATGCAGTACTGTTCTATACTGCTCAGATGATCAATCCAAGAGGATCTTAGGGATATCGTCTTACATTTCTTTATTATTAATTGATTTATTTGATTTATTATTGTCACATGTATTAACATATAAAAAAAATGTTATTTCTTGTGCGCTATACAGACAATGCATACCATTCACAGAGAAGGAAACAAATACAGAATGTAGTGTTACTGTCCTAGCTAGGATGTAGAAAAAGATCAACTTAATGCAAGGTAAGTCCATTCAGAAGTCTAACAGCAGCAAGGAAGAACCTGTTCTTCGGTTGGTACATGACCTCAGACTTTTGTATCTTCTTCCCGAAGGAAGTGGTGGAAGAGAGAATGTCCGGGGTGCATGAGGTCCTTAATTATGCTGGCTGCTTTGCCAAGGCAGCAGGAAGTGTAAACAGAGTCAATGGATGGGAGGCTGGTTTGTGTGATGGATTGGGCTTCATTCATGACCTTTTGCAGTTTTCAGAAGAGCAGGAGCCATACCAAGTTGTGATACAACCAGAAAGAACATTTTCTATGGTGCATCTGTAAAAGCTGGTGAGAGCTATAGCTGACATGCCAAATTTCCTTAATCTTCTGAGAAAGTGGAGGCGTTGGTGGGTTTTCTTAACTATAGTGTCAGCATGGGGGGACCACGACAAGTTGTTGGTGATCTGGACACCCCTTTTCTACTTCATCCCCATTATTGTAGACAGGGGCATGTTCTCCTTTATGTTTCCTGAAATCAATGACAATCTTCTTCATTTTGTTGACATTGAGGGAGAGATTATTGTTGCTGCACCAGTTCATCAGATTCTCTCTCACATTCCTGTACTCTGTCTCGTCATTGTTTGAGACCTGATCCACTACAGTGGTGTCATCAGCAAACTTGAAAATCGAACTGGAGAGGAATTTAGCCACATAGGATTCTCGGGATGTGGGTGTCGCTGGCTTGGCCAACATTTATTGCCAATCCCTAATTGCTCGAAGTGGTGGTGGTGAGCTGCCTTCTTGAATCGTTGCATATGGTGTAGGTATATCTATGGTGCTGTTAGGGAGTTCCAGGATTTTGATCCAGCAAAGTGAAGGATGGATGATATATTTCCAAGTCAAGATAATGTGGGGCTTGGGGGCGAACTTGCAGGTGGGGGTGAAGTTCCATAGCAGCTGCACCCTTGCCTTTATAGGTTAACAGGTTTGGCTCTGTCTACGGAGCCTTGGGATTGCTTTGTGGATCTTGAAGATGGTATACATTGTTGTCACTGTGCACCAGTGGCAGAGGGATTGAATGTTAGTTGGTGAATGGATGCCAATCAAGCGGACTGCTTTGTCTTGGATGGCACCAAGTTTCTTAAGTGTTGTTGGAGCCACGTTCATCCAGGCAAGTGCAGGGTATTCCATCACATGCCTGACTTGTCCCCTGTTTATGATGGACAGGCTTATGGAAGTTGGTTAATGAGTTACTCACTCCAGAATTCCCAGCCGCAGACCAACTGTCTCAGCACTTATATGGGTGATCAAATTAGATCACTGGTCAAGGGTAATCACTTCGTCATTTGGAGGATTCAGTGACAGGAATGCAATTGAATATCAGTGATGATTAGATTCTCCCTTTTAGAACATTACAGCGCAGTACAGGCCCTTCGGCTCTCGATGTTGCACCGGCCAGTGGACCCTCTAACCTAAACTATTCCAATATCATCCATATGCCTATCCACCGAACATTTGAATGCCCCCAAAGTAGGCGAGTCCACAACTGCTGCAGGCAGGGCATTCCATGCCCTCACCACCCTCTGTGTGAAGAACCTGCCTCTGACATCCGTCCTATAACTACCACCTCTTAATTTAAAGTTATGTCCCCTCGTGTTGGTCATCACCATCCAAGGAAAAAGGCTCTCACTATCCACCCTATCCAATCCCTTGATCATCTTATACGCCTCAATTAGGTCATAGCGTAACCTTCTTCTCTCTAATTTTAGAGATGGTAATTTCCTGGCTCATGTATTACATGGTTAAGACAAGGCCTCAGGATGGCACAGTGGATAGCACTGCTGCCTCAGTGTCAGGGTCCCAGGTTTGGTTCCAGCCTTTGATAATTGTCAAGTTTGGCAGTTTGCACATTCTCCCCATATCTACAAGGAGTTTTCTTCTGGGACTCCAGATTCTTCCCACAGTCCAAAAATGTGTGGGTTGGGCTGATTGGTTGGGCTCAATTGCCCCTTAGTGTCAGCAGCACTAGCAGGGTAAATATATGGGGTATGGTCTGTGTGGGATTGTTGTCAGTGCAGATTCAATGAATGGCCTCCTTCTGCATTGTGGGGATTCTATGAAAAAAAAAGTCAGATCAGGTGCAGCTCCTGATGCATACCGGAACTTTTCAGTGTCTGTGCAAAGTGAAACCAACGACGCAGGATTGAAGTATAAACAAACTAAAAGGCCAATGTGGAATTCACACACGGATGTGACTGATCACTAGAACTGCTTGCTGAAAATAAATGCATTAAAATAAAAAGGACAGTGCCTGTTAACATCACCGCTTGTAGTGTTGGAACAGCTATTGGACAGGCTACAAACGAAACAGGCAACATTATTCTGCATTCAACCTATCTTCCTCTCTATTTATAGCAAAAGCTTGTTCCCAATAAATCAAGCTGCCTTTGCTAGTGTTTCTCAGATAAATTCAGACCCAAGTAATGACGACCAACAGCTGGTCAACAAGACCAATCCGATTTACAGAACATAGAAATATCTGTTGTAGCAATATTATTTCTCACCAAGTAAACCTGATCAGCAAATATTACATCGTTGTGAGAAGTTACAGAGATGTCTAAGGGAACACAATGATAAAGTTTTCCACCTACTCCTTACAGAGTGGAATTGGTTTATATTCAAAGTCTCACTACAGTGTAAACGACTCCAGTTGAACAGCCACTCCCATACAAAAAGTACAACAAATAACTCTGAGTGACACAACAGAAAGATCCTGCAAAGAATTTTACAATGCACAACAGGTCAGTTGGTCCATCTGGACTATGTTTTTTTTTCACGTAAGTAACATTTTGCCTCAGTTTCAATGCAGTGAATTGTGAACCTATCTGTATCCATAACCTACCTGATCCAATTGTCACTTTATAGTTTTGTTTTTTACATTATTAATGTTCAGTCTATCCAGTTTGGTCATTTTCATTCAGACGACTGAATTATATTAAGACCAATCGGTTTTAGTAAAAATTAACACCAAATGATGAAATCTAAAATAAACATAAAAGATACAGGGACGACAGGTGTGTTAGCAAAGATCAATATCCAAGATATTTGGGGCAGGATTTTCCTGCCACACTCGATCCAAAACGAGAAAATCATGGCTGAGGTCAAACAGACCTTTTCACAGTAAGTCACCCTGCTCCCTACCCGCTACAATTCCTGTGGTAGAGGTAGGAGAATTCTTCCCTTGGTGTCTATAATCCATACAAGCCTCTTCCCACCTTATCCATTCCATCCACCCTCTCTCTCTCTCTCACTCTCTCTCTCTCTCATGTTAATCCAGCTTTTACCTAAATATATTTATCCTATTCACCACGCCAACACTCCAGGGAAAGACTGTTCTCCTGAATCCCATCTTCGATTCATGGATATCAAACGGTAAAACCGTAGTGGATCAGATCTCAAACAATGACTAAACAGAGTTCAGGAATGAGACAAAAAATCTGGTGAACTGGTGTGATGACAATAATCTCTCCCTCAATGTCAACAAAACAAATGAGATAGTCATCAACTTCAGGAAGTGTAGAGGAGAATGTGCATCAATGGGGATGAAGTAAAAATGGTCAAGAGCTTCAAGTTTTTAGGTGTTCAGATCACCAACAACCTGTTCTTAAGAAAGCCCAACACCTCTACTTCTCAGAGAACTAAGGAAATCTGGCACGTCTGCTACAACTCTCACAATTTTAACAGATTCATTATAGAAAGCATTCTTTCTGGTTGTATCACAGATTGGAATGGCTCCTGCTCTTCCCAAGACTTAAGGAAATGACAAATGGTCACAATGAAGCTCAGTCCATCACATAAACCAGCCTCCCATCCACTGACACTGTCCAGACTTCCTGCTGCCTCATAAAAGCAGTCAGCATGGTTAAGGACTCCACGCATCCTGGACATTTTCTCTTCCACATTCTTCTGATAGGAAAAAGATGCAAAAGTCTGAGGTCACGTACCAACCAACTCAAGAACTGCTGCTGTCACTTTTAAATGGACCTACCTCACTCTAAGTTGATCTTTCTCCACACCCTAGCTTTGACTGTAACCCTACACATTCTGTATTCTCTCCTTCCTTCTCTAAGCGATATGCTTTGTCTGTACAGTGCACAAGAAACAATGCTTTTCACTGTATACTAATACATATATCAATAATAACTCAAATCAAAGTGAAGTAGCCTTGGCAAAGTTCCATAAACAAGGAGATAAATGATCAGACAATCTGTTTGTGCCATTGACCAGAATGCTATGGATAATTCCTCTGTTCTTCTTCATGTTGTGTTCTTGCACATCCAACTAAAGGGCCAGACAGAGCTTTAGTTTAAAGTTTCATCCATTAGAAGGACTGCTTTTTCTGTTGCATGCATCTTGAGTTTTGCAAAATGATACAAAAGGCCTATGGCAGCTTGTCTTTTGACTCAAGCAGTAAAATCTCTCTGGGCAGCAGATTTCCTTCCCAAGATTTACTGAACTGATACCGACCAATACAAATTCCTGACATTGGTTTTGAAGGATTAGAGTTTCTGAATGACCCTGATTATTTTAACTTTGCATCAAAGTTTGTAACTTCATGAAGCTATGATATATGTCATTGGTCAATCTTCCAAAGTGCCCGAGCAAAATAGCTGGACATTTGACATGGATAATCATTAAACCATCGATTAGATCCAGCAGACCTACGGGGAGGTCGTAGCATGTCGCTGGGCTAGTAATCAAGAAGTTCATGCGAATGGTCTGCAAAAAGGACTTCATGGCAGCAGATGGAATTTAATTTCAATTAATAGATCTGGAAATTAAAGCTAGTCTTAGCACAGACATAATGGGCTGAATGGCCTCTTTCTACACCTTAACTTTTCTATGGATCTAATGGTGACCATGAAGCTATCGTCGATTATCATAAAAACCCATCTGGTTCACTTATGTCCTTCAATGAAGGAAATCTGCTATCCTTACCTATCTGGCCTACATGTGACTCCAGACCCATAATGTGGTTGACTCTTAACTGCCCTTCTGAAATGGCTTAGCAAATGACTCAACTCAAGAGCAATATGGGCAAATGCTGCCCTAACAACAAATGCTTACAACAACATCCACATCCTATGAAAGAATTAAGTAAAACTCAAGCGCTATTATAAACCACAATGGAGTCAAAGTAGCTGACACAGGAATAGCCAAGAAACAGTTCTTCTCAAGCAAGGAAAAGGGAAAAGGAAACGTCTGGGGAAAGTTTTTCCCACACATAGGCTGGTGGGTGCCTGGAATGCACTATGAGAGGAGATGTTGGAAACAAATGTTTGCAACATTTAAGAGGCATCTGAATGGGTACACGAATAGGGTGGAAATGTACGGATACAGACCAAACAAGGGCAGAAGGTCTTTTCTTTCAGTTAAGGAGGGCATCGTGGTTGGTGCAGGCTTGGAGGGCCGAAGAGCCTGTTGCTGTGTTGTACTTTTTTTTATTCTTAGAAAGGATTGGGCTCTATTGAGATTGCTCACAATGTACAGCGACTGACGGACACTCAAATATTTGGACCTTTTCATGAAAAGTGGACATTCAGTGTGACCGGTAGCCATGAGCTATCCCACAAAAGGTCAGCTCCTTCAGGAGAAGGGAGAGAAAATATGGAGAAAGAGGGAGGACTAGAATGGACTCAATGGGCCAAACAGTCTCCTTCTCTGTACAGTAAATACTCTAAGAAAAGACTGATTCAAAACCAAGCAAACCAGCCGTAAATTCAAGCAACTCAACAGCAGGACATTTTAAATCTAACTAGAGTAGATACAACTTACATAAAGCTCACCTCTGCCGCTGAAAAGAAGGAGTCTTCTGAAGTCACACTGGCTTCATCATCGAGGTAATATCTCCCAGAATCTTCTCCATAGGGAAGGACCTGAGCCCCAACACAATCTGGACAAAAACATGAAGGAAACTGCACTGTGTAACATTTACTAAAAATCAGCAGTAATTACCCAATCTGTCCACAATATAAGGGGTTCTCTTCCCAGTTTATGAATTCAGACTTACCAAAATCAGCCAACACGCTGTTAGAAGGCATGGTCTCTCCAAATTCTTCCTGTAACCGGTACGCTCGATGCAGCAAGGCTTCCAGCTTCTGAGAAAACTCCTTGTTTCTTGATGGCTGTTTAAATATTTATAGGGAGGGTTTCTGTCTTTGTTCCAATCACCCTGAACATTATTTCCTCTCTGGCCTGCCAAAACATCTTGGCCAATCCACAGCAGACACATTTTGGCACAGAGGTGAAATGTAGGTCTTTGACAGTCACCCCACCCAAGACCTGCTAACACCAAAGACTGAGTTCAGCTTGCCCAATGCTATGGCTCAATGAGTTACTGCACCACATAGACCAGAGGGTTCCAGCTGATCGTCAGTGCTGGATTGTTACAACTGACCTTAATGACTCTAAGTTAGAGAGTGACTCTCGCAGAGAGGTGTTGAGACAGGTTGACACCATTATTTGTCAGCAGAAAGTTTATTATTAAACCCACAGATTTATGAACGCTGCCTGTCCACAGTTCTTATCCATCATTGCTTCTCCAGGCCACGCAGACACAAGGAGAATGTGCAAACTCCACACACACAGTGACCCGAGGCCGGAATAGAACCCGGGCCCCTGGCAACGTGAGGCAGCACTGCTAACCACTGTGCTACCCCATGACGAAAAAAAAAAATAACACTAGGTAAACGCAATTTATGAACTAAGCACTTGTCTAAACCAGAGTAGCCAGTTTGAGAAAAACGTTTCTGACCTTACTTTCACAAGCACATTTTGCTATGGTTACATCATCACTTTGCCAAACATGTTCAAGGTTTTTGGCTCACCACAGCTGCCAATAAAGCCACCATGCAAGCCACAACATAGACATCTGTACAGTCAAAGAAGGCAATACTGCTCTATGCAGTCGACATGTCTGCTCGGTGTACCTGACAGCTGTCCCCAATACCACCACTCGCTCCCAGGTTCATCAGACAATTCTTTTTCTCTGTTTCAGAGCCGCTCTTCTGCCGTTTGATCAGGGCGAGTTCCCACTTTTGCAAAGCTTCTTCAAACAGCTCCATCCCTGAACATTAAGAACATAAAGCTGAGTGACATGCAATTGGGCCCATCAGGTTACCCAACCCGCCTGCCTGTCCATCAAAATTTACCTACCGATAACATACAGGTTCTCAGCATTGGAATCCTCTGCCATTTCATTCTCTTCCTGAACAGCTCCTGCTTCCCAGGGTTCAGCCGGCAGGCCAGGTGGATTTGGCGAGCTCGCTGGTCGAACCTGTAAGTAATTATTTAATAAAGAAACACATGATTCAGATGAAAAATAATCTTTTATTTATACATTGTTCTTAATAGTCTCCAAACATTCCAAACTGCTTTGAAACCAATTAGGTTTTCTTTGAGAAAAGGTGTCATCACAATTCTAATGTAGACAACTAAGTAGCCAGTCAGGTTGTTCACAGCAAGATCCCACAATAATTACCGACAGAACGTTTTGTGATACTGGTTGAGAGATAAATATTGGGGAGAACTCTCCTGCTTTTCTTCACAGCAGTGGTTGGGGGATCTTCTGGAGCAGATTTGATTTGATTTGATTTATTACTGTCACATGTATTAACATACATAAAATGTTAATATTGCTTCTTGCGCACTATACAGACAAAGCATACTATTCATAGAGAAGGAAACAGTGCAGAATGTAGTGTTACAATCATAGCTAGGGTGTAGAGAAAGATCAACTTAATGCAAGATAAGTCCATTCAAAAGTCTCGCAGCAGCAGGGAAGAAGCTGTTCTTGAGTGGATTGGTATGTGACCTCAGACTTTTGTATGTTTTTCCCGACGGAAGATGAAAGAGTTAGAATGAAGTTTTAGAAGCATAGAATGAAAGTAAAGGATAAAATTTGAAGGTATTGCAAGAATTGCCATCTTGGAGAAAAAAGAGGCAATAATTCTACTTTACTCTCTATTTTTATCTTGTCCAATAGTAGTTCTGCCTTCCTCTGTATTGTTACTTTGACAGATTCCTCTTGTCTCGTAAGGTTTGATGTGAAGTATTAACTTAATATCTGAATCCTGCCATTGGCCTCCACAAGAATACAATATCTACTGCACTACCTTGGTTAACCTTCCAATCACGGCAGGGTGGCACAGTGGTTAGGACTGCTGTGTCACAGCGCCAGGGGCCCGAGTTCAATTCCTGTCTTGGGTGACCCTGTGTGGAGTTTGCACATTCTCCCCATGTTTATGTGGTTTTCATGCAGGTGCTCCAGTTTCCTCCCGCAGTCCAAAGATTAATTGGTAATGCTATTTTTCCCCTTAGTGTCCCAGGATAGTGTCCCAACTAGAAAAATGGGCTGGAAAATGGCAGATGGAGTTTAATGCAGACAAGTGTGAGGTATTGCATGTTGAAAGGACAAACCAAGGTAGAACAAGATAAATGGTAGGACACTAAAGAGTGTGGTATAACAGAGGGATCTGGGAATACAGATACATAATTCTCTAAAAGTGGCATCACAGGTAGATAGGGTCGTAAAGAGTGCTTTTGATATATTGGCCTTTATAAATCAAAATACTCAGTATAAGAGTTGGAATGTTATGGTGAAGTTGTATAAGACGTTGGTGAGGCCGAATTTAGAGTATTATATGCAGTTTTCGTCACCTAATTGCAGGAAGGATATTAAAAAGGTTGAAAGAGTGCTGAGAAGGTTTACAAGGATGTTGCCAGGATTTGAGAAACTGAGTTACAGAGAAAGATTGAATAGGTTAGGGCTTCATTCCCTGGAGTGTAGAAGAATGAGGGCAGATTTGATAGAGGTGTATAAAATTATGATGGGTATAGATGGAGTGAATGCAAGCAGACTCTTTCCACTGAGGCTAAGGGAGAAAAAAACTAGAGGACATGGGTTATGGGTGAAAGGGGAAAAGTTTAAAGGGAATATTAGGTGGGGGGGGGGCCTTCTTCACACAAAGTGGTGGAATGTGGAATGAACTGCCAGATGAAGTGGTGAATGCGGGCTCACTTGTAATATTTAAGAAAAACTTAGACTGGTACATGAATGAGAGGAACGTGGAGGGACATGGTCCAGGTGCAAGTCAGGGAGACTAGGCAGAAAAATGATTCAGCATAGCCAAAAAGAGCCAAAAGACTCGTTTCTGCGCTGTAATGTTCAATAGTTCTACGGTTCTAAGATGTGTAGGTTACATGATTAACTATAGTAAATGTACAATGTTATAGAGATAGGGCAGAGGGGAGGGCCTGGGTGGGATGCTCTTTCAGAGAGTCGGTGTAGACTCAATGGGCCGAACAGTCTCCTACTGAACTGCAAGAATTCTAAGTTGGTAGGAGACAATTTACAGTCAACAGTCCTTACTGCCCCTCTTTGATTCACCCACACCTTCCCAAATAGAAGTTCATTTTGTCCTTGGTAATGACTCCCCACTGCTGACGGTAGACTGACTGGTCTGAAGATTTAGTACTTATTCCTTTCTTGAATAGTGCTATAACATTAGTAATCTTCCAATCCTCAGGTAACAATTACTGCATTCAGTGGGGATTGGGAGATTGTACCCAATAACTCTGCTATTTCCACATTGCTTCTTTCTGCAAATAAGGATGCATTCCATTTGCACCAGGTGACTTACCCACTTTTAGAAATGGTAATATTTTTCATAAATCTTCCCTATTTATTATTAACCTGTCAATAACTTTCCTCGTGTATAACCTGTATATCCCTTGCTTCCTGCAAGGAACTACAACAGGTCATGAACGTAGCCCACCCATTCACTCTGTCTACATTTGCCACTGCCTTGGCAAACAAGCCAGCATAAGTAAGGACTCCACGCACCCAGACATTCTTTCTTCCATCTTCTTCCATCAGGAAAAAGATACAAAAGTCTGAGGTCACATACCAACCACCCCAAAAACAGATTCTTCCCTGCTGCTGTCAGATTTTTGAATGGACTTACCTTACACTAAGTTGATCTTTCGCTACATCCTAGCTATGACTGTAACACTACGTTCTGCACCCTCTCGTTTCCTTCTCTATGAACGATATGCTTTGTCTGTATAGCACGCAAGAAACAATACTTTTCACTGTATGTTAATACATGTGACAATAACAAAATCAATCAAATCTTTATTGCACACACAAACTCCATGTGGCCATTTCCCCTTGGGTCCTTAAAAGGCTTAACCTTTTTGTTAGCTAACCACTTGCGTGTTGTATATTTATATAACGTTTCAGGTTTAATTTAATATTACTTGCTAATCTTTTTGAGTACCTCTGTCTGAAGAATCAATTCCCTTATGTATTTTCCAAATGTTCCTGGTTATTACCTGAATTTTCGTCTTAATATTTGCTATAAGCCCCTTTCTGAGTTTCATTTTAAATTTTTGTCATCCAGTGTGCGTTAATCTTTGTATGTTTTACTTTTTCTCTTCAAAGGACTATGCCTAGTTTATACTTGAATTATCATTTCCCTGACTGTCCTCAATTACTCCATCACTGTTTTATCCAGCATTCAGTGTTAGGTCCCTTCTTAAATTACTAAAATTAGCTTTTGCCCAGTTGAGCACTTTTACCTTCCCTATATCAAATCTGCTCTGCTAGAAATTACGAGTATGCGTACGTATGCCAGGCAAAAATAGGATCGGACTGAACAATTCATATGGAATTAAAAATCATCATAAGAACATACAGGACAGGAGGTCATTCAACCCATTATGCTGTGAAAGATAAGTTCCATAATTGTCAAAAAATTCTACTCAAATAATAGAAAATGATTATTAGCCAAACAAGTGAGGCCTTCTCTAATGCTGCCAGTAAAGCCAACGTTTACGTATTCAAGATAAGTGACTAAATCTAAAAACCTTGTTCCATAAACACCGCATTCCAAGACTAGGACCCAGGATAAAAACAAAGAACAATGACAATTACCAAATAGCAAGATATCCAGATGTATTATGCTAATGAAGGATTAGCAGAAGACAGTTTTCTACTGGATGAAAAAGGACAATAGGCAATGCTATAATTGGTGGATATATGTATGTCAATGAAGCATTAGAAAAATTATTTGTTTCTCATTTGCTGTAACTAACTACAAATTTTCTGTATGAATCAACAGAATATTTTGCTTGTATTGTGTTCTCACTTGTCCACATGTTACTACAGCTTGGAAATTGAGTAAGTGCTGCTTGTACCCAAGTCAACTGCAGTTTAAGTGTTGTCTATACCCAAATCCTTTACAATTCTTTTGCCAGCTTGTTAAATTCCACTAGTCCAATGCCCCACTCTTTCCCCACAGCCATGCAGTTTTTCTCATGCAAGAAAGACAGCGAGGAACACATAGTTTAACTGTTCCTTACCGACGTTAGACTATGGGAAGAGCTGGATCGCCTGCTGAGCACGCTGGAGGAAATTGCACTGAGGGTATCATTGCTCTTACTCCCCGGACTTTGCACTCTTTTGGGAGGGGTTGCTAGAAGAGAAGAGAAGAGATGTCAGACACATTTGGTAGAGGTTGCTCAGAGGATGCAGGCTTCTCTGATAATCAGATGGGATAATCACTTATCGTATTTCTGTCACCATTTGTTTTGTTCCCATGTCAGAAGCTATGCTGGAGAATGAGAAAACACTCGAGGGTTTGTCAAGTTAACATGAGGGACTATGATGTGCTCAACCGTGCATCCAGCAATGCTAAAAACATTAATAATTAAACCATCATGTGGAAAAGTTCAAAGCCTTACTTAAGCTCATTCTTGAGGAAAAATAAAACAAATAACTCACACCAGGTCCAACAACTCAGTCAGTGGCAGGCACTATGTTGAAGATGTCCATAGTAATTGGTGGTTATAGACCCCATTGAGGGAAGCTTTAAAGTTTATTTATTGGTCACAAGTAGACTTACATTAAACTGCAATAAAGTTACAGTGAAAATCCCATAGTTGCCCACTCCAGCGCCTGTTCATGTCAACGCAAATAATCAGCATGACTTTCAGGATGTGGGAAGAAACTGGAGCACCTGAAGGAAACCCATGCAGACATGGGGACAATGTGCAGACTCCACACAGGCAGTGACCCAAGCCAGGAATCAAATCAGGATCTCTGGTACTGAGGCAGCAGCGCTAACCACTGTGCTACCAGCAACCCAAGATTACCTTTAGTGAAGCACAAGCTTCACTATGCTAACTTTACAGGACAGCCTGTGGACACCAAAAGTAACCTGTGAAGTAAATGATCCCTGGCCAATCTGCCACAGGAAACTTCTGCTCCCTGCTCAGGAGTGTCAGTCAGTGTTTGCACATTAAGTGCAAACATTTGGGTGAGAATGAGATCTGGTCTCCAGAAGAGACTCTTGATCCCAAATATTGAGGTTCAGCAAGAAGAATAGATCCTGGGAGCAGCACAACTGATACCAGTGGCCACAGCAAAAATTAACACATTCCAGAAGAAGCCAAGAACCTTTTCTTAAATAAACAAATGATGGCATTGTTCTTTACCTCTCTTGAAGGTTGGAAGTTTGCCTAATGCAGGCAGTTGCGACCCTGTACGTTTTGCTGCATCTTGCTTTTTCCTCCGCCCTCTCCTCTTAAGCTGGTGCGCTGTAAGGGCCAAGGCCACAGTTCCTAAAGCTGTTGCAAAAAGCACTTTCTTCAGCCCTGGAGACAGCCTCAGTTGCGAGAAGATAGACTTCAGATGGCAACAAACAAAGAACATTTTAGGATTTATCACATTATGGGACATCAAAATCACAGCACAAACAAATCATCCAGTGTTTACAATCCACGAGCCTAGAATTCCTACAATACAGAAGGCGGCCATTCAGCCCATTGAGTCTGTACCAATCACAATTCCACCCTGGCCCTATTCCCGTAACCCCACATATTTACCCTGTTAATCCCCTGATACTAGGTTAATTTAGCACGGCCAGTCAATGTAACCGGCACATCTTTACACTGTGGGAGGAGCCTCTTCCCATTGTCAATATAACCTTCACTCCTTTCGCTCTCATGTACTTACCTTAGAAGAAATAAGTGCCATCTTCTTCACTACCATCCTGTTAAAAATGCATTAACTTGCTTATCCATCCAGCCTAGGTGGATGGGAAATACATGTCATTAGAAAACAGAGGCTAACTCAATCTCCTGAGAGGACAGCAGACAGCAGTAGATTCAACAGATGGATTTTACTTCAGTTCATTTCACTGATAGATGTAAAGCAATTAGACACCTTCAGCACCCAACTAACACTCTAACCCAATAATGACACACAGAATATTCAACTGAGCCAAATAAGCTGCAGTCACAGAATTCAACATATTGGGGATACCACTGACCAGAAACTAAACTGGACTAGCCACTTAAATACAGTGGCTGTCACAGCAGGCCAAAGGACAGAAATCCTGCACCCTAAAGGCACAAGTCAGGAGTGTACTGGAATATTCTCCAATTGTCTGCTCCAACAATACTCAAGGTGCTCCATACCATCCAGAACTAACCCTTTCACAAACATTCACTCCCTCCACCATCGACAAACAGTGGCAGCCATGTGTACCATCTGCCAGATTCATTGCAGGAACTCACCAAAGTTCCTTAGGCAGCACCTTCCATATCCAAGCCACTACATTCTAGAAGGACAAGAATAGCAGATACATGGGAACACCACCACTGGAAGTTCCCCTCACTATCCTGACTTGGAAATATAATCACCATTCCTTCATTATCTCCAGGTCAAAATCCTGCAATTCCCTCTGTAACAACAATATGGGTATGGGAATACTTCAACTCGTCACCACCTTCTCAAGGACAAGTAGGGCATGGGCAATAATGCTGGCTTGGCCAACAGTGCCCACATCCCATAAATGAAATGTTGGGGCTGAACTGTTTCTGTTCCCTCAGAGAATGGAGTGCAGAATGCACTAACCAGTAGGACATACTAAAGCATAGACTAGGAAGGCTCCAAATGCACTGCCCCAAATCTAAGTCTGAGTGATCTTAAATCAGGTCAGAATAGCGAGTGTGCATTTTCTCAATTACCTTGCTCTATGGAGGGGCAAGAAAATGTCAGTCAGGTTTCCCACTCATCTCACTGAGTGAAGTCAGCATCAGGTGCAACTGTGATGCTCTTGAACTAACTCTCACCACCCAAGCTT
This sequence comes from Sphyrna mokarran, assembly GCA_024679065.1. Taxonomy (NCBI): domain Eukaryota; kingdom Metazoa; phylum Chordata; class Chondrichthyes; order Carcharhiniformes; family Carcharhinidae; genus Sphyrna; species Sphyrna mokarran. The sequence continues at coordinate 3,635,976 of JAGIQG010000025.1, forward strand.
GGAGCAAGACATTGGCGCCTGCAGAACTCTGCTTGTGCCAATCACTTCAGGAATGTGGAGTAGCGGGACAGGAGGAAATAAAGGGACTAAAGGATTACCAGGTACAGACTCCCAGGCAATTTCTGTGAGCCAATCCTGGTATGTTGCCTGAAATCTGTCCCCAAAACTTTCATCTGCACAAATTATGTATTTTCAAGTCACAACTCCAAAAGATGCTCAGACAAAGCTTGTTATTTCCATGCAAGTGTGAGCTCCCAATACTGCGATAGAGAACTCCAGGAATGTTAATATGAACAAAGGGGTTTCTTTTTGGAAGTTACATTTCAATTCCATTTTCTTGCCTTGACCGTTTTCTCCCCCTTTCCTGAAGACTCCTATCAGGACACAATTTCACAGAATTGCTTTGCATTTTTATAGCACGTTTTACATCTTCAGGACATCCCAAAGCTCTTTACATTCCAAATAAATTGTTTTTGAAATGTAGTCAAAGCGACCTATTTACGTACAACAAAGTTCCAGAAATTAAATAAATTACCACTTAATCTGTTTGATGGTTCTGAATGAAGAGTTTACCAGGGAGAACTCTCTTACTCTTCTGCAGATAATGCCACTGGATCACTTATATTTATCTGAAAGGGTGCAACATCTCATCCAGAAGATGGGAGGTCTGACAATGTATTGCTCTGGGAATGCCAGTCCAATTATGATTCTGAAGCGAGGCACTGACCCACAATCTTTTGACTCAGGGGTAAAAGCAGCCACTATCAAGAAATAGCTGACCCAAAGTACATTTTCCCCTCATCCCTCAAAAGCACCAACTCAGGCACAGCTTCACCAGCAATACTAGCTCTCCACAAATGTATTAAGAGTAGGACATAGCCCCTCAATCCTGCCTACAGCACAGGCAAAAGTCATACAACATTCACAAAGGAAGGAGTAAACAGAATGGAATGTTTCTGGGTCCATGATCTGAGATTTTCATGTATTTTACACAGGATTTTTCAGTGTGGAACTGCAATGCACAGCGAGTACAGGTCTTAATCATGCCAGGTAAATATGACAGATCCCTCCAGTGACTGAGACCAAATGCTGCGATATTTCAATCTGCATTATGGGTTTCGCATTCCATCTTTCCCAAACTGTCTCCCGAAAGTGCTGAGTCGCACTTAAGTTTCCAAAAGCAACAACTGCCTCAAGCAGCCACAGAAGGCTGGATACAGAGTTTCAGGAGGTTATATGACATTATCTCTCTTACTATCTGACTTTCGAAACAATCCCAATTTTGAAACTCATCTTTAAAAAGTCTTTGAAATTGAATGAAAGAAATGCATTTAGAGAAGGAATCAGAAAGCTTGGGTTCTTTCTTTTTAACATCTTTAGTTCAATTAATTTTACAATCTATAGAAACACCACATGAAACATTAGGAATGAGTTTACAAAATTAAAATTACAGCATGCATCATAAGAGAGTAGGTAAGCCAAGTGTTATTGATTTATTTCAAAATTTTGATTTTATATAAATCAGTTTACAAGACTGATAGTCACAGCAGAGTGTTGCAGATTTCAGACCCCCACCCCCCTCTTCTAAATAACCTCTCAGTTCCTACTCTAATTTGATAATAACCCAGTCCACCAACTACTGGCATCAACAAACTCCAGGCTGCACAAACTGCAATCAGCAAACTCGCACAAATAAGAAATTAAATGACCAATTAATCTGTTTGGTGACTTTGAATGAAGAGTTTATTAGGAAGAACTCCTGCTGTCTTGCAGATAATGCCACTTATATTCAACTGAAAGTGCATGACATCCCATCCAGAAGATGCAATAGTGTGATGGCATCATAAACAACTAAGAATTAGTTAATAAAAATCATAGAATCCTAGAATCCCTACAGTGCAAAACAAGGCCATTCAGCACATCAAGTTTGCACTGACTACAATCCCACCCTATTCCTATCAAGCCATGCATTTACCCTAGCTAGTCCCCATAATGCTAAAGGGCAATTTATCATGGCCAGTCCACCTAACCGGCATGTCTTTGGATTGTGGGAGGAAACACACGCAGACACGGGGAGAATGGGCAAACTCCACAGACAGCGATCCAAGCTGGGAATCAAACCCAGGTTCCTGGTGCTGTGAAGCAGCAACGCTAACCACTGTGCTGCCCCAAATGTAGACTTTATCGTACTAATGCCGCAACTAAAACAGCAAAATTGCAGAGACCAGGAAGTTCCTAGGGATGAGGGACTGAGTGATGCAAGTTAAGTAAGTGATCGCTCATCTCAAGAATCTGGATACAAATCCAGGGCGGGTTACTAAGGTGAATGTAATTTCTACTGCTGTAAGGGTTGAGTGTGAAATCATTCTGGACTGTCCCAATCTAATTGCAAATTTGCATATCTTAATTGACGGTCAACATGCTGAATGGAAGGGGGCACTTTTGACTGTTGCATGTTGTCGGGGAAAATTCTGGGTATTTCACATCTGATCTGGGAATGCTCAATACACATTGTGAGGATATGATGATAACCTGGAATGTGCTATTCAACAGGCCAGTGGAAGCACTTGTATATTAATTTTCAAAAAGGAATTGGAGAAATATTTGAAAAGCAAAAATTTACAAAGAAGTGGGACAAATTGGAATATTTTTTCAAAGAGCCAGCACAGATACATTGGACCAAATGACAATCTCCTGAGTTCTCAATACTGGAAGTATATCCTATCCCATTTTCCAGAATTAGCAAGTCACTCCAAATACAGGCAGGTGTTAAAGCAATCTCAGCTGTGTCGAGTCAGGACTCTTAGCTTTTTTGGGGGGGGGGGGGGGGGGGGGGGGGACACGACGACAGTAGGGGCATTGATCTGGAATCTCAGTCCCGTTTGCTATACAAGAGGTGGGAGTGTACATGTGATCAAACAGTGGCCAACACTCTGTCTAGACGGCTGCTTGCACAAGAGGCCAGAAACTAACTGGGAACCACAGAAACAGACTCCATCAAGGAGCCAAAACAAGGAGAGACAATAGATGATGAAGAACAAAACATAAAGAAAAGCTCTGAAAGAAAGGATTGCAGAGTAACATCCCACTGATGTACAGATTGAATCACAGAATCCCTACAGTGCAGGAGATGGTCATTTGGCCCATTAAGTTTGCACTGCCAACAATCGCATCCAAGCCTCATCCCCATAACTCCATATATTTACCCTTCCAGTCCCCGAGACTAAGGGGCAATTTAGCATGGCCAATCCACCTAACCCGCACATCTTTGAACTGTGGGAGGAAACAGGAGCACCCGGAGGAAATCCACATGGGATTTCTATTAGTGCCTTGGGATCTTTTACCTGGAGTTCTAAGGAGAGGCTGGATAAACTGGGACTTTTTTCTCCAGAGGTAGAAGGTTGAGGGGTGATCTTATAGAGGTCTATAAAATAACGAGGGGCACAGATCAGCTAGAGAATCAATATCTTTTTCCAAAGATAGAAAGTCTAAAACTAGAGGGCATAGTTTTAAGGTGAGAGAGATACAAAGGCGTCCACAGGGGCAATTTTTTCACACAGAGGGTGGTGAGTGTCTGGAACAAGCTGCCAGAGGTAGTAGTAGAGGTGGGTACAATTTCATTTTTTAAAAAGCATTTAGTCAGCTACATGGGTAAGATGGGTATGGAAGGATATAGGCCAAACGTGGGCAATTGGGATTAATTTAGGGTTTAAAAAAAAAAGCCAGCATGGACAAGTTGGGCCCAAGGGCCTGTTTCCATGCTGTAAACCTTTATGACTCTATGACCTGATAGGGCAAATGCAGGTTCAGTTTTACATTTTTTTTCTAAAAGACAGTACAGTACAGCATTCCCTTAGTAGTGCACTGAATGACGACCTAAGTTATGCAGCCAAGCATCTGGAATGGGGTGAGATTGTTACACCTGAGTCAAGGGTGATATTTAATAAACAGGAGATGCAGTTGAGAATGTGAGAAACAGCTAATAGTCTATCCATCTATCCAAGGGCAAGTATACATTTGTTCAGAATAAAGTTTCATTTCCGGGATAACTATTGGAGAATATGCTTCACCCTGAATAATTCATTTAAGCAGTCACAGAGCAGTTTCACTGAAGTGGTGCCGAGGTTTAACACTGAATACCAGCAAACAGGGCATAAAATCAATGACATTAGTGAGCTGCAGTGAGGAAGAAGCTCCAAGGAGGGGAGGGAGGTTTCGGTCACAGTACTCCAGTTGGGTGAGAATCTCATGGTTCCAAGAGTGAATTGAATTGATACCAAGAACCATCCTGCTACCAACAGACAGTGGCCCAGGAGGATCAGACAACAAGTAGGATTTTTATTTTAAACAAAAAGCTTTTGTTTTTTTAGAAAATTTGTTCAAAAAATACAATTTCATGATTATTTAAAAGTTAGAAAGATCAAATGACTTGGCGTACCTACTGCAAAAACCACGTACAGTACAGCAGTCAACCACGAGGACAAGAGGTCATGCAGAACCACAACTTCTTTTTCCATCCATCTCCCTCCCCACAACAACAAACCAGGAGTAAATGGAACCCACCCCATTGATCATCAACATACCTGCCCAAATGTAGAGTACAAGAATACTGGAATCTCAGCTACAGTCATCGCCAAGGCTTGAATAATGGATGCCCCATCTGTTCTCCTCAACGACATACTGCGCTAAGGTGAATTGCTGCTGTACGTCCACAAGGCAAGTATCTGTTCACCGAGGTTTTTGTGCAGTCAGTTAGCAAGGGCAATGAGCAGAGAAGGTTGGGAAAGATGTCTCAGTCACTTGTCAGTACATTTTGAAATTCAGCGTCGAGGCTCCCCCAAGAGGAGTAGGGTGCGACTGGTAGGGGCAGGGCGTGAGAAAAGACAGAAGTCACAGTCCCAACAAACGTCGCCCAGTCTTACTCTGCAGCTTCCTTCCAATGGCAGCAGGTTGGCAGCTTCCAATTACTGTGCGGTTCCGATCAAAGCTGCTGCCCTAGCCTCAGTGCTCTAAACACTTGTTCCTTCTAGATCAATAAAAATCCACGATTAAAAACAAGGTGACACGGTGAGCAACATAAAAAAAAACACAATTTACAAAAAGATACAAAGCCCTGGCTGCTCGACTCCTATCTCAGGGGTTAGAAAAGGGTAAAGAAAAGCATAATACCTCTGTGTAGTTACTTCCTCCTTTCCGGCTGAGAGGCAGCAGTAAGAAATCACAGAGCAGCAAGAGTGAATGGAAAGTGAGAGCAGGAAAGAAGGGAGAAAACCAACTTCAAAAAGAAACTGAAACAGTACAATAATCTCAACAATATACTTTACAATATACTGGTCTGGCCATGCCTGCAATTCCCCACTTACCCACTAGGATTCATCTTCATTAACAGCACAGAAGACCACTCTGCTCATTATATCTGTGTTGGCTTTGTTAGAACATCCAAAACTAACCCCACAGTCCTGCACCTTCCTCCATTGCAAGTATTTTCCACCTTCTCCTTAACTGATGCTAATGTTTCTGCCTCAACCACTCACTCTTAAAAACTAACAACTCTCTCATCGCTGACTCACCTATTAAAACAAGTGGTCTTTCCCCAATCAAAGCTAGCATAATTTTTATATTTTCTGCATTGGAAATCATTCCCCCAGTCCTTCAGATTCTCTTCAGTTTTCTAATCTGATATCGTATTAATGAATCTATTCTATACGCTCTTGGTGGTTTTACTGTCCTTCCTACAATAAGGATTACACACAACATTGTAATTGTTGTAATACATCTGTTCTTATATACATATAGACACAGGATTGAGCTTTGATTTCATCTCATATTATCAAGGTTTTGTTTTAGGTACAGATGCAGTAGCATGTAGACGTGCACTTTTCTAGAATTAATAAACAGGCAGAGTTGCTCATTCCGAGAAAGTTTCAGGTCAAGGATGATGCTTGGCAAGAAAACTTATGTCAGCAAGGAGAGCTCTCTTGTAAGCAAGAAATACTTAAGTTCAACAGTCTCCCAGATAAAGCAATAATCAATTGGTTAGGTATGAAACTGAGAAACAACTCCTACCACACAACAACAAATCAAAGGTTACAAGAAAAGGTGCAAGTGGCTAGATCCCAATAAAGATTTCAAGCTTTCCTTCTCAATTTGTAGAGAAAAGACTGAAAAAAAAGCTGATGAGGGTTTTGTCTCAACTCAGAACAAAAGTGGGTTTCAGTTCTCTACTTAAGATATTAAAAGTGTCAAGACAGATTGAACCCAATAGAGGCTATTCACAAATCAAACAATTGATGTCCAGCTAAAGAATCCAACCCTAGTTTGGTACTAATCTATTATTGCCTCTCCTCCAGCCGATGTTGACTTTTTCAAATTGATTTGACAACCCACACTTGTGTGATCAGAGAATTATAATCTCAGGTCCCCTCTTTTCAGTTACATCCTTCAGTGTCTTTTCATTGAGTATGCACTCACACTCCATGTTACTCGTGGAAAATGAGGCACCCCAAAATAATTACGTCAACTGCTACAGCCAATAACAAGTGGGAGCCAAGTCCAAACGAAACTCAAGGGAGGGAATTTCAAAATTCAGTGCAGTATTGGGTACAGACAGGGAAAGCTCAGACAAACTAGGACAGAGCTAATGTCTGACCTAACTGCTCCAGAAAATAAAGCAGCACCGATCACAAATCACTGTACACTAACAGGAGTACTGCCCAAACAGGCAGAGACGTACTCAGACCAGTGTGCTCTCCCTTCAGCTAACAGACTCAAAGAAGAATGTTTCCCCAAGTTATCATCACAGCTTCGCAAAGCATTTTAGATTTAAACCAGGCACTTAGCCAAGCTGCTGCAAGTCCTTGAATGAGTCATTGTAAATGTGTTCACCACACATAAACATTAATCTTGACCCAAGTGGCATACAACAATCAATTTTATATATATAACACCTTTCACATAGAAAAGCATCCCAAGACTCTTTACCGGTGCTATAAAACAAATATTGATGCCAAGTCACAAATTGAGATATTAGGACAAGTGACCAAAAGATTCACAACCCTTTGAGTGAAGTATTTTCTCCTCATCTCACTCCTAAATAATCATCCTCTTATCCTGAGACTATTTACCCATATTTTAGATTCTCCAATCAGGGGAACAATCTCTCGGCATTCACTGTATCAAACCCCTTCAGAATTCTGCAGGTTTCAATGAGATCACTTCTCACTCTTTTAAACCCTAGAGAATAAGGGCTCAGTTCACTCAGCCTCGTATCATAGTTAACCCCTTCATCCCAAGGACTGTTTCAAATTCATAGGTGAAACATTGGGCAGGTTCTGTCGCAATCGAAGACCCAAACAATTCAATGTGGCCCTGATACAAAACAAAAGAAAAAACCTGACCCATCAATACTAAAGAACATCAAACCTGAGTTAACCATGTGACAGGAACCCGACACCCTCAGTACCTTTGAGCTGAGAAGAGGAAAAGTTAACTCTCAGCTCCATGAGAAACATCCCCAAAAATACTGATATAGAAGCAAATACTGCAGATGTTGGAAATCTGAAATAGTTTTATAGCTTTCAAGTTTATTATTATCATAAGTAAGCTTACATTAACACTGCAATGAAGTTACTGCGAAACTCTCCTAGTTGCCACACTCAGGCACCTGTTCGGGTACACTGAGGGAGAGTTTAGCATGGCCAATGCACCTAATCAACATATCTCTTGGACTGTGGGAGGAAACAAGAGCACCCGGAGAAACCCATGCAAACACGGGGAGAAAATACAGATTTTGCACAGACAGTGACCCAAGCCAGGAATCAATTCCTGGCCCCTGACGCTGTGAGACAGTAATGCTAACCACTGTGCCAGCGTGCCGCCTTAAATAATAGTAAATGCTGGAAAAACTCAGCAAGTCTGGCAGCATCAGGGAGAGAAAAACAGAGTTAAAATCAACTCTTGTTCAGAACTCAAATGCTGCCAGACTTACTGAGTTTTTCCAGCATTTTCTGTTATTATTCTGGGTAGTGTTGATCTGTGCACAAATGAATTTTCCCATCTTTTGCCAAATTTCTCTGAACTCACTGAAAAGATAGGGAAGGTTGCAGTCATCGCCGACAGCGTCAACATTTCTTACCCATTGACGTCATACAATTATTTGCTACTTTACCTCAAGAGGTTAGTTAAAAGCCAAAATTTGGTGGGATCGGAGTCACAAGGTCAGACAAGGCAGGACAGAAGGTTTCCTTCCCCACAAGACATTATTAAACCAGTTGGATTTTAACGACTTTCTGACAAAACTTTTGAACCAAACTGATTCAAAAATGGCCATGTGGGACCTGGAACTTCCATCTTCTCTGTTACTGCTACATCTCCATGCCAATACTCCAACCGAAATCAGATACAACACAAGTAAGGATGGGATTTGTGACTTTCTTGTTCCATTACACCTCAGTCCCATACCAGGTGACACACAGTGTCACAGAACCATTTGGAGATAGCGGTGGCACTGCTCCAGATAATTATAAGAGGTTTGTCTGAACAATTTACTTAAATGATGCACAGAGCTGATTAAAAATCACTTGAAGACAAGTACCTTGGACAAGGTGGAGTGAGGGTCACTTCCCACTATTCCATCCGACATCCTCTGCCCCAAGGTTGGGGGAATTCAGGATATGGCTTGGTACAGAGTAGACCTTACATGCTGTTTAGAAAAAGAAACACAAGTTATTGTGGAAATTGTTGCAACCTACAGCATTTATATTCATGAAAAAGGAATAAGTAGTGGATGCACGGAATTGTTCAGGAAAAAAACTGCTGTTTCTACTTGGAGCATAATTTTGCCAAGCAAAAAGATTATTTTTAAATTAATTTATAGGAGGTAGGTATCACTAACAAGGCTGGCATTGCCCATCCCCAAATGCCCCAGGAAAGGCTATATTGAGCCACCACCTTGAATTATTACAGTCCAAGGGGTTCTTGCTGTCAGATAGGAACAGCGCTCAAATCAGGATGATGCATAACTTGGGGGGACACTTGAAAGGGGCGATATTCCCTAGGCTTCTATTGTTTTGGTCCTTCTCGGTGGTAGAGATCAAGGCACTTGAAAAATGCTGTCAAAGACATTTCTAGTAAAAGTGCCAGCCAGTGATTATTACATTGTACCTAACAAATAGGTACAATGTTATAACTACAATCTATAATTATGCAGCATCGCTGACATGAACGTAGGTGCCCCAGGGCATCTTGCAGGAGCACTGCAACACAAAGAAAGATGCCAAACTAAAAGGGGAAATGTAGGAGATGTGGTTGTTTGGAGATGTGACTTTTAAGGATGATTTAGAGAGTGAATTCAAATGCATGGAGCCAGCACAGCTAAAAGCATGGCCATCAACGGTTAGTCTGAACAAAACAAGAACAAAATACACAATATGGCAACCTTATCACCCTGGTGATTCTTTAAAAATAAGCTGCCAATGAATAACAAGTTAAAATATAAAGGTGAAAATCTATTTGCTAAGTAAGTGATGCAAATCATCCCTGGTTACACAGATCACAACTAGCCAGTGGGGTCACCTTGCTGTAATTCTACACAGCAGCTCAGATAACATGCTGAGCTACAAGAAGCAGATGTCAGCCGATCCCTGCCTTCTGATGCTGCCTGAATTGCACTGTAAAGGAGAAATTCAAGCATCTGATATAGATAACGGCTCTGCTTCCATAGAACCATAGAAAATTACAGCTCAGAAACAGACCCTTTGGCCCTTCTTGTCTGTGCGGAATCATTTTTTGCCTAGTCCCACTGACCTGCACTTGGACCATATCCCTCCACATTCTCTCATCCATGAACCTGTCCAAGTTTTTCTGAAACATTTAACACTTTATCTGGAAGCTCATTCCACACTCCCACCACTCTCTGCGTGAAGAAGCGCCACCCCCCCCCGCCTAATATTCCCTTTAAACTTTTCTCCTTTCACCCTGAACCCATGCCCTCTAGTTTTGTTCTCCCTTAGCCTCAATGGAAAAGCCTGCTTGCATTCATTCTATCTATACCCGTCAAAATCTTATACACCTCTGTCAACTCTTCCCTCATTATTCTACGTTCCAGGGAACAAAGTCCTAACCTATTCAATCTCTCTCTGTAACTCAGCTTCTCAAGTCCCGGCAACATCCTGTGAACGCTCCCAGCGCTGTTTCAACCTTTTTAATATCCTTCCTGTAATTAGGTGACCAAAACTGCACACAATACTCTAAATTTGGCCTCAGCAATGCCTTACACAACCTTACCATAACATTCCAACTTTTATACTTGATACTCTGATTTATAAAGGCCAATGCACCAAAAGCACTCTATGGCCCTATCTACCTTTGATGTCACTTTTAGAGAATTCTGTACCTGTATTCCCAGATCCCTCTGTTCAACTACACTCTTCAGAGTCATACCATTTACCCTGTCCATTCTACTTTGATTTATCCTTCCAAAGTGCAACACCTCACACTTATCTGTGTTAAATTCCATTTGCCATTTTTCAGTCCATTTTTCTAGTTGGTCTAAATCCCTCTGCAAGCTTTGAAAACCTTCTTCACTGTCTACTACACCTCCAATCTTTGAATCATCAGCAAATTTGCTGATCCAATTTACCACATTGTCATCTACATTAACGATCTGGATGATAAACAACAATGGACCTAATACCGATCCCTGCAACATACCACTCGTTACAGGCCTCCACTCAGAGAAGCAATCCTCCACAACCACACTCTGGCTTCTTCCACTGAGCCAGTGTCTAATCCAATTTACTCCCCATGTATACCTACTGACTGAACGTTCTTAACTAACCTCCTATGAGGGACCTTGTCAAAGGCCTTACTGAAATCCAAGTAGACAACATCCACTGTCTTCCCTTCATCCACTTTCCTGGTGACTTCCTCAAAAAACTGATAGATTGGTCAAACGTGACCTACCACACACAAAGCCATGTTGACTCTCCCTAATAAGTCTCTGTCTATCCAAATATTTATAGATCCTATCCCTTATCACACCTTTCAATAACTTGTCCACGACCGACGTCAAACTTACAGGCCTATAATATCCTGGATTTCTTTTGGAACTTTTTTTAAACAACAGAACAACATGAGCCACCCTCTAATCATCTGGCACCTCCCGCATGAACACTGACATTTTGAATATGTCTGCCAGGACCCCTGCAAGTTCAACACTAGCCTCCCTCAAGGTCCGTGGAATACCCTGCTCAGTGCTGGGAATTTATCCACTCTGATTTGCTCAAGACAGCCAACACTCCTGCTCTTTAATCTGTAAAGGTTCCATTACCTCCCTGCCTGTTTGCCCTATTTCCATAGACTCCATTCCAGTTTCCTCAGTAAATACGGATGCAAAAAGTTTAGTATCTCCCCCATCTCTTTTGATTCCATACACAGTGTACCACTCTGGTCTTCAAGAGGACCAATTTTATCCCTCACTATCCTTTTGCTCCTTCCAGACCTATAGAAGCCCTTTGGATTTTCCTTCACTCTGTCTGCCAAAGCAACCTCATGTCTTCTTTTAGCCCTCCTAATTTCCCTCTTAAGTAGCTTGCACTTTTTATATACCTCAAGCATCTGATCTGTTTTTTGCTGCCTGTACATTTCATACAACTTTCTCTTCCTCTTAATTAGTGTTGCAATCTCTTTTGAAAACCAAGGTTGCTCATTCCTACTTATCTTTAATCCTGACAGGAACATATAAACTCTGCACTCTCAAACTTTTTCCTTTGAAGGCCTCCCACTTTCCATTTACATCCTTACCACAGAACAGCCTGTGCTAACACTTCACAGATCCCTTCTCATTTCATCAAATTTGGCCTTTTTCCAGTTCAGAACATCAACCTAAGGACCAGATCTATCCTTATCCATGATCAGGTTTAAACTAATGGCATTATGATCACAGGATCCAAAGTGTTCCCTCACATTCACATCCATCATTGCTCTAACTCATTTCCCAATAGAGATCCAATATCGCATCCTCTCTACTTGGCACCTCTATATACTGATGTAGAAAATTCTCCTGAACACATTTTACAAACTCTACCCCTTCTAAATCTTTAACAGTATGCAAGTCCCAATCTATATGTGGAAAATTAAATTCTCCTACTATCACAACTTTTGTGTTTCTTGCAGTTGTCAGCTCGCAGAATGGTACAGATCATCTCACAAATGGTTTTGTTCCTTGCCTCCAGAGTCAGAACATCCCAACAGCAACCAGATACGGCAACTCCACTGTTTGCTGGTGCCCCAACTCCTCTACCACCCTTTTCAACCAAGTTTCACATTATCTCTCATAGAAATTCCTTCAGCTCAGAGCATGGTTCGATCAGGTCATAGTCCAGTGAAGAACAGTGAGACATTTTTCTATATTAAAAAGGCATTTATCCATAGAATGGTTACATCACAGGAGGACACCATTCTGCTTGCCCTATCCGTGTGCCATCTTTCTGCCACAATTGAATTGCCTTCAATACTTCCTCAGACAATGCATTCCAGATCCTAACCACTAACAGCATAAAATAATTTATAAATGCAAGTTATTGCCGTTTCACGCAGAGGGTTGTCACAGTGTGGAATGCTTTGTTACAGGGAATAGATAGCGAGACCAAGTAGTCTTTAAAGTTGGATCAATATTTGAAGAATGACACAAGGGAAACAGAGCTGGGTGGATCACTGCTGTAACAAAAAGTCAACAGAGACATGAACAGACCAGTAAACAACTGCATATGTTGCTATTGCATCTGCCTACCCAAAGCTATAAATCAGATTAAAAGAATAACTTGCCAAAATATTGATTGCAACAGGAGATAAAGGGGCAGCTTGTGGCTGTGGTGTCAGCCTAGATTTGCTTCCTTCCAAAGAGGATACATAGGTATGTTGAATACAGAACTAAACAACCTCAAATGGTTAAATATATAAAAAGTCTGCCAGGCATCCTGAAAGCAAGAGTCAAACAATTCAGCAAACGTGACAGAAAGGAATTAGTTGCCAGTTACCTAGGAACCAGTGACATACAATAACATCTCACGTTGTAACATTTTTTGCTTAGTAAGAGAATTATAAGGAACCAAACTACTGACTGTTGATGCTTTAATGAACAAACAATAGCTGGGAGTGTTCTACATGCCAGGAAATTACTCGAGAGATTTAAATATTGCTATAAATAGCAAAAAATCCAAGCTCTCACAGAATCAGATGATCCCCAAGCCTGTACATCCGTTAACATAATCATTTTTCCTGGAGATGCAGTCTACATTACTAAGATGCAAACTGCTGTATTTTAATAAGGCATTTGATAAGTTTCTCCATGATAGGTTTATGAAGAAAGTAAGGAGGTATGGAATAGAGGGAAATTTGGCTGATTGGATAAGCAACTGGCTGTCTCATAGAAGACAGAGGGTGGTGGTGGTTGGAAAATTTTCAGACTGGAGACCTGTTCCCAGTCATGTACTGCAGGGATCAGTGTTGGGTCCTCTGCTATTTTTATCAATTACTTGGAGGAGGGGGCTGAAAGGTAGGTCAGTAAATTTGCTAATGACACCAGGATTGGTGGAATAGTGGATGAGATGGAGGGCTATTGTAGGCTGCAAAGAGACATTGTTAGGATGCAGAGTTGGGCTGAAAAGTGGCAGATGGAGTTTAACCCTGATAAGCGCGAGGTGATTCATTTTGGTAGAACAAATTTGAATGCAGATTACAGGGTCAACAGCTGGGTTCTAAGGAACGTGGAGGAACAGAGTTCATACCCACAGATCTCTGAAGGTTGCTACTCAAGTGGATAAAGCCGTGAAGGCGGCCTATAGTGTATTAGCATTTATTAACAGTGGGTTTGAGTTTAAGAGCAGTGGGGTTATGCTGCAAGTGTCCAGAACCTTGGTGAGACCATATTTGAAATAGTGTGTGCTGATCACCTCACTATAAGGAGGATGTGGAAGCATTAGAAAAAGTGCAGAGGAGATTTACCAGGATGCTGCCTGGTTTGGAGAGTAGGTCTTATGAGGAAAGCTTGTGAGCTAGAGCTTTTTTCTTTAGAGTGGAGGACGATGAGAGGTGACTTAATAGAAATTTATATGATGATGAGGGGAAAGATAGTGTAGACATTCGGAGACTATGTCCTGCGGTGGATGTAACTGTTACTAGGGGTCTTAACTATAAATTCATGGTGGCAGACATGGGAGGGATGTCCAAGGTAGATTCTTTACTCAGAGAGTGGTTGGGATGTGGAATGGACTGCCTGTGTGATACTGGAGTTGGACACTTTAGGAACTTTCAAGTGATTACAGGATAGGTACATGGAGCACATCAGAAATGATAAGGAATGGGGTGGTTTCATCTTGGTTTCCGACAAAGCTCAGCACTGCATTGAGGGTCGAAGAGCCATTACTGTGCTGCACTCTTCTATGTTCTACGTATAACTTATTTTTTAACATTCTAATATACCTGATACTTGTAAAAATATACTTTACTCATAAAATAGCTCAAAGAACATTGCAAACATTTCAAAATGATTTCAGAAAGTGCAATAATATTCATGTTTTCCATACATATCAAATATCAAAGCTGCACTCTGAGGTGCTTCTATACAATTGTGATATTCATCATCAACATTCAACGTGACTCATACAGCCCAAGAGTGCTCTATACAATCCCCCTCCCTCAGTGCACTATGCTGAAAGGTCTTGGATGGTGACCTTCCCCTTGCCTCTCTGCAGCAGCTGCCCCAAGCTTTAGTGCATCCCTCAGCACATAGTCCTAGACTTTGGAATGTGTCAGTCTGCAATGGTCAGTCAAGGACAACTCTGCACCGGAAGATCTACACATTTCAGACAGACCAAAGAGCATCTCTCACCAAGTTGATGACCCTCCAGGAGCAGCTGATGTTTGACTTAGTGTGTGTTCCTAAGGACAGCCTGTAGAGCAGAGTCCCCATCCCCGGAAACAGCCCATAGATCATAGAATCTTGCATCACAGAGCTGCTCTAAACCTCGACAAATACCACTTCATCTCTCTCCAGACCTTCTTTGTAAAGGCACATTCCACAAGAAGATAGACAACAGTCTCTTCCCCAGTTATCTCAAGGACAATGTGTCGACGGGAGTGACTTGGAAGGACCTGATGGAGAGGACCTTTCTCACCACTAGCCAAGCTAAGCCTTGATGAGTATTTGGAAGTTCTGATGATGAGGCATTCTGCCAAATTACTTTAACAGTCTGTTCAGGGAACCATCCAATACGATCTATCATCTTTTTCTCCAGGGCCTGTAGAATGTTACGGGCAGACCATTGCCTGATGCACTTGTGGTAAAATGTGTTTCTGTGAAAATTATTTTCACAAGGGACAAGTGGTGCTGTACAGTCCTACTACTTCAAGCGTTCTACTGTAGAATGGCTAGGCCCATCCCTCCCAACACCAGGGGAAGGTAGAACCTGAGCACATAGTGACACTTGATGGTTGTGTACCAAGAAACAATGCACAGCTTGATGCAGCCATACACTAAAGTGACTATCAGAATTAGGGCAATGTTGGGCACGATTTTCAAGAAGTTTGCACATTGGGTCCTGGCAAACACAGTCCATTTTCAGCCTCCAGATAAAGTGGAAAATGGCTTACATGTTCGCCACAACAGTGGTGAATGGGGAATGGGCCAGAAATAGATCACATACAGCAATACTGAGAGTGCCTCATACCTAATGACCAGGTTTTAACCCACATACCCAGTTTGTGTTCCACTGCAGCTACTCACACCTTCCAGTTTTTAAGGCATGCCCTAAACCCTCCGAACCATATCCACAGCACCTCCAGGCCATTTGACTTGATAGTGAAGGGGACATAATATCAGTCAGCCCAGTTCATAGAATCCCTAAAGTGCAGAAGGAGACTATTTGGCCCATCGTGTCAGTATTGACAACAATCCCACCCAAGCCCTATCCCTGCACATATTTACCCCACTAATCCTTCTAACCTATACATCCCAGGTAACTAAGGGGCAATTTAGCATGACCAATGCACCTAGCCCGCAAATCATTGGGTTCCTAAATAACATAGTCTTGCTCATAACAGGATTTACCTTGGCACCCAAGATCAGTTTGAACCAGTTGTAGATATTGATCAGTCTGCATACCAGCAGCGGATCTGAGCAGAGGATGGTAATGATATCCACATACAAGAAGGCTTTGACCAGAATGCCTCTGTTGTCTGGGATCATCATACCACTTACACCCAAATTCTTCATGAAGGACTCAGCAAAGCATTTTATGCAACACACAACAGGCCAGGAGAGAGGGGGCAGCCCTGCCTGACTCCAGATTTGATCAGAAAGATTTCTCTTTCCAATCCAGCCATTGAAATTGCACTACTGATGTTTGTAAAGCACTTGGATCCAGTTGCTGACTCCTTTCCCAAATCTAATGTTGGCAACACATCCATCATGCAGGTATGTGATATTCTGTCAAATGCCTTCTCCTGGTCCAGGCTGATGAAACAGATGTCCATACCCTGTCCTGCACACTGGCAATCCTATCCCTGACAGCAGGAGGCTGATACAGCACAGGTCTGGTCAAGCTGGATGACTGGCTCCAGAGCAGATCCCTGTATATCTTACATTGAATCGCTGAAGTGTTGTTGAAATGAACATCTCAGGCAAACCCAATATATTCATTACAGCAAACTGCTTACTGCACTAAATTCCTGCACCTCTCACACTGGAGTCACTTCTCACTGATCTAACATCTGATCGTGTATCTTAAAATCCCTTCAAGTTGTCCAGTGTCAAATTTTGTCTCAAGCTCCTGAGAAGCACCATGGGAAATATGTAAATATAAACTCAAGTTGTTATGACAACAGTGACTGCACTTCAAAATCATTTAATTGGCTGCAAATACTTCTGAGTTATGAAATCTTCTGAGATTATGAAAGCAAACTTTCCTTTGTACATATCAACATTATCTCAGCTACTGTCAATGATTACAGGATATTTGTACAAACAGCCCAACTCATCTGGAATGACGATACTGCATTAGGAGCAGCTTCATGTTCAGACAAAACACTGAGTTTGGGTCACATATTGTACTGGGCGACATAGTGCCAGGGTCCCAGGTTCGATTCCCAGCTTGGATTAACGTCTGTGTGGAGTTTTCATATTCTCCCCATGTCTGCTTGGGTTTCCACCAAATGCTCCAGTTTCCTCCCACAATGCAGAAGTCGTGCTGGTTAGGTGCATTGACCACGCTAAATTTTTCCTCAGTGTATCCAAACAGGCACCAGAGTATGGCGACTAGGGGATTTTCACAGTAACTTCATTGCAATATTAATGTAAGCCTCCTTCTGACACTGATAAATGATCTAAATTTGAAACTTGCTAACAAGTCTTTTAACACTCTGGCCAAACGCTAAAAGGCCCACAGCATCACTATTCAGCCATCACATTTTAAACTAGTTTCTGTTCCGTTAACCAAGCTGATTAGCTCAAAACATCCAACAGTTGTAGTAAAATCAACATCAATCAAAAACCAGCAATCTCCAAATCACCAAACTGCCGTTAGTAAATCCAATAAGGAGCGGAACGTAGAAGAAATTAGTTTAAGCGGAGAATGGGAAAGCACGGAACCCACTGCCACAAGGAATGGTTCATGTAAATAGCATAAATATATTTAAGGAAAAGCGTGTTAAACACAAGGAGAAGAGACATGATGAAAGGGTGAAATAGGGGTTTGAGTAGAGCATATTTGAAAAGCAGCAGAGTCTTCCCTGTTATCCTGGTCAATATTATCCATATTTATCCTTCAACCAAAATCGCAAAGGCAGATTATCCAGTCATTATTTCACTGCTGCTTGTGAGATCTTGCTGTGCATAAATCGTCTGCTGTGTTTCCCTATACTAGAACTTTGACCACACATCTAGAGTATTTTATTAGCTGTTACTAGGCTTTGGATTGTCCTACGGTTGAACAAGGTACCAAAGAAATGAAGTTTCTATTATGCATGGACCCACAGACTAAAGATGGAAGCTTTCCTCTCCGTCTAATCTATGCAAAATGTAGAGTAATAGAAATCAAGGGCAGGCAGAAGGGATTAGTTTAATTTGACATCAAACTTGGCACAACATCATGGGCCGAAGGGCCTGTTTCTGTGCTGTACTGTTCTACGTTCTATAATCCATGAATAAAGGGAACAAGCAATTAAAACACAGCGAATACCCTGAAGTGTAAATACAGGTAGGTAAAACCATTAAAAGGCTGACAGGATTTTAGTTTACAAAAAAAAAGCAAAAGAAAATTACAGCACGGGAACAGGTTCTTCAGCTCTCCAAGCCTGCACAGCCATGCTGCCCAACTGAACCAAAACCACCTACTTTTCCAGAGACCACAGCCCTCTATTCCCCTCTTAATCAAGTATTTGTCAAAAAGAGCATAAGAGTAGTGCAGTTAAAAACTAATGATCAACTTGCATTAAAAAACTGGTATGCCAGTTAGAGTATTGCATGCAATTTTGTATACTTTACTACAGAAAAGTAATTAAAGCAACAGAATGAGGAAAATATGACTCATTATAGTTATGAGGAAGAACTGGAGATAGCAGGATTGTTTGTACCAGAGTAGGGATTGCCAGGGCAGAGTTTAAAGAAAGGGCTCAATAATAGGAAGAATTCTGAAGAAGTGAATTAGGAAAAAATACTTTATTTGGTTGGGAAGACTGTGATTTTTAAAATACCAGGCATGTGTGAAACCATGATTCAGCAGGTGATGAGGCTAGCCCATTGCACTGGTGTGTGCACTAATGCCTGCGATGGTGGTTTGTCCAGCTTAGGGTAGAGTAGAGTAAGGGATCAGGTTGGCCACTAAGGTTAATTAGGCTTTACCTGATGCAATTTTTCAAAGTCATCTCAGCCTTTGGCTAAAATGAAGCATCAGATCCAGCCCATAATCAGGTGCAATGCCTCACCATTGTTAGCTTGGATCGTGTTCATGGTCTCTCATATGGGGACAATGAATTGGATTGAATTTGAATTTGGTTTGAGATGGAGTAAAATTTTGAAAACATAAGCTCATTCTTAAAATTGACAACAAAAAAGAGCAGCGAGGTGAGGAAGATTTTTTTTACACAGTGAGTGGTTGAGTATTTTATCTTAAAGTTGGCTGAGGCAGAGATAGTGGAATCTATTAAGAGAGAATCTGGGCAAATGCTTGATGCAGAGAAAAATACAAATCTTGGAGGAGAGAGAAAAAGCAAAGGAATTAGTTCAGGATTACACTAACAAAGAGTCAGCATGGACATAATGGACGATACCTGTACTGCAACTCGTAAGGTTCACCTGCCAATTGCTTGATTAGAAAAATAAAGGATGTTCAATTCCTTCCTCCTTTGTTCAGTGGTAGAATATTAGGAGTTCAAGTCTCGCTCCACAGATGTGAGCATCTGTGCCCGGCTGACAAGGTACAGAGGAAATGCTACATTGTCTGAGGTACTGAGACATCGAACCAAGGTCTGAACAGTTGAGCATAAAAGATCCCAGAGCAGATCCAACATTTCTCCTTCAATCAACACAAATATTTGTTGATTTGCTCTTTCTGGGAAATTCCTACAATTAGAAAATAACAGTGACACACATGCCCAGAACAAATCAATAGCAGGGAAGTAATTAACAACATCTTGAGGGATTGGAAGGCAATAAAAATGATCCTATGTTGCAAATACTATGTAGTACATAACTAAACATTCTTTCCTTCTCATAAGATCACCATACTACATCTGGCCTGCTGACAACAAACGCACTGAATGAGAAACTGTTTCATTTACTGGCACTGATATCCTCACAAACCAGCAGATAAAGTAAGAGGATATCCAAGTGATGCTGGAGATAGGGATACAGATCCAAAAAATTACATTCCTTGCAAAAGGAAACAAGCCATTCAGCCCAACAAGTTAACTTTGTTGTTTATGCTCCACACAAGATTCCTCACAATCCAGCCCAGTCCATCATACAAACCAGCCTCCCGTCCACTGACACTGTATGCACTTCCCGCTGCCTCAAGAAAGCAGCCAGCATAACTAAGAACCGTGCACACCCTCCTCCACCTTCTACATTCTCTCTTCCATCTTCTTCCGTGGGAAAAAGATACAAAAGTTGGAGGTAATGTGCCAACCAACTCAAGAACAGTTTCTTCCCAGCCGCTATCAGGCTTTTGAATGCATCTACATTGCATTAAGTTGATCTTTCTCTACATCCTAGCTATAACTGTTAAAATTACATTCTGCAGTCTCTTCTTTCATTCCCTATGAACAGTATGTGCACAAAACAATACTTTTCACTGTGTACTAATACATGTATCAATAATAAATTACATCAAAATCCCACTCTTCTTTCATAGAATGCTATGATTCTATGAATTCATACAGTGCAGGAGAGGCCATTTGGTCCATCAAGCTTGAATCAATAACAATACCATCAGGCCCTATTCTTGTAATCCCACATATTTATCCTGTCACCCCGCCCCCACAATCTGGCACAAAGGGGCAATGTACCATGTGCAATCAACCTAACCTGCCATGGGAGGAAAATTGAGCACTCATGCAGACACAGGGAGAAAATGCAGACTCCACAGAGACAGTGACCCAAGGTCGAAATCAAATTAAGGTCCCTGGCACTGTGAAGGGGCCACTGTGCCACCTACTTTATCAAACACTTATCAGTACATCCTCCCTCCCTCACGTATTTATCTAGCTTTCTCCTACCCTCAAGTTTAATTTTTTTAATTTTATTTATTATTGTCATAAGTAGGCTTAATTAACACTGCAATGAAGTTACTGTGGAAATCCCCTAGTCACCATACTCCGGTGCCTGTTTGGGTACAGCGTGGGAGAATTTAGCACGGCCAATGCACCTAACCAGCACATCCTTTGGAAGTGCATCTAGACTAGTCATCTCAGCCACTCAGCAGTACCAAGTTGATTATTTTCACCTCTAAATCACATTCAGTCTGGATTCTGAGTGACTGATTCGGCATGGACAAGTTGGGCCGAAGGGCATGCTGTAAACCTCTTTGACTCTTGTTGGTCTGGTCGCCAATTGCAAGTAGAAGGAACTGCTGGCTGATGGCAGTGGTGAGGAGGGGGATGGGGGCAGATTAGAGAAGAGAAGGGAAGGAGTGCAATAATTCAAGCACACCACCCAACAAACACTACACTGATTGGTCAGCCACTCCTCAAGGCCACTCAGCAACAACCAATCAGCAGCATGTGAAGACAACCACCATGTTATCGCCCTCCCACCCCTACCTCCACCCCCCAATCCACCCCCCACCCCCCACTCCACCCCCCACTCCCCACTCCACCCACCCCCCACTCCACCACCCCCCACCCCCCACTCCACCCCCCCCCCCCCCCCACCCCACCCCCCCCATGTCAGAATGTGATCCTCCCACACATCAAGTCAGAAAGATTTAATTCTGATCATAAATGGTGGCTTGTATTTTAATATCTATATTATTATTATTATTATTATTGCTCCTTGCCAACCCTCTCCTTATAACCAGGCAGTGGGAGAACCAAAAATAAATTAGCTTGACATCTACTTTATTTGCTACACGAAAATAAGATTCTTTTTCTCATCAGTTTGGGTTATTTTATGGTTAAATTATTAATTCTATCCATTGTCCCTCACTCACTCACCAGCCTCAACAACGAACACTCTTTGCTCTTCATCACCTCAAAGGACAACTGCTCCCCGATACACCGCAACGCAACCTGCTCACCGGAAACCCTCCGACCTGACTGACAGCCCTGCTGACCAATAGAATTACAGGACTTCGCCTGGCCCCGATGACAGTAGTCCAATAGGAGCAGTCCGAGGGCGGGAACTGGGCCTGAGCAGGTTTGGCTGAGAGCGCAGGCCAGGTTCACCGGACGTCACGAGCTTAAGGCGGGAACACGATGTCCTATTGGGCAATAGGAATGTGATTGACATGTTTTAAGCCAATCAGCAGGTAGAGATCTGACCCATTCTCATAGAAACCCTGCAGCGCAGAAAGAGGCCATTCGGCCCATCGAGTCTGCACTGACCACAGGCCTTACCCCAATATCCGTATATAGTTACCTACTAATTCCTCCTAACCTACACATCTCAGGACACTCAGGGGCAATTTTAACATGGTCAATCAACCTAACCCACACATCTTTGGACTGTGGAAGGAAACCAGAACATCCAAAGAAAACCCATGCAGACACGGGGAGAACGTGCAAACTCCACACAGACAATGATCCAAGCTGGGAATTGAACCCAGGTCCCTGGAGCTGTGAAGCCACAATGCTAATCACTGCCATGCCACTCTGGGAGATTCTGGGATTTATATTTTGCAGACATGCCAATTTTGGCATTCAAATATTTCAAATATTCACAATTTTAGCTTCTTTCCTGCTATCATAAGCCTTTCGAACGGATCTACTTTAAACTTTGTCTATTTATTAGTGTGACAATTGGGCTAACGTAAAGCAAAAGAGAAAATGCTGGAAAACCTCAGCAGTTCCGGCAGTGTCTGTAAGGAGAGAAAAGAGCTGACGTTTCGAGTCCAGATGACCCTTTGTCAAAGCTGAAAAATATAGAAAATGGGAGATATTTATATTGCAGGGGGAGGGAATGAAAGATGACTCACAGCCACAGAAACCAGGGGAAAAAACTGCTAATGGCAGCCCACAGGGAGAATAAAGTGTGTGAATGGCCAACCAGCAGAGAAGCTAAAATGATGATGTTGGCGGGGCGAGGGGATGGAATGGATGGAAAGACTAAAATTTAGAAAAGGGGAAGCAAAGGGGGAGAAAAGGGATAAAGTAGGGAGAAAGAGTGGGGATGGAAGAAAAATGAAGAAAGACAATAAGATAATAAAAGGTAGAAAATAGTAAAAAATTAAATTAAATGAAAACAAAGGGGTTGAGGTGGGGTGGAGACTTACATCAACACTGCAATGAAGTTACAGTGAAAATTATATTAAACTGATCTTTCTCTACACCTTAGCTATAAGTGTATACAGCGGCGCAGTGGCACAGCGGTTAGCATCAGGGACTCAGATTCAATTCCCAGTTTGGGTCACTGTCTGTGCAGTGTATATGTTCTCCCCGTATCAGCAAGGGTTTCCTCCCACAGTCCAAAAGATGTGCTGGTTAGATGCATTGGCTGTGCTATATTCTCCCTCATTGTACCCAAACAAGTGTGGCAACTGGGTGATTTTTTCAGTGACTTCATTGCAGTGTTAATGTAAGCCTACTTGTGAGACTAATAAATAAACTTAAAACACTGTATTCTACACCTTCCCCTCCTCTATGAACAGTGCGCTTTGTCTGTATAGCTTAAAAGAAACAATACTTTTCACTGTACATTAATACATGACAATAATAAATCAAAATCAATGCAACTTTCAAAGTAAAAAACTTCTATCAATTTAAAGCAGTTTTTACATACAATTTTTCTTTAATTAAGTGGAGAGCAGGAACTGAGAGGTTATCTTTTGGAAGTGATGGGACAAAATCATCAGTCTGAAGTAACAAACAAACATGATTTTGATTCTGCCTGAAAGTGCTGAGGATTTGGTTTAGAAGGAGCAGGGCATGTGCTAGAAACTGGAAGGAGAACAAGTAGCTATGTTCTGGGGATGTGGGAGTGACACCACCTCCAAATAAGGAGGCGATGTCCGAGTGAAATTATTGATAGACTAAATTATTAATCCAGAAACTCAGCAAACGTTCTGGAGATCCAGGTTTGAATCCTGCCACAGTAGATGGTGGAATTTGAATTAAATTTTTAAAAATCTAGAATTAAGAATCTTCTGAAGATTATGAAACCATTATTGATTGTCAGAAAAGCCTATCTGGTTCATAAACAGCCTTTAGGGAAGAAAATCTACTGTCCTTATCTGGTCCGGCCAACATGTGACTCCATGGCCACAGCAACATGGTTGACTATCAACTGCTCCCTGGCAACTAGGGTTTGGCAGCCAGCAATGCCCATGTTGGGAGGTGATGGCCTGGTGGTATTATCATTAGACTCTTAATTCAGAAACTTAGCCAATGTTTGGGGACCCAGATTTGAATCCCACAATGGCTGACAGTGGAATTTGAATTCAATAAAAAAAATCTGGAATTAAGAATCTACTGATGACCATGAAGCAATTGTCGATTGTCAGAAAAACCCATCTGATTCACTAATGTCCTTTCTAGAAGGAAATTTGCCATCCTTACCTGGTCTGGCCTACATGTGACTGCAGAGCCACAGCAATATGGTTGACTCTCAACTGCCCTCTGAAGTGGCCTAGCAAACCACTCAGTTTCAAGGTCAATGAAGGATGGACTATAAACGTTGGCCAGCCAGCGACACCCATGTCCCATGAATGAATTTTTAAAAATGAGCAAACACCAATAATACTGGGAAGTGAAGCACTGCAATAAAATATATACAAACTAGTCTTGAAACACATAAAATGGAGCTGATTTTTATGGTGTTTGAATGGTAATTGTACTACATACCCAGTCTTCCATCCCTTTTATTGCTCCTGTGACTTACAGTCAGGAAGTCTTCACTTTGGGACTTACAACTCCGCTCCAGATAAAGTTACAGGCTTCAGGACACCTTCAGGTTAATTCGATTGGGCCAGCCTCCACTTGCTCAATAAGGCTGCTCATACTCCTCAAAGCCCACAGGGAGATTTATTAATGATTCTCGGTGGACTTTGCGCCCTGGCCATAGCAGTTTGTAAATTATAAACTGATTTTTCATTCTGGGGCCAGCCTGATTATTAGGTCCAAGTTATTTGCAATGTTGCTTGACTAGGTTCTGACCTATTCCTCACTTCTACACTGTGGCGATCTGCTGAGCCATCTTCTACTTTACTAAATATCAAAAATGGACCTGCAGCAACACGGTGTACCAAACGCTACATAAAGCAGGAGAAACATATCTACATCACCCTCACTCTGTTAGTTACTTCTGTGTATGACTACAACAAGCATAAATCCCCAGTACGTTTGAATATTATTGCTCTTGCTGCAATAACTATTCTGACTTCTGCTAGCATGAGGGGACATAGCTTTAAATTAAGGGGTGGTAGTTATAGGATGGATGTCAGAGGTAGGTTCTTTACCCAGTGGGTGGTAAGGGTATGGAATGCCCTGCCTGCTGCAGTTGTAGATGCTCCAAGTTTGGTGGCGTTTAAGAGGTTAGTAGATAAGTTTATGGACGAAAAGGGAATGGTTTAGGTTAGAGGGTCATTGCTTTTTCTTAATTGGTCGGCGCAACATCGAGGGCCGAAGGGCCTGTTCTGGGCTGTAATGTTCTATGTTCTATGTTCTATGTTTTGTGATGTTCTTTTAGCTATGAATAAAGTATATTTTTGCAAAGAAAGATTTATGATTTTATACATTGAGTATAGAAACAAATAAGTCATTCTAAATCTGAATAAATCGTGCATTGGCCTCTGTTGGAGTAATATGTCCAATTCTGGACACTGTGTTTAGGAAGGATGTCTCAGCCTTGGAAGGGGAGCAGAGGAGATTTACTCGATTATACCAAGGAAGTTGAGCTTCTGTTATGTGGAAAGATTGGAGAAACTAGAATTATTCTTAGAGCAGAGAATGGTAAGAGACAAAGACTTGTATTGATATTGCATCTTTCTCAATCTTTATTACAACTAATAAAGTATGTCTGATAAAGTCTAAAAGAAATAGTGAATGTAGGAAACACAGAAAACAATTTGAACATCAAGATCCCATACATGGTGATAATAGGACCATAGGATCATAGGATATTAGAGCACAATTAGGCCACTCAGCCCATCAATTCTGCTCCACCATTCAATCATGGCTGATATGATTCTCATCCCCATTCTTCTGCCTTTTCCCCATAATCCTTGATCTCCTTATTGATCAAGAATCTCTGTCTTAAAGATACTCAATGACCTGGTCTCCACAGCCTTCTGCGGCAATGAATTCCACTGATTCATCACTCTCTGACTGAAGAAATTCCTCCATATCTCTGGCAATTGAAAGAACTCCCAAATACTGGCCATGTGTAGTTGTGCCAATCCTCCAGGATTGGTCTGGAGTCTCCTGGAATTGGCAACTAATCTTCTGGGCACTGCCGTATGGAGAAAAATCATCGGGACATTACGAAGAAATTTTGTCATTTTCTTTGAACATTTCTCTTCACCAAATATAAAAGCATTGAAAATAGCCAGGGGAAAAGAAGGCTGTTTTGCTGAGAGTCCAGCAGCATTCATTTGGGTGATGAGTCTTTTTGCATTTCAACTGACGTGGGAAGTATGTCACAAGGATGGACGCCTTGGAGTCACGTGATCAAGCTACCAGGAATACATTAATGACAATTTGCAACCCTAATCATAAATCATAGAATCCCTACAGTGCATAAGGAGGCCATTTGGTTCATCATATCTGTACCAACTCTTTGATGGAGCATTCTATTCAGCCCTATCCCTGTAACCTCACATATTTATCCTGCTGACCCCCTAACTCATACATCTTGGGGCAATTTACTATGGCCACTCCATCCAATCTGCCATCCTCGGAATGTAGGAGAAAACCGGAGCACCCGGAGGAAACCCACGCAGACGCGAGGAGAATGTGCAGACTCCACAGACACCTGAGGACGGAGTTGAATCCATGTCCCTGGAGCTATGAGCAGTGCTAACCACTGTGCTGCTGTGCCACCCCTAATGGTGGCGGAATTCTCCAGCTGTTCATGCCCCACCGATGCTGCCAGTTAGTGGGTCAAAATCGTGGAATTCCCTCCCTAACTGCATTGTGGGCCAACCTTCAGAACATGGATTGCAGCGATTCAAGAAGGCAGCTCACCACCACCTTCTCAGGGGCAACTAGGGATGGGCAATAAATGCTGGCCAGCCAGCAACACCCATGTCCCACGAATGAATAAAAAAAAGAACTTGGGTGCCCATCCAAGTCTCCATTCACTGCCACAGGGCCGGAGAAGTCCAGCTGTGAGCAAGGTCAGAGAACCTAAACCGAGACTGCCCTCCCTCACTGCCCCTCGCTGCCTGCTGTGATTCTTGTGACAAGCAGTTCAGGAATATTCCCTCCCCCCCCCCCCCCCCCCCCCCCCCCCCCCCCCCAAGTGTTTGGTCACTTGTTCCAACGTTTCCTTATATTATTTGGTGTGAAATCTAGTTTGGTAATTGCTCCTGTGAAGCGCACTGCAAAGTTTTGCTGAGTTAAAGATGAGTCGTTATTTATTTGGCCACATTTCAGAGTATCAAGTACAGTCCCCTGTAAGCTGTATGTTTACACAGTCAGGGTGAGATGAGAGAGGTATAACCTATCCTGTCCAATAACTTCACAGAACCAATGTTCTGTTCTCTGTGCCAGGTTCTGAATCACCCTGCTAAGAGACTCATCCCTTCTTTATCTGATTAAAATTTAATTCGACCTCCTCGACATTGCAACCTTTGGACAGGGGGTCGGGGGAGGATGGGAATCGCAGACCAGAATCACTGAAGCTGACCACAAATCACACTTACATTCACCTCAAAAACGCTGGACTTAGACCAGGCCTCCCGTTGAAAAATGTGCTTCAGAACGTGAGGGTAAAATAGGCCCAGATGTGCATCAGAGAACCCCAATGATGTAGAAGGAGGCCATTCAGCCTATCAAGTCTGCACTGGCCACAAATCCATCCAGAGTTCTAACCCCACATATTTACTCTCACTGGCATTTGGGTTTAGCATGGCCAAGCAGCCTAACCTGTACATCTTTGGACTATGGGAGGAAATCAGAGGAAACTCGCTAAGGCACTGGAAGAATGTGCAGACTCCACACAGACAGTGACCCAGGGTCAGAATCGAACCCAGGTCCCTGATGCTGTGAGTCAGCAGTGCTAACCACTGTGCCACCATGCCACCCACGTGTTGCATGATTCCCCCTTCCCCTCCCTCCCCTTCACGACAGTAAGATACATTTATCACTCACACATGGAGAATGGATAAAGTAATGGAAGTTTGATAGTGCAAGCAATTGTACACAAAGTAGGGGAGAAGAGAGGAAGGCAGGATAGGGGACTACAAGAGTGGGGACCAAAGGATGGAGGAAAAAGGAGGAAGAGATTGAGGGTTGAGAATTTAGAACTGTGGGGCAAAATAACCTAAAAATTAGAGTGACTACAGATCAGTCAACAGCTCATATGGCTAAATGGTTACAGCTTTAAGTAAGGCTGAGAGATGGAAAAGTTTCTCCCCACTCAGAGAGTGGTGAAGATAGAGTTATTGAATATATTTTTAAGGCAGAGGTAGATAGATGCTTGAAGAACGAAGGAATCAAAGAGCATCAGGGGTAGTAGCAATCAAGTTAGCCATCATCTTATTGAATGGCAGAGCAGGCTTGAGGGGCTAAATAAAAGATTATAGAATCCCTACAGTGCAGAAGGAGGCCATTTGGCCCATCAGGTCTGCACCGACCACAATCCTAACTAGACTCTATTCCCATAACCCCACATATTTACCCTGGTAATCCCCCCGAAATTAGGGTCAATTTAACACGTGCAATAAATCTAACCCACACGTCTTTGGAGTGTGGGAGGAAATCAGAGCTTCCAGAGGAAACCCCCGCAGACACAGGGAGAATGTGCAGACTCCACACAAACAGTAGCCCAAACCAGGAATTGAACCTGAGTCCCTGGCACTGTGAGGCAGCTGGCTAACCACTATGTTGCCCATGAATGGTCTCTTCCTGATTCTAATTTGGATGTTTGTATGCAGCAAGGACTCTGGGTGAGATGTAGGCAGTGCTAAGGAATGCCTAATGACTGTGGCTGGGATTCTGCAGCTTCTTCACCCCACCATAGCTGCCAGCGAGAACAGTGCTCTGTTGCTATTTTTCTATTTCAGCTTCAATTTCATTCAAATGTTTGTTTATTTCCCAATGAAATGATGCCAAGACCAAACCAGGGCAAGGTTTATAATCATCAGTCCAAGAAAAATATAAACTAAAAAAAATCGAAAGAAAGAACAGAGCAAAAAAACTTAGATTAGGGTCTTTGGGTTATCAAATTTAAACTCCTAACAGTTATTGGAGTTTATTCCATGTCTGGATGAAATATGATGTGGGGATGCTGGCGTTGGACTGGGGTAAACACAGTAAGAAGTCTGACAACGCCAGGTTTAAGTCCAACAATTTATTACTATTGGTTATTTATTACTATCAAATAAATCAGTTGGACCTAAACCTGGTGTTGTCAGACTTCTTACTGTGGATGAGATATGATATTGAATTATTCTTAAATCGTATTGTTTTAGTAGTTTTGAATTCTGTAGTTGACAGCCACTGTGAGATTTGTCTGCAGTAACAAAGAAATTTGAGCATGTCAGCTACGACTCTCACCAACTTTTACAGATGCACCATAGAAAGCATTCTTTCTGGTTGTATCACAGCTTAGTATGGGCTCCCTACTCTGCCCAAGACTGCAAGAAATTATAAAGGTTGTGAATGTAGCCTAGTCCATCATTCAAACCAGCCTCCCATCCATTGACTCTGTCTACACTTCCTGCTGCCTCAGCAAAGCAACCAGCATAATTAAGGGGCCCATGGATTCCTGATATTCTCTCTGCCACCTTCTTCCGTCGGGAAAAAGATAAAAAGTCTGAGGTCACATACCAACTGAATCAAGAGCAACTTCTTCCCTGCTGCCGTCAGACTTTCGAATTGACTTATCTTGCATTAAATTGATCTTTCTCTACACCCTAGCTATGACTGTAACACTACATTCCACACTCAGTCTTTTCCTTCTCTTTGAACAGTATGCTTTGTCTGTATAGTGCGCAAAAAAGCTATGCTTTTCACTGAGTGTTAATACATATAACAATAATGAATCAAATCAAATCAAATCATGTAATGGTGTTTGGAGATGGGCAGTGATTTTTGAAAGAATGGCAGAATAGATTGTGTCTTGATCCTCAGTATCTCCAGACTGCATTCGTATAGTTGGCTGAGTATCCATGTTAAGTAGGGTTAAGAGTAACTATACTTGCCTTTTTGTGAACAATCTCAAGGAGATAAGGAGGAGAGAGATCAATAGGATAGATCTTTCAAAGGGACTACACAGGCACATTGGGTCAAATGGCCTCCATCTGTGCTGTAAAGTTTTGCATGTTATTATGATGATGACCTCGACTCTTTGCTTATTATGCTGAGATTCTCTCTGGTTTAATCCAATATTTGATGCGTGCGAGGATTCTCCAACCTGGCCCGTGACAGGGATTCTCCTGTCCCACTGCTGTGAATGGAGATTTGGCTCAGTGCCAAGTTCTCGCAGTAGCAGTGGTGGGGCGTGTGAGACCAGAGAATCACCACCGTGGTCATTAGACATTCCTTAATGCTGCTTCCATCCCTTCCAAACAGAGGAGGAGGCCATTCTGCCCCTCAAACCTGTTCTGCCATTCAATAAGATGACAGCTGATCTGATCTTGCCACTATCTTGCTTAACCCTGGTGCTCTTTGATTCCCTCGTTCTTGAAGAATCTATCTACCCCACCTTAAAGTGGGATTGAGAAAAATATCAGCCATGGTTGAATGGCAGAGCAGATTCAATGGGCTGAGTGGCCTAATTTTACTCCTGTGTCTTGTAGTCTTATAGTTTTAAAAATATATCCAATGACCCTGTCTCAACAACACTCTGAAACCTTTCTTCATCTCAGTCTTACTTTAAACTGTGTCCTCTATTTCAAGTCTGTCCCACAAGGATAAACATTCCAGCAGCGTCCACACGAACAAATCCCTGCAGGATCTTATCTGAAGATCTGCATAAGATAAATATATATAAATAAAATCTGCCTTCACTCAGGCAACAAAAGAGATTTTGCCATCACGCCGGGAGATTCTTGCACTGCCAAATCGAAGGGTTTCCCCAAATGTCGCGCCCCTTTGGCATCTCCCAGTGCCAGATTTCCACCTGGACTTTGGCATCTGGCAATGTCAGCCTGGCCCTCTGCCACTGCCTAAGGGAAAAAGTGTCCATGGCAAAGGGGTACCTTAGCACTGCCCAATGTGCCTGGGCAGTGCAAAGGGGCAGGACAAATGAGGTGGGGCAATCGTTGAGGGTGAGAGGGTCCCATTCCCGCTCCGCAGTCAGGATTGGTGGGGACAGGAGAGAGGTCAGCGATTAGGGCTGGCTTTCAGGGTGGGGCAGGGGGGGTGTCAGCCTGCTGGGAGGGGAGGTCGCTTCTGCTGGGGGGTTCGCATCATCTGTTGGAGGACTTGAGGGAATGGCTGGAGATCAGGGAGGGCCGGGAGGGAGGGAGGGAGACTGCCCTGGGAATGGTCAGAGGGCCAGCGATCAGGGGTTGGAGGGTATGTGATGGGGGGGGGGGCTGCAGGGCTGACCAGTGATCGAGCTGGCCAGAATCAGGAGGCCAGCAGACAGGGACCATGCCCCATGCTGATCTCAGCTTGACAGATTGGTGCAGGCATAGACGCCCTCTCAGCCTCTGTTGCTGGATTACTGGGTGGGAATAAAACCGGCCCACTGATTTTTAAAGCTGTATTCGCCAGTGACCTCTGCAGTGCACAGAGTCTGGAAGATTCTTCCCTGAACTCCCACTGAAAAATTAAATTACTGGCAAATTACTCCACTTTTCATATGAATTTGACATAGAATTTTTTTGGGAGAATTTTGGCCCAAGTCTGAGGTCAATACCAATCGACTTAAAAACAGCTTCTTCCCTACTGATGTCAGACTTTTGAATGGACCTACCTTATATTAAGCTGATCTTTCTCTACACCCCAACAAGGACTATAATACTATATTCTGCAGTCTCTCCTTTCCTTCTTACCTACGTACTCTATGAACAGTATAGCATACAAGAAACAATGCTTTTCACTGTACGCTAATGCAGGAGACAATAATAAATCAAATCAAATCAAACCAGAGCAGAAGCAGCTCTGAATAATGTCCCAAGTTTTATTGCTGACACAAAGGCTACAGAAAGTTTCCTGAGGCTCCTGATCAGCATTCCTCTGTTGGACAAAACCACAAACAAATAGATTAAGGGAGGACTCATCACATTGATATTTGCAGACTGTTTTTGCAAAAGGAGCAGCGTGCACAAAGCACCTGCTGTGTTTGTCCAAAGGGTTCATCAGATTGACGATTTGTTTCGAAATATTGATGAGAGTTCGGATCAGCTGTAAATGTTGCTCTCTCTCTCTCTCTCTCTGTTGGTGCCAGGCTCGTAGGGGAACTGGGCTAAGTTCAACTGCGCCCCATTTGAAAAAATAGAGGCAACGGTGCAGCGAATGGCAAAGCGGCAAGATAAGAAAGTGGTGGCAAAGGTAAAGGGGGCGGCATGGTGGCATAGTGGTTTGCACGGCTGCCTCACAGCGCCAGAGACCCAGGTTCGAATCCCAGATTGGGTCACTGTCTGTGTGGAGTTTGCACGTTCTCCCCATATCTGTGTGGGTTTCCTCCCCCAGTCCAAAGATATAATCAAATAAATCCTACGGTGCAGAAGGAGGCCATTCGGCCTGTCAAGTCTGCACCAACTACAATCCCATCCAGGCCCTATCCCTGTAACTCCACATATTTACCTGCTACTCACTTCAATCTAAGCATCCCAGCATACTAAAGGGCAATTTAGCATCGCCATTCAACCTAACCAGTTCATCTTCGGACTGTGGGAGGAAACCGGACCATCTGGAGGAAACCCATACAGACATGGGGAGAACTCCATACAGACAGTGTCCCAGAGTCAGGAATCGAATCTAGGTCCTTGGAGCTGTGAGGCTGTGATCCACTGTTTACGGTTAGGTTAATAGCATTACTAAATTGCCCCTTAGTGTCAGGAGAATTAGCAGGGTAAACATTTGGGGCTATGGCGATAGGGCCTGGATGGGATTGTGGTCGGTACAGACTTGATGGGCAGAATAGCCTCCTTCTGTACAGTAGGGATTCTATGATTATTCTGTGAATGATGGCCAAACAGCCTCTCCTTCTCCATTGCCAATATTTTTATTCTTAATAAACAAAGTGTTTGAAGATCTTTTTTAAACAATCCACAATTATTCTTAATGCTTGTTTGATTTTTCTCCAGGGTTTAAGCGACGCAGTGTCCAGGACATTTACCTCTTATTCCTGGGGAAACCAGGATAATTGTGAAGGATTCCTAAGTGATATTAGTCTGGTAAAAGCTCCTCATTCTCAAAGAATGTTTACAGCACCAAGGGACCAAAATGTCCACAGATATTAACTTAAAAAAATATATAGAGACTAAACAGGCAGTGACAATAGCCCATGAATGAGTTGGATTTCAACTGAGATTGTCATTCATAATTTTTTGTGGAGTAACTGCTCATTTGGTCAGCAGAGTGCACTGTAATGACGCCACTGAATTTCAGCGAGATACGTTTCCTTATTAATCATCTACCCTCCTTAATGAGGCACCAATTCCTTGCCGGTTAATAATTCTACAAAAAGTTTAAAGTTAAACTTTATTTATTAACGTCACAAGTAGGCATCAAAGCTGATAAAGATATGTGTTGGTATAGGTGTGAACCGTACAGATATACATTGAAACAGGTGTGAGCTGTACAGATATGTACTGGTACATGTGTGAGCTGTACAGATATGCACTGGTACAGGTTGAGCTGTACATATATAGAACATAGAACATTACAGCGCAGAACAGGCCCTTCGGCCTTCGATGTTGCGCCGACCAATTAGGAAAAAGCAATGACCCTCCAAACTAAACCATTCCATTTTCGTCCATAAACTTATCTACTAACCTCTTAAACGCCACCAAACTTGGCGCATCTACAACTGCCGCAGGCAAGGCATTCCACTCCCGAACCACCCTTTGGGTAAAGAACCTACCTCTGATATCCGTCCTATAACTATCACCCCTTAATTTAAAGCTGTGTCCCCTCGTGCTATCTTTCTCCATCCTAGGAAAAAGGCTATATTGCCAACTTTCAGGGATCTATGCACATATGCAGATATGTACTGGTACATGTGTGAGCTGTACAGATAAGCACTGGTACAGGTTGAGCTGTACAGATATGTACTGGTACAGGTTGAGCTGTACAGATATGTACTGGTACAGGTTGAGCTGTACAGATATGTACTGGTACAGGTTGAGCTGTATGGATGTGTACTGGTACAGGTTGAGCTGTACAGATATGTAGTGGTAGAGGTGTGAGCTGTACAGATATGTATTGGTACAGGTTGAGCTGTACAGATATGTACTAGTAGAGGTGTGAGCTGTACAGATATGTACTGGTACAGGTTGAGCTGTATGGATGTGTACTGGTACAGGTTGAGCTGTACAGATATGTAGTGGTACAGGTTGAGCTGTATGGATGTGTACTGGTACAGTTTGAGCTGTACAGATATGTAGTGGTACAGGTTGAGCTGTATAGATGTGTACTGGTATAGGTTGAGCTGTACAGATATGTACTGCTACAGGTGTGAGCTGTACAGATATGTAGTGGTACAGGTTGAGCTGTACAGCTATGTACTGGTAGAGGTGTGAGCTGTACAAAAATGTACTGGTACAGGTTGAGCTGTACAGATAGGTAGTGGTAGAGGTGTGAGCTGTACAGATATGTACAGGTAGAGGTGTGAGCTGTACAAAAATGTACTGGTACAGGTTGAGCTGTACAGATATGTAGTGGTAGAGGTGTGAGCTGTACAGATATGTAGTGGTACAGGTTGAACTGTACAGATATGTACTGGTACAGGTGTGAGCTGTACAGATATGTACTGGTGCAGGTTGAGCTGTACAGATATGTACTGGTACAGGTTGAACTGTACAGATATGTACTGGTACAGGTGTGAGCTGTACAGATATGTACTGGTACAGGTTGAGCTGTACAGATATGTGCTGGTACAGGTTGAGTTGTACAGATATGTACTGGTACAGGTTGAACTGTACAGATATGTACTGGTACAGGTTGAACTGTACAGATATTTACTGGTACAGGTTGAGCTCTACAGATATGTACTGGTACAGGTTGAACTGTACAAATATGTACTGGTACAGGTTGAGCTGTACAGATATGTACTGGTACAGGTTGAGCTGTACAGATATGTACTGATACAGGTTGAGCTGTAGAGATATGTACTGGTACAGGTTGAGCTGTACAGATATGTACTGGTACAGGTTGAACTGTACAGATATGTACTGGTACAGGTGTGAGCTGTACAGATATGTACTGGTATAGGTTGAGCTGTACAGATACGTACTGGTACAGGTTGAGCTGTACAGATATGTACTGGTACAGGTTGAGCTGTACAGATATGCACTGGTACAGGTTGAGCTGTACAGATATGTACCAGTACAGGTTGAGCTGTACAGATATGTACTGGTACAGGTTGAGCTGTACAGATATGTACTGGTAGAGGTGTGAACTGTACAAATATCTACTGATACAGGTTGAGCTGTACAGATATGTACTGGTACAGGTATGAGCTGGTACAATGTGCACAGGTACAGATATTTAAAGTTTAAAGCTTTATGGGATATTTATTAATGTCACAAGTAAGAAATTAATACTGCAGTGAAGTTACTGTGAAAATCCACTAGTTGGCACACTCTGATGCCTGATCAGGGACACTGAAGGAGAATTTAGCACGGCTAATGCATGTAACCTGCACGTTTTTCAGAGTCTGGGAGGAAACCGGAGCATCCGGAGGAAACCCAGACAGACATGGGGAGAATGTGCAGACTCCACATAGACAGTGACCCAAGATGAGAACCGAACCTAGCAGCAGCGAGGTAACAACGGTGCCATCCAGAAAAGAAAACAAGAGAAAACTGGCACTTGTGTATTATCTGAGAAGCATTTCATGTGACTGACTTCTGAAGTCTGTTTTAATATGGGAAACTCAGCAAGAATTGAGAAGAATGACCTGTTGAATAAAGAAAGGACTTTTTCGTCCTTTCCCAATGTATATTCCTGCATTTCTGATATCATCCTTGTCAATCTTTTTTATATCTTCCCCGTATGTAGACTCTCAGGATGTCTCAATGCTCATTATAGCCAACATGCCTTCCTAGTGTTGTCACTGCTGTAAGATTACAAACATGAGGTAATTGGATAGAATTCTATAGGATAGAGCAGTGAAATGGACAATGCAGCTTAGACTGTCCACACCAGCATTAATGCTCTATCTTTCCTTGCCTAACTCTGTCAACACATCTCCCTATTGCTTTATTCCTGATCTGCTTATCTAGCCTTTCAAATTGACTGCACCATTTGCTTCAACTGCTCCATGTGGGAGCAAGTTCCACATTCTTAGCATTTGTGAGTAAAAATGTTTCTTCCAAATTCCTGATGCAGTTTCTTGATGGCTCAACGCTGTGTCCATCTCTCCCAAACACAGAAAGAGGCCATTCAGCCCCTCAAACTTGCCCTGACATTCTATAAGATGATGGTTGACCTGATCTTGCCATTGTCTCATCTACCCCTGATTAATGATCTCCAGTTTTAATTTTCCCTCCTTGTATTGACTCTATCAATACTTCTCATAATTTTGAAGACCTCTACGAGATCATCTCCCCAGACTCACTTCTCAAGAGATTTAAGAATACAGCTCAACACATTCTCCTGATGGGTATACCCCTTCATTTCTGGTATCACCATTGGAAATTTTTTTACACCTTCTCCAGTGCCTCCATAGTCAGGATTTTCCAGTGCCCCCTCCCTCCCTCTTTCTCACGGCTGACTTCTGGCAGTAGAAATGGCACACCAATGTTGGATTTTCCAGTCCTGCCCAAGTCATTCGTGTTGCTTGCCAACTGCACTGCTGAGGAAGCCTCCACAGTGGGAAGGGTCACCTGTGATGAGACTGAAAGACACCATTAATGGAAAGATCTGGAAAATCCAGTCCCATATCCTTTCACTAGAACTGTACACAGTACTCCAGGTTATAGTTCACACAAGATTCAATATAAAATCAGACCAAATCCTTTATTTTTGAATTCTAATCCTCTTGAAATAAAGCCCAGTGTTTGATTTGTTTATTTTTTATGGGCTTGTGAATTTCTGATGCTACTTTTAGCAATTAGTGAATTTGTAATCCAAGGACACATTCAGATATTAATTTTCTCAACTTACTGACCGGATAAGACAAGAGGTGAATGTGATCTGGGGCTGGGGAGAACTCCCCTGTGTAAAACTTTA
Organism: Sphyrna mokarran; assembly: GCA_024679065.1. Classification (NCBI taxonomy): domain Eukaryota; kingdom Metazoa; phylum Chordata; class Chondrichthyes; order Carcharhiniformes; family Carcharhinidae; genus Sphyrna; species Sphyrna mokarran. The sequence goes on from JAGIQG010000025.1 coordinate 3,673,197, forward strand.
ATTGGGCCACATTTGGAATATTGCATACAGTTTTGATCACCATGCTACCATGGTTATTTTGGAGAGGATGCAAAGAAGCTTCACCAGGATGTTGTCAGGGTTTTAGGTATGAGAAGAGATTGGGTAAATTGGAATTATTTTCACAGATAGACAGAGGCTGAGAGGAGACCTGTTAGAGCTCTATAAAATTATGAGGCATAGACAGGGTGAATAGTCAGAGGCTTTTTCCCAGGGTGGAGGAGTTAATTACAAGAGGGCACAGGTTTACATAGAACATAGGACAGCACAGCACAGTACAGATCCTTCAGCTCTCAAAGTTCAAACGCAAGATCACTCAAACTATCATTCTGGTTTAAGGTGAGTGGGGATAAGTTTAGGGGAAATATGTGGGGAATGTTTTTCACAGAAAAACAATCATAGAATCCCTACAATGCAGAAGGAGGCCATTTGGCCCATCAAATCTGCAACAACCACAATCCCATTCCAGCCCCTAAACCCGCAATCATACACATTTATCCCGCTAATCCCTCAAAACTACACATCCTGGCACACTACAGGTAATATAGCATGGCCAATCTCTCTAACTAGCATAACTTTGCACAGTGGGAGGAAACCAAAGCAGCTGGAGGAAACCCACACAGACATGGGGAGAACATGCAGGCACAGACAGTGCCTGCATGTTCACAGACAGTGACCCAAGCTGGGAAGCGAACTCGGATCCCTGGAGCTGCGAGGCAGCAGGGCTAACCACTGTGCCACTGCACCCCCAGAGAGTGACGGGTGCCTGCAACATGCTGTCAGTGGAGGTGATGGAAGCTGGCAGGTTAGCAATGTTCGAGGTGTATTTTGATGAAAACATGAATGGGAGGTGAACAGAGGGATAGAGACTGTGTATCAACACAGGCCTGATGGGCCGAAGGGCCTGTTCCTATGTTGTATCTTTCTTTATTCTTTGGGATAGTGGGGAATCTTTCTGCTCCATTTGTGACATGATATACAGATGCCGGCGTTGGATTGGGGTGGTAAGAACTCAGTAAGAATTTAGCAACACCAATTTATAATCCAACCGATTTATTTGATAGTAAAAACGCGAGCTTTCAACACTCTGTGTCTTCCTCAGGCAAATGCAGTGTTCTGGTCCAGAACACCAGACCAGAACACTGCATTTGCCTGAGGAAGACACAGAGTGTTGAAAGCTCGCGTTTTTACTATCAAATAAATCGGTTCGATTATAAATTGGTGTTGCTAAATTCTTACTGAGTTCTTACCATTTGTGACAGGCAGCTTCTCAGCTTAATGTTTTATCAGAAAGACAGCACTTCCACAATGCAGCACCTGAGGGTTAACCTCGAGATCTGACCCCGACCACAAAAGCAAACATACAGCTGGAAATCTGAAACATACACAGAAAACCCCGGAATCACTGAGCAATTCAGGCAACAGCTACAGGTAGTGAGAGGCAGAATTTACACTTCAGGCTGATGGCCTTGCACCAGAATTAAAGTTTATTTATTAGCGTCACAAATAGGCTTACATTAACACTGCAGTGAAGTTACTGTGAAAATTCCCTAGTCACCACATTCCAGCACTTGTTCGGTACACTGAGGGAGAATTTAGCTCGGTCAATGCACCCTAGCAGCAGATTGTTCAGATTGTGGGAAAAAACCGGAGCACCTGGAGCAAACCCTACACAGAGAACAGGCACAGACAGTGACCCAAGCCGGGAATTGAACCCGGGTCCCTGGCACTGTGGGCAGCCGTGCTAACCACTATACCACCGTGCCTTAGCACAACCTCCTGACTCTGGGCTCAGAGTGAGGCCCACTGAGCCACTGCAAAAGCTCTCAAGTATCATCATGGCTGGGAGGAGGGAAAAGGGGTTCAATTCCATTCCAGGCAAAACATTTGACAGCGACATGTTTTTAAAAACGCCTCCTCCTAAAGTATTTTTATTTATGCTGAAGAAAGAGGGGCTGTTGTGGATTGCCGAGGATTGCTGCAGTGTCCCTGATTACAAACGCAGGATGGATTTTGTGTTATCTCACTGCGGAGAGAGGGGAAGTGAGAGCTCAGCTGTCATTTATTTCTGGGCTTCTTTTTTTTTTGGGCGGAACACAATGCCCGATGGCTTCTGCTTTGTTTTCCGGATTCCTGAGTTCGATTGAGATGCCCTGGAGTGTCAGGGAGTTGCAGAGGAGGGCTTAGGAAAGGTAGAGAGGTGAGAGTGGGAGGGGAGGTGGTGGTGCAAGAAGAAATTCTTACACTCGGTCATACTGGTTGAGCAGAGAGTAGGTCCCGGGCTTGGTACCACTTCCCTTAGATTTTTGTGCTTGCAACCAGGGTCTGTGTGTGTCACAGCACGACTCCGGAATGAGTTGGGAAGAGCAGTCAGGGCAGCGGGGGGAGGTGTGATAATTGTTGATTGAAAAGTGATGGATGGCGTATTAACCACAGAGTTTTTTTATCAGAGCAGTGCAGGGGGACCCAACCCTCATGACTGGGCAGATTTGCAGGACAGGAATACATCCTTCGAGAAATCAGAATGTCAGATTAGAGGCTGAAAAAGAAATGTCCCAAGGAAGAGAAAGACAAACATCATCAACTGTTTTTACTTCTCTTTTGTTTCTAAATGTGGACAAAATATTAATCCATTCCTTTTTTTAACCCCCTCCTCTCTTTCCGATGAGTTGAGAATGAGCAGTGGCAGAGAGAGCTAAGGAGCTCAGGAGGCCAGGAGATGTAGGCCACAATTCTCCAATCTCACATGCTCCCCTATCCCTGCCAGTGAGAAGGAAGAATTTGGTCCTCAGAGAAATCTCCCCTCACTGCAGTGGGACTGGATAATCCCAGCTTGGGACGAGGTCAGAGAATTCCGGCTGTTAGCTGTGGCTCAGGGGGCAGGATTCTTGTTCTCAGTGAGATCAAATCCCACTCTCATGGGAGTACTGTACGCTCACAGCATCAGTGCTTTGGGATGAGACATTGAACCAAGGCTCTGTCTGCCCTCTCGGGGCATGGCACAGTGGCACAGTGGTTAGCACTGCTGCCTCACAGCACCAGGAGCCTGGATTCGATTCCAACCTTGGGTAACTGTGTAATCATATTAGTTCATTGCCACAGAAGGCTGTGGAGGCCAGGTAATTGAATATATTTGAGGCAGAGATAGATAGGTTTTTGATTTGTAATAGGAACAAAATTTATGCGGAAAAGACAGGAGAATGGCATTGAGAAACTTATCAACCATGATTGGATGGCAGAGCAGTTGCAATGGGCCGAAGAGCCTAATTCTGCTTCTATGCCTTTTGGTTTTATAGACGAATGTTAGTGACTCTGTTTCAAAGAACAACAGGGAAATTTCTGTCTGGCAACCTGGATCAGTATTTATACAAAACTTTGGTCAGGCCACATTTGGAATACTGTGTCCAATTTTGGTCACTACACCACCAGAAGGATGTGGAGGCTTTGGAAGGAGTAGAGAAAAGGTTTACCAGAATTTTTCCTGATACAGAGGGTATTAACTATGAGAAAAGACTGGAAAATCTCAGCGGGTCTGATAGCATCTGTGAAGCGAGAATAGAGCCAACATTTCAACTCTGGATGACCTTCAGTAGCTCTGACAAAGGGTCATCTAGATTTGAAACATTGGCTCTATTCTCTCTTCACAGATGCTGAGATTTTCCAGCATTTTTCTGTTTTTGCTTCAGATTCCAGCATCCGCAGTATTTTGCATTTACCTTGAATAAACTAGGATTGTTCTCCCTGGAAAGACGGAGACTAAGGGGTGATCTGATAGAAGTTTATAAAATTATGAGGGGTATGGATAGGGTGAACAGCTGGAAGCTTTTTCCCATGGCAGAAATGACAATTACAAGAGGGCACAAGTTCAAGATAAGGGGGGAAAGGTTTAGTGGAGATGTGCAGGGGAAGTTTTTTTACACAGAGGGTGGTGGGGTCTGGAATGCACTGCCATGTGAGGCAGACATGTTAGTGACATTTAAGACTTATCTGGATGGACACATGATCAGGTGGAGTATAGAGGAATACAGGTGGTTGGTCTAAGTAGGACAAAGTGATCAGCATGGGCTTGATGGGCCGAAGGGCCTGTACCTGTGTTGTCCTTTGTTCTCCCAACCAACTCTCTGAAACAGATGATCTAGTCATTATTGCTTGTGCGATCTTCCTGTGTGCAAATTGACGACTGTGTTACCTACAGTACAACATTGACCAGTGACAGGGGAACTCCCCACATTTACAGTGGCTATGTGAAGTGAGATACTGTCTATCCCAGAAATTGAGTTAACATAGAACATACAACATTACAGCACAAACAGGCCCTTCGGCCCACAAGTTGCACCAATCATATCCATACCTACCAGGCTACCTATAACTCTCAATCCCATTAAATCCCATCTAATCATCCAGAAGTCTCTTAAAGACCCCAGCGAGTTTGTCTCCACCACCATCGATGGCAGCCGATTCCACCCACTCACCACCCTCTGAGTGAAGAACTTACCCCTGACATTTCTTCTGTACCTGCTTTACCCATTGTAAAGCAGGTACCCTCTGTACCCATTACCTTAAACCCGTGTCCTCTCATAGCGACCATTTCAGCCCTGGGAAATAGCCTCCGAAAATCCACCCTGTCTATACCTCTCAACATTTTATAAACCTCTATCAGGTCACCTCTCAACCTTTGTCTCTCCAGGGAGAAAGGACCAAGCTCCCTCAACCTATCTTGTGGCATCACTGAGTGATGCCATCAACAAAAAGCAAGAATCAAAGTTTGGAAATATCCCTGAAGTAATGCTGTGAATCTCATTCAGGGACTTTGTTATAAATTTGGGTCGCTAGATTTCTTCCATACAGAGGGGAGAAAGCTGAGTGCAGTCACCAAACTGGTTGAATGTACTGGGGAGATGGGGAGAAGGCAGGTAACTGCCACTGACCTCCCTCGAGAAGAAGCAGCAGGCAAGAACAGTGGAGAAGCTGGCTGAGCAGGGTTAGATTGTAGAGTCGATGCTACATGGTGAATACAGATTGATTAGCCCTGATCTATACTGTGGGTGTGATAGTGATTTGCAAAGGTGAAATCATAACAGGCGATAGTTAAAACTTGCAAATGATTCTGTGGAGATGAGTGATAGACAGATTTATTCCATTGTTACTCTGATAGACTGAGGCAGTGTTGAACTGTAACATGACTTTCCCGTGCTGCGTGCCTGACACATGAACATTTGCACCACCTCCCTCCACCATGGAAATCAGTCAGCAATGTCAGCTACAATACCCACAATCCTCTGCACCCCAGAAACCTCCCTATCCATGGTGTGGTGCATTCTGTTCTGGGAATGCTGTGCTCCTGCTGTTTGTCAATGCAATGAGGATGAAATGGGCGGTTATTGTTAAAAGGAGTGTCCATGAGGTTAATCTTCTGCTGTGGGAGCTCCACCAAACTGTAACAGTAACTTGCATATATCATAACATTCCTATAGTGCAGAGAAAGCTATTCGGCCCATTGAGTTTGCACTGACCCTCTGAAAAGCGTCACACCCAGTCCCACCCATTAATCCCATTCCTGCAGTCAGCACATCCATCATAGCTAATCCACATAATCTACACACTAAAAGCAAATTATCCAGCTAATCACATTAGCTCCCATCTTTGGACACTAAGGAGCAATTTAATATGGCCAATCCACCTAACTTACAAATCTGGACTGTGGGAGGAAACCGGAATACCCGGAGGAAACCCACACAGACACGGAGAGAATGTGCAGACTCCACACAAGCAGTGACCCAAGGCTGGAATTGAACTCGGGTCCTTGGCACTGTGAGGCAGCAACGCTAACCACTGTGCTGCCCCAATAAATCCCCGCTGCTCTCTCAGGCAGCTATTCAATGACAGCAAGCTGGCGGGGGTGGGGTGGGGGCGGGAATCGCATCCGAACACAATCCCATACTGGTTAGTGTCCATACACCCACCAACTGCGTCACTGACCAAGCAGATTCCATCTTAGCTCAGATTCCTGGGTCAAGACAGGAAACAGAAGCCTACAATTTACCTACTCACTGGTGAGGAAGTCGGGTTACAAAGCGAGTGCCCATACACTGCTCCATGGCACACCATGTGGGCAAGTGAAAAGCAGGTGGGGATAGAGACAGCCACCACTGCGATGTCCACTACAGTTGAATAGCCAACCAATACTCACTGACTGGTGTCACAAATGCAGACCATGTGAAAGCAGACCAGAAAGGGCCCAGCAGGAAGTGACATCAGTCACAGATGAGGACAGGAAACTTATAGAATATTGCAGCACAAAGGGAGGCCATTTGGGCCATTGTATTTGTGTCAGCTCTTCAAAAGAGCCATCTAATGAATCCCAATCACCTGGGATTAATCTTTCCCAATGCCTCTGCTAATCATTTGTTTTTTTCAGTCATTATCCAATTCCCTTTTGAAAGTTACTATTGAATTTGTTTCTTTGCCCTTTTCAGGCAGCACGTTCCAAACCACTGCCAGAAGCTCCAAAACCTAAAGTCCATTCGTTATCCGAGCCTGAGGCCTGTTCGGGCCAACACTGCTATCTCCCTCCCTCACTCAATCTCACTCCCTCACTCAATCTCACTCCCTCACTCAACCTCACTCCCTCATTAAATCTCACTCCCTCACTAAACCTCATTCCTTCACTAAACCTCGCTGCCTCATTAAAGTTCCCATTCCTCATTAAACCTCACTCCCTCATTAAACCTCACCTCATCACTAAACCTTGCTCCCTCATTAAACTTGCTCCCTCACTAAGCCTCGCTCACTCACTAAACCTCACTCCCTCACTAAACCAAGAGACAAACTCTTAAAAATCAAAAGATTTATGACTTTATTTTTCACGAATACAAAGGGTGATACAGTGGCACAGTGGGTTAGCATTGCAGCCTCACAGTGCTAGGGACCCGGGTTCGGTTCCCAGCTTGGGTCACTGTGCAGAGTCTGCATTTCTCCCCATGTCTGTTGTGGGTTTTCTCTGAGTGGTTCGGTTTCCTCCCACAGTCCAAAGATAGGCAAGTTAGATGGATTGGTCATAGGAAATTGCTCCTCAGAGTCCCAAGATGGGACACTGAGGGGCAATGGGATTGGCAATAGGTTGGGGATTTAGTGAGGGGGATACAGAGGTAGGGCTTGGGTGGGATTTCGTGTCAAAGAATCAGTACAGGCTCGATGGGCCGAATACCCTCCTTCTGCTCAGTAGAGATTCCGTGATTCCAGTTCAGCAGTTGGTTGAAAAAGGGTGGAGTTCTTTACAAGAACTAGAATATCTAAAACTGCTTTCCAGTTTCTTTTCTAAATCCACCCATTATCACCACATTGCAGCTCTGAGAAATTGATTTTACAAAAAGACCTTTGCTAAAAGAGGGAGCAAGTTATTACAAGATGGTTTAAACAAATAAGGAATTTGTATGCTACATTTCATTTGATCTGAACTTCCAAGAGTTTACACAGGTTAGCCAAAAATTCCAAGATGTTTTAAAAGGGCATTGTCAAGACAAAATATCTCCCAAATCAAATTAATGTTATCCAAAAATGTGTGCCGTTGTTCATTCCATGAATATTCCCACAGATCTGCGATTAATCTCTTTCATTTCATGTTTCTCACCAGTTTCAAAACTTAAGTCAGAAACTATTCATTCATTCTGCTTTCACCAAAATAAAAATGGATTGATGGTTAATACATTGTCTCAGTAAGAATTTAGCAACACCAATTTATAATCCAACCGATTTATTTGATAGTAAAAAAGCGAGCTTTCGACTCTGTGTCTTCCTCAGGCAAATGCAGTGTTCTGGTCTGCAGACCAGAACACTGCATTTGCCTGAGGAAGACACAGAGTCGAAAGCTCGCTTTTTTACTATCAAATAAATCGGTTGGATTATAAATTGGTGTTGCTAAATTCTTACTGAGTTCTTACCACCCCAATCCAACGCCGGCATCTGTACATCATAATACATTGTCTGACAGGGAGAATCCCTACTGTTTAGAGGCATGCCAACTCTCTCTGATAGAGCATCTCAGTAAGAAGTCTCACAACACCAGGCTAAAGCCAAAGGCTTTTGCTACCAAATAAACCTGTTGGACTTTAGCCTGGTGATGTGAGACTTCTTACTGTGCCTACCCCAGTCCAACACCAGCATTTCTACATCAGAGCATCTTACCCAGACTGTAACCCCACTTACTCATAGCTAATACTCTCCATACCAGACAACATCCTGGCAAATCTTTTCTGTATCCTTTCCACATCCTTCTAATAGTGTGGCAACTAAGAACCTAACTAAGGTTCTATAAAGCTGCAACGCAGCTTGCTAACTTTTAAACTCAGTGCCCCGGCCGATGAAGGCAAGCATGCCGTTCGCCTTCTTGACTACCTTCTCCACCCGCACTGTCGCTTTCAGCGACCTGTGTACCTGTACGCCCAGATCCCTCTGCCTATCAATACTCTTAAGGGTTCTGCCACATCTCTCCAGTGGGGTTCTGCCCACAGCTCAGTGTGACAGTTACGAATTCAAATTGAAAAGATGAGTGTATGATGAGATTCAGAAACTCGCTGCAATAAAGTCACGGGGTTTGATCAGGCCGGGCTGTGGGAGAACAGCTAAAGACAGGGGAAGGTTCTGGTAGTGTCAGATAGCTTTATCAGATGTCACCGCACTGCCAACTGTCAGCTCTCTCACGTCACGTGCGTGGGAGGAGAAGTGGCTTTCACCGCAAAGATACAGATGTGTCGACAATCATGAACAGAGCACCTTCCAGTTGCCTGCCTACAGCGTCCGGAGCTGCTGGCTATATCTGATTGGTGACCAAACTCCAAAATATCAGCTCCGAACTCCCAACAACCCTTCCCCCACAGCTAGACTGATTCCTGGACTGAACAGAGAGATTGAGGAGAGATTGAGTAAGAAAAACAGAAAATGATTGAGTAAACTTTTTTTTTATTCATTCATGGGACATGGGCATCACTGACTGGCCAGCATTTATTGTCCATCCCTAATTGCCCTTGGAGAGCAAATTGAGGGACAATCACATTGCTGTGTCTCTGGAGTCACATGTAGGCCAGACCGGGTAAAGACGGCAGATTTCCTTCCCTAAAGGACATTAGTGAACCAGATGGGTTTTTTCCGACAATGGTTTCATGGTCATCTGTAGATTTTTAATTCCAGATTTTTTTTTATTGCATTCAAATTCCACCATCTGCCAATGACAGGATTTGAACCCAAGTCCCCCAGAACATCAGCTGAGTTTCTGGAGTAAAAGTCCAGCAATAATAATACTAGACCAGCACCTCCCCTTTTGTTCAGAAGAATGGAAGGTGATCTCATTACAACAGGCTGTTGCTGAGAGACTGTTTTCCCGGGCTTGAGGGAGTGTCAGATTAGCGTGGACTCGGGATAAGACCATTTAGGAATGAGCTGAGGAGGAATTTCTTCACTCAAAGATAATTTCTTTGGAATTCCTTGGCTCAGAGAGCCATGGATGCAGGGTCATTGAGGATATTTAATATACTGGGGGTGGTACAGCGGTCAGCACTGCTGCCTCATAGAGCCAGGAACCTGGGTTTGATTCACTACCTTTGTGGACTTTGCACATTCTCCTCGTGTCTGCGTGGGTTTGCTCCGGCTGCTCCAGTTTCTTCCCACAGTCTAAAAGACATGCTGGTTAGGGTGCATTGACCCAAATAGGCGCCGGACTGTGACAACTAGGGAAATTTCACAGTAACTTCATTGCGATGTAAATGTAAGCCTTACTTGTGACTAATAAATAAACTTTAACTTTACTTTTACATTCAAGGCAGGAATTTGATCCGATCGTGAGGGAGTGGAGGATTTGGAGATAGGTGCATCTCGATAAAAGATCAGCCATAGTTTTAGTGAATGGTGGAGCAGGTTTGAGGGATAGAAGGGCCTCCTCCCCCACCTGGCCCTGTTTAACTTCCATCTAGAAGTTCTCATTTTGTGAGGAAGTTCTTAAGGTGACCTGATTACAGATCCTCAAACCCTCAACATGAATATTCCAATTTTTCAGCACAGATTCAGGATGACAGTTTGCATTTTTGTAGCACCTTTAATGTTATAAAACATCTCATCACAGGAGCAAATATCAGACAAGAAGATGACACTCAGACACTTATTATGTCAAGTGACAAAAAGTTTGGTCAAATAGGTAGATGGATCTTAAAAGAGAAGAAGGAGGTGGTGAGGTTTAGGGAGGGAATCCCAGGGCTTAAACTCCAAGAGGCTGAAACTACAGAGACTAATGATGGATGAAGCCAGATTGGCAGGAGGCCAGGGACATTTAACAGTTGTAGAGTTGTAAGGTTTATAGAGATAGGGAGGAGCCAGTTTCAGTACGTAAGGACACAAGGACAGGTAATGCGCATGTGTGTGTGTGTGTGTGTGCATTTGAGTGCACATGCACTTAAGTGCACAAGTGCACGTGTGAGAGTTTGCGTGTGTATGTTTATGTGTGTGCATGTGTATCTTTGTGTGCATATGTGCATTTGTGTGCATGTGTGTGTGTGAGAGTGTGAGTGTGTGTACGAGTGTGTGAGTGAGTGTGTGTGTGAGTGTGTGTGTGTGTGAATGAGTGAGTGTGTGTGTGAATGAGTGTATGAGTGAGTGTATGAGTGTTGTGTGTGTGTGTGTGTGTGTGTGTGTGGTGGGAGGTGTATGTGTGTGTGTGTGTGTGTGTGTGTGTTGTGTGTGTGTGTGTGTGTGTGTGTGTGTGTGTGTGTGTGTGTGTGTGTGTGTGTGTGTGTGTGTGTGTGTGTGTGGGGAGGATGCTGAGGTTATTGCCACTATGCAATGGGAAGTCCTGATGTTGGGTATGTGAACACCCCACCTTCCTCACTGTTTGTTTCCTTCGCCAATAGAACCCGGAGCCAGTGCAGTAACACCCACCTCACACTGTGCCTCACCCTGTCTATCATTCAATCTGGATATTCTCCTGAACCATCAGTTCCTCAATTGATAAGAAATTGATTCTTATCACAGGAGCTAAAGGAAAGATGACGCATTTCCTGAGGGAAATGAAGGAAAGAAAGACTTGCATCTCTATCGAGCTTTGTCTGATCTTAAGACATCCCAAAATATTCTTCAGCCAAAATTGTCTTTTCCAAGTGCGGTAAATGTTGTAATGTAAGAAAAGGGGTGGCCAATTTGTGCATAGCAAAATCCCACAAACAGCAATATGATAATGAGCAGATAATCTGATATTGGTTAAAGGATTAATATTGGCCATGTTGTTAATGAGGCCCCTGGGGGAGGTGATGGGCCACTGCTATTATTACCAGATTATTAATCCAGAAACTCAGCTAAGGACCCATGGCACATGGTGAAGTCGGAATTCAATAAAATAAATCTGGAATTAAGAATCTACTGATGACTATAAAACCATTGTTGGAAAAACCCATCTAGTTCACAAATGTCCTTTAGGGAAGGAAATCTGCCATCCTTACCCGATCTGGCCTACGTGAGATTTCAGAGCCGCAGTAATGGGATTGTCTTTCAAACATCCTTGGGCAAATAGGGATGGGTAATAAATGCTGGCCCAGCCATGCCCATGTCCCAGGAATGAATAAAAAGAAGGGAGTATTAGGGATAGGATTTATAGTTATTTAGAGAGAAATGAATTGATTGGGGATAGTCAGCATGGTTTTGTGAAGGGTAGGTCGTGCCTTACTAACCTTATTGAGTTTTTTGAAAAAGTGACCAAAGAGGTGGATGGGGGTAAGGCGGTTGATGTGGTATATATGGACTTTAGTAAGGCGTTTGATAAGGTGGCCCATGGAAGACTTCTGCAGAAAATGCAGATGTATGGGATAGAGGGTGATTTAGCTAATTGGATTAGGAATTGGCTAGCAGATAGAAGACAGAGGGTGGTGGTTGATGGGAGATATTCATCGTGGAGTTCGGTTACAAGTGGTGTACCTCAGGGATCTGTTTTGGGGCCCCTGCTGTTTGTAATTTTTATAAATGATCTGGATGAGGGTATTGAAGGATAGATTAGTAAATTTGCGGATGACACCAAAGTCAGAGGAGTGGTAGATAGTGAAGAGGGGTGTTATAATTTGCAGAGAGACTTGGACAAGTTGCAGAGCTGGGCCGAGGAGTGGCAAATGGGGTTTAATGTGGAAAAGTGTGAGGTAATTCACTTTGGCAGGAATAACAAATGTGTAGAGTATAGGGCTAATGGTAGGACTTTTAATAGTGTTGAAGAACAGAGGGATCTTGGTGTATATGCGCATACATCCCTGAAAGGTGGCAATCAAGTCGATAAAGTTGTTAAGAAGACATACGGAGTCTTGGCTTTTATTGGTAGGGGGATTGAATTTCGGAACCGCAATGTCATGTTGCAACTGTACAAAACTCTAGTGTGGCCGCACTTGGAGTATTGTGTACAGTTCTGGTCCCCACATTATAAGAAAGATGTGGAGGCATTGGAGAGGGTGCAGAGGAGGTTTACCAGGATGTTGCCTGGTATGGAGGGCAGGTCTTATGAAGAAAGGCTGAGGGATTTGAGGTTGTTTTCGTTAGAAAGAAGGCGGCTAAGAGGAGACCTTATTGAAACATATAAGATGATTAGAGGTTTAGATAGGGTGGACAGTGATAGCCTTTTTCCTAGGATGGAGAAAGCTAGCACGAGGGGACATAGCTTTAAATTAAGGGGTGGTAGTTATAGGACGGATGTCAGAGGTAGGTTCTTTACCCAGAGAGTGGTAAGGGTATGGAATGCCCTGCCTGCTGCAGTTGTAGATGCGCCAAGTTTGGTGGCGTTTAAGAGGTTAGTAGATAAGTTTATGGACGAAAAGGGAATGGTTTAGGTTAGAGGGTCACTGCTTTTTCTTAATTGGTTGGCGCAACATCGAAGGCCGAAGGGCCTGTTCTGCGCTGTAATGTTCTATGTTCTATGTTCTATGTAGACGGGTACTCAGTTTAATGTCTCATCCAGATTGCACATCCAGCAATGCTACATTCCCTCAGTACCTCATTCCCTCAGTACCTCATTCCGTCAATACCGCATTCCCTCAGTACTGCATTCCCTCAGTACCTCATTCCCTCAGTACTGCGTTCCCTCAGTACCTCATTCCCTCAGTACTGCATTCCCTCAGTACTGCATTCCCTCAGTACCTCATTCCCTCAGTACCGCATTCCCTCAGTACCCCATTCCCTCAGTACTGCATTCCCTCAGTTCCTCATTCCCTCAGTACCTCATTCCCTCAGTACCGCATTCCCTCAGTACTCATTCCCTCAGTACCCCATTCCCTCAGTACTGCGTTCCCTCAGTACTGCGTTCCCTCAGTACCACATTCCCTCACTACCGCGTTCCCTCAGTACCGCGTTCCCTCAGTACCGTGTTCCCTCAGTACTGCGTTCCCTCAGTCCCGTTCCCTCAGTACCGTGTTCCCTCAGTACTCATTCCCTCAGTACCCCATTCCCTCAGTACGCGTTCCCTCAGTGCCGCGTTCCCTCAGTACCGTGTTCCCTCAGTACTCATTCCCTCAGTACCACATTCCCTCACTACCGCGTTCCCTCAGTACCGCGTTCCCTCAGTACCGCGTTCCCTCAGTACTGCGTTCCCTCAGTGCCGCGTTCCCTCAGTACCGTGTTCCCTCAGTACCTCATTCCCTCAGTACCTCATTCCCTCAGTACCTCATTCCCTCAGTACTGCATTCCCTCAGAGTGCACTGGTCATGTCAGCCTGGATCGTATGGATAAATCTCTGGAGTTGGGATTAAATCCTCAGTGCTGAATGCTGTGCACTAATGCCTCAGGGAATATTTATAAAAATCACAAATAAACCTCCAATCGATAGGAACATTCCCAATGCCAGTGAGAAGCAGCGGGAATAAGGTCACAAAGGTCAGTAGCTTCACCAGACAGAATTAGAGGTGGGGGGGCGGTGGAGAACTGGTAAGAGAGCGGGGGAACAACTCGAAGCTTGTTTGGAATCTGATGTGTTAAAGAAATCTCGACGTGTATAATTGATCCAGTTTCATAATCATCAACAGAGTTTCATTCAAAATGGAAGGAAAACAATCCTGTCATCAGTTTGATTTTGATTAACAAATGAGCAAAATGCAAAGTGCTCTGTGGGTCTCAGCTCACATGCTGTGAAATGTTTCTTATTTAATTGGAAGCTGCAGGAGGGGTCCCGACCACCAGGAGCCAGCACTGCCTCTCAGCCCGGGATCTTTCTCTGCTCTCTGTATTCCTCACTCTCTATCCTCGCTCCTCCTCCCCATTCCCACTCCTCAGGCCAGCAGTACAGCTGACAGCAAAGGTTTGCAGACTCAACTCCAGAGATTTGTTCTTATAACTAAGAGACATGCTGAGAGAGCCCCGCAGTTTACTGGGGGAATTACAAAGCTGAGGCCCCTCTCTGATCATAGGATCTCTACAATGCAGAAGAGGCCATTTGGCCCATCGAGTCTACACCCACTTTCTGATAGAATATCTTATCGAGGTCCTTCCTGCTGCCCTATCCCTGTGACCCCACACATTTAGCATGGCTAATCCATCTAACCCACACATCTTTTGGAGGAAACCGGAGCACCCAGAGGAATCCCTGCACATGTGGGGAGAATGTGCAGACTCCACACACACACAGTGACCCAAGGCCGGAATCGAACCCAGGTCCCTGGCTCTGCGAGGCAGCCGTGCTAACCACTGTGCCACAGTTTTGTCTTTGCTCTGAGTTTAGCCAGATGGAAATAAAATTGCAAATTGTTAGGAGTATAGAGCCTCCCATCAGCATTACTCATGCTGGTAATGAGTAATTTTCAGTTGACTTTGCCATTTATTATACGTGGCGGCTCCCTGATTTGCAAAGATACTGAACCATCGTGCATCTGACCAATTATCAGAAATCAGGATTGCCACTCTGCGTTTTATTTTCCTGCAGTTGTCTACAATCAGCACTTGTGTGGCACCCACTGAACATAATTATATCCTGGTAAACAAAAGCAGCCACTCAACTTCCGCGTCCAGGACTCTGGTTCATTTGCATTTTTGACCCTCTATGTTTCAGTCCTGGAAGAAAGATTTGCATTGAAACAGAAGGAAGGAGTGTCCTGCTTCTACCCTACCAGGGAGTGGGTGAGATACATTCAGTGTCACGAGTCCTCCCCTCCATCAGAATGTTCAAATCTCCTCCTCAGAAGCTCCTGCATTTCTACTTCTCAATATATCAGGGTGTCTTTTCTTTAAAGTTTATTTATTAGTGTCACAAGTAGGCTTAACACTGTAGTAGGCTATTAACACTGCAATGAAGTTACTGTGAAAATCTCCTAGTCGCCACACTCCGGCGCCTGTTCGGGTGAACGCACCTAACTAACACATCTTTTGGACTGTGGGAAGAAACCAAAGGACTTGGAGAAAATTCATGCAGGGAGAACGTGCAGACTCCACACAGACACTGACCCAAACCAGGGTTCAAACCCGAGTACCCAGCGCTGTGAGAGAGCAGTGCTAACCACTGTGTCACCCTGTTGCCCACATTGAGAGCTTCAGCAACCTGTTCCCATCTTCCCACAATAACACTACAGTTAAGAAAGCCCACCAACACCTTTACTTTCTCAGAAAACTAAGGAAATTTGACAGCTACAACTCTCACCAAATTTTACAGATGCACTATAGAAAGCATTCTTTCTGGTTGTATCAAAGCTTGGTATGGGCTCCTGCTCTGCCCAAGAAACCATAAAAGTCATGAATGTAGCCCAATCCATCACACAAACCAGCCTCCCATCCATTGAACAAAGAACAAAACAGCACGGGAAATAGGCCCTTCGACCCAACGAGCCCACACCGCCACCCCGATGTTCCCACCTCTACCTGTGATTCCTGTCTATGTTTATAGATCTATCATCTTCCCTCCAATCTTTCCTCACTATCACTCCCCTCCACACATGTGCGTACACACTGAGAGGGAGGGGAGGAAAAGAGAGACAGACAGACAGAGACACACACACAGAGAAAGAGAGAGAGAGCCAAACATGGGGAGGGGAGAGGGAGAGAGACACACACACAAACATGGAGAGAGAGAGGATGTGTGTGTGAGAGAGAGAGAGAGACAGACAGACAGACAGATTCACACACACAGAGAAAGAGTGAGAAAGCCAAACATGAGGAGGGGAGAGGGAGAGAGACACACACACCAAGATGGAGAGAGAGAGGGTGTGTGTGTGTGAGAGAGAGAGAGAGACAGACGGACAGACAGACACATGCACACACCCAGAGACAGAGAGAGAGAGAGACAAACATGAACAGACCCACATACAAACATGGAGAGAGAGAAAGACACACACAAACACATGCACACACACACACAAACACACACATACACACGAGAGGGAGAGAGACACATGCCTAGAGAGGGGATACACACACACAGAGCAGAGACACAGACACACATATGCACAGAGAGAGAGAGAGAGAGAGAGAGACAGATGCAGAAAAAGAGATACACATCCCCAGAGACTGAGAGAGACACTCAGCGAGACAGAGATGCAGAAACTCTAAATGAATCACAAATTAACTTTGGTTCTAAATGGAAAGTCATGATGTAGAAGACGAACACGGGACAAGGTGGACAGAGTACCCTTTGTTGTCCAGTACTTCCCCGGAGCGGAAAAACTACGATATCTTCTCCGGAGTCTTCAACATGTCATTGATGATGATGAACATCTCGCTAGGGCCATTCCCACACCCCCACTTCTTGCTTTCAGACAACTGCGCAACCTCAAACAGATCATTGTTTGTAGCAAACTACCCAACCTTCAGGAGAACAGTGACCACAATACCACACAACCCTGCCACAGCAACCTCTGCAAGACATGCCGGATCATAGACATGGACGACATCATCAAATGTGAGGATACCATTCACCAGGTGCACGGTACATACTCTTGCAACTCGGCCAATGTTGTCTACCTAATACGTTGCAAGAAAGGATGTCCCGAAGCATGGTACATTGGGGAGACCATGCAGACACTACGACAGCGGATGAATGAACATCGCTCAACAATCACCAGGCAAAACAGTTCCCTTCCTGTGGGCGAACACTTCAGCAGTCACGGGCATTCGGCGTCCGACCTTCGGGTAAATGTTCTTCAAGGGGGCCTTCACGACACACGACAGCGCAGAGTCGCTGAGCAGAGACTGATAGCCAAGTTCCGCACACATGAGGACGGTCTTAACAGGGATCTTGGCTTCATGTCACACTATCTGTAACCCCCATGACTTGCCTGGGTTAGCAAAAAAACCTCACTTACTGTGCTGTCTGGAGACAACACACATTCCTCTAACCTCTGCTGTTAGCCACTTTAAGACTTGAATGGCAGGTTAGGTGTAAGGATTTGCATTCTGATCAGCAATCTGTAAACTGTCTGTGCTGATAATGTGTGCTTTTGGACACCTCATTCGCCTGATGAAGGCACAAACGCCGAAAGCTCGCAGATTTACTATCAAATAAATCGGTTGGATTTAAAATTGGTGTTGTCAAACTTTACTGAGTTCTAAATGGAAAGCACAGACTCTGCACTCAAGAAAAACCATTTTAAAAAAGAATAATTTCAAAACTAATGTTAAAACCATCCCCCCCAGACTACTGAACAAGTCCATACAACACACAGCCCAAGACACTACAGCAGAGAGAGAGAATTTAACCTGAGTGTACACTATTGCCAAAATTCACATCACAGCCTGTATTCCTGAGAGAGGGTTTAAACTGATCACAGAGAGAGTGAGAGAGAGAGAGAGACACAGAGTGTGAGTGATACTAACACCCCCCCCCCCCCCCCCCCCCCCCACCATCCCGCTCCGCAAACAAGACACAACCTCATCCCCTTCCCCCAGGGATACAATACTGAAGGAGTTTCCCTCCCCCGCCTGAGTCTGTTACAGGCCCACAGTTTAAGGAATTCTGAGTCTGTCACAGGCTCAGGGTTTAAGGAATTCTGAGTCTATAACAGGCCCAGGGTTTAAGGAATTCTGAGTCTGTTACAGGCCCAGGGTTTAAGGAATTCTGAGTCTGTTACAGGCCCAGGGTTTAAGGAATTCTGAGTCTGTTACAGGCTCAGGGTTTAAGGAATTCTGAGTCTGTTACAGGCTCAGGGTTTAAGGAATTCTGAGTCTGTTGACTCTGTCTACACTTCCCGCCGCCTCGGCAAAGCAGCCAGTATAATTAAGGACCCCATGCACCTCGGACATTCTCTCTTCCACCTTCTTATATCGGGAAAGAGACACAAAGTCTGAGGTCACATCCCAAGAACAGCTTCTTCCCTGCTGCTGTCAGACTTTTGAATGGACCTACCTTGCATTAAGTTGACCTTTCTCTGCACCCTAGCTATGACTGTAATACTACAATCTGCACTCTCTCCTTTCCTTCTCTATGAACAGTATGCTTTGTTGGTATAGCATGCCAGAAACAATTCTTTTCACTGTATCTTAATAGATGTGACAATAATAAATCAAACCAAATCAAATGTCCTGCAGCATGTTAGAGACACAAGGTGCATTTTGAAGTGTAGTCACTGGACAAGATCTTCCAGTCCCTCCTGCCAATTGGATCTTCCAGTCCCACTGAAGGTGACTCTCCCACTATGAGCTCCCAGGAGGTGGGATGGGCGAGAAGCTATAAGACATAGGTTGGACTGGAAGATACTTCTGACAGCCAATGATGAGCTGCCTCCAACTCTGGAAAACATGCCGTGGTGGGGGCTGGAAAATCTGTCTAATGCAGAAAACGAGGCATACAACAAACTCTACAGACAACATTCAGATAGTGAGCAGATAAACCGCTCTAGTGAAGCTATATTCAGCTCAATAAACCAATAGTGGTTTCCCTCTCCACAGATACTGCCTGACTTGCTGTGTACTCCCAACACTTCCTGCTTCTGTTTCAGATTTCCAGTTTCTGCACCAGTTTTAGTGCCTGTTGGATGAAGGATTTTGGGGCAGTGAAGCAGCACAGTGGTTAGCTCACAGCTCCACAGACACAGGCTCGGTTCCTGGTTTCAGTCATTGTCTGCACATTCTCCCTGTGTCTGCGTGGGTTTCCTTCGGGTGCTCCGGCTTCCTCCCTCAGTCCAAAGATGTGCAGGTTAGGTGGATTGGCCACGTTAAATTGCCCCTCAGTGTCAGGGGGACTAGCTGGGGAGAGGGGGGAGTAGCTAAGTACATGGAGTTATGGGGAACAGGACCTGGGTGGGATTGTGGTCAGTTCAGGCTCAATGGGCCAAAATGGCCTTCTTCTGCACTGTAGGGCTTCTATGATTCTGTGATGATAATAGAACTGGAGTCTCAAAATAAGCGAGGGGGGGGCACTTTAGAATGGAATTGAGGAGGAACTTCTTCACTCAAAAGGTGGTGAATCTCTGGAATTCTCTACCCGTTGAAGTGGTGGAGGCTACCTCGCTGAATATACTTAAGTCACGGATAGATAGGTTTCTGATAGACAAGGGAATTAAGGGTTATGGGGAGAGAGCGGGAAAGTGGAAGTGATCCACTTCAGATCAGCCATGATCTTATTGAATGGCGGGGCAGGCTCGAGGGGCTGGATGGCCGACTCCTGCTCCTATTTCTTATATTCTTATGATTATTTACCAGGACACCAAGGAGAACTCCTCAGTCCTTCTTCAAAATGGACTTTTCCATGCCTACTTGGGAGGGCTAATGGGAGCCCTGTCCATGGACATAGGGTCAGGCCATTTGGCCCTGCAATCTTTGATGTCATTAGTCTCCGGGAATGTTTGTGTTTTGAACAGACTCAGTTGATTGAGTTTCTGGGTTGGAGAATCCCACCAGCCTCTTAAGTGAAGAAATTCCTCCCTATCTCAGGATTAGGGGTCGGCCTTTGGTTCCAGACTGTGCCACTCCAAAGTCACTCCAAAGTCACGGTTGGTTCTGGATTATGGAAGATTCAAAGAATCCCTATAATGCAGAAGGAGGCCATTCAGCCCATCGAGTCTGCACCGACCTTAATCCCACCCAGACCCGGGAAGAAACCAGAAACCCACCACCCACCCCCCCTCTCCCTCCAGAACAGGGAAGCCACATAAAACGCCCTAGATCTTGGCTGGACTGGAAGATCCCATCAGCACCTAATAGGGAGCCCACCTCTGCCACCAGAAGACATGCTGCAGTGGGACTGGAAAATGATCCCCCCTCACCCCATTCCATCAGTTGTCCTTTGTCTGCACCCTTGGTGATATCCTTCAAAAATCCAACTGGTTTTTCAAGCATGATTTTCTTTACAATGAATCCATATTGACTCTGCAGATTTAGACTATTGTTTCAAAGTGTCCACAATAACAATAATAAATCAAAAGTCTCACCCAGGAAGATAATATACTGATATGGATGGAGAATTGGTGAACAGATAGAAAATAGATTAGGAATAAACGGATCATTCTCAGGATGGTAGACCGTTACAAGTAGGGTATCACACGGATTAGTGCTGACTGGGAGTCATAGTTTGAGGAGAAGGGGTAAATCTGAGGTGGGGAGAAACTTCTTCACCCAGAGGGTGGTGAATGTGTGGAATTCACTCCCACAGAAAGTGGTTGAGGTCAAAATGTTGCGAGATTTCAAAAAAAAAAATCAGATTTCACTTTTGGGGCTAAAGGGATCAAGGGATATTGGGGGGAAGAGTGGGGATCAGGACATTGAATTCGATGATCAAAATGGATGGCAGAGCAGGTTCGAAGGGCTGAGTGGCCTCCTCCTGCTTCTAGTTTCTACGTTTCTAAACAGGAAGGCAGAGTATTTCTGAAACGGCGAGAGGTTGGGAATGTTGATCTCCAAAAGTATCTGAGAGTCCTTGTTCATGAGACACTGAAGACCGACATTGTGGTGCAGCAAGCAGTTAGCAAAGCAATTGGTGTGGTCATTGCAAGGGATGAGTGTACGGGAATGCTGCATTTATATAGCGCCTTGGTGAGACCATAGCTAGATAGTCAACATCTTTTCTCAAAGGTAGGGGAAAACTAGAAGGCATAGGTTTAAGGAGAGAGGGGAGAGATACGAAAGGGGCAATTTTTTTATTCAGAGGGTGATGAGTGTCTGGAACAAGCTGCCAGAGGCAGTAGTAGAGGTGGGTACAATTTTGTCTTTTAAAAAGCGTTTAGACAGTTATATGGGTAAGATGGGTGTAGAGGGATATGGGCCAAATGCGGGCAATTCGAACTGCTTAGTTGTTAAAAAGACAGCATGGACACGTTGGGCTGAAGGCCCTGTTTCCGTGCTGTAAACCTCTCTGACCCTATGACCTCACCTAAAGTGTTGTGTGCTATTTTGGTCTCCTTATCTAAGGACGGATATATTTGCCATAGAGGGAGTGCAGCGAAGGGTAATCCCTGTGATGGAGAGATTGTTTCATGGGGAGAGATCGAGGAGACTGGCTCTGTATTCCCTCAGTGCCATAGAGCGAGGGGTGACTTTATTAAAACTTACACGATCCTTACAGTGTGTAGCAGGGCAGATGTGGATAAGATGTCGCCTCACAGCTCCAGGGACCTGGGTTCAATTCCCAGCCTTTGAGTCACTCTGTGGAGTCTGCACGTTCTCCCTGTATTTGTGTGGATTTCCTTCTACAGTCCAAAGGTGTTAGGTTAGGTGGGTTGACCATGCTAAATTAACCCTAGTGTCAAGGGGACTAGCAGGCTAATGGGAATAGGGATTTGGGTGGGATTGTGGTCAGTGCAGACTTGATGGTCTGAATGGCCTCCTTCTGTACTGTAGGGATTCTATAATCCAGAGCCTTATCCATCAGTTACTTTGCCTCCAAGAAGAGAAAATGCTGGAAAATCTCAGCAGGTCTGACAGCCTCTGTAGAGAGAGAATAGAGCCAATGTTTCGAGTGACAAAGGGTCATCCAAAACATTGGCTCTATCCTCTCTCCACCGAGGTTGTCAGACCTACTGAGATTTTCCAGCATTTTCTGCTTTGGTTTCAGATTCCAGCACCCACAGGATTTTATCTTAGTAACTTCTCACAATCTGCCAGTTAAAGATTCCGTTTTCATGAACAATGGAACAAGTGACTCAGCTATTTGCATAGACAGAGTCAGAACCTGTTCCCCTCGCAGCTCCAATACTGATTTAACTCTGTTTTTAATGACCTGATTTGCCTCTTGAGTTGAGGCTCAAAGCCGGGTCTGTTCTGAAGTCTAGATTCCTTCTCAACAAACACCTCCCTCCGTGCCACGGAACATTTGTTTGTCAAATCAGGAACCTGCTCAGCTTCTCCCGAGACCTCCCCTCCCCAGGCAGACGATTGGAGGAGGGAGGATTGTTGTGGGGGGGTGGGGGGGGAGGTTGGGGTGCTCATGGGCTGTAGAGGGTAAAGGTCGCAGTCAAATCTGCCTGTCGCTGTGAGCAAAATCCCAGCACACATCTCTCCCAGTGGCTCATAGAGACAAGGCAGCAATATGGAGAATTAACACCTTCCATGCCAGCTTCGTGTTTAGGGAGAGATTGTGGAAGCAGATACATTAGTGACTTTTAAGGGGCATCTTAACAAATACATGAATAGGATGGGATTAGAGGGAAATGGTCTCTGGGAGGGTAGAGGGTTTTAGTTCAGTCAGGCAGCATGGTCAGTGCAGGCTTGGAGTGTCAAAGGGCCTGTTCCCGTGCTGTAATTTTCTTTGCTTGTTATTTATTTCTCTGCATTGACTCTGTCCACGGAGAGCACACCTGTACCAGCTCACATCTGTACCAGCTCACATCTGTACCAGCTCACATCTGTACCAGTGCACATCTGTATCAGTGCACATCTGTACTGGTGCGCACAGACGGCATAGTGACACAGCGGTTAGCACTGCTGCCTCACAGCCCCAGATACCCAGGTTCGATTCCTGGCTTTGTTCACTGTTGGTGCAGAGTTTGCACATTCTCCACATGTCTGCATGGGTTTCCTCCAGGTCCTCCAGTTTGCCCCCCCTCCCCCAAATCCAAAAGACGTGCTGGTTAGGGTGCATTGGCCGTGCTAAATTCTCCCTCGGTGTACCCGAACAGGCACCAGAGTGTGGTGACTTGGAGATTTTCGCAGTAACTTCACTGCAGTGTTAATGTAAGATACTTGCGACATTAATAAATAACCTTTAAACTTTAAACATCTGTACCAGTGCACATCTGTACCAATGCACATCTGTACCAACTCATACCTGTGCCAGTGCACATCTGTACCAATGCACATCTGTATCCACACGCGTACCTGTAATATTGTACCTTCCTGTATTCCCTTGTATTCCTGTATCACTGCAGAGCTTCAAGCTCTAGAGCTGATGTTCACTCATGCACATTCAAGCAGGAGCAGGAACCCTGATTTTATCCCCTGCCAAGTTCAGTGAGTGAGATTACTCACATCAATGGCTGAGATCCCCACGCATACGCAACACACCTGGTAACAAATTGCATTTTTATAGCGACTCCAAAGGACTTTGCAGCCAATGAAGCACTTTCTGAAATGCAGTCGCTGCTGTAAAGTAGGGAACGAGGCAGCCAATGTTGCGCACAGCAAGATCCCACCAGCTGAGTGAGGGTTAAACGTTTTTCAGGAGTCCGGGGAGAACTCCCTGCTCTTTGACAGCACCACGGGAACCTTTCATCTCCACCCAAGCAGGCAGGTGGGGCCTTGCTGTAACTCATCATTTGATAGGCGTATCGCTGCCAATGCAGCACTCCCGCAGCCCTGAACTGTACTTGCAGCGTCGGCTGCTGTGTCCAAGCCTGAGTGTGAGACTCGAACTCTGAACCTTCTGAATTGGCAGGGAGGGGGGGAGTTAAGAGTGCTCCCTCTTAACCCTGCACCCATCTGCAACTGACCATGGATACTTGCAGAATACTGAGAGGCCTAGATAGAGTGGACATGGAGAGGATGTTTCTACTGGCGAAAGAGGCTTGAACTCGAGGGCACAACCTCAAAGTGAAAGGACAATCCTTAAAAAGGATCCTTGAGAAGGAATTTCTTCAGCCAGAGTGGGGAATCTGCAGAACTCGTTGTTACAGAGGGCTGTGGGGGCAAATTCATTGAGTGTTTTTAGATAGAGATAGATATGTTTTTGATCAATAAAGAGATCAAGGGTTATGGGGAGGAGACAGGTCGGGCAATGCGGTGACACAGTGGTTAGCACTGCTGCCATACAGCACCAGACCCCCAAGTTCAATTCCAGCTTTGGGTCATTGTCTGTGTGGGTATCCTCTGGGTGCTCCAGTTTCCTCCCACAATCCGAAAGACATGCTGGTTAGGTGGATTAGCTACACTAAATTGCCCCTTAGTATGAGGAGACTAGTTAGGATAACTGCCTGGGACAGTGAGAATAGATCCTTGGTGGGATTGTGGTCAGTGCAAACTTGATGGGCCAAATGGCCTCCTTGTACAATGTAAGGATTCCATGATTCTATGAATTGGGATGAAGAATTATCTCAGCCATGGTCGAATTGTGGAGCAGACACAGTGGACTGAATGGCCTCATTCTGCCGCTATATTTAATGGTCTTGTGGATTTAAGTTGCTGTTGTCGCCTCACAGCTCCAGAGAGCCAGGTTCAATTCCAGAGGTTACACTGCAATAGCGCCAGGGATAGGTCGGAATAATGAATATCTTAAGAGTGAAAATGAGGGAAGAACTTGAACACTAATTCAAAAAGATTTTATTCTCAATAAACTCCTGGTGGATCATCAATGGAAGCAAGAAAAGAAATAAAGAATCCTTACCCCATCGCACGATTGTCACCTTTGGACATTTTGCTGGAAGTTTCATCATCTCTGACCAACCAACCCCCCCCCCCCACCTCCGCCTCTCCTGTAATTGGCTGCCTGAAATATCCACCTTCACAAAGATAAAAAAATGCTGGAAAATCTCTGCAGGTTCGACAGCAACTGCAGAGAGAAAGAGAGAATAGAGCCAAACTTTCTTTCCATCGATGCTGTCAGACCTGCTGAAATTTTCCAGCATTTTCTGATTTAGTTTCAGATTCCAGCAGTAATTTACCTTTATGTCCATCCTTAACCTTCCCACAGCCAATCAGAACGAGAATGGACTTTTCATGAGCCTCATTGGATGATCCTTAACTTTTTTTTATTCATTCGTGGGACACAGGTGTCACTGGTTGGCCAATTGATCATTGTCCATCCTTAATTGCTCTTAAACTGAGTGGTTTGGCCATTTCAGAGGGCAGTTGGGAGTCAACCACATTGCTGTGGCTTTGGAGGCACATGTAGGCCAGACTGGGTAAGGACAGCAGATTTCCTTCCCTAAAGAGACATCAGTGAACCATATGGGTTTTTCCGACAATGGTTTCATGGTCATCAGTAGATTCTTAATTCCAGATATTTTTTATTGAATTCAAATACCACCATCTGCTGTGGCGGGATTCGAACCTAGGTCCCCAGAACATTCCCCTGGGTCTCTGGATTAATAGCCTGGCAATAATACAACCAGGCCACTGTCTCTCCTCATCCATCAAGCACCTTCACTTCTCGTCCAATGTCATTACAACTCAAACAGAATTTTGCAAAGACAGTTTTCTGAAAATGTGAGATTTTTTTGAATGCCCCCCATGAGGTGGAGGGAGGGGAGTGAGGTAGAGGGTTGGGGATGGGAGAGAGATGTGGAGGTGGGCGGAGAGTTGAGGGTGTGTGGGGAGAGGTGGAGGGAAGAAGGGGAGGGGGGTAGGGGGTGGGGCAGTGGGAAGGTAGTTGGGGTAGGGGGAGGTGGGGGGAAGGAGGTGGGGGAAGTAGGGGGTGGGAAGAGAGATGGGGATGGAGGAGGTAGGGTTGGGGAAGGTAGGAAGAGGTTGGGGAGGGAGGTGGGGGAAGTGGAAGGTGGGGAGGGAGGTCAGGGAACTGGAAGGTGGGGAAGTGAGGAGGGAGGTGGGGGTTTTAGGAGGGAGATGGGGAGGGAGGTGGGGGAGTAGCATGGGAGTTTTAGGAGGGAATGGGGAGGGAGGTGAGGCTGTTGTGAGAGCAAAGAGGGGCCGGATGTTTTTTCTGGCATTGCCCAGTTTCTCTCGGTTTAATACCCGGGGCGGGGTTGCCCAGGCGATGACCTCTACCCAGCGGTCAGTATGGAAGGGGTGGGGTGCTGTCGGTCAGTGTGGAACGGTCAGTGGGGGCTGCCCGCTGTTGAAAGACAGCCGGGGTCTAACACTTCAGACCGTGCTGTGTCTCCCGGTGACGTCGCAGGTCCACCTTCCGCTGGAAGCCTTTGGTGCACAGCTCACAGCCGAAAGGTTTGAAGCCGGAATGTTTGCGGCTGTGGGTGATGAGGTTGGAGCTCTGGCTGAACGATTTGCCACAAACCTGGCACTTGTGAGGTTTTTCGCCTGCAAATAAAACAGGAGCAAAAAGACAGGTTAACAAAGAGAGCTCGCGTTTCCTTCCTGCCTTCTGTCACCTCAGGATACCCCACTCTGCTACACCCAATGAAATCGAAGTATAGTCACTGTTGTAATGTGGCTGGGTGGCACAGTGGTTACCGCTGCTGCCTCACAGCGCCAGGGAACCAGGTTCGATTCCTGGCTTGGGTCACTGCGAAATTTGCATGTTCTACCCATGTCTGTGTGGGTTTCCTCCACGTGCTCCTGTTTCCTCCCACAGTTGGAATGTTAAAAATAAAAGCCAAAATAAATTGCTCCTTAGTGTCACAGGGAAAGGGGGTTATGGGGATGGGGCCTGGGTGGGATTGTGGTCGATGCAGACTCAACAGGTCAAATGGTCTCTTTCTGTACCATGGGGATTCTATGTCCCTCAGACTAGCACAATGCGGTCACCACGGTGGGGAGTGAAGTTGTGTGATCAGCCCTCAGTAATGTTTCCAATCACAGGAGGTAGTGTATCGCAAGGACTTTTGAACTATGAGTGTCATCAAAATTTAATGTTACATTTATAACTGAGCCCTCTCACCTTGGTGTTCAAAGCTATGGCACTGTCAGTGCTGAGGGAGTGCCGCATTGTCAGAGGGTCAGCGCTGAGCGAGCGCCGCACTGTCAGAGGGTCAGTGCTGAGGGAGCGCCGCACTGTCAGAGGGTCAGTGCTGAGGGAGTGCCGCATTGTCAGAGGGTCAGTGCCGAGGGAGCGCCACACTGTCAGAGGGTCAGTGCCGAGGGAGTGCCACACTGTCAGAGGGTCAGTGCTAAGGGAGTGCCGCACTGTCAGAGGGTCAGTGCTGAGGGAGTGCCGCATTGTCAGAGGGTCAG
This sequence comes from Sphyrna mokarran, assembly GCA_024679065.1. Classification (NCBI taxonomy): domain Eukaryota; kingdom Metazoa; phylum Chordata; class Chondrichthyes; order Carcharhiniformes; family Carcharhinidae; genus Sphyrna; species Sphyrna mokarran. The sequence continues at coordinate 3,700,437 of JAGIQG010000025.1, forward strand.
TGCTGAGGGAGTGCCACACTGTCGAGGGTCAGTGCTGAGGGAGTGCTGCACTGTCAGAGGGTCAGTGCTGAGGGAGTGCTGCACTGTCAGGAGGGTCAGTGCTGAGGGAGTGCCGCACTGTCGGAGGGTCAGTGCTGAGGGAGTGCCGCACTGTCAGAGGGTCAGTGCTGAGGGAGTGCCGCACTGTCAGAGGGTCAGTGCTGAGGAGTGCCGCACTGTCAGAGGGTCAGTGCTGAGGGAGTGCCGCACTGTCGAGGGTCAGTGCTGAGGGAGTGCCGCACTGTCAGAGGGTCAGTGCTGAGGGAGTGCCGCACTGTCAGAGGGTCAGTGCTGAGGGAGTGCCGCACTGTCAGAGGGTCAGTGCTGAGGGAGTGCCGCACTGTCAGAGGGTCAGTGCTGAGGGAGTGCCGCACTGTCAGAGGGTCAGTGCTGAGGGAGTGCCGCACTGTCAGAGGGTCAGTGCTGAGGGAGTGCCTATCTGTTGGAGGAGCTGATTCTCAGATCAGGACTTTCTGTCTTCGTTGCCTGCCAGGATTTTATCTGGAATACCAAATTTTCCATTCTTATTCGCAATGGGTCCTGTCACAGAGGAGACCAGAGAACTCTGCCCAAAATCATGTCTGCTATCTCAGGAGTCATTATTTTGAGGAAAGTGCAGTGGTTCCCCACAGTGTCATTGCCAATAGTTTACCCAGTAGTGACAAAAGAGATCATTTGGTCATTATCACATTGTTTAAATTATGTATGTATCTGTGTGTATGTAAGTATATTCCTACATATCTGTGTGAATGTAGGTATAGTCCTGTGCACCTGTGCGTACTTGGTTATATTTCTGTGTGTACGTGGGTATATATTTCTGTGTGTACGTGGGTATATATTTCTGTGTGTACGTGGGTATATATTTCTGTGTGTACGTGGGTATATATTACTGTGTGTACATAGGTATATATTACTGTGTGTACCTGGGTATTTACTTCTGTGTGTACGTGGGTATATTTCTGTGTGTACGTGGGTATATATTTCTGTGTGTACGTGGGTATATATTACTGTGTGTACATGGGTATATATTTCTGTGTGTACGTGGGTATATATTTCTGTGTGTACGTGGGTATATATTTCTGTGTGTACGTGGGTATATATTACTGTGTGTACATGGGTATATATTACTGTGTGTACCTGGGTATTTACTTCTGTGTGTACGTGGGTATATATTTCTGTGTGTACGTGAGTATATTTCTGTGTGTACGTGGGTATATATTTCTGTGTGTACGTGGGTATATATTTCTGTGTGTACGTGGGTATATATTTCTGTGTGTACGTGGGTATATATTTCTGTGTGTACGTGGGTATATATTACTGTGTGTACATGGGTATATATTACTGTGTGTACCTGGGTATTTACTTCTGTGTGTACGTGGGTATATATTTCTGTGTGTACGTGAGTATATTTCTGTGTGTACGTGGGTATATATTTCTGTGTGTACGTGGGTATATATTACTGTGTGTACATGGGTATATATTTCTGTGTGTACGTGGGTATATATTTCTGTGTGTACGTGGGTATATATTTCTGTGTGTACGTGGGTATATATTACTGTGTGTACGTGGGTATATATTTCTGTGTGTACGTGGGTATATATTACTGTGTGTACGTGGGTATATATTACTGTGTGTATGTCGGTATATTCTTGTGTACCTGTGTGAATGTAGGTGTGCTTCTTCATGTCTGATTTCTGGTGGAAGCGTTTCCCACAGTACTGACACGGGTAAGGCCGTGTGTCAGAGTGGATCAGTAGGTGAGTAGACAATGTGGACGATCTCTTGAAGCTTTTCCCACACATTTTACACTCGAAGATTCTTTCCTGCAAAAGAAAATAACTCAAGTGAGTTCGAGCCTTAAAAATCAAACATGTCCATGAGATTTAACACACAGCATCAAGAGGTACTGTTATAATTCCAAATTCTCTCCCTCCTCACCCGAGGGTGCTGACTCTCACTGGGGTACAGGGTCTCCCTCCTTTCCAGAAGGTGCTGACTCTCACTGGGGTACAGGGTCCCCCTCCTGAAGGTGCTGACTCTCACTGGGGTACAGGGTCTCCCTCCTGAAGGTGCTGACTCTCACTGGGGTACAGGGTCCCCCTCCTGAAGGTGCTGATTCTCACTGGGGTACAGAGTCTCCCTCCTCTCCGGAAGGTGCTGACTCTCACTGGGGTACAGGGTCTCCCTCCTGAAGGTGCTAACTCTCACTGGGATACAGGGTCTCCCTCTTGAAGGTGCTGACTCTCACTGGGATACAGGGTTTCCCTCTTGAAGGTGCTAACTCTCACTGGGATACAGGGTTTCCCTCTTGAAGGTGCTAACTCTCACTGGGATACAGGGTTTCCCTCTTGAAGGTGCTGACTCTCACTGGGGTACAGTGTCCTACCTTTTGGTGGGTTTGTGGGGCTTGTTATTTTGGAGATAGGACGGGGTGACGTTATCGCTAAGCTCAGTTACCTGTGAGTGAATGTTCATGTGTTGCTCCAAGCTGACTGCATGGCCAAACGTTTTCCCGCAAAGGTCACAGGCAAAAGGTCGCATCCCACTGTGTGACCTCCTGACATGGACCTCTAGGCCATGAGCTGTGGAGAAAACCTGTTGGGAGAAGTTGCTCTGTTAACGTGAGGATATCCAGAGGCCTTTCCTAGTGAACTGAGGATCTCGAGCTGCACTCTCACATCACATTCAATAGCGAGATCACACACTCTCCCTTTCTCATTCCCGTTTCCATTCATTCCCAGTGGGACCTGGTGTAAATCTGGAATTGTGTATCCCGTATGAGATAAGGTGCTGCTTCACAGGGCCAAAAGATTAGAAATATAGAAAATAGGAGCAGGAGGAGGCCATTCAGCCCTTCGAATCTGCTCCACCATTCATTATGATCTTGCCCAACTCAATAGTTTGATTCTGCCTCCTGCCACTTCCCCCCCGACCCATCACCATCCTTTAATCCCCTTCACCTCGAGAGCTAATTCTAACTGTTTCTTGAAAATATTCAATGTTTGGCCGAAACTACTTTCTGCGGGAGTGAATTCCACACATTCACCACCCGCTGGGTAAAGAAGTTTCTCCTCATCTCTGTCTCAAACTGTCTGCTCTCGAGCTCCAGACTGTGATCCCTGATTCTACACCCCTATCATTGTGGACATCCTCCTTGTATTGACCCTGTCCGATCCGGTTAGAATTTTATCAGTTTCTATGAGATCCCCCCCTCATTTTTCTGAACTCTTTCGGGGAGTCGATGCAGACAAGATGGGCTGAATGGCCTCCTTCTGCACTGCAGGGATTCTATGATTTGAGGTGTACCAGCCTGCTGATAGACCCAACTACTGCTGGCAGTCACACCAAGGAAATACCAGGAAGCCCCAGAGATTCTTTAAACTAAATTCCCAGGCACCTTATAAAGAAAATTTGCATTTCTATGGCCTCTTTCAGAATATTTACAACCAATTAAACACTTTTATAGTGAAGTTAGAAATACCGAGTTGTGCAAACGTAAACATAATGACCAGAACTTCATAGGAGATTCACTAGTTTGACTCTGGAGTCGAGAGGGTTGACTTATGAGGAAAGACTGAGCAGACTGGGGATATTCTCACTGGAATTCAGAAGAATGAGGGGTATCTTATAGAAATATATAAGATTATGAAGGGAATCGATAAGATAGAAGCAGGGAAGTTGTTTCCACTGGCAGGTGAAACTAGAACTAGGGGGCATGGCCTCAAAATAAGGGGAAGCAGATTTAAGACTGATTTGAGAAGGAACTTCTTCACAGAAAGGATTGGGAATCTGTGGAATTCCCTGTCCAGTGAAGCAGTTGACGTTACCTCACTGAATGTTTTTAAAGCCATGATCTTATTAAGTGGTGGAGCAGGCTCGAGAGGCCAGAGAGCCGACTCCTGCTCCTGGTTCTTATGTTCTTATGGTGTTCATAATATTGGCCAGTACGCTGGAGTGAACTCCCCCTCCTCTTTACCATAGAGTTAAGGGGGCGTTTTACATTCACCCTAATAATGGGTGGCACGGTGGCACAATGGTTAACATGGCTGCCTCACAGCGCCAGGGACCCAGGTTCAATTCCTGGCTTGGGTCAATGTCTGTGCGGAGAATGCAATTTTCCCTGCATCTGCATTAAGTTTCTTCTGGATGCTCCGGTTTCCTCCCACAGTCCAAAGATCTGTGGGTTAGGAAGATTGGCCAATCGCTCAATTGCCCCTTAGTGTCAGGGGGACTAGTGGACAGAACTCTTGGGGTTACAGGGCCTGGGTGAGTTTGTTGTCGGTACAGGCTCGATGGGGATTCTATGATTCTGCAATCAGATTGGGCATCAGTTTTACATGGCATTTAAAAGACGTCTCCTCCAACAGTGCAGCACAGCCTCACTCGCCCAGTTTACACGGTAATTCTGTGGAGTGGGATTTGAACCCACGACCTTCTGACTGGGAGGTAAGAAGATCACGCACTGAACCACCGCTTTGTAGGCCCCGACTCCCAGTACTGGGCAGGGATGGTGAGCGGGGCTGAGTTGCAGTTACCTTGTTACACTTAATGCAGTTGTAAGCGGAGGACTGCGAGTTGTAATGGATGCTGTAATCGATGGGCTGATCAACTTCCGCTGGACTGGAAATCGGAGAGCCGTACAAATCGGGCGTTCCGATCAGTTGGCAGAAATCGTACACATTCTGGAAGGTACCCCAGGGGAAGGCGGGAGTGCAGCCGGAGGAGAGCAACGTCTGACTGCTGGGGTAGGCCTGGGACAGCGAGGCTGACACTGCAACAGAAAGAAGCTCAAGTAAGTGATGAGGTACAGTCAATCCTATTGGCCCAAAACCTGACACAACCCAGGGCTGCCAATCCTGATTGGATGTTCCTGGACAGTTCATCACATGACCCCAACCATCCCCTCCCGGTCCCTCGTCCCTCACGCACTTCACTCTCACCCCATTGGTCAGTTTAAATGCCCATCTCCTAATACACCACCCCGCCTGTAATCAAGTGGAAAGGAAACCAAGTGTTTGTTACACAATTTGATGACTAAAAGACCTGGGGAGGTGATTCTCCCAGTCCGCTGCACTGCTCAGAGTGTCAGAGATTCATTCTGGAATCCATGCTAAAAAATCCACAGGGATTTATTTCCTTTTTCCCGCAAATTGGGGATTTTTTGGGAGAACCTCAACCGCGCATTTCTACCTTCCAAGACCGCAGGATGTCCCGAAGCACTTTACAGCGGTGATGTACTTTCTGGAGGGTGGTCACTGTTATAATGTTAGAAACGCAGCAGCCAATTTCTGCAGAATAAGACCCCCGGATCAGCAACATGTCGATTGAGCAATAGACTGTCACATGTATTGGGATACATAAACATAGACAAAGCATATCGTTCATAGAGTACATGGGGAGAAGGAAAGGAGAGAGTTCAGAATGTAGTGTTACGGTCATAGCTAAGGCATAGCAAAAAAATCAACTTAGTGCAAAGTAAGTCCATTCAAAACTCTGATGGCAGTAGGGAAGAAACTGTCCTTGGGTCAGTTGGGTACGTGATCTCAGATTTTTATATTGGCCAGGACACATGGGGAAAACTCTTCTTCACCTAGTGCCATGGGATCTTTTACTTTCACCTGAGCCAGGGTCTCAGGTTAACATCTCTTCTGGAAGTGGGACCTTTAGCTGTGTATTATTCCCTCGTTGCTGCTTCAGCCTTGCTCAAATCCTGGAGTGGGATCTGAACCCAGAGGCTGATATACCCAGGATGACAATGTTACTGACAGAAATGGTTCACTTCTGAACGGGAATTCTAGAGCCCGGGGCCCAGGCAGCTGAGGGCATGGCCACTGGTGATGGAGTAATGGAAATTGGGAATGCACAAGAGGCCGGAGTTAGAGAAGCACTGAGACCTCAGAAGGGCATAGAGTCATAGAGGTTTACAGCATGGAAACAGTCCCTTCAGCCTAACTTGTCCATGGCACCCTTATTCTTAAACCACTAAACTAATGCCAATTGCCCGCATTTGGCCCATATCCCTCTATGCCCATTGTACCCACATAACTGTCTAAATACTTTTAAAAAGATAAAATTGTACCCCTCTCCACTAGTACCTCTGGCAGCTTGTTCCAGGCACCCTCTGGGCACTTTGTACCTCTCCCTTCTCATCTTAAACCTGTACCCTCTAGTTTTAGACTCCCCTACCTTTGGGAAAAAGTATTGACTATCTAGCTGATTTTATTTTATAGACATCTATAAGATCACCCCTCAGCCTCCTACGCTCCAGGGGAAATAAGTCCCAGTCTATCCTTATAACTCAAACATCAAGTCCCGGTAGCATCCTAGTAAATCTTTTCTGCACTCTTTCTTGTTCAATAATATCCTTTCTTTTGGAGGGGCAGTAGGTTAGAAGAAGTTACCAAGATAGGGATGGAAGGGTGAGGAAAACCAGCTTTAGGATTTTTTAAATCAAGGCATCGCTCCCCCAGGAGTCTATCTAAGTCAGTGAGCACAGAGGCGGGGTGGGTGGCATGGTTGAGTTTGAATGAGTCACTGTTATGCTTGGTACATGCTAACTGGATCTTAGACACTTCCCACTTAAAACAAAATCAGACCCTGAAATTGGGCAGCTGGTGGGCACACAGGTTTTATGCGGGTAACTCTTACTCCTGGGGATATCAAGCAGCATTCCATTTCTCTCAGATCTGAGATGGATGGATAATCAGTTTCAGCAAATCAATTCAACAAGTAACTCCTGTTCTTATTGCAACAGATAACACAATCCACCCAGTTGGGTTAGTGACATAACTATAGTTAAGGAACATAACTATAGTTAAGAAAGCCCACTAATGCCTCTACTTTCTCAGAAGACTAAGGAAATTTGGCACATCAGCTACAACTCTCACCAACATTTACAGACGTCCCATAGAAAGCATTCTTTCTGGTTGTATCACAGCTTGGTATGGGCTCCTGCTCTGCCCAAGACTGCAAGGAACTCCAAAACATCGTGAAAGTAGCCCAATCCATCACACAAACCAGCCTCCTCATCCACTGACTCTATCTATACTTCCCGCTGCCTCGGCAATACAGCCAGCATAATTAAGGACCCCGCGCACCCCGGACATTCTCTCTTCCACCTTTTTCTTTCAGGAAAAAGATACAAAAGTCTGAGGTCACGTTCCGACCAACTCAGGAACAGCTTTTCCCTGCTGCTGTCAGACTTTTGAACAGACTTACCTTGCACTAAATTGATCTTTCTCTAGCTAAGACTATAACACTACATTCTGCACTCTCCTTTCCTTCTCTATGAATGGTATGTTTTGTCCGTGTAGAGCACAAGAAACAACACTTTTCATTGCATGTTAATACACGTGACAATAATAAATCAAAGCAAATCAATTTATGGGAGGTTGCTGACAGTGAATTGGCTGGTCCATTTCCCACACGGTTACAGCAGTGACCACATTACAAACACACTTCAATGGTTCCAAAGCAGTTTGAACTATCCTGAGATCATGGAAGTCACTATAGAGTGAGTCTTATTCCTCGTACACTCACGAGTCCAGGTATAAATTGAGATTTAAGATTTTCAAGTGGAAACGTTCTTGTTGTTTGTGCTCCACAATCTTTTAAACTAAAGGGACATTGCAGCTCACAAAGACGGAGCGAGATCTCAGTACCTGACGCAAAGGTGTGGGTGGTGTCCTTAGTCATGTGACATGGAGAGACCCGCTCATAGGCTGCACTGTTCTCCATTGGAGGCTGCTCCTGCTCAGGCTCGGGGTCGTGACCTTTCACCCCTGTGCTGGGGTCCACGCATTGAGCTGGAGACCAAATGGGCGAACCTAGAAAAAGCCAGAGAAACTAATCATCTTTTCCAAATCTTACAAGGAAGAAGTATTTGCTCACAGTTTATTTTCATTTTCTGCTGTGGTTTCATCAATCTTGCCATTCCCCCAAGATTTCTCCCTCACTTCTCTTTTTTACTTTAACTTTACAGCCAATGAAGTATTTTTCAAGTGTAGTCCCTGTGATGCCAAACCAGGAGAATAAATGTACCCAAAGAAAGGACAGTGGAAGCAAATTCAATCAGAACTCATGAAGGGGGATTGGATGAATGCATTTGATCGGAAAATATGCAGTGCCAATGGGAATGAGAGAAGCATTAATGATTATTTGTGACTCAGGGGAGGCACTGGGGATGGGGACTGGGTGGCATAGTGGGGATGGGGACTGGGTGGCACAGTGGGGATGGGGACTGGGTGGCACAGTGGGGATGGGGACTGGGTGGCACAGTGGGGATGGGGACTGGGTGGCACAGTGGGGATGGGGACTGGGTGGCACAGTGGGTTAGCACTGCTGCCTCACAGCACTAGGGACCCAGGTTTGATTTCTGGCTCGGGTCAATGTCCGTGCGGAGTCTGCACGTTCTCCTCGTGTCTGTGCGGGTGTTCTCTGGATGCTCTGGTTTCCTTCCACAGTCTAAAAGATGTGCCAGTTAGGTGCATTGGCCATGCTAAATTCTCCCTCACTGTACCCAAACAGGCACCGGAGTGTGACGATTAGAGGATTTTCACAGTAACTTCATTGTCGTGTTAATGTAAGCCTACTTATGATGCCAATAAAGAGACCTTACTTTTAACTGGGAGATGGTGGGGATTGGGACGGATGGGGAGATGGTGGGGATTGGGACGGATGGGGAGATGGTGGGGATTGGGACGGATGGGGAGATGGTGGGGATTGGGACGGATGGGGAGATGGTGGGGATTGGGACGGATGGGGAGATGGTGGGGATTGGGACGGATGGGGAGATGGGGAGGGACGGATGGGGAGATGGGGGGATGGGACGGATGGGGAGATGGTGGGGATTGGGACGGATGGGGAGATGGTGGGGATTGGGACGGATGGGGAGATGGTGGGGATTGGGACGGATGGGGAGATGGTGGGGATTGGGACGGATGGGGAGATGGTGGGGATTGGGACGGATGGGAGATGGTGGGGATTGGGACGGATGGGGAGATGGTGGGGATTGGGACGGATGGGGAGATGGTGGGGATTGTGATGGATGGGGAGATGATGGGGATTGGGACGGATGGGGGATGGTGGGGATTGGGATGGATGGGGAGATGGTGGGGATTGGGACGGATGGGGGGATGGTGGGAGGGGATGGATGGGGGGATGGTGGGGATTGGGACGGATGGGGGGATGGTGGGGATTGGGATGGATGGGGAGATGCTCCCTTCCCTGAATAGAGTTAAGAAAAAATACCTGATATTTATATAGTAAATGCAACAAATTAAAACATGCCACGTGTTTCACAGAAGCATTATAAAACATAAGGCAATTGGGATTAACTTAGGGGTTTTAATTTGAAAAAAAAAGGTGGCATGGACAAATTGGGCAGAAGGGCCTGTTTACATGCTGTAAACCTCTATGACTCTATCATTAGACATCAAGCCACATAACGAAATATTTGGTCGGGTGAATAAGAGCTTGGTCAAGGAGGTTGGTGATAAGCTGGTAAATGTAGTATAAGGCACTGGCATTTTCAGGGTTAATGTGGGACAGCTGTACCATCCCCACAGTGATGTAAGAGAACACATGACCTGCACCAAAGGGCCAGTGTGGCACATGGGCAGAGCGTGTGGCACAGAAATGGAGCTGTGTGGCATAGGGAGCAAGTCAGAGCCATGTGACACAGGGACAGGGCAGTGTGGCACAGGGATGGGGCAGTGTAGGACAGGGACAGGGCAGTGTGGCACAGGGACAGAATGTATGGCACAGGGACAGGGCAGTGTGGGACACACCTATGTTCAGGCCCAAGTCTGGAAACAGCTCCCAGCTTGTACCTTTCCTGTATATTTGTAAATCGTTATATTGTTAATAAAGACTGACAGTTAACCCGCTAAAGAACAAAGACTTTATCAAACCTACAGAGATGTAATCAATAGCCCAGGATAGTAAGCGAGATAGAAAGGAGGAATACCAGAGTTTACAGCTGAGGCAGCTGAATATAAATATATCCAAATAAAATATTAAATAATTATCACGAGGAATGTGGAAGCCCCTCTCCCGCCGAGTGTCCGGGGCAGAGAGGCATTAACAGGGGTGTTACACGGGAGAGTGAAGGTTTTAAAGGTTGCTGTTGAGAGGGTAAATGTTCTGATTCTGTAAGTGCATTGTTTTGTTCACTGTTGTGTGTGTGCAGCCTCCCCTTGCACCTCAGCCTTCACAACGCCCAGGTGTTGCTGTGTTACTGGGTGCCTCCACCTCCCACAGTGTCAGACAGGCAGTGATTGGAATGAGGGTGATTTGAATTCAGAGCCTTTGGTTTAACTGCCCCAAATTCCAGACTTCAAAACAGTGTGAAAAAGTTCACACTTTGTTCACCTCTGCCACGTTGTTCAGCAAACCAGTCTGCTTTCACAATGTCAGGGGGGGGGATGGCGGGAGGGGGTGGGGGTGAGCGGGATGGGGGGGGGCGGGTGCCGTGATAGTGTGGGGTGGGGGTGGTGGGGCGTTGGGGGGGTTGGTGGATTGTGGTGGGGAACCGGGAGGCAAATTTAGAAAGTAATTGTTTTCACAGAAAGCTTCACTGCTCCAGAATGGAAATGTAGTGTTCCAACAGCCATTTTCCTGTTCTTTCCATGAGGGATTGTGTGATTGGTATACTTGGAAACAGCCAAAAGGCCCACTGATTTTGGGCAAGAATTTCCAATCCTGCCAAAGAGCTGGTACAGGAATGATGGGCCAAAAGGCCTCCCTGTCAGCTGGAAAACTATCAATTCTATCTCTCGATTGTTGTCACAGTTGAGCAGTATCTGTTCTGGATTTGTAACCCTCCAGAGAAATGGGTGGTGTCACATTTTCCAGATCTACAACTCTCTGAACTCGGCAAATCCTGCCCACTGTCTGTCTCCTTCTCCCTTCTCTCACCTTTCAACCTGTTTGAGCTCTAAGGATTTCTTGCTAAACCTCTTCACCTCTCTCTTTCTCCCCTCTTTCACACCCTCTATAAAGCCTCTCTTTGGGCAGGTTTTTGTCACTGTCTCCCTGTAATGGGAGGGATTTTCCGCCTGTTCCCCAGGATGTTTTGCAGCAGTGGGATGTGAACCCCCCCACCCCTTGCTGGCAGTGGGATCTTACCATTGAACACACCTCTCAGTGCTGGGAAAGCCACAACAGGGATTCATCACCAGCGAGATCTAAGATCCCACTGGCGTGAACGGGAGCAGAATTTTGGCAAATATCTCCATGTGTGGCTCGACAACAGGGAGGGATTTTCCAGACCTTCCCACCAGAGTAAAAGACAGGTTCCCCAGTGGTGGGGCGGGCGAGCCATGGAAAACATCACTGACGTCGACAGGACTGGAAGATCCCACCAGCGGCCAATGACGAGCCACCTCTGCTGCTGGAAAACACACTGCAGCAGAGCTGGAAAATCCCAGCCTTAGTTTCAGTTTAAAAATGCTTCTGTGATGCACTTTATCATTTTAAAGTTAGTTTATTATTGTCACAAGCAGGCTACATTAACACTGCAATGAAGTTACTGTGCAAATCCCCTTGTTACCACACTCAGGTGCGTGTTCGGGTACACTGAGGGAGAATTTAGCACGGCCAATGCATGTCAGGCTCTCCTCTATGTTGGGGCACAGGTTACACTGATATAAGAGCCAACTTATAGGTGTATGCAGGCAGTGCGAGTTCTCCATCGACCCTCCCCGCTGGCCACAATATCAACAGGGAGCCCCCAGCGTCCAGAGTAGAGGTTGCCAACTCGAACATGATCTCCAACAACACAGTCCTGAGCCTCTGTCATTGGTCATTCGACAGGTCCAATCTCAGAGTATCCCATCTTTCCACAGCCAATCAAAAATAAAATAGACCTTTCATTATCCTATTGGATGATTCCTGACCATTTCTCCAGCTGCCTTTTACTCCCAGTGGCCAATATTACAATGTTAAATAAAATAGACTTCAAAGGAAACGATTATTTTACTGTCCCTATGATTTTCTCTCAGATGTTGCTCCAAGTGGTGTTAAAGAAATGAATCTGTCAATTCCTGGAAACTCCAGGCCAATCCTGGAGGAATTGGTAACAGTGCTGTGGAGCTGAAAAGTGGGATCAGGGGAATTGTGGCTAGTCCTTGGAGTGTGTGGAAAAAGTTCAAAATCTTTCAGAAGTTTCAGAGCATTGAAACTGATCCAACGTAGCCAGTTCCAAATCTACTCTGACTCAAAATGGGGCAGCACAGTGGCACAATGGTTAACACTACTGCCTCACTGCGCCAGGGACCCGGGTTCGATTCCCGGCTTGGATCACTGTCTGTGTGGAGTCTGCACATTCTCCCCGTGTCTGCGTGGGTTTCAAAGAACAAAGGAAACTACAGCACAGGAACAGGCCCTTCAGCCCTCAAAGCCTGAACTGACTATGCTGCCCGACTTAACTAAAAGCCCTACCTTTCTGGGGACCATATCCCTCCATTCCCATCCCATTCACGTGTTTGTCAAGAATGCCCCTTAAATGTTCCTACCGTATCTGCTTCCACTTCCTCCCCTGGCAGCAAATTCCAAGGACCCAACATCTTATGTATAAAAAAAAACTTGCCTCATACATCTCCTTTAAACCTTGCCCCTCGTACCTTAAACCTATGCCCCCTAGATGAATCCAGTTTTCCTCCCACTGTCCAAAGATAGGTGGATTGGCCATGCTAAATTGCCCCTTAGTGTCAGGGACACTGGTTAAGGTAAATACATGGGGATAGGGCCTGGGTGGTATTGTGCTCAGTGAAGACTCTATGGGCTGAATGGCCTCTTTCTGCACTATAGGGATTCTGTGGTTCTATGTCATCCCTTTGGTGTTAAAAGGGAAAAACTTGTTGGAATTTTGGAAGGACTAATGAGGCAAGGAATAACCAATGAACAGTCGGATACTAGGAAGTACAGAGGGTCAGAGGGACTTTGGGGTGGAGATGTACAGATCCCTGAAGGCAGCAGGAAAGATAGATAAGGTAATTAACAGGGAGTATGGGATGCTTGCCTTTATTAGCCCAGGCAGAGAATATAGAAATGAAGGGTTTGCCATATGAGCAGCGGTTGAGGAATCTGGGTCTGTTCTCGATGGAGTTTAGAAGATTGAGGGCAATATCCAATTGAAACTTACAGAATACTGAGAGGTCTGGATAAAGTGGACACGGAGAGAATGTTTCCACTCGTGGAAGAGGCTAGAATTCAAGGGTGTAAACCTCAGAGTGAAGGGACACTCCTTTAAGACAGATGAGGAGGAATTTTTTCAGCCAGAGGTTGGTGAATCTGTGGAACTTTTTGCCGCAGAAGGCTGTGGAGGCCAGATCATTGAGAGATAGATAGATTCTTGATCAATAAGGGGATCAAGAGTTATGGGGAGAAGGCAGGAGAATAGGGATGAGAATCATATCAGCCATGATTGAATAGCAGAGCAGCTCGATGGGCTGAATGGCCTAATTCTGCTCCTTTATTTTATGGTCTTATAAGAGCAGGGGGAGTACGATGGACTATATAAAACCCTCATGAGGCCTTAACCCTCTATGTTGGGGTTGTTTTCCTCAGAGCAGAGAGGCTGAGGGGGACAGGGAGAGCAGTCTGAGGTATACACAGTCATGAAGGACATATATAAGATAGATAAAAAGAAACTTTTTCTTCGTGGAGGGGTCAATAACTGGGGGCAGAGATTTAAGGTAACGGGTGTGGTGGGGATCTGAAACTCGCTGCCTGAAAAGGCAGGAAACCCTCATAAACATTTCAGAAGTGTTTAGGTGAGCATTTGAAAGGCTTTACTGTACAGGGCTACGAGCCGAGTGCTGGAAAATGGGATTAGAATAGATACGATGGGCCAAACGGCCTCTTTGGGTGCAGAAAAAATTCTGACTCTAAAACTCCTGCTGTCACTTGTCACAACCAGGCGGAAGTAAATGTGTGATGAAATTCAGAAGAAAAGACAACATCCTGCAACTAAGATACTGAACAAATAGACAAGGCTGCAGCCCAATATCCCACAGACTCAGGAAGGGTTTGTAAATGTGTGAGAACTACTGAACTAAACAGATAAAATTTTAATACAAAGAGCAGTATTTGAATTTTATACTGTAAGTTAATGGAAATGGAAATTTTAATGGAAATGGAAATGTCCGTTGATCTTGGATGGAATCTTCCAATCTTGCTTGAGTGAGGTCTTACATTCCCACTATCTACCTATGTGTCAATCTATCCATTTATCTGTCCATCTATCTCTCTCTGTTTCTCTATCTACCTGCATACATGTCCCATTCTCCCCCACCATCTCCACAGCAATCCGACCTCACCCTGCCCCCTGGGTGACCCAGTTATCTCTGGAGATGTGTTAAGTTGCCCCGTTTACGCTCTAGGTGTATTATCAGGTATATACCACACCAGGTTTATGCAAATCATTTTCCAGCCCATTAGTAATTGGCGGCATTTAGGATTGGAGTTTCCAATCTCTTCACGGTGTGTGTAAGGTGCTGATTGCAGGAAGATAATGGTCTCCATGTTTACTGCTAGCAACACAAACACACTTCCTGTCCCTAAAACTACACCTCAGCACATTAAAAAAGATTCATACTAATCAGCACGGAGTTTATATATAAACATTTGCTGGGATTGTTATTTTCTCCTCATCCAAAGCCATTACTTTCTGGCTGGATGCAAATTCCACAGTCACTTGTTAACCAATCCCCTTCCATGCACCCAGCCGATAGGATTTGCAACTCTGATTGGATGTAATCTTGAAGGTTTTAATTGCACACCCTCTCACCCCCGCTACCCCAACCGCATCGCACTTAGCCCTCAGTCCCCAACCCCACCGCACTACCCCACCACCTCTCTCCACTAATTCCCCACTCCTCAACCCCACAACCCCCCACTACCCCCATCCCATGCATTATTCCCCCACTCCCCAAGCCCACCTTCCCCCACTTCCCCCACTCCACCGCACTCACCCTCACTCCTCTGGGTGCTCCAGTTTCCTCCCACAGTCCAAAACATGCTGGTTAGGTGTAATGGCCATGCTAAATTCTCCCTCAGTGTACCCAAACAGGCACCAGAGTGTGGTGACTAGAGGATTTATACAGTAACTTCATTGTAGTGTGAATGTAAGCCTACTTGTGACTTTAATTGATTCTTAACTGTCAGCCAAATAACCTTTTCCCCAAATCTTCAATATTGTTATCATTAATAATTGGAAATATTCACAAAACATGAAAGGGTTTTTATAATCTTAAGGCAAATTTTCATGTGGCAATTTTCCTGTGACACTCCACAAATGGTCAAATTTCATCAAATCATAGAATTCCCTACAGTGCAGGAAAAGGCCATTCAGCCCATCAAGTTTGCACCAATTCTCCAAAAGAGCATCTAAGTCAGGCCCTCCAATCCACCCTATCCCTGTGACCTACACATTTAGTAAAATCTGGCAACACCAATTTTAAATCCAACCGATTTATTTGATAGTAAATCTGCGAGCTTTCGGCCTCTGTGGCCTTCGTCAGACGAATGAGGTGATCTGGTCTCCAAAAGCACACATATCAGCACAGACAGTTTACAGATTACTGATTAGAATGCGAATCCTTACACCTAACCTGCCATTCAAGTGTTAAAGTGGCTAATAGCAGAGGTTAGAGGAGACAACACACATCCCTCTAACCTCTGCTGTTAGCCACTTTAAGACTTGAATGGTAGGTTAGGTGTAAGGATTCTCATTCTAATCAGCAATCTGTGACTGTCTGTGCTGATATGTGTGCTTTTGGAGACCAGATCACCTCATTCGTCTGACAAAGGCCACAGAGGCCGAAAGCTCGCAGATTTACTATCAAATAAATCGGTTGGATTTAAAATTGGTGTTGCCAGACTTTACTGAGTTTACCCCAGTCCAACGCCAGCATCTCTGCATCACCCTACACATTTACCATGGTTAATTCCCCCAATCTACATATCTTGGATTGGGGGAAAAGGGGCAACTTAACATGGCCACTTCACCTAACATTTTTGGACTGTGGGAGGAAATTGGAGGAAATCCATGCAGACACGGGGAGAATGTGCAAACTCCACACAGACAGTCAGCCAAGGCCAGAATCGAACCTGGGTCCCAGGCACTGTGAGGTGGTGGTGCTAACCACTGTGCTACCATATTGTACACTCCAATATTGCTATATTCACAAGACTGCAATATAAGATTTCTCCAAATAATTTTTATAATTGAAAATCATAGAATCCCTACAATGCAGAAAGAGGCTAATTGGCCCATCATGTCTGCACCAACCACAATCCCACTCAGGTTTATTCCTGTAACCCCACATATTTACCTTGCTAATCCCTCTTACACTAAGGAGCAATTCATCATGGCCAATCAGCCTAATCTGTACATCTTCAGACTATGTAGGGAAACCAAAGCACCCGGAGGAAACCCACGCAGACATGGGGAAAATGTGCAGACTACACACAGACAGTGACCCAAGCTGGGAACTGGGGTCCCTGGCACTGTGAGGAAGCAGTGCTAACTACTGTGCCACCCCATACAGGGCATCCCACTTACCACGGTGGGATTTGATCTCATGGCCTATCTGCTCACTTGGAGTATCTACACCCGAGCTATGACTGTAATATTACATTCTGCACTCCCTCATTCCCTTCTCTACAAATAGTATGTTTAGTCTGTATAGTACGCAAGAAACAATACTTTACACTGTATGTTGACATACGTGACAATCAAATCAAAAATCAAAAAATCCCAATGCTCACTCAGTATTAACATGGAACCAAGATTGCATTTTAGTAAGGTATAATCTTGAAGCATGTTAATAAAGAGAAAATTTCCCCAAATTCCAGCAAGATGTTGCCCTACATCTGCTGATTGAGGAATGAAGAGCAGGAAGGAGATGGAGAGATGGTGAGAAAAAGGGACTTTAATAGTAGAAGCAGGTTATCTAGTCCCTATTCCACCTCTCGGTCTGATTCTGGATAATCTGTAGCCTAACTTCATTGGCTCCACATTCCTCAAGATCCTTTGTGAGTACAAATCTCTCAATGTTAGATTTACAACAATGAGTTGAGTGAACATCGCTGCTTCTTGTGGGAGAGCAATCCACATTTCTATCCCCTTTACAGGAAGAAGTTCTTTCCTGAATGGTCTGGAATGGATTTTATGTTGCCTTATCCCAGAACTGTATCCTTCTCACCAAAAGCAGAAAGAGATTCACTCAATGTACCCCAGCACAGTGGTTAACACTGCTGCTTCACAGCGACAGGGACCTGGGTTCAATTCCCAGCTTGGATCACTGTCTGCAGGGAGGCTGCACCTTCTCCCCATGTCTGCATGGGTTTCCTCCGGATGCTCCGGTTTCCTCCCACGGTATGAAAAAGATGCTGGTTAGGGTGCACTGGCCAAGCTAATTTCTCCCTCAGTGTAACCGAACAGGTTACAATGTGGCAACTAGGGGATTTTCACAGTAACTTCATTATGGTCTTAATGTGACATTAATAAATGAACTCCGAAACTTTAAAAAGAATTATTTTCAAAATCCAAAAACCTCCAATGAAATTCCAGCCTCAGGTCACTGTCTGTGTGGAGTTTGCATGTTCTTCTCGTGCCTGCATAGGTTTCCTCTGGTTTCCTCCCACAGTCTAAAGATGTGCTGGTTAGGTGGACTGGCCATGCTAAATTGCCCCTTGCTCCCCTCAGGGAGATTAGCAGGTTAAATATGTAGGATTACGGGGATAGGACTGGGGTAGGATTGTGGTCAGTGGAGACTCAATGGGCCCAATGGCCTCTTTCTGCGCTGTGAGGACTCTGTTCTATTATTCTATGAAATCTGCCTAAAACCAGGACTGGCTTATGAACTTGTAATAGAATCCTGATAACATTCCCATGAATTTATCGCTGAACTCCTTCCAAAGTCATTATTTCCTTCCTGAAGTGCAGTGTCCAGAACTGTACACATTTACTCCAGATGTGTTCTAACCAGGGCTTTGTACAGCTGGAGCGGAATTTTGTCCACTCTGTATGTTGGAAAGTCAAAGAGGAACAGAAAGAGGAAGAATGAGAGAAGAGAGTGATAGGAAGAAATGATACATGATTGAAATGTAGGTAAAAGATAGAGAGAACCAGTGTGACAGAGAGAGCTGGAGCATGAGAGAGATAAACCCTCGGGGGGGGTTCATGATATCATAATCAACTAATGAATTCCCTCCCCCCTGCGTCCCATCATAATGTTATCCACATATCCGCAGGTTAATACATTGCACATTATCCATATCCCACAGAGAACTCACTGATAGGAGGTGGTAGTACAGGCTCCAGTCTGGGACACACTTCATCCTCACTGTACCAGGGCTGGTGGTAGGTGTTTGCCTTTTTTATCTTCACCAAGAATGATCGTGGCATTGTTTGAGAACTCTGGAAAATTAGGAGTGGGAGAGAAGAGAGGAAATAAAAAATCATAAATTAAAACAGCCAGTCAAGGTGCGAAAAAGCATTTGGCCTTCCTAATCTCACTAACTGCACCAGGGACCCATGTTCGATTTCCGCTTGGGTCACTGTCTGTGTGGAGTTTGCATGTTCTCCCTGTGTCTGCATGGGTTTCCTCTGGGTGCTCCGGTTTCCTCTCACAATCTAAAGATATATGGGTTAGGTTGATTGGCCATGCTAAATTGACCTTTGTTATGGGGGTACGGTGGGGTTACGGGAATAGCGTGGGATTATTGTTGATGCAGGCTCAATGGGCTGAATAGCCTCTTTCTGTACTGTAGAGATTCTACAATTTACATCATCCCCAGGCTCATTCACCATCCCTAATTGTCCTTGAACTGAGTGGTTTGCTTAGCCATTTTACAGAGGGCCACAAAGAATCAACCACATTGTTATGGCTCTGGAGTCACATGTAGGTTAGACTGGGTAAGGAAGGCAGATTTCCTTCCCTAAAGGACATACATGAACCAGATAGGTTTTTCCAACAATCAACACTAGATTCCGGATTTCTTTTTACTGAATTCAAATTTTACCATTCCAGGTTGGGATTTGAACCTGGGGTTCCCAAATCATTACTCTGTGTCTCTAGTCTAGTGACAATACTGCTATACCACTGCCCCAACTCTTCCTAGGATGGTAAAAGAGAGACTGGGACTTCAGTTGGATGGAGAGGCAGGGATTGTGTTTCTCAGAACTGGGGAGGAGAAGATGGGATTTGAAGAAATTATTTTAAGAGTTTGAGTAAGGGGAAACTGTTTCTGGTGGTTTGGGCAATGGTAACCAGGAGAAAACCGATTTCAAATAACCAACAAAGAATTATGAGTGGAGGTGAATTTTATTTAAACGCAGTAAGTTGTGATCTGGCAGTAAAAAGGTGGGAGAAGAGTCAATCAGTGTTACCGGGACTTTTTTTTTAGAGCAACACAGCACAGGAAACAGGCCCTTCGGCCCAACGAGCCCGCACCACCGTCATAACTATATAGTAGCAATTCCATTATCCTATTATAGATTTAGGTTATTCCTAATATGGAAGACTCTCACTATAGGGACAATTTGTTTCCCAATCAGCCTAAGAGCGAATTTTTGGGTTGTGGGAGGAAACCGGAGCGCCCGGAGAAAACCCACACAACCACGGGGAGAACGCGCAAACTCCCGCAGACACCGGCCCAATTCCAAGTGTCTGCACAGCCACATCGATAGTCTCTGAGCTGTCATGGTGCCCTTCAGATGGTCCACATAAAGCACTCATTTACGACATGAGGTACCAGGCAACCCATGAATCAACATCCAAGAGCTGTACCCGCACCACCTGCCGAATGCATGCTCATTGTTGGTCAAGTATGGACCGAATTACCTGTGGAAAAAAAGCCATAGTTAAACAGTCCTACTATATCCCTCTATCTGCATACCGCTCATGTGGCTGTCCAAGAGACCCTTAAACAGCCCCAGTGTGCCTGCTCCCACCACCTTACTCGGCAGTGCATTCCACACCCCCACTACCCTTTGTGTGAAAAACTGCCCTCTAATATTCGTCTTATACATAGCCCCCCTCACCCTAAGGCCATGACCCCTCGTCCTATCCATTTCTGAAGGTGGAAAAAGTTTACCTCCATTTACTCTATCTATACCCCTTATAATCTTATACACCTCTATGAGATCCCCTCTAAGCCGACGTCTTTCAAGGGAAAACAACCCCAGTCTATTTAATTGTTCCTCATAAGACAGTCCTTCCATACCAGGCAGCATCCTGGTAAACCTCCTCTGCACTCCCTCCAAGGACTCCACATCCTTCCGATAGTACGGCGACCAGAACTGGACGCAGTATTCCAAGTGAGGCCTAACCAACGTTCTAGACTTGATGGAGTGAGTTATAAGGAGAGGCTGGATAAACTGGGACTTTTTCCCCTGGAGCGTAGGAGGCTTAGGGATGATCTTATAGAGGTCTATAAAATAATGAGGGGCACAGATCAGTAGGTAGTCGATATCTTTTCCCAAAAGTAGGGGAGTCTAAAATTAGAGGTTTAAGATGAGAGGGGAGAAATACAAAAGTGTCCAGAGTGGCAATGTTTTCACTCAGAAGGCAGTAAGTGTCTGGAACAAGCTGCCAGAGGTAGTAGTAGAGGCAGGTACAATTTTGTCTTTTAAGAAGCATTTAGACAGTTACATGAGTAAGATGAGTATAGAAGGGTATGGGCCAAATGCAAGCAATTGGGACTAACGCAGGGGTTAAAAAATGTGCGGCATGAATAAATTGGGCCAAAGGGCCTGTATCCATGCTGTAAACCTCTATGACTCTAATCAGAGCTGTCAAAAGGAAATTAGATAAAAACTGGGAAAGGAGAACAAGAGCAAGGGTGCGAGGAAAGGATGGGGGAGTGGAGTTAATTGGATAGCCTTTTCAAAGAGCTAGTACAGACACAATGGGCCAAATGGCCTCTTCTGATTCTGTGTGTCAGCCCTAGACAGCATCTCAGTGTACCACAGGGGAGGAGGGAAAGGGAGAAACTACGGCAGAGAATATATTTAAATAAGATGTCTCCCTTTCAACTTGCTTCCTTCTTCCTTTCACCCATCTCTTCCCTGCCCCCTCCACCATCCCAGCGGAAGCAAATTGACAGAATGGGAAGGTTCAAGGTTTAGCTCGGATTTTTCTTGGAATTTCTGACACACTCGCATCTCAATGTATTTCAGGACAATTTGTGGTTTTGTCTTTCAGAGGTCTGTCAAAGACTGTGACTCTGGGAAGAGTAAACAACAAAGCTAACACAACAACAGAATCTGTCCTTAACACAAAGTGCATCATTAGGAAGTATTAATACTTTCATAAATGGATATTGAATCCTCGCTGAAATTCCATTGAAATCCTCAATATTTGGGGAGATAGTCATTATAGAATCATAGAAACCTAC
The DNA here is from genome assembly GCA_024679065.1 of Sphyrna mokarran. Taxonomy (NCBI): domain Eukaryota; kingdom Metazoa; phylum Chordata; class Chondrichthyes; order Carcharhiniformes; family Carcharhinidae; genus Sphyrna; species Sphyrna mokarran. Next base: position 3,721,884 of record JAGIQG010000025.1, read on the forward strand.
AGTGCAGGAGGCCATTCGGCCCATCGAGTCTGCACTGACCACAATCCCACAAAGGCCCTATCCCCATAACCCCATGCATTTACCCTGCTAATCCCTCACCACTAAGGGGAAATTTAGCCTTTCCAATCCATCTAAGCTCACATCTTCGGACTATGGGAGGAAACCAGAGCACACAGAGGAAACCCACACAGACATGGGGAGAATATGCAGACTCCACACAGACAGTGACCCAAACCGGGAATTGAACCCAGGTCTCTGGAGCTGTGAGGCAGCAGTGCTAACCACTGTGACACCATGCTGCCCCATTAGGTACGAGTTAATGATTTGGTTAGGAGCCATGATATTTTTTTGACCTCCTGAGCTCAGGGCATTTCCTGCCTTTTCTCTGTGGTTAAGACTATCAATGTACTTGAAACAGCAAGCGATATGTTGGCGTGGATTGAAGATTAGCTAGCTAACAGGAAATAGAGTTGGCATAAATGGGTCTTTTTCAGGTTGGCAGGGCATGTGGCACAGTCCACAGAGGTCCCACAGAGATCAGTGCTGGGGCGTCAACTTCTTACAATTTATATAAGTGACTGGGATGAAAGGATTGAAGGATTAGTTGGTAAATTTACTGAGGACATGAAGATAGGTAGGAAAGCAAATGTGAAGGTGTCCACAGAAGGGTCATTGATTGATAGGTTAAGTGAGTGGGCTGAGGGCTGGCAAATGGAGTGTAATGTGGGCCAATGTGCCAATATTGGCAGGAAGAATAAAAAAGAAGCTTATGATCTAAATGACGAGAGATTGCAGAGCTCAGAGATGCAGAGGGATCTGGGTGTCCTAGTGAATGAATCATAGACTGTTAGTATGCAAGTTTAGCAAGTTTGGGGTGGCACAATGGTTAGCACTGCTGCCTCACAGCAACAAGGACATGGGTTCGATTCCCAGCTTGGGTCACTGTCTACATGGAGTTTGTACATTCTTCCCACTTCTGTGTAGGTTTGCTCTGGTTTCCTCCCACAGTTCAAAGATGTGCGGGTTAGGTGAACTGGCCATGCTAAATTCTCCCTCAGTGTACCTGAAAGGTGATGGACTAGAGGATTTTCACAGTAACTTTTTTCTATGAGGATGATAAGTCTCTGGAAATCTCCTCCTCAAAAGGCAGTAGAAGAAGAATGGTTCAATATTTTTAAGGCAGAATTAGATAGATTCTTGGTTAACGAGGGGGTGAGAGGTTATCGGGGGGTCGGCAGGAATGTAAGGTTGAGGTTATAGTCAGATCAACCATAATCTTACTGAATGAGGGAGCAGGCTCGAGGGGCCAAATGGTCTATATTTGATCCTAATTTGCATATCCATCTCAAGATCTCTGCAGATATTGTCACTGGACTAATAATCCAGAGATCCAGAGTGATGCTCTGGGGACTTGGATTAAATCCCACTACGGGATATAGTGAAATCTGAATTAAAAGTTTGGAATTAAGGAGAAGTCTAACAATGACCATAGAACCATTGCTGATTGTAAAAAAAAACATACCTTGTTCGCTAATGAAGGAAATCTGCCATCCCTATCCGGCCTGACTTTTATGTGACACTCAATGCCTTCTAAAATAGTCAAGCAAGCCATCCACTGGCCAAACCAATTATACCCCCATCCCAATAAATTAAAAATTTTTTAAATCTTGTGCCATCTAAACAAGGGAATGTCTGATAAAAAGATTCCCACATTTAGGATTAAATTTGTCAATATGAATCCATTATTGCACTCAGAAACTGGGAACAGGCAAGAAAGACCGGGATCAGAAAGAATCTGAGATTGTTGGAGAGATTGGGATTAGGAGGGAGAGTGGGATTGGAGAGATGGGATTGGGAGACAGACTAGGTTGGGAGAGAGCCTGGGATTAGGAGAAAGTCTGGGGTTTGGAGAGAGACTGGGGTTGGGGGAAGCCTGGGATTGGAGAGATTGGGAGAGAGACTGGGAGGGGAGAGAACCTGGAATTGGGAGAGAGCCTGGGATTGGGAGAGAGACTGGGGTTTGGAGAGACTGGGATTGGGGGAAGTCTGGGATATGGAGAGATTGGAATTGGGAGAGAGATTGGAAGTGGTAGAGAGTCTGGGAGTGGGAAAGACTGGGATTTAGAGAGAAACGGGGAGCAGAGAGAGACTGGGATTGGAAGAGAGATTGGGATTGGAAGAGAAAATAGGATTGGGAGGGAGACTGGGATTGGGAGGGAGACTGGGGTTTGGAAGAGGGTCTGGGTTTGGTTTAGTTCTTGGACTAAACCTTGGATCTGGGATTGAGCAGTGTCTCGAGCTCTGCGAATAGCGATTCGGATTAGGATTGGCTCTAGTTGGATTACTGGCTGTCCAAAAATCCTGGGAATATGATGAAGTTCCTGGAACCGCGAATACAACCGACATAGAGTAAGATCAAACCCCCAGCTTCCCCATGTTAAAACACACGCTACTCATCCGAGCCACATCTGGTTATATTTACTATTCATTTATAAATAAATATTAATGATAGACGTTTGATTAAAGTAATAATGTCACAGTTCGATGTTTCTTTCAAGGATGTTTTTAAATCTCAATTTGCTGATTCCTGTCCCACCTGTAATACCTGTAAACTCACCTTTCACTCTGCAAACTGCACTTGATCCGGGAAGATCCTGTTCTTGTGTCAACTGAAGCCGGAGTGAGAACTCCCAGGACTTTGTGTGTGTGCGCCGCTGTCTCTGTTCACTTTGTCACCCCACTGCTCTCTTTCTCTCTTTCAAACCCGCCCTGATTTTTCAATCTGATAATTAGCTTTTCCCCGCAAATCTGTTTTCTGGGAATCTCGCGTTGGCCAATAGAATAAGAGAGAAACGGAAAGCTGTTTTGACACAGTTATGATGTGGAGATGCCGGTGTTGGACTGGGGTAAACACAGTAAGAAGTCTCACAACACCAGGTTTAAGTCCAACCTATTTATTTGATAGGGATTACTATCAAATAAACCTGACGTTGTGAGACTTCTCACTATGTTGACACAGTTACACAGAGAGAGAGAGATACACGCGGAGTTAGAGAGACAAGAGTTAGAAAGAAAGACATAGTTAGATAGAAAGCGTCACACAGATTCATACATCCAGTTACACAGAGAGACATAGAGTTAGAGAGAGAGAGACAGATAGAGAGCGACACAGAGTCATATACAGTTACACAGAAAGAGACACAAAGAGTTAGAGAGAGAGAAACACACTTAAATAGAGAGAGACACACAGATTCATATGTACAGTTACAGAGAGAGACACACACAATTACAGAGAAAGAGAGAGACAGAGTTACAGAGAGAGACAGAGACACAGAGAGAGAGAGAGACACACACACAGTTACAGAGAGAGAGAGAGACACACACAAGTTATAGATAGAGAGAGACACAGTTAAAGAGAGAGTTGAAGACACACTTACAGAGAGAAAAATACACAGTTACAGAGAGAGACACACATAGTTACAGAGAGAGAATTAGAGACACAGAGTTACAGAGAGAGAGACACACACACAATTACAGCAAGTTACAGAGATAGACACACAATTAAAGAGAGTTAGGCAGACACAGTTACAGAGACACACACACAGTTATAGAGAAAGACACACACATTTAAAGAGAGAAAGACACGAAGTTACGAAGAGTGAGAGTTAGAGACACAATTACAGAGAGCGACACATAGTTATAGAGAGCAAGAGACACACACAGTTACAGAGTTACAGAGAGAGAGTTGAGGTGCTCACACACACACAGAGTTACACAGAGAGACACACAGTTACAGAGAGAGAGAGAGACATAGTTACATAGAGAGAGACACACAAGTGACAGAGAGAGAGAGACATATTTACAGAGAGAGATACTTTGTTACAGAGAGGGAGACATATATACACACAGAGAGAGACAGTTATAGAGAGACATCCATAGTTATACAGAGAGACATGTTTACAGAGTGAGACAGAGAGAGACACACACACAGTTACAGAGTGAAAGAGAAACACAGTTACAGAGAGAGACAGACAGATAAAGACATACAATTACAGAGAGAAAGACAGTTACAGAAAGAGAGAGATACACAATTACAGAGACATACAGTTACAGAGAGAGAGGGACACACGCAGTTAGACGGAGAAAGAGACACATAGTTACAGAAAGATTGGCATTGAGACACAAAGTTGCAGAGAGAAAGGCACAGTTACAGAGAGAGAGACAGAGACACAGAAAAAGACACACACAGTTACAGAGTGAGAGAGATACAGTTACAGAGAGAGGGAGAGACAATTACAGAGAAAGACAGTTACACAGAGAGAGAGAGAGACAGTTACAGGGAGAGACAGAGTTAAACACAAGCACAAACTAACAGAGAGAGAACTACAGACATATAGCTACAGAGAGACACCTTCACAGCTACAAAAAGAGAAAGTTAGACACATACACAGCAACAAAGAGACAGACACAACACATATACAGTTATAGAGACACAGAGAGTTACAGACACACACAATGTTACACAAACACACAGTTACAGGCACACACACACTGTGGCCAGCAGGGTGGCACAGTGGTTAGCACTGCTGCCTCACAACATCAATACCTGGGTTTGATTCCAGCTTTGGGTGACTGTGTGGAGTTTGCACATTCTACCTGTGTCTGCGTGGGTTTCCTCCGGGTGCTTCAGTTTCCTCCCACAGTCAAAAAATGTGTGGGTTAGGATGATTAGCCATGCTAAATATGCAGAGTTATGGGGATAGGATGGGGAAGGGCCTGGGTGAGATGCTTTTTCAGGCTGTTAGTATAGACTCAATGGGCCAAAGAGTCTCTTTCTACACTGCAGGAATTTTATGGTTCCAGCAGACACAGTTACTGAGACACAGGTGCTAGCAACTGGAAATAAAATCAGAAAATACTAGAAATATAAGCCCAGCTAGTTGAGGAGTATTTGTGGAGTGAGAAAAAGTTGACCACAACTGAGATCGAGAGAAACACATAGTGTACAGACAGAGGCTGAAGCTACAAAGATAGAGGCTTAGACAGACACACACAAAGACAGAGAGAGATTCATACTTACACAGAGTTAGAATGATAGAGAGAGACATGTAGAACATCATAAACTGACATCAAAATAAGGGAAATAAAGAAATGAAATGAATAAACAAATAAATTGAGGGACAGATGGAGAACATTCTCACACATAAACACACACGCAGACACCAACTCACAGATACAATACACTTATACACAATACACAATACTCACAGATACAATGCACATATACCCACACCCTCACATATACACTCTCACATACACATTTTCTCACACTCTCTCTCACACAGACTTTCACACACAAAAACACACACATGCACAGACACACACTCACACACACAAAACATACACACACACATTCTCACATATACACATGCAAACACACACACACATACATACACACCTTCATTCTCGCACACAAAACTTACATACAAACTCTCATTCACACACACGCAAACACACACTCACATACACAGTCTCACATACATACACACACACTCATAAACATACAAACACATGCACCCACAGACACACACACTCTCACATACACACACATACTCTTGTATGCACATACTCTCACATACACACATTCATATAACAAACACACACTCTCACATACACAGATACAGACAAACATACAAACACATACAGATGCAGACACATGCTGAGACAAACACACAGACCAATAGACACACATACTCTCAGATAGATATACTCGCACATGCTAAGAGTGACAAAGAAAAAGGGACAGAGTAAGACACCCATTAATAATCAGACTGAGACACATTCAGGATTTGTGTTAAAAGACAAAATCTAGTCAACATTCACTTACAAAACAACATCTTGCCGGATGTACAAATATTTATTATTAAAAATAAAATTTATTTGGCGTACAATATTCCTGGTGGTTATGTAGCCCTGTGGATGTACAGAAGTTGACAACACTCATTCACACTGGGCGGTACATTTTGCCAATGATACCAATTCAAGTATCACAAGCTGTGAGTCTAGAATCTATACCTGTGACAAAGGAGCTTGTATTTAATGTACAGACACTAGTCTCTGGGAGAACAAGGTATCAGCATGTATTTAAGGTGTAGGTGTTTCATTGGAGAGATCACAGTTTTGGAGAAGATTTAATGGTTATTCTGACAGTTCGACAGTATATGAAGTGTAAGCTGTAACTGGGAACTGCCTGTGTTTCAAGTCGCAATGTGTTTATTCCATTTTGCTCATTACAAGGCTGCTGTCTTTTTATTAATTCTCTCTTTCTAGGCAACACGCTAACATCTCACTGATAACAGAATTCTTATCTGAGACGGACAGAGAAAGCTTCAGTGAGACAGAAAACTGCCGTGCTCCACAGATAGGAAGAAAATGGAGAGATAGACTGAGTGAAGCTGGGAGATAGGGCAGAAAGAAGGAAGAAGAGAGTGTAAAAGGAAAATAGCAAGGAAGGAGAGGCAGAAGGAAGAAAATATGATGGGCAGAGGAAGAAAGCAGCAATATTTATAACATTTAGCAGTAGAGTTCTAATTTTACATGTAATGTCATTAATAATCCGTGCTGAATACACACAGATCCTAAAACCACCATTTATTAACCATTGTGTAATGTCACATCTGAAATATAAAGAATATTCACTGATCCTTGCAGAGTTCCAAAGAAAATAATTGTCACTCTGTAAAGAAAACAGATAGAGACGGAGAAACAGAGACATTTACACAAACATGGAAGTAGTATTCACACACTGCACAGATATAGGCACAGAGTGAAACAGATAAGCACACACATACCCACACATACACCCACATCCATCCACATATATACCCATATACATACATATCACACACACCACATACACACATGCCCACACATATCCACACATATGCACACACACCCACACACATACGTGCATACACACATCCACATAAATACATGCCCACATGCACCCACACGCACATGCAACACACATACACCCACCCACATACAAATACACACATGCACGCACACATACACCCAACATATATACACGTACACACAACACATACACAGACACATACACACCCGCACAGACACTCGCACATGCACACACGCATGCATACACACACACACACAGACACTCGCACATGCACACACACATGCATACGCACACACACACATCCAGACATAAGACACTCATGCACACACAGACACTCATGCACGCATTCACACACTCACACACACCCCTAGACACAAGACACACACACACACACAATATGCAATGACTGTTTCCCCTCATCAGTGACAAACAAGAGATTATAACAGTTCATTTAGACAAAGTTCACAGCAGCATCAGCCCTTTCACCCAGAAACCCTCAAACCAGCGGGGGACATATTTCCCCAGTGACCCAGTGAGGCACCAACAGTGAGAGCAGTCAAACCCAGCTCCCCTCTGGCCTCTCGATCCCGGTGAAGGGGCCGCTTTTCGGGTATCGATACATCACGAAGAAGCAGCCATGAGGGAGCCAATCACCTCCACCGTCACCGCCAAGTGCAAACAGCGGAAAGGGAATGCAGAATCCAGAACGTCCCATCCATCTTATCAAACACCAGCTGCTAAACCTGCGATAGAGTCTGTAGCTCCAGGATTGGAATATTCAGCTACTGCAAAACTCCAGAGTGGAAGCAAATCACCCTCAACCCTAAGGGACTGCCAAAAAAAAAGATCGATACATCACTCTGCATTATAACTCTGAGTATATTTCATTATCATTTGTTATCAAGCAAAAATATCCCATAAATCTGTTCAATGATAATCCCAATATAACTCCCAGCGTTTCTAACGTACGATACAAGATGGAACATTTCTCTGGATGCCTATCTAACGTCAAATGAGTACATCAGCAGGCACACCTATCTCCTCCATATCTCCCTGTCAATATTCTTGGAGTTACAATTGACCAGAAACTTGATCAGATTCACCACATCAACACAGTGGCTACAAGAGCAGGTCAGAGGGTGGGAATACAGCAGCAAGTAACTCACCTCCTGACTCCCCAAAGCCTGTCCACCATCTACAAGGCACAAGTCAGGAGTGTGTGGAATACTCCCCACATGCCTGGATGGGCGCAACTCAAAAAACTTGACACCATCCAGGACAAACCAATCCACTCGATTGGCACCCCATCCACAAACATTCATTCCCTCCACCACCAACACTCAGTAGCAACAGTGTGTACCATCTACAAAATGCACTGCAGCAATTCACCAAAGTTCCTTAGACAGCACCTTCCAAACCCACAACCATCTAGAAGGACAAGGGCAGCAGATAAATGGGAACACCAACATCTACAAGTTCCCATCCAAACCACTCACTGACTTGGAAATGTGTCACCATTCCTTCGCAGTTGCTGGGTCAAAATCCTGGAATTCTCTCCGTAAAGACATTGTGGGTCAATCCACAGAACATGGACTGCAGTGATTCAAGAAGGCAACTCACCCCCACCTTCTCAAGGGCAACTAGGGATAGGCAATAAATGCTGGCCCAGCCAGCAACACCCATGTCCCATGAATGAATAAAAATATATATCTGAAAGGATATTACCAACATTCCAAACTGGCCAACACACAAAGTAAGATAACATTCAGGTTCTCAAATACATCATGTTACTCCCTGAGGTTCTTCAATTTAGTTAAAAAAACATTACAGACATTTCAAAATGGTCACCACAAATGTGCAAAGGTTTTAAAGTTGTCTACATAGGTCAAGTGATGACACAATGGCACAGTGCTTAATACTTCTGACTCACAGCACCAGGGACCCAAGTTCAATTCCTGGCTCAGGTCACTGTCTGTGTGGAGTTTGTATGTTCTCCCTGTATCTGTGAGAGTTTCATTTGGGTGCTCCGGTTCCCTCCCACAGTCCAAAGATGTGTGGGTTAGGTCGATTGGGCATGGGTAAATTGCCCCTTAATGTCATGGGAATGACTAGGGTAATTATGTGGGGTTACAGGGATAGGACCTGAGTGGGATTATGGTTGGTGCAAACTCGATGGGCTGAATGGCCTCCTTCTGCACTGTAGAGATTCTGTGAAGTTCTTTCTGAATAATTCCCTTAGGCTGGTAATTCCCTAGGCTGGTGAGAACCTTTCCCTCAGATAACTGTTCCCTACACCTTGAATTCTTCTATCCCACACAACCCTTCTCTGCAGCCATGCCCATATCCCTCGGTCAGCTGCTGCCCCTTTCCCATTATAAATGTGAGGCTGTAATCCAGGCTGATGTTTCAGTGCACTGCCTGTGTGTCACCTTGTCAGGGTCCTGCTTCTGGAATGAGGCATCAGACTGTAATTTAACCCAGACTGTGTGTAACCCCAGATTTTGATTTGATTTATTTTTGCCACATGTATTAACATGCAGTGAAAAGTATTGTTTCTTGCATGCGATACAACAAAGCATACTGTTCATAGAGAAGGAAATGAGAGAGTGCAGAATGTAGTATTACAGTCATAGTTAGGGTGTAGAGAAAGATCAACTTAATGCGAGGTAAGTCCATTCAAAAGTCTGACAGCAGCAGGGGAAAAGTTGTTCTTGAGTCAATAAGTACGTAATCAGAATTTTGTATCTTTTTCCCGATGGAAAAAGGTGGAAGAGAAAATGTCTGGGATGTGTGGGGTTCTAATTTTGCTGGCTGCTTTGCCAAGGCAGTGGAAAGTGTAGACAGAGTCAATGGATGGGAGGCTGGTTTGCGTGATGGACTGGGCTACATTTATGACCTTTTGTAGTTTTTTTGTGGTCTTGGGCAGAGCAGGGGCCCATACCAAGCTGATATGACCAGAGAGAATACTTTCTATGGTGCGTCTGTAAAAGTTGGTGAGAGTCATAGCTGGCATGCCAAAGTTTTCAGTTAAGTGATTGGATATTTTGCAGATAAGCACAGGTATCTGACCAATTCTCTTTGTTCAACGAGTACCATAAAAATGAAACAAAGTTGGAACCATTCTTAGATCTTCTGTTCAATAAAGAATAAAGAACAATACAGCACAGGAATGGGCCATCAGTCCACCAAGCCTGGGCTGATCACATTGTCCTGTCTAGACCAACCGTCTGTATCCTTCTATTCCCCATTTGTTCATGTGTCTATCCATATAAGGAATCTTAATCAATTGGGCCAGTGGGCTGTTGAATGGCAGATGGAGTTTAATTTAGACAAATGTGAGGTGATGCATTTTGGTCGATTGAACCAGGGCAGGACTTACTCAGTCAATGGTAGGGCGTTGGGGAGAGTTACAGAACGAAGAGATCTAGGGGTTCAGGTTCATAGCTCCTTGAAAGTGGAGCCAGAGGTGGACAGAGTGGTGAAGAAGGCATTCGGCATGCTTGGTTTTATCAGTCAGAACATTGAATACAGGAGTTGGGACATCTCGTTAAAGTTGTACAAGACATTGCTAAGACCACACTTGGAATATTGTGTGCAATTCTGGTCACCCTATTATAGAAAGGATATTATTATACCAGAAAGAATGCAGAAAAGATTTGCTAGGATGCTACCAGACTTGATGGATTGAGTTATTGCGAGAGGCTGAATAGATCGGGACTTTTTCTGCAGAACATAGGAGCTTAGGGGTGATCTTATTGAGGTCTACAAAATAATGAGAGGCACAGACAAGGTAGATCATCAATAGCTTTTCCAAAGGTAGGGGAGTCTAAAACTAGAGGGCATAGGTTTAAGGTGAAGGGGGAGACATACAAAAGTGCCCAGAGGGGCAATTTTTTCACACAGAGAGTGTTAAGTGTCTGGAACAAGCTGCCAGAAGTAGTAATAGAGGCAGGTAAAATTTTATATTTTAAAAAGCATTAGACAGTTACATGGGTACCAAGAGTATAGAGGGATATGGGCCAAATGCGGGCAATTGGGATTAGCTTAGGGGTTTTAAAAAAAAAGGCAGCATGGACAATTTGGGCCAAAGGGCCTGTTTCCGTGCTATAAACCTCTATGACTCTAAGTTTTAAATGTTGCTAATGTGTCTGCGTCAACCACCTCACTTGGCGGTGCAATCCAGGCCCCATCACCCTCTGTGTAAAAACCTTCCTCACATTTCTACTGAACCTTTTACCCCTTATCTTGAACTTGTGCCCCCCTTGTAATTGTCATTTCTGCCCTGGGAAAAAGCTCCCAACTGTTCAGCCTATCCACACCCCTTATAAACTTCTATCAGATCGCCTCTCAGCCTCTGTCTTTCCAGGGAGAACAATCCCAGTTTATTCAATTGCCCCTCGTAGATAATGCCCTCCAGACCAGGCCACATCCTGGTAAACATTTTCTGCAGGCTCTCCAAAGCCTCGTCCTTCTGGTGGTGTGGGTGACCAGAATTGGACACAGTATTCCAAATGTGGCCCAAAAAACATTTTATGTAACTGTAACATAATTTGCCAACTTTTATACTCATTTGCTGTTTGTGGGATTGTCCTGTGCATAAGTTGATTTCTCGGCTTATTGTCATAGCAACACTTGAACGGCAGTCATGACCTCTTAAGACTGTAATATAAAGAAAGGACTCGTATTTCTATAGCAGCCAGAATGTCCCAAAGTGATTTATAGTTTATATCCCTGAGTACTTTCAAAATTCCACACATAGCAAAGTGATAATGATTGGATAATCGGAGAAATTGCTTCTCCATATCCTTGTTGCTTTTGATCCATTTTTCACGCTGTCTCTATACCCTCTTACCACTTCCCCTTCTCCCTCTGTTCCTCACTCAAGGTTTCTCTCTCCCGTTTTGCTCTGGCCCAGTTTCCCCTCCAGTTTGTTAACTCACTAACTCTAGGTGGAAACCAGATAGGGCCCCTCGCTCCTGCAGGCTGGACTCAGGTACCTCGCACTCCTGCCTCTTCAGCTCATTTGCATTGGAAATAACTTCAAATGTTTCCATCTGATTTGAGTACAACTGTTGTGAGAAACTGTTGCTGGAACAGACTTTATGGAAATGAAGGTTTGAATACCTGTTCCAGCAAGTGAAGGAACTGTAAGTCACCCAGTGAAATCTCTGTTACCTTATATCACCTCAACACAACACCAATAATAATGGAAATCTTTCTTTATTTTATCTCTAAGCGGCTGGATTCCCTTCAATAGCAATGAATCGTTTGTGCAGATTGATTCCCAGGATGGATTGGAGCTGGGAATATTGGTCGGGGGATGTATGGAATATTGAGACAAGAACAATCCCCATCAAAGAGAAACTTGAAGACAGGGCGGCTGTAGTCAGCACTGGTGTAGATGAGACATCACTTTATCCAACTGTCTGGCAATTTGTGTGTTTGTCAGACTGTCTCCTTCCTCAGCTACTCATAATAGACAGAGTCAACAGACAGAAACTCAATCCACAGCTCTGAGACTCTCAGACTGGGGGACAAAGAACAAAGAACAGCACAGCACAGGAATCGGGCCTACAAGCCCGCGCCACCCGTTTTAATACTCACTCAGTGCCTTATTTAAGTCTTTCATCATTCATCAATGTTTTTGTCTACCTCTAGTGGAAATCCACAATAAAGGGGGTGCAAATTTAGGGAATTATGTGTACGCCAGATTAAGGGAGATCCAATTCAGGGACAATTTATTGACACCAGTCAGCCCAAAAAGCATGTTTTTGGGGTGTGGGAGGAAACCGGAGCACCCAGAGAAAACCCACGCAAGCACTCCCACAGATATTGGTCCAAGCCGGAGGTTCGACCTGGGTTCCTGTAACTATACAGCAGACAGTGATAGTCACAGAGCTGACATGTTGCCTGTCAGATGGTCCAGTTTAAGCGTATGCTAACAGACGTGAAGCACTAGGCAACTCTCGAAGCAACGTCCAAGAGTAACCAACTCTTGCACGACCCACCATGTGTATGCCCCTTGTTGGCCAACAAGGCGGACCAAATCGCCTATGGACATAAAAGGAGACAGAGTCTAACAATCACAGTCAGAGCTTTTAGGAGTGAAATTAACCAGAACTTCTACACACATAAGCTGGGAGAAGTTTGAAAGTCTCTATATGATAGATAGAGATATAACATATAGGAGTAGAATTAGGCCATTCAGCCCATTACATCCACTCCACCATTCAATCATGGCTGATAAACTTCTCGTGCCCATTTTCCTGCCTTCCCCCCATAACCCTCCAACTCATTTCCAATTAAAAATCTTTTGGGGTAGTTTGGTGGCATGGTGGTTAGCACGGCTGCTTCACAGCGCCAGGGACCCAGGTTCAATTCTGGCCTCAGATCATTGTTTTTGTGGAGTTTACACATTCTCCCCATGTCTGCGTGGATTTCCTCCCACAGTCCAAAGATGTTAGGCTGATTGGCGACGCTAAATTGACCCTTGTGTCAGGAGATTAGCAGAGTTAAGGGTTAAGGGGGAATAGGGCCTGGGTGGGCCTGTGGTCAGTGCAGACTTGATGGGCTGAATGGCCTCCTTTCGCACTGTAGGAATTCTATATCTAACTGCTCCTTAAATTTACTCACTGTCCCAGTATCCACCACACTGTGGGGTGAGTGAATTCCACAGATTCACAATCCTTTGGGAGAAGTAGTTTCTCCTCAACTCTGTTTTAAATTTGCTGCCTCCTAGCCTCAGATTGTGACCTCTCGTCCTAGAATGCTACACAGAGGCAGCATCCGCTCCACGTCTACTTTATCTAGACCTTTTATCATCTTGTATATCTCAATTTGATCTTCTCTCATTCTTCTCAATTCCAGAGAATATCGGCCCAAACTGTTCAATCTCTCTTCATACGACAAACCCGTCATCTCTGGAATCAATCTAGTGAATCTCCTTTTCACCAACAACCTGTCCTGACCCCTCCATGTTGACACTATAGTTAAGGAAGCCCATCGATGCCTCTACTTTCTCAGAAGACCAAGGAAATTTGGCATGTCAGCTACAACTCTCACCAATTTTTACAGATGCCCCATAGAAACTATTCTTTCTGGTTGTATCACAGCTTGGTACGGCTCCTAGTCTGTCCAAGACCGCAAGGAACTACAAAAGGTCGTGAATGTAGCCCAAACCATCACACAAACCAGCCTCCCATCCATCAACTTTCCACTTGTTGAAAGTTGAAAGTTTCAACTTCCCACTGCCTCAGCAAAGCAGCCAGCATAACTGAGGACTCCACACACCCCAGACATTCTCTTTTCCACTTTCTTCCTTCAGGAAAAAGATACAAAAGTCTAAGGTCACGTACCGACCGACTCAAGAACAGCTTCTTCCCTGCTGATTTTGAATAGACTTACCTCATATTATGTTGATCTTTCTCTAGATCCTAGCTATGAGTGTAAAACTAGAATCACAGAATCCCACGGTGCAAAGAGGCCCTTCAGCCCATTGAATCTGCACTGATGCATGAAAGGCCCTGACCTATCCATCTAATCCCACTTGTCAGCACTTGGCCCATAGCCCTGAACGTTATAGCATGCCAAGTACTCATCCAGGTACTTTTTAAAGGATGTGAGGCATCCCGCCTTCCACCACTCTCCCAGGCAGCACATTCCACACCGTCACCACCCTCTGAGTGAAAAGGTTTTTCCTCAGGTCCCCCCTAAATCTCCCATCCCTCACTTTTAACTTGCGTCCCCCTTGTAACTGAGAGTAACAGAGTGCTCCCGCTCCACTCTGTCCATGCCCCTCACAGTCTTTAACACTTCAATCAGGTTGTTTCTCATTCTGCACTGCATCCTGGACTCGCTCCTTTCCTTCTCTATGACCGGCCTGCAATACCGCCGGCTACCAGCAGATGGGAGCGCTGAGCTCGGCTTTTTATCCATTCACATTTGGAACTTCTGTTCAAAACACTATTAAACTTCTGTCTATCTGCATAACTGGAGTTATTCATCCCCAGAACCATTCCTGTAAATTGAAGATCTATAATGTGAGGATAGACAAGAGCCAAAGGAAAACAAAGTTTCTCCAAAGATGTGTGGGCTAGGTTGACTGTCTATGTTAACATGTCTTTTAGTGATAGGGTAAATGTGGGAGGGGGGGGGGTGGTACTGCGGGGATGGGACATGGGGGGGATTGTTGTCAGTCCAGACAACAATGGGCCAAATGGCCTCCTTTCACACTGTAGGAATTCTATGATTCTAAAGTTTTGTGATAAGAGCAAAATGTAAGGTTGGTGGAAATTATGGAGTCAGCAAAGGGTGGATTGTAAACCTTGGGGAACCAGAAGACAGGACAGGGGGTGACAGGTGAATATGGGATTGAGATGGGCAACTGACTTTTGGATGAGTTCAGGTTTAAGCAGGTTGCAGACAGGAAGCCAAGTACTGGAGTATTGAAGCCTGATGTAGCAAAGACTAGTTCAGCAGACAGGGAGAGAAGGCAGGCGAATGTTATGGGGAATGTAAAAGAGTTTTCTCAGGAATTGTGGATTTTCAAATTCTTTATTTGCATAGCAACAGAGACTACATTTCAGAAACGAATCTATTGAATGTGAAACACTGTCAGGTTACCTGGGGGCATGAACACAAATTCTTTTTATAGAAATGTCCAACCACGGCATGGTATAACAGCGCCGCCTGCTGGCAACAACACAATATAACCAGAAATTGTATTTACCCAAAATCTAACCTAATGACTTCAACCACGTACAGCACATGCTACATTTTATCTTAACCAAAAGGCCGGGTGTAATACTGCATGCCCCGAATTAGAAAAAGTGTCAAACTGTTTAAAAAGTTAGAGAATTTTACAGGTTAACTGCACTTTTCATTTCGTTATTTTAGGCAGGAAATCTCGGCCTTTTGGCTAAGATCAAGTGTAGTGTCCACATGCTGCGCTTGGTTGAAGTCAGTAGGTTACTTTTTAGCGTCATTTGAAGCAATTTTTAAAAGCAGCATCTTGGCCTTTTGGCTAAGATGCAAATGAGATCAAGCCTTGCAGGGGGAGGCAATACCTACTCCAGTCAGCTTGGACCATGTAGATCAAGCCCAGGACAGGAGGTGAGAGCCCTGTCTTGTCAGCTTGGATCGGAAATGTCCCAACTTGTTGAGATTCTGAATTGGACTTGATTGGTTCGAATTGGAATTTTAAAAAAATCTATTGTATAAAATATTGTATTTAAACTCATGTTCATTTGCATCCGGGGGAGGCAATGATGAACACTGAGTAAGTGTTGTGAACAGACTGCTGCATTTTTCTTGTACTGTAAACAAATATAATTCACAAATTATTAAAAAGTGATGAGATATTGAAAAGTATGGAATTTTGAAACCCAACTCTGCTTTCCTATGGCTGAAATCCTCATCCATGCCTTTGCCATCTCCAGATTAAAGTTTATTTGGTAGTAAAAGCCGGTAGCTTTTGCTGTTCCTTCGTCAGATGAATGGGAAGTTCTGATCACCAACAGTGCATATAAAGGCAACCACAGTTTACAGAATATGAATTAGAGTATGATTCTTTACACCTTATCAAGTCTTAAAGGTGCAGATAATGTGAGTAGAGATTACTTGTGGGCCAAAGAGCCTGTTTGTGCTGTAGTGTTCTAACATTTAGCATAGGTTAAAGAGATTTGTATTGTCTCCAGACAGGGCAGTAAGTGAGATATTGCAAGGTCAGGCAAATCATGGGGGTTACAAATAGTGTGACATGAACCAAGATCCCCGTTGAGTTCTTCCTCATGTGTGCAGAACTTGGCTATCAGTCTCTGCTCAGTGACTTTGCGCTGTCGTGTGTCGTAAAGGCCACCTTGGAGAATGCTTACCTTTGCTGATCTTCGGGTAAGTGTTCTCCAAGGTGGCCTTCACAACACACAACAGCACAGAGTCACTGAGCAGAGACTGATAGCCAAGTGGACTGATAGCTAAAAGAGGACAGCCTCAACCAGGATTTGGGTTCATGTCACACTATCTGAAACCCCCATGACTTGCCTGGGCTTGCAACATCTCATTTACTGTCCTGTCTGGCGACAGTAAAATCTCTTTAACCTACGCTTAATGCTATCTCCACTCACATTGTCTGCATCTTTAAGACTTGATTAGGCGTAATTCTTTCGTATTCTTTAAACTGTGTGTGCCTTTATATGTGCTGTTAGTGATTAGAACTCCCCACTCACCTGACGAAGGAACAGCGCCCTGAAAGCTAGTAGCATTTTCTACCAAATAAACCATTGGACTTTAACCTGGTGTTGTGAAACTTCTTACTGTGTTTACCCCAGTTCAACACCAGCATCTCCACATCTTTGCTATCTCCAGACATGGTTTTTCTAACACTCCTAGCCAGCATTGCACATTCTACCTTTGATAAACTGGGTCATTTAGTTTATCCAAGAGGGATCTTTTTTGACAATGGGGCTGGTTAAGGGAGTTGGACAGGAAAGTGGAGTTAAGGGCAAAATCTTATTGAATGGTGGAGGAGGCTGGAAGGGCTAAATGACTTATTCCTGCCCCTCTGTCCTATAAGTCACAATTCACATCAAATGCCATTGTTCCAGGACTCCCCTGTATTGTTCCCAGACAGGCAAATTCTCAACAATCATAGAATCCCTACAGAAAGAGGTCATTTGGCCCATCGAGGTTGCACCAACCACAATCCCACACAGGTCCTATCCCCATAACCCCACCTATTTACCCTGATAATCCCCTGACGCTAGGGGCAATTTCATATGGCCAATCAACCTAATCCGCACATCTTTAGACTTTGGGAGGGAACCAGAGCACCCAGAGAAAACCCACGCAGAAACGGTGAGGAGAATGTACGGATCCCACACGAATAGTGACCCAAGGCTGGAATTGAACCCATGTCCCTGGTGCTGTGAGGCAGCAGTGCTAACCATTGTGTCACTGTGCCACCTGTTTATAAAATTCACAACCTTGTCTACAAATCCCTTTACCCCTCCTTATCTCTGTGATCAGCTCCTGCCCCACAACTCTCAGAGGTCTCTACACTCCTCTGGTGCATTGATTTTTATCAATCCACAATTACAAAGAACAAAACAGCACAGGAAACAGGCCCTTCGGCCCAACGAGCCCGTGCCGCCACCCTGATGTTCCCACCTCTATCCATGATCCCTGTCTATGTTTATAGATCTATGGATTAAAAACCAAATTTGAGACAATTTAGGGAAAATTTAGCCTAAGAGTACATTTTTGGGATGTGGGAGGAAACCAGAGCACCCGGAGAAAACCCACTCAAGCACGGGGAGAATGCGCAAACTCCCACAGACACAGGCCCAAATCCATGTAGCTGCACAGCACAGCGATAGTCACTGAGCTGTCGTGTTGCCCATCAAATGGTCCAGGTCAAGCATACACTAACGACATGAAGCATTAGGATACTCTCGAAAAATCCAAGAGCTGCCCTCTCACAACCCATCGCATGTATGCCCCTTGTTAGGCAACAAGATGGGCCAAAGCACCTGTAGGATAAAAACAAGTACATCAATATCATTGACTATTTACACACTTCTCAGGGAACTCCCTAAGCTCATGATCCCTATTTTAAATCAGTTTTCTATACCCCTCCATTCCCATTCTGTTCATGTGCCCATCTAAGTATTTCTTAAATAACTCCAGAGAACCTGCCTCCACAACTTTACTTGACAGCACATTCCATACTCCCGCCACCCTCTGTGTGAAAAACTCCCTCTAGCATCCAAATTATACCTTACCTCCCTCACCCTAAGCCTGTGACCCCTCGTGCTATTCGAGTCCATCCAAGGAAAAAGCTTAACCCTGTTTACTCTATCTATACCCTTCATAATCTTGTACACCTCTATTAGATCTCCTCTAAGTCCACATCTTTCTAAGGAAAACAGTCCCAATTTGCCTAATTTCTCCTTGTAGCTCAGACCTTCCATACCAGGCAGCATCCTGGTAAACTCCTCTGCACTCTCTCCAGAGTCTCCACGACCTTCCAGTAGTAAGGCGACCAGAACTGGACGCAGCATTCCAAATGTGGTCTAACTAACGTTTTATACAACTGCAACATTAAAGGCCAGCTCTTGTACTCTATACCCCTTCTTATAAAGGCTAGCATACTATATGCTTTCTTCACAACCTTCTCCACTTGCTCTGCCACCTTCAGAGACTTGTTCACCTGCACCCCAAGGTCCCTCTGCGTTTCTATACTCTTAATAGGTCTACCCTTTATCATATACCTCCCCCTACATTCTTTCTCCCAAAATGCATCACCTCACATTTATCAGGATTGAATTCCATCTGCCATCTATTTGTCCAAGCTACCAGCCTATCTATGTCCTGTTGTATCACCTGACAATGCTCCTCACTATGCACAAGTCCAGCCATCTTTGCTGATCACTCTACTTACTCCCTCTTCCAAGTCATTTATATATATTACAAATAGAAGAAGTCCCAGTACCGAGCCCTGCAGCACACCACTAGTGACCAACCTCCAGCTAGAAAAACACCCTTCCACTATTACTCTCTGTCTCCTATTACTAAGCCAGTTAATTATCCATCTAGCTACCTGTCCTTGTATCCCATGAGCCTTGACCTTTTCAACTAACCTCCCATGAGGGTGGACATTTCTTCAACATCCTGGTATCTCAGTTCTAGAATTCTCTCCCTAAACAACTCTGCCTCTATCAGTTCTCCTTCAAACCTATCCCTTTAACTAAGCTTCTGGTCACCTACCCTAATAATATTTATATAATAATAATTACCCTTATAATGAAGCACCTTGGGATATCTTATTAATTACTCAGTGCATTAATTTTATAATACATTGAAGACGCTACAGAAATACGAGTTGTTGTTGACAATCCAAGTATCCCAACCATGCAGAAGGAAGCCATTCAGTCCATTGAGCTGCACCAACTTTCTCACCCATGCCCTCTCTCTCACTCTACCCCATAATCCTGTACATTTTTACCACAGCCAATCCATGTAACCTGCACATCTTTGGATGCTAAGGGGCACTTTACCATGGCCAATCCACCTAAGCTGCATATCATAAAATCTCTACAGTGCAGAAGACTGTTTGGCTCATCAAGCCTGTGCCGATAACTGTCCCACCCGGCTCTTATTCCCATAATCCCACGTATTTACCCTACTAATCTACACATTTTGGGACACGAAGGGGCAGTTTAGCATGTTCAATCACTCTAACCTGCACATCTTTGGATTGTGTGAGGAAAACTAAGCACCTGGAGAAAACCCACACAGACACAGAGAGAATGTGCAACTCCACACAGACACTGACCCAAGGCCAGAATTGAACCCAGGTCCGTGGATCTGTGAGGCAGCAGTGCTGACTACTATACCCCTGACCGTGGGAGAAAACCAGAATACCCTGAAAAATCCTACATAAACACAGGGAGAATGTGCAAACTCCACACAGAGAGTCACCAAGGCTGGAATTGTGCCTGGGTCCAGATGCTGGGAGGTAGCAGTGCTGGGCACTGTGCCACTATGATTCATCGATTGTAGTTCTGCATAGATAGTATCCAGTGTACAACAATATGGTAGAGTTGTGTTCTGGAAAATCTCAACAGGCCTGACAGCATCTGTGGAGAGAGAACAGAGCTAATGTGTCAAGCCTGGATGACCCTTTGTCAGAGCTGCTGTTCTGATGTTCAGAGTTGTGTTCTGCAGTAGCGACCTTCTCCCAGCAGGTGTCAGTGTTGCCGTCCACTACAAACAAATTGAATTCTTTGTGTTTTGCTGCAGTGGCATCATTGTTCAGCAGGGGGCAGGATTGCGGTAATATGTTATTGGTATGGTTGGGTGAATCACATTGCTATTGTGGAATCTTGCTGTGCAGAAACTGGCTGCCACATTTCCTACATTACAATAATGAGTAATTCCAAGAACTCCAATTCTGTCCCTAAATCTTCCCATCTTTCTCTTCACCTTTGAGACTCTCTTTAAAATCTACATCTTAAAACATGACACCCAAGCCCTTAGCCATCTGACCTAATCATGTGACTTAGTGTAATACTTTCTGATGCTCCTGCAAAGCATTTTGGGACATTTCATTACACTAAAGGCGCTATCTAAATGTGCATTGTTGCTGCTTGCTGCATTTCAGAAATATTCCACTGGCCATAAAGCATGTTTTAAGATTCTCAAGTTGTAAAAGATGCAACAGAAATAGGAAATACATTTTGCAATAATCTTAAGGAATGGTTTACCTGTATAAGGTAGATGGGTTAAAAACATGGGAATAAGAGGCCATTCAGCCCTTCATGCCTGTCCCATTATTCAATGAGATCATGGCTGATGTGTGAGCTCCCTTTCCAAACCTTCCTTGGTCCCATATTCCTTAATATTTTTGTCCAACAAAGCAAAATCTATCAATCTCACGCTAACATTTTAACAACTGGCAGTAACGTAGTAGTATTGCTACTGGAGAAAGAACCCAGAGACTCACCATAATGTTCCAGGACTTTGGTTTGATGGTGAAGTTTGAATTGAATAGAAATCTGGAATTAAAAGTCTAATGATGACCATGAAACCATTGTCAATTGCTGTACAAAGCCATCTAGTCTACTGTCCTTCTCTCCCACAACAATATGATTGATTCTTAAAAGGCCTAGCACCTACCCAATCAGGGGCAATTAGGAATGGGCAACAAATGCTGGTCCAACAACATCCACATCCCAGGTAAGAATTTAAAAAGAACTAAGCTCTGCAGTCCTGTCACATCCAGCCGTGAATGGTGCTGAATGATTAAACAACTCACTGAAATTTGATTTTATTTATTACTGTCTCACGTATTAGCATATAGTGAAAAGTATTATTTCTTGTGCTCTACACAAACAAAACATACTGTTCGTAGAGAAGGAAAGGAGAGACTGCAGAATGTAGTGTTATAGTCATAGCTAGGGTGTAGAGAAAGATCAACTTAATGCAAGGTAGGTCCATTCAAAAGTCTGATAGCAGCAGGGAGGAAGCTGTTCTTGAGTCAGTTGGTACGTGACTTCAGACTTTTGTATCTTTTTCCAAACAGAAGAAAGTGGAAGAGAGAATGTCAAGAGTGCGTGAGGTCCTTAATTATGTTGGCGCTTTGCCGAGGCAGCGGGAAGTGTAGACAGAGTCAGTGGATGGGAGGCTGTAGGAAGCTGGAGGAGGAATCTCCACAAATATCTCCAGCCTCAATGATGGAGGAGCCATCGAAAGAAACTTCTGTAACCATCTTCAGCCAGAGGTGCTGACTGGATGGTCCATCTCAGCCTCTTCCAGTTATTGCCCTTTAACATTCAATGGCGTTACCATCACTGAATCCTCTATTATTAATATCCTGAGGGTTACCATTGACCAGAAACTGAACTGGACTAGCCATATAAACACAGTAAGAAGTCTGACAACACCAGGTTTAAGTCCAACCGATTTATTTGATAGTAAACTCACAAGCTTTCAAGGTTCCCCTCTTTGTCAGGTGATGATTTTATCTCCACATCATGACTAGCCATATAAACATAGTGGCTACCAGAGCAGGTTAGAGGCTGGAAATTCTGTGCAGTTTTAATGTAAGCCTACTTGTGACTAATAAACAAATAAACTTAAATAAACCTCCTGACTCTCCAAAGCCTGTCCACCCTTTACAAAACACAGTCAGGAGTATTATGGAACACTCTCCACTTGCCTGGATGAGTGCAGATCCAATAATAAAGTTCAACATCAACCAGGACAAAGCAGCTTGCTGGAATGGCACCCCACTCACAAACATTCACTCTCTCCACCACCGATGAACAGTGGCAGCTGTGTGTACTGCGGCGTAGTGGTTAGCACTGCTGCCTCGCAGTGCCGGGAACCCGTGTTTAATCCAGCCTTGGACAACAGTCTGACTGCAGTTTGCGTGGGTTTCTTCCAGGTGTTCCAGTTTCCTCCCACAGTCCAAAAATGTGCAGGTTGAGGAATTACCAGGATAAATATGTGGGACGCAGGTGAAACGTTGTTGAAGTGGCTGATGTTTACATTGTTGGTGCAGTTCTCAAAGTGATCCTACAGGAAGAGCAATAACACCCTGATTTCTGTAGTAACTGCTGCCAGCCAATAGGGAACACTATCACCCAATTTCATTTCGGAATTGGCTAAAATTTGGTACAAGGAGATAGAGATCCTTCACTCAGAATAAATTGTGAAAGATCTCCATCTCCTGACTGTACAACATTCAGTTATTACGGTTTTAATATTCAATTTTATTATTGATGGCATTTTTTTTTCCAAAAAAAATAATTTAACGACACCTGTCCATGCTAGAAGGAGTTTTTTCACACAGAGGATGGTGGGGGTATGGAATGCGCTGCCAAGTAAAGTGGTGGAGACAGGCACTCTGGAGTTATTTAAGAAATACTTAGATGGGCACATGAACAGAATGGGAATGGAGGGGTATAGAAAACTGATTTAAAATATGGATCATGAGCCTTGGGAGTTCCTGGGAAGTATGTAAATAGATGATGATATTGATGTACTTGTTTTTATCCTACAGGTGCTTTGGTCCATCTTGTTGTCTAACGAGGGGCATACACATGATGGGTCGTGAGAGGGCTGCTCTTGGATTTTTTTCGAGAGTATCCTAGTGCTTCACGTCGTTAGTGTACGCTTGACCTGGACCATTTGAGGGGCAACACGACAGCTCAGTGACTATCGCTGTGCTGCGCAGATACATGGATTTGGGCCTGTGTCTGTGGGAGTTTGCGCATTCTCCCCGTGCTTGCGTGGGTTTTCTCCGGGTGCTCCGGTTTCCTCCCACATCCCAAAGATGTGCTCTTAGGCTAATGGGCAAAACAAATTCTCCCTAAATTGTCTCAAATTTGGTTTTTAATCCATAGATCTATAAACATAGACAGGGATCACGGGTAGAAGTGGGAACATCGGGGTGGTGGTGCAGGCTCGTTGGGCTGAAGGGCCTGTTTCCCATGCTGTTTTGTTCTTTGTTCTATTTATTCAATGATAATTTATTATGAAAAGTTGTCCTGTTCCCTGAGGTACTTTGTTAACTCATTTGATCTGTCACTCTGCCCATCTATTGAGCTGTCTGCCCTCTCAATGCACATAAAAGATCCCATAGAACTCTTTTGAAGAGGAGCAGGGGAGCTTCCCCTGGTGTTATGGTCAATATTTATCTCTCAATTAGTATCTCAAAAAGAAGCAATGATTAGATGATTATCACATTGCAGTTCGTGGGAGTTTGCACAAATTGGTTGCCATTTAGCATTTCATTAAATGTAAGGCACTTTGGGACATCCTCAGATTGTGAAAGAAATTCAAGTCTTATTTTTCTTGGCTCTCTCTAAGTCCAGTAAAGATAATCCTAACCTAGTCAATCTCTCCTCATACATCAGTCCCGCCATCCCACGCATCAGCCTGGTAAACCTTCGCTGCACTCCCTCAAGAGCAAGAACATCCTTCCTAGAAAAGGAGACCAAAACTGCACACAATACTCTAGATGTGAACCTTCCCAGGGCCCTGTATAATTGCAACAACGCATCCTTGCTCCTGTACTTGAAATCTGTTGCAATGAAGGCCAACATGCCATTTGCCTTCTTTACCATCTGCTGCACCTGCATGCTTACCTTCCATGACTAGTGCACAGGACACCCAGGTTCTGCTGCACCCTCCCATCTCCAAATTTACAGGTAGTAAACTGCCTCCTTGTTTTAGCTTCCAAAGTGAATAATCTCACATTTATCCAAATTATACTGTATCTGCCATTGATTTGCCCGCTCACCCAACGTGTCCAGATCATGCTGAAAGATCTCTGCATCCTTGTCACAGTTCACCCTCCCATCCAACTTGATTTAATCTGCAAACTTTGAGATATTACCTTATCCACATCATTAATATACATTGTGAATAACTGGGGTCCTAGCACCATCTCCTGTGGCACCCCACTAGTTACTGCCTGTCAATTTGAAAAGCACCCATTAATCCCTGCTCCTTGTTGCCTCTCTGCCAACCAGTTTTCTATCCATCTCAGTTCACTTCCCCCAATCCCATGTGATTAAATCTTGCCAGCATCTCATGAATATATTTAAGGCTGGAATTGACTGTTTTTTTTGTTCTGTCAGTAAATTAAGGAAAATGGGGAGTGGACGAGAAAATGGAGTTGAACCCAAGATCAGCCATTATGGTACTGAATTGCACGGCAGGCTTTATGGGCTAAATAGAACATAGAGCATAGAACATTACAGCTCAGAACAGGCCCTTTGGCCCTCGATGTTGCGCCGACCATTATAAAAAGCAATGACCCTCCAAACTAAACCATTCCCTTCTCTTCCATATACTTATCAACTAACCTCTTAAACGCCACCAAACTTGGCGCATCTACAACTGCCGCAGGCAGGGAATTCCACTCCCGAACCACCCTTTGGGTAAAGAACCTACCTCTGATATCCGTCCTATAACTATCACCCCTTAATTTAAAGCTGTGTCCCCTCGTGCTAGCTTTCTCCATCCTAGGAAAAAGGCTATCCACTGTCCACCCTATCTAAACCTCTAATCATCTTATATGTTTCGATTAGGTCCCCTCTTAGCCGCCTCCTTTCTAACGAAAACAACCTCAAATCCCTCAGCCTCTCTTCATAGGACCTGCCCTCCATACCAGGCAACATCTTGGTAAACCTCCTCTGTACCCTCTCCAATGTCTCCACATCTTTCTTATAATGTGGGGAAATAAATAAATAAATAAATGGTCCTACTTATTTTGTTTTTGTATTATCTATAACTCCGTCGCTCTTCTCATAAATCATCTGTGATCTGTTTATCCCTCATTTTCTTTTGACTCATCTCTTTCTTTCTCTCCATCCCTCTCCCTATCACTGTTTATCCCTCTCCTTGTCGACCCATCTCTCCCTCTCTGTTACTGTTTTTCCCTCCATCTGTCCTTCTCTGCATCTCTCTTCCTCTATCCATCTCTCTAATTGTCTCTCCCTCTATCCATCTATCTCTGCCCCTAGCCACACACAGTGATTGACAGCTGGGAGGCCACGCCCCCGTTGCCCGCAAGTAACCTCTTCCCCAGAAGACGGTGACGTCATGCGGGTCCTTCCATCCCGGCGCAGGCGCGCGGGGGACACCTGCAGTCACGCGCCGCCTCATATCCCTCCGCGCACTGGGGAGGGAAAGGGCGGTGAAGCGGCTCGGGAACTACTTCCACAGATCCCTTCCCCTTCCATTAAAATCCACACAGGCGGCCACCGGGAGGGAGAGGCTTTCCCGGGGGCGCGTTCAGGTGGCGGGGTAGAGGCGGGGCTTGGAGCCACCGAGGCTCAGATTGAGGAGGTTTTATGAGGGCAACCGGAGGAAGTAGTCCGGGGTTTATTTGTTTTGCTGGGGCTGGCGGAGGTGGCTGGTCCTGTGGGGGAGGGAGTGAGGCGGTTAAGATGGCGGCGCCCTGTGGAATGTCGACTCGGTGAGAGGTAAGAACCCCCGCGGGGCCGGGGGAGCGGAGCCTGGGGAGAGAGGCAGGGACAGGCCGAGGCCGCCAGCGCCCCGCCGGCCGGAGCAGCGGGAGGCCGGGGAACCGCGACACCGGCCGCCGCCTCCCTTCCCCTCCCCCCACCGGCCCGGGGCCCGGCCTGAGGGACCAAAACCCCTCGCTCCCTCCCCCAGCCTGGAGCCGCTGCCACCTCCACGGTCTCTTCCCTTCTCCTCCCCTCTTCCCCGAGCCGCCTCCGGGATCCTCCTCCTCTCTCCCCTCCCGGAACCGCCCCCGAGACCCCCTCTCCGATCCCCCCACCCGCTGCCGCCCCCCTCCCCGGGATCCACTGCACTTGCAGCCGTTGCTGTCACGGGGTCTTCCCTCCCACCTCCCGCGCGGAGCCATTGCTGCCCCTGGGCACCACCCCCCTCCCCGAGACGGTGTCCCTTCCACCTCTTCTCGAAAGCGGAGTGAATGAATGTTTAAATTTGGGGGCGATAGAGGTTTTAATTAATTAAATTTCTCTGTTTTATTCTCTCTCTAACGTCGGGTTTGTCTCGGGGTCTCTGCCGCTGCTCCGGGGCCGGATCCCAACTCCAGTCTTTATTGTGAAATAATCATTTCGTTTGTGCAAAAAAAAAGTCAAATCTTATCTTCCCCTTGCTTTTCCCTCACCCTCAGAATGTGGCGCAGCCTCTCCCCCATGGGCATCCTTCCAGTCGCCCTTTTGTGTTAAATGATTCTGAGACAGACCCCCCACCCCAATCCATAACTCAGCAACACTCCGATTATTTAGTTTTTATGGCTCTTTGTGTTGCCTTCAAATAATAGTAGAAATATTTGTTGCATGGAATGAACTAACCCTGCAGGATGTAAACAAACCATGTTTCATGGTTAAGATGCAGATCGAAGATGTGCAGGTTGGGTTGATTGGCTGTACTAAATTAACCCTAGTGTCGGGGGAGGTTAGCACTGCTGCCTCTCTGTGCGGGAGACTGAGTTCAAATCTGGCCTCGGGTCACTGTATGGTCTGCACATTCTCCCTGTGTCTGCATGAGTTTCCTCCCACAGTCCAAAGATGTGCAGGTCAGTTGATTTGGCCATGCTAAATTGACCCTAGTATCACGGGGATTAGCAATGTAAACATGAAGGCTTGAGAGAATGGGACTTGGATGAGATTGTGATTGGTGCATACTTGATGGACTGAAAGGCCTCCTTCTGCACTGTAGGGATTCTAAATTACACCTTGTGCTGTAGAGTTACAGGAGTGAGCCTTTGTGATAGTTGGTGCAGACTTGATAGGCTGAATGGCCTTCTGCATTGTAGGGATTCTGTGATCTTATTGAATGCCAGAACTAGCGTGAGGGGCTTAATGGCTGCTATTTGTTCCTGTGAGACCCAATGATAGCTCGGCCCTGTATTGACTGTCAGTTTCTTTTCAGAAGCATTCAGTCCTTTTTGGTTGAATTGTCAGGCAGCCATTCAACTTTGTGGAATCTCTGGTAGTTGTATTTTTAAATGTTTGCGCACCAATAATCTTTGTTCAGATGTGAAACTCAACAATAACAGCTTGCATTTCTATAATCCTTTAGTAAAATGTCCCAAGGTGCTTCATAGGCATTATGAGGGCAGATGGACAAAAGCTTGGTTAAAAAGCTAGGCTTTCACATTGGGCCAAATAGCTTCCTTTAAACTGTCATGTTGTGTCTGTAACAGTTCTCCAAATGAGCAGGAGTATTTTAAAGGAGAGAGAGATTTAGGGAGGGAATCTTAGTGCTTAGGACATTGGCAGTGTTCAGCTACTTAAGATAAAGCAATGAAAATTGGGAGTGTTCGAACCTGCAATTGAAGGAGTGCAAGGATATCAGATGGGTTGTCATTCCAGAGGAAATTAGGAATGGAGAGATCTGAAAACTTAACCAGCAGCCAGTGTTGGTGAGCAAACTTGGTATAATGAGTGAGGAGGTGCAAGTTAGCACATGAGCAGCAGAATTTTGGATGATTATGTATACAGAGAGGAGAATTGAGGAGGCTGTCCAGGAATGCAATGGAACAGTCAAATCCAAAAATAACAAAAGTCTGATGAAGGTTCTAATAACAGATCAGTTGAGGCAGAGATGGAATCAGACAACGTTATCAAGTTGGAAATGGTGATGGCACAGGCTTGTGATCAGAAGCTCAGCTCTGGTCAAATTTGATACTAAATTGTGAACAGTTTAATTCAGCCTCTGAGCTGCCAGGAAGAAGGATGCAGCTTGAAAAAGTCAAGTTCTCATGCTGTTCTCTTCCCTAATACTTTGTTGATTCTCAAATTTTTGTTGTGTTGCACAGAGCATCTAGGGTAAACTAATTTCTCAGCACTGGTGTTTTACTAACAACATTAATATGTGAGGGCTTTCTGTTAACCTCTTCTCCACTTGTTTTCCACCAGGACTCAATGCGTTAACTGGACCCATTTTCATAGAATCCTGACAGTGCAGGTGGAGGCCATTCAGCCCATCGAACCTGCACTGACCACAATCCTACCCAGGCCCTATCCCTGTAACCCCATGTATTTACCCTAGCTAGACCTCCTGAATAATTTAGCATGGCCAATCAATCTAACCCACATATCGTTGGACTATGGGAAGAAAACAGACACATGGAGAATGTGCACACAGTCCTCCAAGGCTGGAATTGAATCCGGGTCCCTGGTGCTGAGAGGCAGAAATGCAACCACTATGCCATGCCAACCTACCACAGTGGGTAGTGAGGCTTAAAGTATTGCAACTGCTGTCATGTCCACCACCTGACCCATTCCCCCATTTGTGACCCCAATGCTTGTTTGTAATGTCCTGTGTGTGTGTGTGTCTCTCTCTCTCTCTTGTTGAGGATCCCTGGCAGCATTTAACATCAGTTAGCTTAGATTGTGTACAGGGATACGCAACCAACACTGTTGTGTTTTACACCGTTTATAATGTTTGCTTGTAAAATGGTGCACACTCTGACTCGAGATGAATAATGACAAGGGAGTTTATCTAATATATATATTTGCAGCTGTTAATTTATGAGACTTGGGAGTTGTTGGCTTGGCCAGGGAATGTTTATTGTGGTAGATGCGTTACCAGTCATGTGCATGTCTTTGTCCTGGATCGTGTTGAACTTTTTGAATGTTGGAGCTGCGTTCATCCAGGCATGTGGACAGTGTTTCATTACACTCCTGCTTGTGTCCGATAGATGGTGACTGCCTTTGGGGAGTTGGGAGGTGAATCACCTGCTGCAGAATTTCCAGTTTGTGTTTCTGTGGCCGGAGAACTTGGATGTCTGGCACACTTAAATTATTGATCAGTGGTGACCCTTGGAATCCCGATGGTGCAGAGTTTGACTGGAAGTGATAGTGACTTGACACACTCTTGTTGGTGAGCATTGCCTGCCACTGAGATAATTGACCTCCAACATCCATGACCACCTTCCTTTGTGCTAGGTATGATGCTAGCCATGGAGAGTTAGAACACAAGAACTAGGAGCAGGAGTAGGCCATCTGGCCCCTTCAGCTTGCTCCACCATTCAATAAGATCATGGCTGAGCTTTTCATGGATTCAGTTCCATTTACCTGCCCACTTACCATAAATCTTAATTCCTTTCCTGTTGAAAAATTTTTCTATCCTTACCTTAAAACCATTCAATGAGTTGCCTCAACTGCTTCACTGGGCAGGAAATTTCACAGATTCACAACTCTTCGTGTGAAGTAATTCCCCCTCAACTGAGTCCTAAATCTGCTTCCCCTCGTTTTGAGGCCATGCCCTCTAGTTCTAGTTTCACCCCCAGTGGAAACAGGTTCCATGCTTCTATTTTATTTATTCCCTTCGTAATCTTGCGTGTTTCTACAATTCATTCTTCTGGAGTTCAGCTCTTGACTGTTTGGATTGAGGCTGTAATGAATTCTGGAGCTGAATGGCACTGGCAGAACCTAAACTAGTAAGAAGTCTCACAACACCAGGTTAAAGCCCAGTAAGTTTATTTGATAGTAAACCCACAAACTTTTGGAACACTGTTCCTTCGTCAGGTGAGTAGAGAGTTCTGATCAGAACCAAGGCATATAAAGGCGCACACAGTTACACATTCTGTAAACTGTGTTTGCCTTTATATGCCCTGTTTCTGATGAGAACTTTCCACTCACCTGACAGTGTTCCAAAAGCTTGAAGGTTTACTATCAAATAAACTTGCTGGACTTTATCCTGGTGTTGAGAGACTTCTTACTATGTTTACCCCAGCCCAGTGCTGGCATCTCCAGCTCATGAACCTAAACTGAGCAGGTTATTGGTGAATAAGTGCCACTTGATGGCACTGTAAACACCTTCCATCACTTTGAGAGTAGACTGAAGGGGCAGTAATTGCCCAGGTCAGATTTTGTCCTGCATTTTGTGGCTGGGACCATACCTGGGCAATTTTCTACTATGTTGAGTAGATGCCAGTGTAGTAGCTGGACTAGAACAGCTTGGCCAAGGACATAGCTAGTTCTGGAACGCAAGTCTTTAACAAGACAACCAGGGCCCATAGTGCTCGCCTATCTTTTTATCATTCAAAATGAATTGAACTGGGTGAAGACTGGCATCTCGGATGGTGGGGACCTCGGGGGAGTCAAGAAGAATCCATCTACTTGGCATCTCTGACTTAAAATAGTTAATATTTCATCAGTCTTGTTTTTACACTCATTGGCTGGTCTTTGCCATATTCCAGAATGGTGACATTTATAGAGCCTCTTGTTAATGTCTTGCCCATCACCTCAGTATTTGTTTCTTTCTGTAATCCACAGAGAAATTTCTCAACCATAGTTAATTTTAATTCCAAATTCCAACTGAGCTGAAGAGTTTGTGAATTTTATAAGTTATGTCTTTCTCAGTGTTGAAAACCACAGTATGAGTGAATTGGAAACCAGGAGTCCTGTACTCTTCTGGTTGATACTCTTTTTCTGAAATGAAGGTTCTTTTTTTTCACGGACACCTGATACTCCAAAGTGTGTACTAGTCGATAAGTATAGTTTTTATGTATAGTCCTTATTGTTAAGTAGAAAATGTAGCAGCTCCAGAAGTAGCAATGTGATAATGGAATAACCAGAATCTTTTCTCCATAAAGTTGAATGAAGGATAAATATTGGTCAAGACAGTAAGGAAATTTATTGAGATGGGGCAGGGGCTGTTTTGCATCCCATCCAGACAGGAATGTTGCATCCAGCAGAAGGCACTTCTAACAGTGTAGCACTCTCTCCATTCTGTGCTGGAGTTTGTGTTCAGGCCTCTGGAATCCGTAGTTTCCGCACTGGGGGTGAGAGCTGCTCTTTGAGTTGTCACTGTTACTTATCATTAACAGCCTGAACCATGTCAGGTGCCATGGTGACACAGTGGCCAGCACTGCTGACCCACAGCGCCAGGGTCCTGAGTTCAATTCCTGGTTAGGTCACTGTATGGAGTTTGCATATTCTCCCTGCCTGTGTGGGTTTCTTCCCACACTCCACAGATGTGTGGGTTTGGTGGATTGGCCATGCTAAATTACCTTTTAGTATCAGGGAGGCTAGCTGGATAATTGCATGGAGTTTTGGGGAATCAGCTGGGGTCGGTGCAGACTCAATGGGCTGAATGCCTCCTTCTGCATTGTAGAATTCTAAGTGGTGTCTCCCAGTGCGGCTGGAAAGAGGCGTGATGAATACACAAAGTAATACCTAGCGTTTTGGCTATAAAATGTAAAATTACTTTGAGGCAGAAAGGATTGTATTTTAATCAATAAATGAAAAGGAAACAAAATCCAGTAATATTCCATTTTTTACATTCTGGTTCTGTAGAATCTATGGACAAAATATCTTCCAGCAGGAATGAAAGTCTTTAAGATTGTTATTCAAAATGGGTTCTGTGGAGTATTTTTCATATTGCCTAGGCAGAACATAGTGCAACTATAAAACTAAGTCCATTGTGGTGACATTCCTGTGAATTGCTAGCCTGCTTCAATGAAGCAGTAAGAACTCAGTAAGAATTTAGCAACACCAATTATTAATCCAACCGATTTATTTGATAGTAAAATGAATTTGATAATCAATGAAGCAGTGCCATTTACAGTATGGCTTCTTTCTGAAGTGATGTGGGGCTTATGTTGTTAAATTCAACACACGAACTCCTACCACCCCCTCCCTATTTTGCCACTCTGATGTGGAGATGCTAGCGTTGGGGGGTAAACACAGTAAGAAGCCGCTCAACACCAGGTTAAAGTCCAACAAGTTTATTTGGTAACACAAACTTTCAGAGCACTGTCCCTTCATCAGGTGAGTGAGAATTCTGTTTACAGACAGGACATATAAAGATACAAATTTAATTTACAAAATACATTATTTTGTAAATTGAGTTTGTACCTTTATATGACCTGTTTGTAACAGAACTCCCACTCATCTGATGGAGTAACACTCCAAAAGCTTGTGCTACCAAATAAACCTGTTGGACTTTAGCCTGGTGTTGAGAGACTTCTTCTTATGTCACCCTATCGTCATATCTTCTGTTCCTTTCTACCTCATCTTATCCAACTTCCTCAAATGGTGGTGCCGTGGCACAGTGGTTAGCACTACTGCCTCATAGCGTGAGGGACCCATGTTCAATTCTCATCTCGGGTCACTGTCTGTGTGGAGTTTGCATGTTCTCCCCATTTCTGTGTGGGTTTCCTCTGGGTGCTCTGGTTCCCCCTCATAGTCCAGAAATATGTGGTTTAGATTGATAGGCCATGCTAAATTGACATTAGTGTCAGAAGATTAACAGTCATTGTGGGTTTCAGGAATAAGGTCTGGGTGGAATTGTGGTTGATGCAGACTTGATGGGCCAAAGAGCCTCTTCTGCACTGTAGGGATACTATGAAATGCATCAATACTATTTATCGCAACCACTCCCTGTGATCATGAGTACCACATTCTCGCCACTCAAGTTCTCCCCGAATTCCCAATGGACTTATCTTGTATTTATTGATGGTTCCAAGCTTTGAATGCTCACCCTCTTTATATTGTCTCTGTGGAACCCTGGTTCATAATTGAAAGACCTCTTGCTGTAGCTACTCTGTCTATTTGACCCACAGAAACGTTAATGTTCCACACGCAACGTGAATAGGAACTGAATTCCACCAAAGCTGGAAACCTTTAATCTGTTTTTTTCTCTTTCTGAATGTTGACAGACTATGTTGTATATTCCAGCATTTCCTGTTGTTTTTTTACAGTCAGTGCAGAACTGCACCAGAAACTCAGACCAATCTGGTAACGGTCAGGAAATACTCTGACACTCTCTCTGATATTTGCTTATTTTTTTTAAATAAATGTGCTTTCCCAGTTCCCCAGCTTGTGCTAACCAGCTCCATTTTAACTCCAATATTAAAGAGTGTGAAGTCCAGTTTGAGGACTGTAAATAAAGTTGGGAACTTCTGTCGCCCTGGGCAAGTGGCCAAGAATTTGAACACGAGGCTCCCCAGTCGATGTTTTGAACGTCTGTCTTCTGTCAGACACAAGTGATTGCTTTGTAGTTGTTTTTTTTTGCTGTGAATGTTTCTGTTCTCGAGTGACGGTGAGTAGTCCTTATTAAGGTGCCTCATTACTGTGGCTTTTGGGGTGAGGGGGAGGGGGCAGCAGAACAGAACTCTAGAGATCTGCACTCTTTGCAGCTATTATTGAATTCTGTTTGGCTGTAGCTTGTTCATATCATCGTGTTTAATTTCCATTTAGGAATTATCGCTCTCCTCGTTGATTCTGTGACCTCCTCTGGTCCCACAGCCCCAAGGTCTTTGCATCATTCCAGTTCTGGCCTCTTGTCCATTCCTGACAGTGCTGGTAATGCTCTGCCTCCGCCTTCTTATCCATGTTTAAAAACTCACCTTAACTTTGGCCACCACCTGTCCAAATATCTCCTTGTGTGGCTTAAAGTCGATTCCTGTTTGATGAAACAATTTGGGATGATTCATTCATGTGACTACAAGCTAGAACATAGAACATTACAGCACAGAACAGGCCCTTCGGCCTTCGATGTTGCGCCGACCAATATAAAAAGCAATGCCCCCTCCAAACTAGACCATTCCCTTCTCTTCCATATACTTATCAACTAACCTCTTAAATGCCACCAAACTTGGCGCATCTACAACTGCTGCAGGCAGGGCATTCCACTCCCGAACCACCCTTTGGGTAAAGAACCTACCTCTGATATCCGTCCTATAACTATCACCCCTTAATTTAAAGCTGTGTCCCCTCGTGCTAGCTTTCTCCATCCTAGGAAAAAGGCTATCACTGTCCACCCTATCTAAACCTCTAATCATCTTATATGTTTCGATAAGGTCCCCTCTTAGCCGCCTCCTTTCTAACGAAAAGCTGGTAGATCTTTTCTTTGAGCCTGGGCATGAAGGACATTGGGGAGAGGAAAATATGATCAAAGGTTTTCTGCAGCCTGTAGTGTAGCAATGAATATTGTGGAGGTGCAGCTTCTCTGAGTGTTTGTTCAGCTCCCTGATAATGGTTTACGTGGTGGAATCTGGTCAGATATTCTGCAATGTTACCTGGGGCTTTTGTTTGTGTAGTGTCTTGTTGATTTTGGAGGGTGGATGCTGTCAGAGCCAGAATGACAAGAACCAGAATTGGTGGTTTTGACTCTGACAATCTGTTGAAAAGAACTGAATCATCCAAACAACTGGTGATTGAAGAATATTACCACCCATGACTATTTGAGGGCGGGTGTTGTTCGTCCGATTGGAGGCGAGATATTGTGATTCCTTCCCCACTTCCCAGGTGATATACAATGCTCCCTATCTGTCTCTGGGTCAGTAGACAGCTGGTCGCTGCCTGTTCCAAATCTCTGCAGTGCCTAGGATAGCTCGCTGTCTGAGCTCAGGGAAGAGAGCAGTGGAATTGGGACCATCTTTCTTCAATGAATGACTTGCATTTCTATAGCACCTTTTGTAATCCCTGGCTATCCCAAAGTACTTCATAGCCATTGACGCTCTTCTTGAAGTGTTGTCACTGTAGATAAAATAATACCTCAGATTGTTAATGAGTCAAAATGCAGCGGTTTTTATTTCAAAGCTGTAGTGTTTATTCCGATGCTGAGAGAGAACTGGTTACAATGGATTGCCAGACTTCTCTCAGAACACAAACACAAGTGGGCATTTATACATCATGAGTCATAGTGTCAGTCACGATACAAATTTCCCATTCCGCCAGAACTTTGGTCTTCCCTTCTCGGTCATGATGCAGCCTCAGATTTAAACAGGAATCATAGTCCAGTTGGCAGCTGCAGTCACAATTCAAAACCCTTCTGCAGCAGTACTGGCATCCCTCCCTTTGAAGTTACTTGTGCGATC
Organism: Sphyrna mokarran; assembly: GCA_024679065.1. NCBI lineage: Eukaryota > Metazoa > Chordata > Chondrichthyes > Carcharhiniformes > Carcharhinidae > Sphyrna > Sphyrna mokarran. The sequence goes on from JAGIQG010000025.1 coordinate 3,757,640, forward strand.
ACGGCTGTCCCAGCAGGACTCCTCCTGTTAATATTGTGATCTGCCATCAGCAGCTGTCAAAAGCTGGTATCGTAAGTTACCATCTGTGTAACGATGCCCAACTATCACACATAGGTAAAATCTGCAAAGTCTACAAAATAATAGCTACATTAAACTATCTGTCTTTATAAAAGTGAGAGTTAAAGCATGTAATACATGAACAAATAACTCATATTACTCCCAGAAGCAGTATAAGCGTGAGAAGGTCAGTCATGATGAAGAATTGTGATTGTGATATATTCTAGGTACAAAATCCATTCACCCTTTCCCTACTTCATCACTTATCCTTGTAGGAAACGCAACAGACAATTTGCATGTAGCAAACTCCTACAAACATGATGACCAGATGATCTGTTTTTGTGATATTGGTTGAGGGATAAATATTGGCTGAAGTTGCAAAGGGGAATTTTCCTGCTCTTCAAAATAGCTATGATGTGGAGATGCTGGTGTTGGACTAGGGTAAACACAGTAGAAGTCTCTCAACGCCAGGTTAAAGTCCAACAGGTTTATTTGGTGGCAAACGCCACTAGCTTTCGGAGTGCTGCTTCTTCGTCAGGTAAGTGACAACTTGCCTTACCTGATGAAGGAGCAGTGCTTTGAAAGCTAGTGGCATTTGCCACCAAATAAACCTGTTGGACTTTAACCTGGTATTGTGAGACTTCTTACTTTGTCCTCTCTGGTGCTATTTTAAAGTGGCCTCCATTTAAGGCTTCGTACAAAAACAGCACCTTTAACAATGTAGCACTGCCTCGGTTGTGTAGTCAAGTGTTGGCCTGGAATCTATATTGGAAATACAAGACGACTTTCTGGTCCAAATTATCCCCAGCTCGTATATATCTCCATTTTATTTGGAAACTTCACATGTCTGGATTCTGCATGGAATATCATTGGACACCAGCTGCTGTTAAAAAGATGAAAAATAAAAGTTTAGTTTTATTTGTGAACCATTTGATTTGGGGAGGGAGTTGCTATTGAACAAGACAGACAGTGATTCTAAATGGATTGTTGGTTATTGTCCCTCTGTAATTTAAGAGCACTGAGACCAATCCTAACAGCAGCTGGCTGTTAATTTGATATAAATCAGGGATCAGATTTTCCTTGTAAAGCTCAGCTGCTTAACAAAGACTTACATTAATATTCCCCCTTCAACACCCTTGTGCAGTTCACGGAAACATGTCGGATAAAAGTTTTAACACTGACGTTTTTTTTATATAGAAGTCCTGTAGTACAGAAGAAGGCCATTTGGCCTATCAAACCTGCATCAACACCATGTCCCTGTGTATCTACCCCACTAATTCCTTTGAAACTCGGGTCAATTTGCATAGCCAATCTACCTAACTCGCACATCTTTGGAATGTGGGAGGAAACCATAGCACCCAGAGGAAACTCAGGCAGGCACGGGGAGAATGTGCAGACTCTGCACAGACAGTGACCCAAGCCAGGAGTCGAACTCGGGTCCCTGGCACTGAGGCAGCAGTGGTAACCACGGTACCTCCCCTAAGTGCCTTTAATATTGTACACTAGTGATGTTGCAGAGTAGATAACCATAAATAAATGACATATTGCAGCATTAACTTTGCATTGAATTCATGTCGGTGGATATAATGATGAATAACAATGCCGGTTTTTGCTCTTGTGTTTACAGTGCTACCCCGCTAGTCAGCGGTCAGGGGTGAGTGGGTTTAGAGCTGGCGTAGGTTGAAGCTGCCACCAGGGTTTGAGCTGAGGTCACTGGCCACGTGAAGCTCGCACAGCATGACACAGCCGGTAAATGTTAGCGAACTGGTCCCGCTGCTGGAATCCACAGACCTTCAGGTTCTCGAGGAAGTGAAAGGATTCATCACGGACCACCTCCGCTCAGGTGGGAGCTAGCTCTCGGCTCAGTCCTCAGTTCTAATGGAGCAGTTCAATCAGAATTGTTCCTTTGTTACTTTTAGGATCAAAATATTTCCAGCATCTAATTTTTTTTGTTTTGTTTAGTTTCTGGTGTTTGCTGGTTTTCATTTGTGAAAGTAATTTTAATATGTATGCATCCTTTGATTAAACAATCCCTGATGATCAGTATTTAGACAGTTCTCCAAATCACCAGTGATTAATTAGGAAGTAGTCAGTGATTGCATCATTCTGTTTGCTGTTCTAGGCTTATTCATCTCTTCATCATTAGTCCCATCAAACCTGCAACAACTCTTTGCAAGAGCTATCCAATATGGTGCACTAACCATTCCCCATAGCCTGAGTTTTTAAGTATTTATCCATTTCTCTTTTGAAAGTTACTATTAAATCAGTTTCTGCCACCCACTCGGAGCACATTTAAATCATTATAACATTCTATGTTTAGATATTTTAAAATTTCTCAGCTCCCTTCTGGTTCTTTTACCAGTGGCCATAAATGACACTGGGCTGCATGATGGCACAGTGGTTAGCACTGCTGCCTCGCAGATTCAGGGACCCAGGTTCAATTCTGACCTCGGGTCACTGCCTGTGTGGTGTTTGCACATTCTCCTTGTGTTTGCATGGATTTCCTCCCACAGTCTAAAAGATGTCTGGGTTAGGTTGATTGGCAATGCTGAATTAACTCTGTTAAGGGGATTGGTAGGGTAAATGTGAGGTTACGGGGATAGGGCCTGGATGGGATCGTGGTCAGTGCAGACTCGATGGGTTGAATGGCCTCCTTCTGCACTGTAGGGATTCTATGATCTCTGTCTTCTGGTTACGTGACCCCATTAATTTATGTTGCTTGTCCCCCTGACACAGGGACAATTTAGCATTGCCAATCCATCTAACCCACATACTTTTCCTCCTGTAGTTTAATTATTAGTGTCACAAGAAGCTTACATTAACACAGCAATGAAGTCACTGAAAACCCTCCAGCACCTATTCAAGTACACAGAGAATTTAGCATAGCCAATCCACCTAACCAGCATTTCTTTCAGATTGTGGGAGGAAACATGGGAGAATGTGTAAAGTCTGCACAGTGACCTAAGCCAGGAATTGAACCTGGTTACCTGGGGCAGCACTAACCACCATGCTGCCCATAAATTTGTAGTAAAAATTGTTGAGATCATTTGAAATTTGGCATTCCTGCATTTGTCCTGATGAGTATAAGATGAAAAACTTCAGTAATATGTGTCTCTCTTTTCAGCAAGCTCGATTGTTCAAAGATTGTGGAGAATACCTACTCTCTTTGTAAAAGTTCAGTGTTTACTATTGATATTATCTATCTACAGATCGTGGCCCCTTGCTGCTGAATGCGTTGGTAGATCATTACTTGGAACATAATTCTATGGTAGCTGTACAGATACTTTCAGCTGTACAGGAACCCCATGATAAGGTAAGCTGTAACCTTGAAGATGTGGTATTTCTTCTAACAGGGAACTAAGCTCTCCTTAAAGGGTGGTAATTTTATAAATGTAGCTCCAACTCCCTGAACTCCAGAGAGATTGCTCAGAATGCTGGTTCATCCACTGTTCAGCTATAAGGACACGGAAGAGGAACCCAAAAATATTTCAACTGTCTTATTGAGCTAATGGAGGAAATTGGGACTGCCCCTTGACGCTACAACCAAATCTCTAAACGTGACTGCTGGAATTTTACCGCCTTGTCTGCCAAGCGGGATCCTCTGTTGGCCTTGGGCGGGATTTTACAAGCCTTGCCTGAGCAATGTTGTAAAATAGCGGCAGATGTTGGGGAGATGTAGAATGGCAGGTGGCATAATGGCAATGTGGTTAGCACTGCTATCTCTCAGTGCCAGGTACCTGAGTTCGATTCTGGCTTTGGGTGGCTGTCTGTGGGGAGTTTGCACATTCTCCCTGTGTCTGTGTGGGTTTCCTCCCGCAGTCCAAAGATGTGCGGGTTAGGTTGATTGGTCATGCTAAGTTATCTCTTAGTGTCATGGGGTCTAGCCGGGTAAATAGACAAGGTTAAGAGGATAGCGGTTGGGTGGAATTGTTGTCAGTGCAGACTTGATAGGCCAAATGGCATAAAGGGATTCTATGAAATATGGGTTTGTCTTAAATCTAGAGTACAACATTGCAAATATTGGTAAACTGGATTCACTTGAGAAAGGAGGGAGTGAATTGCTTTCTATGAATGCTAATCCTTTCAAGAAATATCACTTCTTTAAGATCTCCACAACTGCTTCACATCATAAATCTGAGGATCACAATTTAAACCTGAATTTGGAGTTGAATACTGCAGGAAGTGGGCATCAAATCTTTTTCATTGTATTTTCAGTATGTGTGAACTGTTGAAAGACTGAGACCCCAGACTACATGAGGACAGACAGCCTGTTGTACGTCACTTTTCAACTTTCCTGCCAGTTTTATTTCCATGCTGAAAGAGCGGGCTATTGCCTCCAGCAATCAGGGATCCATTTGAAAATGTTTTGTATTTTTGCAGCATCTCATGGACCGACTAAATGAATGCATGGGGAAAGCAGCCACCCGACTATCTGCCGTGACCTTGCTGGGTCACGTAATCCGACGTGAGCCAACTTGGATCCATAAGCTCTTTCGTGCACCTGTGCTGGTTTCACTGCTCAAGTGTCTGAAGGTTCAGTAGACCTGTTTTTAAAATAACCTTACTATCACTGTTTTTCTTTTCCCCCTAAAGTGTATCTCAGAGTTTGCGCCTAAAACGTGCCTGGTGTTTAAGGAACTGTTGGAAGCAATAATTAGTTTTGGGTTATTGGTTGGCTTCATTTTAAAGGTTAATTTTTTACCTTTGCTCTGAAACTTTACTTATTTGATTATAAATGTATTTAGATTTTTTTCCCTTTTTCCCCCCCTTCCTGTCTACCATCCTATCTCAAATTCATTTTTTGATCTAAATTAGTACTCTTCCGAGCAGTAACCAGATAAAAACTTTGCTCAAGTGTCTTAAACATGTCCATCCATACTCCTCTCATCCCACCTAGGTTCACACTGAGGTTTAAATGAAAGAATGGCTTGCAATTAAAAACAATCTTTCACTACCTCAGGATACCAAAGCATTTTTTATTCATTCGTGGGAGATGGGCATCACTGCCTGGCCAGCATTTATTGCCCATCCTAGTTACGAGGGGCAGTTGAGAGTCAACCCTGTTGCTGTAGTCTGGAATGACATGTAGTTCAGACCAGGTAAGGAGGGTAGATTTCCTTCCCTAAAAGATATTAGTGAAGCAGATGGGTTTTTCCGACAATCAACAATGGTTTCGTGGTCATCAGTAAATTTTTAATTCCAAATATTTTTTATTGAATTCAAATTCCACCAACTGCTGTGGCCAGATTTGAACCCAAGTCCCCAGAACATTACTGAGTTTCTGGATGAATGGTCTAATGACGATACCACTGGGCCATTGCCTCCCCTTGTCCGTGTGGATTCTGTGGGGGAATCTTCTCTGCTCCTCTATGGATACTGACATGGAATATTTTATGTATAGTCTAGACCACAGGCTTAGTGCATCAGAAAGGCAGCTCTGACAGTGCAACAGTCCCTCAGTATTGCACTGCAGTGCTGTTTCAGATTATGGGTTTAAGTGTCTGGAGTGGGACCTGAACCCACAACTGTCTGATTCCAAGTGAACCATGGCTGATGGGTCTTGAGTTCCTGTTACCTCGATGCCAGGAGATCAGAAAGTAAGTAATCCTGTGCTTGGGAAGAGCAGTCCTTTTAAAGGTATGAGCTCTCTCTTCGGTTTATGTCCTCGTTTTTCGGCATCATCTATAGCTGACCTGTTTTTCCTGGCACAATGTGGGGTGGGAATCTGAACTAGCACTGCTGTCTCTCAGTGCCAAGGAACGGGTTCAATTTCAGTCTTGGGTCACTGTCTGTGTGGAGTTTGCAGTTCTCATGTCTGTGCTAGTTTCCTCTGGGTGCTCCAGTTTTCTCCCACAATCCAAAGATGGTTAGGTTGATTGGCTGTGTTAAATTGCTGTTTAGTGTCGGGAATGGGGCTCGATGGGATTGTTGGTGCAAACTCAATGGGCCGAATGGCTTTCTGCACTGTACGGATTATATGATTCTGGTCAAACTAAGTTTCAGTTAACAAGTTCCAAAAGCTGAGATTGATAAAATGTTGTTAAATATGGGAATGATAGGATTGAGAGCCCAATCCATCACGCAAATTCATTGACTCTGTGTATACTTCCTGGAGCCTCAGCAAAACACCTAGCATAATTAAGGACCCAGCATACTTCAGACATTCTCTCTTCCATCTTCTTCCTTCGGGGGAAAAAAAGACAAAAATCTGAGGCCATGTACCAACTGACTTGAACAGCTTCTTCCCTGCTGTCAGACTTTTGAATGTACTTACCTTGCATTAAGTTGATCTTTCTCTCCACCCTAGTATGACTGTTGTACTACATTCTGCATTCTCTCCTTTCCTTCTCTATGAACAATATGTTTTGTCTGTATAGTGTGCAAGAAACAATACTTGTTGCTGTTACTGCATGTGACAATAATAAATCAAATTATAAATTTGAAATTGATCAATTGTGGTCTAACCGCCTGACAGCACAGCCATGAGGGCCGAATGGCATCCTTCTGTTTCAAGAATGCATTTGAGCATCCAAATGCACACATGAAGATACCTTTTTGCCGTGGGTTTCCTGCTTGTTGCCTCCCCAGCTTGATTGTAATTAATCACCATGTTTTGCTGTTACGTTAAACTGAAACATCTGCCTCTATTGAGTTTCAGCTGTCGCTCTTCTCTCTGCAGACAGAAACAGAGATTGTTGTGCTCACAACTGGAGTCCTTGTATTAATTGTCCTCCTGCCAATGATCCCACAAGCTGGGAAGCAGTATCTCCTCGATTTCTTTGAAATCTTTGGCCGGTTAGCTGCCTGGAATGTGCGGAAACCAGGTATGTCAATGGTATGGGGAGGGGGTGATTCTGGTTATACCAATCAAGGCAGGATGTGATTGATCTTTTTTAAATTTCCAAAGTGCTTGGCTTTGAATCAAAGGCTTCAGGGATGAGGTTAAATGTAGTTTTGAGTTTTTGCAGTTTCAGTTTTAATCACAATGGACAAGAGCCCACTGTGTGAAGCTGATAAATGGCTAAATGTCTGTGACTAGTTGATGTAGAAAGTGTTATCAATATGGTAGCACAGTGGTTAGCAGTGCTACCTCGCAGCGCCAGGGACCTGCTTCAATTTCTGGCTTGGGTCACTCTCTGTGGTGTTTGCATATTCTCCTTGTGTCTGCATGGGTTTCCACCAGGTGCTCCAGTTTCCTCCCACAGTCCAAAAGACATGCTGATTAGGTGACTGTGCTAAATTCCCTCTGTGTATCTGAACAGTTAAAAGTTTTAGTCACAAGTAAGGCTTACATTAACACTGCAGTGAAGTTACAGTGAAATTCCTCTAGTTGCCACGCTCCAGCACCTGTTAGGGTCAATGCACCTAACCAGCATGTCTTTCAGACTGTGAATGGAAACCAGAGTAAACACATTCAGACACAGGGAGAACACAGTGACCCCAAACTGGGAATCGAACCAGGTCTCTGGTGCTGTGAAGCAGCAGTCCTAATCATTGCTACTGTGCCGCCTCTGGCACAGTAACACAGCAGTCATGGAACAGGTGCCGGAATGTGGCAGCTAGAGGATTTTCATAGTAATTTCATTGCTGTATTAATGTAAGCTTACTTGTGACTTTTATAAATGAACTTTAGATTAGTGTACAGGTGTTTTTGGGTGCAGTTTAAACTTTATCCTGCAGGTGTCCCTCACTCTTATGGTCCCCTGAAAGAGAGAACCTGCAATTATGGAGCATCTTTCATAGCCTCAGGATGTACAAAGGCATTTTGCAGTCAATGGAGGACTTTTGAAATGTAGTTACTGTTGTAACACAGGAAACACGGCAACTGATTTTCATGCAGCAAGTTCCCACAGCAGAGAATTGAATCAATGCAATGTGTTAGTGAAGATTGAGGAATAAATATTTTTCAGCACGTCAGGGAGGGTACACCGACACATCTCCGGAGTAGTTGTCTTAGGATCATTTTACATTAATCTGAGAGAAAACAGATGGCTTTGGTTTAACTGATTAAGTTTATTCCTGGGACATGTAGAAGTTGCCCTGGAATCTATAACTTGGTCTTCCGCTTCCAGGCTTGCTTATTCTTCATTTTTGTAACAAAAACAAATTAGTTCTGATGCTGGATATCAGAAATGAAAGCTGTAAAGTACAGGGAACACTCAGTAGATCTGACCACACTATGGCGAGAGAAACAGAATTAAATGTTAACATCCATATCTGTTCATCAGTCGTATGGTTTTCTGTATTTGATTTTTGTAACAGCTTCCATTTTTACAATGCCTCTGACAAAGTAAAGCTAACAAAGTAAAATGATCTTGTTGGGTGGATAATGGTGGCTTGTTGTGTGCAGAAGCAGCTGTCCCAGGCTTGTGTGACAGGACACACCTGCCCACATGCTTCAGCGCTGCTGCTAAGCAAATTGGATGTAAGTGGGATTAGGAAACAGTGTGGCTGGGGGAGAGAATCGGATTAGTCGTATAAAATTCAAACAGGACCAGACATGGTGGATGCACAGAGGATGTTCCTGATGGCGGGGGTGTCCAGAACCAGGGGTCACATCCTGAGGATTCAGGGTAGACCATTTAGGATGGAGATGAGGAGATATTTCTTCACCCAGAGTGGTGAGCCTGTGGAATTCATTACCGCAGGAAGTAGTTGATGCCAAAACATTGAATGTGTCCAAGAGGCAGCTGGATATAGCACTTGGGGTGAATGGGATCAAAGGTTATGGGGAAAAAGCAGGATTAAGCTATTGTTTGGATGATCAGCCACAATTGTGATGAATGGTGTAGCAGAATTGAAGGGTCGAATGGTCTCCAGCTGCTTCTATCCTCTGTTTTTATGTATATAATTTGCTGTTTTACAAGTGGAATTCTACACTGTTTAAAATAAGAAATTTTGAAATGCTGCTGTCCTACAATATGTAGTTTTTTCTGTGCTCTCTTCTTTCTAACAGCCCAAGTGCCAGAAGTATATCTGATCCATCTACACGCCAGTGTTTATGCATTATTTCACCGTCTCTATGGGATGTACCCGTGCAATTTTGTGTCCTACCTCCGCTCCCACTATAGTATGAAGGAAAACATGGAAACTTTTGAGGAGGTGGTAAAGGTGAGACCTGAACTGGATTCCTTTTTTTTTTGTGTTGGGGGGGAGCGGGGGCAAGATTTAGTAGCATTGATTAATGAAGACAGAGTAGCCGTGTGCATCTTAAACTGCACTGACTGCTGTAAAGTGCTTCATTAGGTAAATGGGATGTTTCTGCCTCGGTCGCAGTGTGACTTTGAGAAAACCCTGGAGCTTTTCCAAAGTGCTGCAGGTGAATGGGAAAAGTACTTTGGTTTGTATCGTATCAATACCAATCCCCCGGACACCCTGCATCACCTTATGCCTAAAGGAATACTTTGCAGCAGTCAATGCTCACCCACCCCTCATTACTCTAAGAAGGCAGTTCTGGGCGGCCTCCTTGAATCACTGTAAGGGCTTTAATACAGCAAAGTAGCTTTCTAAATCATTCTCTGGACAGTTAAGAGTCTGCCGCGTTTATGTGGGCTGGCTAATAAGAGTTAAAGGCTTGGCAGTCCATGGTGGGGTTCTGCTTTCTGGAAGATGGGGGTGTAATAGGAAGGGAGCACAGGAATAGGGGTTATGGGATTAATGGAGTTTAGAGATTGGAAAGGACTTGTGAGCAGCAACCGACTCGAATAGCTTCCCTGCTGCCATCGGACTTTGAATGAACTTGCCTTGCATTAAGTTGATCTTTCCTTACACCCTAGCTATGACTGTAACACTACATTCTGCACTCTTGTCATTTCTTTCTGTATGAAAGGCATGCTTTGTCTGTATAGCACGCAAGAAACAATACTTTTCACTCTAAATACATGTGACAATAAATCAAATAATCAATGATGCCCCTTGTTGCCTGTTGCATTGCACATTCTCTCGCTGAAAGTTGTCTTGAGTGATCAGTGGGTGAGGCATGAGGGCAGCCAGCATACTAGCTTTGTACTCCTGGATGGGTCAGCATTCTCAGAAGAGAGGATGGATGGTGCAGAGGGGGCGATTAGTGTGGACTAATGATAGAAAATGAAAACTAGAGTGCTTGATCATTAAAAAGTGACTGTTCAAATATGTTGGACACATTTACCTGTATTCTTCATTGAACTTTAAATTCATTAAGTTCGTTTGTGCAAACTAGCTGAGGCATGGGCATAGTGTGTGTGTGGGAGTGGTTTGTATGTGTCTGTGTGGGAGAGCTGGTGTGCGGATTGTGTGTGGGAGGGGTTGCGGGTGTATGGTTTTTGTGTGTGTGGGAATGCAGGTGTACTGTGTGTGTTTTGGGGGCGGGGGGCGTGAGCGTGCACGCGCTTTGCACAGGCAAGCAGGTTCGCACGGTTTGATCTCGTTTTGTATTGACTGGTTTGGCTTTTTGTCAAAGACCCTTGTAACTGACAGGCAGCAACAGATTTTTGGTTACATTGATCTTAAACTCACTACGTTCCCAATAATTGTCACAGCCGATGCTGGAACATGTGCGAATCCACCCCGAGCTTGTGACTGGAACCAAGGACCACGAACTGGATCCCATTAAGTAAGTGATCTTTTGTAAATCCTTCCACTCGTCTCAGTGGTATGTTTTCCTATTTTTATTAGTAAATCTAGACTGATCTAAGAGCACTTCAGCTGATGCGATGTTACTGTTGCTTTAAGTGTTGACTTTTTAATTTCGTGGACCTGTTTCTCATTTTTTCTTGCCATTCTGGTTTAATTTTTTTTGGGTTCCGAACTTCATATCAAAATTGTGTTTTCACTAACTTTGGAGAGAATAATTGTTTTGTTCGTTGAAGCCTATTTTAATCAGTCCTGGCACTAAGTGGTATCAGGTGGCCAGTGTTACAGCCAGCTGGCTGCAACAATTCTTTTTATTCTTCTGTTTCTTGCAGTGTGTGAAACAGAAGCTTTGCTGTTGTATAGAACCTTTCACAACTTCAGGATGTCGTGATGCATTTGACAACCATGAAGTACTTTTGTGGCCTGGTTGCTTTTGTAAAGAAGGAAATTCATTGCACAGCAAGCTCCCATAAAAAGCAGAGGAATAATAACGATCCTCATGGGCAGCACGGTAGCACAGTGGTTAGCGCTGCTGTTTCATAGCTCTAGGGATCTGGGTTCAATTCTAGGCTTAGGTCCCTGTCTGTGTGGAGTTTGCACATTCTCCTCATATCTGCGTGGGTTTTCTCCAGGTGCTCTGGTTTCCTCCCATGGTCCAAAGATGTGCGGGTTAGGTTGATTGGCCATGCTAAAATTGTCCCTTAGTGTCCTGAGATGTATAGGTTAGAGCGATTAATGGATAAATATGTAAGGATGGGAGGCATAGGGCCTGGGTGGATTTGTAGTCAGTGTAGACTCAATGGGCTGAATGGCCTCTTTCTATACTGTAGGGTTTCTATGATTTTTATGAATCTGTTTGTTTAATGTTGATTGAGGAATGGATGTTGACCACAACTCTGGGGAGAAGTCTTTTTTTAAATGCTGTGGGATCTTTCTTCCCCCCCCTCCCCCGCAATCTTGATGGCAGATAGACCCTCTGGTTAATGTCTCACCTGAAAGACAGCACTTCTGACAGTGCAGCACTCCCTCTGTACTCAGTGTAAACTTGGATTATGGCCCCATGTCTCTGTGGTGGTGAGGGGCGATTGGCCCGGTGGTGGTATCACTAGACAATTAATCTCAAACTCAGCTAATGTTCTGGGGACCCGGGTTCAAATCCTGCCACGGCAGATAGTGGAATTTGAATTCAGTAAAAATAAAATCTATAATTGAGGATCTACTGATGACCATGAAACTCTTGTCAGGAAAACCCATCTGGTTCATGAATATCCTTTAGGGAAGGAAATCTGCCATCCTTACCTGCTCTGGCCTTCAAGTGACTCCAGAGCCACAGCAATGTGATTGACTCTCGTGTCTTCTGAAATGGCCTAGCGAGATTGTGCCAATTGCTTGAGCTTGGTGTCTTCTAATTCTCAGTCATACTGCCAGTTTCTGTGTGGACTCCTCATGATTTTGAACAACGTTTATTAAGTCGCCTCTCAATCTTCCGAGTAAAGAAATTAGCAAGAATTTGTGTGTAGAGATTGGTGAGAATGTGAACTTGCGGGTTGAATGTGTTGGCATCGGTTCATTTGAAGGGAAGATTAGGAGAAGGGAAGAGGGAGCAGGGAATCTCATTGAGCATAAATATTAGCATAGATTAGATGGGCCGAACAGCTTCTGTTTCCGCTCCTAGCATCAGAATATTTGTGAATGTAGATAACAATGTGATAATGACCAAGTAACATTATTTGTGATGATGATTGAGGGATAAATGTTGGCCAGACCACAGGGGATAACTGTCCTGCTCAATGCCATGGGAGCTTTTGCATCCATCTGAACAGGCAGATGCAGGGGCGACACAGTGGTTAGAATTGATGTTTCACTGGTTCAAATCCAGCTTTGGGTCACTATCTGCGTGGAGTTTGCATGTTCTCCCTGTGGCTGCGTATGTTTCTTCCAGGTACTCAGATTTCTTCCCATAGTCCAAAGATGTGCAGGTTAGATTGATTGGCCATGCTAAATTGCCCCTTGGTATGAAGGGGACTAGCTAGAGTAAATAAATGGGGATAGGACCTGGATGAGATTGAATCGCCACAGACTACAATGGGCCAAATGGCCACCTTCTGCGCTGTAGGATTCTATGCAACATCCCATCTGAACAGAAGCATCTCCAACGGTGCAACACTGAAGCAAAGCTTGTTTTGAAATGCTCAAACCCTGCAGTGGAGCTTGAATCTGGAACTTTGCAACTGAGGTGTGGGTGTTGTCCACTGAGCCAAAGATGACCAGGGTCTGGGCTGGAGCTTTGTTACATAATATCTGATCAGCGGCTTGTGAAATAGACTTGAAATCTGAGAAGCCAATGGTTACCTTTGTAAGTTTAATGGACTGCAAGGGTGTTGTAGCTGAGCAGATTTGTGCTAAAACAATACAACAGAAACATGATTCTTACAACAGTTGACTGGGTTAGACTTACCCTGAGGCAATAGGCTTTTATTCTGCAGTATTAAGCAATGAAATGGAGTGATTACCAGTGACTAATAGTTCCATTTTTATTTCCTGTTCCATTACACAGGTGGAAGCGATTTGAAACTCATGATATTGTGATAGAATGTGCCAAAGTTTCTCTGGACCCAAAGGAGGCATCATGTGAGGAGGGTTACGCAGTAATGCCTAAACACTTCTCGACACATACACAACAAAAGCACACAGACCACAGCTCCAGCCCATTCTCAGATTCCCAGAGCAGCTTTGGTAAGGAAGGTTATCTTTGGTTATATAAAAATGTACAGAACTTACAGAGCCCATTTGGCCCATCGAGTTCATATTGATGCTTATGCTTCTCACAGGAACATTCTATGTCCCTGCCTTGTTACAAATCTTTTTATTTACTTTTCATTCTGCAACTTATCGAGCCAGTTTGTAAATGTTCGTCTTTGATTTAATAATTCTTGGAGAGTGTTCTGCAATCCCTCAATCTTCTGTCCTAAATCTCCTCTTTTGTTCTCGTGCCCCCTCATTCAGGAGTCAGAGTTCCATCAGTCACTGGAAACCATCCATTCTTCGTAAATTTAAATACCTTTAAATCATCCTGGAATTTATGGTAATCAGTAACATTTTAAGAAGTGCTTTTTGTTGGTTTACTTTCAAATTGGATCAAATTTTTGACCAGAAGGGGAAAGAAAAAGACAAATGTTTGTTCCTGGGGGATATTTTACTGGATAAAAGCAAATGACTGCGGATGCTAGAATCCGAAACCAAAAGAAAAATCTTTGACAAAAAGTCGTCAGGACTCGATGTCAGCTCTCTTCTCTCCTTACAGGTGCTACCAGACCTGCTGAAATTTTCTCTTTTGGATATTTTACAGGAGTTTTTTTTTGTATAGAAGGGGTTTTCTTTTTTTTTGAGAATTGAGTTGCTTCACCTTTTTGACTGAATTTCATTACAGGTAGCACCTCTTCTGCAACCTACACACCCCGGGTCCCATTCTCCGCCCTCCCTGGGACCCAGCCTCAGTACAAGACACCACCAACCTTGCAACGCCTCCCCACAGATGGGATCCAGGTAAGCCAAGTCCATGCTAAGCGAGAATGATGCGATTCAGCTGAATTTTGAAGTTCAGTGTTGCTGAATTTATGCCTCCCCTTTCAGGATGCGCTCTGGAGCCCATCTTCAGCCTGTGGGCTGTCGACACCTCCCTCCTCCCGAGGACTTTCTCCCAGCCCATTTGAAACATCCCAGGGTCCCCCTTGTCTACACAGGGTTTACAGTACACCCGGTAAGTATACCCCAGCTCACCCGCTACTTGCTTTATCACTAAGGATTGTTGCTCATTGTATGATGTATGGTGAGAAATCCCTCGGTAAGCACTCTATTTGACTTTGCACTGTTGGCTTTTGATGGAGTGTGATGGTGAGTTTGTTTTTGAGCCAAGTCTGCAATGGAAAAGCACCCAGTGCTGCAGGTTGTAGACTGATTCTCCCCTCAGTTTGGGTTATGTTGAACTTGGATATAGAAAGTAGTTGAGGCCTAAATTTTGTGTGATTTCAAGAAAAAATTAGAATCATAGAATCCCTACAGTATAGAAGGAGACCATTTGGCCCATCAAGTCTGCACCGACCACTTCCCCACCCAAGCTCTATTCCCCATTACTCCACACATTTAGTCTATTAATCTTCCTGACACTAAGAATCAATTTAGCATAACCAATCAACCTAACCACGCATCTTTGGACTGTGGGACGAAACTGGTGGAAACCCACACAGACACAGGGAGAATGTGCAAATTCCATAAACTGTGACCCTAGGCAGGAATTGAACCTAGGCCCCTCGCGTTGAGGCAGCAGTGCTAGCCACCACGCTGCCCCTTTATTAGAATTAGATCTAACTCTTGGGGAAAAAGGGACAGGGGCAAGGTGGGATCAGGATATTAAATTTGACGATCAGCATGATCAATATGAATGACGGAGCAGGTTCGAAGGGCTGAATGGCCTACTTCTAGTTTTACAATTCATGAGCATTGCTGGTGGTTGCAATTGGAGCAGTTTGATGTGAAATGAGCATCACATTCAAATACATTGGCTTAAGGTAAATAACGCACTGAGTCTGGTGACGACACAGTGCAATATTGTAATTCTAGGAGAGAATTATCTCAACAGGAGTTGAACCTTCTCCATAGTGACTCAGCAACCATTGACACCATGATGCTTGCCGATTACCCCTTTAGTCACCAGCAACCAATGGTTGCAATTGTTGGAAGGCCAGTCCCTGAGACCCAGGACTTCCTCTAATCCCTAATAAAAGGGTGGCACGATAGTACAGTGGTTAGCACTGCTGCCTCACAGCACCAGGGACCCAGGTTCAATTCCCAGCTTGGGTCTCTGCCAGTGTGGAGTCTGCACGTTCTCCCCACGTGTCTGCGTGGGTTTCCTCCCACAGTCCAAAGATGTGCAGGTTAGGTTGATTGGCCGTGTTAAATTGCCCCTTATGTCCCAGGATTAGGTTAGAGAGACTATTAGGGTAAGTGTTTCAGGTTACGGGAATAGGGCCTGGAGTGGGATTGTTGGTGCAGACTTGATAGACTGAATGGCAGCCTCCTGCACTGTAGGGTTTCTACAAATTTTGCTGCACAAGATTATTAAGGCAGCATCCTCAACTTCAACTGTTAAGAAAGCGGGCAGCTGAAGAAGTAGCAAATACTAAACATATGAAATAAACATGGGCAACACTGAAAATATGCTGGTGGTCATTCAGTCTGCAGATGGAAAAGGCAGGTTATGATGTTTGTGAGAAGATTACTCGCATCGAGTCCCTGACTGCAATTATTAAATTCCGCAAGCGAGAGAGGATTTAGTGTATAGATTACGTATTTGTTTTGTATTTCTAGGCTTGTTTAATCCAAATTTACCGTCTCTCTCAGGACTTGTACAATAAACAGGGTTTGGTTTATTTGAAGATGTGGTAAGGGGTTGCTCAGCAGACAGGTTTATTACAAAGATTCAACTGCTATTGTTAACAAAATGCAACTGGAATTCCCCAACTGCTGCTAGCTAAATTGAAAACTCCTCTGAATAATGTCTGGGTTATATCCTGGTTGCTTACTCATTAGCCTATTCTGTAAGTGATCTCACAACCAAAGCTGCTAAGAGTGGTTTTGTTAATTCTGCCTCTCTTTTTCACAGTTGGAAAAGGATCATCGACTGAAGCATCCACCCTCTCTCCAACCCCCACGTGTCCCACAGATGAGTTTATGCACAGTTCGTTCCAGGGAGCGGCATTACCAAGGAAGGTAAAAGGATGATGTTTGCTGGTATAACATAAATAATAACATGCATCACTAATACTGTGAAATAATAAAGTAAATTACTGCAGATGCTGGAGTCTCAAACCAAAAGACAAAATGCTGGAAAATCTCAGGTCTGGCAGCGTTTGTAAGGAGAGAAAAGAGCTGATGTTTCAAGTTCAGATGATCCTTTGTCAAAGCTAAAAGGCATTGAAAGTGGGAGATATTTATACTGCAGGGGGAAGGAATGAAAGATGAGTCATAGCTATAGAAACCAGGGAAACCAGCTAATAGCAATCTACAGAGAGAATAGTATGTGAATGGCCAAACAGCAGAGAAGATAGAATAATAGTGTGATTGTTATTTTCCATAAGTGGTACATTGTAAACCGGTGATCAGTTTTCCCCCTCAATGCTGTTTCTGGGAAAAGCTGATAGAATGTTTTGAGGTGTTTTAATTGTGCCTGACTTCCTTTCTCTCTCTTAGTCTTCCCTTTTTCCCACTCTTCTGTGTCGTCTCCTCCCTTTATACCCTGCAGCGTCACATTTGCAGCTGCATTCAGTCAGGGCTGCTGTGGAAATTGGCAGGGACACTCACCTTTACTTTCACTCGATCTGTGTAGTGGATTTGTATGAATCCTTTCCAGGCTGCTGAGAGCTGCTAGTTTTGCTGATTTGGATTCATTGAGCACAGTCTCCAGTGTTGTGTTAAGGCACTTTTTTCTGAGTCCGGTGATTCTCAAATATGTTTGAGTGATGGACCCCTTTCAAATATGTTCATTTGATGATTTAAATTATAATGCTCGTAATACTTGAGCAAATTTGTACTCCTGCCCCCTTGCCTGAGGTTAAGTGTTGAAAAAACAACGTGCATTTCTTGAGCAAGAAGTCCCACAACACCAGGTTAAAGTCGAGCACCCCGCCACACACACACACACACACACACACACACCTCGTGATTCCAAATAAACCTGTTGGATGTGCGACTTCTTACTGTGTCCACCTCAGTCCAACACTGGCATTTCCACATCATCTCTTGAGCAAAGCTGGGGCCCATCGGGAACCTTGCTGATTCAAGAATAACTTCTTCCCTGCTGCCGGCAGACTATTGAAAGGTCCTATCACCTATCAAGCTGATCCTTCTCTTCCTATCCATAACTGTAAAACTACATTCTAACCTCTCCTTTCCTTTTCCCTCGTGTAATCTATGAATGATATGTTTTGACTGTAATAACTCGCAAGGAACAATACTATTCATTGTATCCCAGTACATGAGACAATAATAAGTCAAATCAGTTATAAGCCTACCTGATGATTGTTGTGCCACTCCTACCTACTCCATGCCTACTCCCCTTTGATGGCCAGACAATCAGCCAACTGTGTTGTATTGACTTGTGGTGACTGCTCTGTGCTCCAGCCTAACTCTGAGCCCATCACCAGCCATCCCTCTTGCTGCGATTTGGGAAATGCTGCACTGAGCTATCCCACCCACAGCGTACTCCTGGACCAGTAACCGAGAAGTTGCAAGTTCAAATCTTAACAAGGCAAGTTAATAAAAATGGAAATGTGGACACTGGCAGTAAAAAAGGACCACACAGACCACCAGATTGTGGCTTGAAAACCAATTTTCTCACTAATCCTTTTCATAGAGAGAGTCCTGCTATGACTTCTACCTGGACTGGAATTCTGTATAAATCCAGATTGACTCTGAATCAGTGCAATTGGAGAGGATAATAAATGCTGCCTTTAATTGCAATAGGTCCTAAGTTATCTCCTTCCAATGTGTGTGAAGATATTAGTGTTGGACTGGAGTGGGCACAGTAAAAAGTCTCAACAGGTTAAAGTCCGACAGGTTTATTTGGAATTATGAGTTTTCGGATGAAGGGGCAGTGTTCCAAAAACGTGTAATTCCAGATAAACCTGGTGGACTTTAACCTGCTGTTGTGAGACTTATTGGACTCCTTCCAATGTGTCTTTGGTATTTTGCTTTTTTTTAACCTCCTATGCAATATGAATCTTGGTGCATTTAGCATTTGGTTTTAGCTCATATTGAAAGCATTAATTACACAATAAATGCTAACTGTCACAAACTCTCATGGTCTTAATTCAACCCTTACATTTCTAATATCTTTTTGTATAAGGTTCCTTATTTTAATGTCACGGTGGTGTAATACTATCCTGTCGTAACTGCTGTTGCAGGACAGTAAGCTGGAGAGTGGAAAGCCATTCATTAAACAGCGACAAGTGGCGAGTGATAAAGGAACAGCTGACAGCCCGTGTGGTGAGTGGAATGCCTGTTTTGTTCATATTGAAATGCTCAGCCCCTCTTCGGCGTACATTCCAATGTGCAGAGAAACTGTATCTTGGTAGAAGTTTGCTTCTAGAATTGGGTTTCAGAGAATGTGCAATATAGAAATAGGCATTTCAGTTTAACTGTCCTATGGTGGTATTTATACTCCGCATAAACCTCCTCCCAACCCTCCTCTTTTCAACTAATCAGCATATTCATGGGAGTGGCACAGTGTTTAGCACTGCTGCCTCAGAGTACCATGGATCCTGGGTTCAGTTCCGGCCGTGGGTGATTGTGTGAAGTTTGCATACTTCTCTCTGTGTCTGTGTGGTTAGTGGATTGGCCATGCTAAATTACTCCTTAGTGTCCCAAGATGTGCATCTTGGGGGAGGGGAGGTTTAATGGGGTAAATATGTGGGGTAATGTGGATAGAGCCTGAGTGGGATACTCTATCAGAGAATTGATGCAGACACCATGGGCCAAATGGCCTCCTGCACTGTAGGGATTCTATAATTTTTCCTTTTGCTTATCTAGTTTTACCCCTCAAATGCAGTGTTTGTTTTGACAATCCTGTGGCCAGGAGTATCATTCTCTGAGACAAAAAAGTTTCTCTTAAATTCCTTAGATTTCTTAGTGTTTAAAGTTTATGGTCCTAGTTTTGGTCTTGTCCCACATGCGGCAGCATCTTTTCTACCCCTTAAGTTTCAAGGTGTCTATTAGGGCACCTATCTTTTATTTTAGAAAAGGGAGCTCCAATCTTGTCTCATTCCTACTCCATTATTACACCATCGTTGGTCAGAGCTTATTACATTATTTTTTACTGCACTGATAATTATATCTTGTTGGCTATCAATGTATTGGGAACAGCAATTCTGATCTCTGCCCAATTTAATGCAGTATTATTTCCATGTTAGCTGACTAATTTTTTTCTGCATTGTGTTCAGGGTTGGAGCATAAAAACATCAAAACTGTATCCTTGAAAGAGCTGTCGGAGGTTATAAAGGGGTTGAATCTACAGGACGGAATGGAAAAAGAGAATGAGGAAGGTATGTTTCTGATGCCAAATGTAACGATTGATATGTAAGGGTGCTGAAATCTGCTGAATGTTGAGATAATTCTCTCCATCTCTCCCTGTCCATATCCTTCCCTCTTATTCCCAAACTGACTGACCTGTTCCTTCCTGAGGATGTGCACACAGCATCTCTGCTAGAACGTTGCATTGTCCTTTGTTGATTTTATATTGCCTTGTAAAACTCTAAAGACTTTAGATGGTTGATACTGATAGATTCCTCATCAGGAGTGTACTCGTTCGGAAACTGTTCTACTCACAGATTTCAGAGTATCATTCTTATCACCAGTTTGGTTTATTAAAACACTTTGAGCCCTGGGAGCCCATATCCAGAATGCAAACAAAATTGGTAAAAGAACAAATTCTCAATGCAGTAATATTCTGACATCCTGTAAAGTTAGAGAGGTAAAAAGTTTTCTGCTCTTGAGATCTTGATCTGGTGCTGTGGAGTCAGTATAGACATGGTGAATCTTGATTGGAACTTTGAGGATACAGGAAGGAATAAAAGGTGTAGGATGTTGTATTTAGAAACTACATCAATGGAATTTTAAAAAAAAGTGTGGCATACTATCAGTAGGTTCATGTTTCCAAAATCCTGGCACTCTCTCCCTAACAGCACTGAGTGTGCCTACGCTACACAGACTGCATCAATTCAAGAAAGCAGCTCACCACCATCACCTTGTTAAGGGATGAACAATAAATGCTGTCCTAGCCAGCGATGCCCATTCCCATTTATTGCACCCCTAACTCCTGAACCAGAATTCATGGTCTCAGACCCCACTCTGATTTGAGCCCATAATGCGAGCTGCGCTGTCAGAAACATCATCTTTTGAGTGAATTTAAACTGATGTTTTCTCGTTCATTTGTAAAAGATTCCACTGTAGAATTATAGAATCCTTACAGTTCAGAAGAAGGCCATTTGCACTGACAACAATCCCACCCAGGCTATATTCCCATAACCTCATGCATTTACCCTACCCTAACCTGATACTAAGAAGCAATTTAGTGTTGTCAGTCCATCTAACCAGCACATCTTTGGGCTGTAGGAAGAAACTGGAGCCCCTGGAGGTAACCCATGCAGACACAGGGAGAACATACAGTCTTTGCATGGACAGCGACCCAAGCCAGGAGTAGAACCCAGGTCCCTGGCACTGAGACAGCAGTGCTAACCACTGTGCTGCCGTATTTGGAATACAGAGTCTGAGAGTTCTCCAGGAATCTTGGCCAACATTCCCCCTTCACTTAGCACAGAAGAATTTGATCATTTGTTTTTTGAATTGATCTGAGCAATCCTATTATTCCCTGCAGTGCCATGACTGGCCACGCTTCAAAAATAATCCAGTCGTTGTAAGTTGTTTTGGAATGTTTCAAAGACATGAAAGATAACTCCAAGTTTATTCTTTTCCCTCGTGCTTGCATAAATACAAATGGTGTCTGACAAATTTAACATTAAGCCCAGTAAAGAGGTGTTCTTTGTACAGGACAGCAGAATTCTCTGCGCAGAGCGTCCTTAAGGGAGAGAGAAAGGGGAATGTCTTTGAAAAAGAGGAGATTTTATATGGCCATGAGAGTGAGAATGCCCTACATGGCTCATGAGGGAAAACTCTGGCACTGACTTAATGGGCCGAATTGTCCAATCCTGTGCAATAGTGTTCTGAATCCTTGTTTGTTTCTGATCTCTGATGATGGCCAAGAACAAGAAAACGCCTTCTTTCTAAGTTAACCCACAACGGTGAAATGATTTACTTGGCTAAAAGAAATGCATTTACTCAAGGTTTTGGTTTCTGTTAGTGAGCAGTATCATTGGCAAACTAAGAAAAATGTCTGTAACTAAAATTTCACAATGGCATTAGTTCATCTGTGCTCATGGTAACGTGCAGCAAGATAAGTGTTTCCCCTTCTTTGGGGTCATGGCCTCCATGGAAAGTCTGAGCAGGGGCAGTGACTTTGGGAATTAATCCCTGATTAATTCAGGTATGGAGTTCAAGAAACAGGGCAGCACATAATTAGCACTGCTGCATCAAAGCTCCGGCGATCTGGGTTCAATTACCGGCTTGGGCCATTGACTGTGTGGAGTTTGTACGTTCTCCCTGTGTCTGCATGGGTTTCCTCTGGGTGCTCTGGTTTCCTCCCACTGTCTAAAGATGTGCTGGTTAGGTTGATTAACTATGCTGCATTGCCCCTTAGTGTCTTGGGATGCATAGGTTAGAGGGAGTAATGGGTAAGTATATGGAATTACGGGGGGTAGGGCCTGGGTGGGATTATTGCGGTGCCGATTCAATGAACTGAATGGCCTCCTTCTGCACCATAAGAATTCTATGATTCTAACCCTCTATTTTCTATCACCATTTCCCTTCATCCCAACAGATGCAACCATGTCTTCAGCTTAACCTGTAGAGTTCCCTCCCCAAATCTTTCCAACTCTCTCCACCTCGAAGACTCACCTTAAAAACTGGCCTCTTTGACCAAGCTTTAGGTCACATTTCCTAATATCCCCTTAGACAGCTTGGTGTCAGCTTTTGTCTCTATGTACCTCTGAATTGTTTGGGTCATTTTACCATGTCAAATAAAGATGTTACATAGATGTGAGATTTTCATGTTGTTTGACTGTCAGTAATATGGGGACTTAGAACAGAACTACTCTTGGTGAAAGGAGACATGTTATAATTAGACCAGGGCCGGATGTTTCACTGAATATAAGAATGTATTTTTACTTTGACAGCTGCTATTGCTGATGAACTATCTGAAATTACCCCGGTGGATCTGCAGTCCCTGGTTACTCGAGGTGGATTTGACTCCCCCTTCCAGCACAGGACTGAGACGCTCACTGGCCCTCAGATGAGGCGGGAGCAGGAGTTGTACTCTTCAGCTGCAGAACAGGGAATGTGCCCTGAGCCCCAGAAAACCCTGCCTACAATTTGCAAAGCGCCAGACCCTCACTCGCAAGAGCAATGTCCCATCAAACAAGGGTTTATGCCCATCGACAAGCCAGGTGAAAATTGTTCCGGAAGCCCGATCAAACAGGAGGCCCTCAAAACCGGGTCAACAACAACGGAAGTATTTACACCCAGCCCCCTGGTGAAGGTCCAACCGCTAAGGCACCCTCCACTTGGTAGTGGTCACCCCCTCCCGTACGAACACCTTTTTGATTTGACCTTGCCAAAGACAGCAAGTCTCTTCATCAAACAGAAGACCTCTGAGCTTCAGAAGGCAGCGGGCTCGCAACTGGAGGATTCTGTGTCTCAGTCGTGTCCATCAATCTCACCCCTGGACGTGCTAGACAAGCTGATACAGCTTGGGGGAGATGCGCATGTGAAGGAGCTTAGCAGGTAAGATGGAGGGAATGGTGGGAATCCCATTGCAGTACTGAAGGAGCACTGCACTGTCACAGGTGCCGTCTTTTCCAAGAAGGCATTAAACCAAGATCCTGTTTGCCCCCTGGGGGTGGATGTAAAGATCCCACAGCACTCTTTATCAACAAAGAGCGGTGGAGTTCTCTCCATTGTACTGGCCATGATTTATCCCGTAACCACAGCATCAATCATAGAAGCCTTACAGTACAGAAGGAGGCCACATGGCCCAGCGAGTCTGTACCGACAACAATCCCACCCAGGCCCTATTCCTGTAACTGCACACATTTACCCTGCTAATCCCCCTAACACTACAGTCAATTTAACATGACCAACCTAACCAGCATATCTTTGGACTGTAGGAGGAAACCCATGAAGGCATGAGAAAGTGTAAACTCCACATGGTGACTTGAAGCCAGAATTGAGCCCAGTTCCCTGATGCTGTGAGGCAGCAGTGCTATAACCACTATGCTGCCAAATGCTTTACAATGTTCTGAGATAGAGATTTTCTATAAATGCAAGTCATTCAGAAGATTCAGAACATTTTGATTTTGAATGCAACTTTGTAAAAATATTTCCTGCAAATAAAATCAAAAGTATTCTCAATTTTCCTATTCAAGGATTTTATTTTTTTCTCTTTCTGATCAAATTCCAATTGATGTTGTTCAAGAGTGTCATATGTACAAGTTTCTTCTTTGGCACTTCGTATAGCAGAAGGTTTATTACTGTTCCAGCTCTTAAATTTGCTTTTTAAGAAAAAGCATGGATTGGTGCCTGGACTCTAGCCCCTATTTGATATCTATCCCAAGTCATGTTGATGAGTTGTGGTGTTGCATTGTCTCCATATTGCAACCTATGATCATCTATGCACAGTGGTTAGCACTGCTGCTTTACAGCACCAGGGACCCAGGTTTGAATCCTGGCTTGGGTCACTGTGTGGAGTCTGCGTTGTTCTTCCTTTGTCTGCATGGGTTTCCTCCCAGTGCTCTTGTTTTCCTCCCACCCTCCAAAAGACGTGCTGGTTAGGCGCATCAGCCGCATTAAATTCCCCCCACCCCCCAAACAGGCGTCAGTGTGGTGACTAGGGGAATTTCACAGTAATTTCACTGTGGTGTTAATGTAAGCCTACTTGTGATACTAATAAACTTTAATTATTGGGATGGTGGGACACTTTTTTACGCTGTGGAGAGGCTGGTACAATTTGAACTGAAAGATATTTTTTGTTGCTAAACAATGAAGATGAATGAAGTAACTGATGGAAGTGCGATCCCCAACCCTGTTTATTTTAGATTTTATCCTGTGCAGCCCGAGTCCCAAACTCAAAGAAAAATGGTCAGGTAAGTATGGAGTTTGCTGTCATGCCATTTAATAACCAGCAATTAAACTTCAATAATTAACTGAATCCATGAGGTGTTTCTAACACTCTCAGCAATTTGTTGTGGTTAATTTATTTGATTAATGGGAAGCAATGATTCTTGACTTCCAGTATCCCCTCTACAGAATCCTACTGCACGTGGTTTGGGGTGGGGTGTGGTTGTCATTAAAAGAAATGTTCTCTTCCTATTCTTATTTCTTAATTATTGAAAAGTTGAGATGGGCAAAGGCAGATAAAGGCTGACTGGGTGCAGCAGTTGCAAGTGTGATGAAACTTTCAGGAGTTGTCAACACTGCGAGACGTCGATGCAAAGAGCTAATTTGACTGCACATCATATCCAAAAGTTCTGTCAGTGGTCACTTAGTAGCGTGCCGCAGTAGGAGCTGCCAACTGATTTCATTTTCTTTCCCCCAAGTACTGAGGTTTGCCAGTGTTCCTATCCCACAGCCCTCCCTCTGTAATAAATGTTGGGGGTAGCAATGGTTCTCAAATTTTGCATTATTGGGGGTCACATACAAATACTGATCTTGCCCTGAAATTTGCTCCCCAAGATCCAGCCCAGTTCTGCTTTCAAAGGTTGGTGCTATATCAACTCAAATGCTGATGCCTTGTGCAGTAAGTGTTTTTTCTAACTTACACCAATTCAAGAAAAATCACATGCCAATCAGTCTAATTGTTGGTACTGGGTGACCTGTTAGGGATCATATATATATTTCTCCTCCCCCTCTAACCTAGACACTAGTGCTGGTTGAAAATGTCCTGTTTGTACACAAGGGAAATTTGTCGGTGTTGCAATTCTTGTGGAGACCTTTGAACGAGAAAGATTTGATATTGCATTATTGGAACATAGTGGGGAGAAAGCACAAATTGTTGGAGGATATTTCAGTACAGATGAGCGATAGGCTGGCTTGTTGTAATGTTCCACCTTGTCAGTTTTAATTGGACACCACATTCACGTGTGAGCTAATCGTACCTTTTCCTCAAGTCTTATGTGTGACACAAAAGAATGGCTCACCAATTCAGACACAGAAATTAATCAGTCTTTAGGATTACGTAAAACATGCCGTAGAGAAATGAGCAATTTGGCTCCACTGGCATATGCCAGCGTTTATCGTCCATGCAAGCTGCTCCCCTTCCAACCAAATCGTTAATTGCTGTGGTATTTTCAAATGGTCAGTCCTGGTCTCCAAGCACAAGAATCAGTGGTGCTTAAAATGGAAGCTGTACCTGTACAGTCTGAATTGTTAATCAATGTGTACGTGCCCCATGTCACCATTTGAAATTTTCTGATCCAATCTTAAATAGTCCACTTCTAAGAATGTAGTTAATGGTACGGAATTATTCTTAATTTAATGAAAGAGAACTTTACCACAAATGGAAGCACACTGCTGAAATGAAGAAGTGTGAAAATGTTAAATAGTTCTGTTAATTGTAACTAAGTATGACTTTTTCTAATATTTTTAATTTGCGTATGTCTTGTGTTACATGTACGTGTTTATAACTTTTGTCAATGTGTGATGTTTTACTCTAAATGGCCTGAAGAATCATCTAAGGGTGAGCTGAACACCCCAACTATTTGAGCTTCTCCTTACCTAATCGGACGACCAGTGTTTGCAGTATTGCTTTTCCATGACGGAGTTTGTGTAAAAGCCAGTTTGGGCACTTGGAATGCCACTCTTCAAAGAGCAGGTCCCTCTTAAGTTGGGAGAGATTCATTCATCTTATAAAAGAATCTTTTCTTCAGGTTGTACCTGTCCTGAGGGAATAGCTTCTACTTTGGGCATCCTTTACTATTTCCCAGCACTACCATCTATAATGCAAACTTTAACCAAAAATCTGAAATGTCCCCCTACTGTGGACCAGTGGGTCTGAAACCAAAAGAGAATGCTGGAAAATACCAGCAGGTCTGGTAGCATCTGTAAGAGAAAAGAGTCCAGATCATAGAATAATAGAAACCATACAGTGTATAAGGAGCCCATTTGGCCCATCAAGTCTACAATCCCACTAGGTCCTATCCCGGTAACCCCACATTTACCCTGCTAATACCTCTAACCAATGCATCCTGGGATACCAAGGGCAATTTAGCATGGCCAGTGCATGTAACCCGCACATCTTTGGACTGTGGGAGGATACCAGAGCACCCGGAAGAAACCCACATACAGAGAGAATGTGCAAACTCCACATGAAATTGAACTCGGGTCCCTGGAGCTGTGAGGCAGCAATGCTAACCACTGTGCCACCTTAGCATTTGAGCTTTGACAAAGGATCATCTGGGCTCGAAACTTCAGCTCTTTTCTCTCCTTACAGATGCTGCCAAACCTGCTGAGGTTTTCCAGCATTTTCTCTTTTGATTTCAGAGTACAATATCCGCAGTAATTTGTTTTTATCCTGTAGGTCTGATGTTTATGAAATATTTTAATTATTCACCCACAGCTAGTGACTGGTGTATAAGTCATTGCTTCTGCTTAGTCTGTGATAAAGACAGAGTCAACTTGAATTGATGTCAGACACCTGAATGTGCTGAATCTGGATAATTACTTTTAAAATCTAGTCTTTGCTGTGGGTAGACTTGGCCACTAAGTTGTGCACAGCAAGAGCCCACATGGGAAGGAAAATCATTCAATCTGTTTTTGTGATGGTTGAAGATAACTGTGAACGTTCTTTTTGTGGCATTTCGGGAAAGTTGGCATCTCCGGCACGGCAGGTCTCTTAGTGCAGCATAGTTTTGTCAGCCTAGAGTATGTGCCCCACTCCCAGAGGGGAGCTTCAACCACAGCTGTCTTGGGTCCAAAGTGAGACTGGTGTTTTTCTATACTCTCAACAATCACTGCTGATTCAATGCGTTAAATGCAGCAGTTTTCACTTAATAATTCTCCACCCCCTGATATAAAGATCTTGGCAATGTGGCTTCCCTCTTAATATTTCTTCCAAAGTTATTCCTCACGGGCCTTGATCAGGCTTATGCAGCCTTATGAGGATATTCCAGTTTGAACCCTATTTTCACAGAGATCTCCATCAGCATGCTTCTTAGTGTAAGCTGCAGGGGCAATTTAAGGAAGAGGGCAGAGTGTTCTCTGGCTAGTTAGTAACCAAAGCTGCAACCTTTCATTATTGACTTGCATCCCAGATGATACAGTTCAGGTTGATTTTTTTTTGGGTCAACTGCATTTCACTAACCATTGTACTAATGGTGAGTTTGCATTAATGGAAAGTTCTAGTTGGTAAAATAGTTACCTGTCCTTGATCAGTATCAACATCTCACTGTTTGTTTTCATGTGTGAATTTAGATTGCCTTTGCCCAGCAAATCTGCAGACTGGACACATTTTGGAGGTAGGTTGTGCATGTTACAATGATTTGTTCTCTGGGTTACACTGCTTCACCAGTGAGTGAACCTGACATGTGAGTCACAAATGTTGCAGCTACTGATATTGAGCAATGATTTAAACGGTTGTTTTACTAAGCATACTCATTGCAGTGTGACACAACCTAGCACTTTAACCTGTGTTTCTCTCTGCCCTGTGCTAGCTAGTGCTAGTAATAAATAACTCAGATAACTTGGGACCATTTTGTACAGATTTCTTGCTTCCATAAGGTGTGAGCTCCTCATTGGCTCAGTCGTTAGCACTGCTGCCTCACAGTGCCAGAGACCTGGGTTCGGTTACGGACTTGGTCACTGTCTTTGTGGAGTTTGCACGTTCTCCACATGTCTGCATGGTTCCCCCTGAGTGCTCCAGTTTCCTTCCACAGTCCAAAAGACATGCTCGTTAGGTGCATTGGCCATGCTAAATTCTTCCTCTGTGTACCTGAACAGATGCTGGAATGTGACAGCTAGGGGATTTTCACAGTAACTCCATTGCAGCGTTATTGTGAGCCTACTTCTGACAATAAATAAATGCTTAAAAATGAAAACAATCACTAATTTCATAGAATCCTTAAAGTGCAGAAGAGCCCAATTGGCCCATCAGGTCTGCACCAAGTCTCTGACAGAATATCTTGTCTAGGCTGTCATCTCTGCACTATCCCCATAATCACATATATTTGCTGCAACCTATCCACTAACCTGCATACCTTTGGATTGAGATAGGAAACCCATGCAGACACGGGGAGAACGTGCAAACTTCACACAGCCAGTGACCCAAAGCTGGAATTGAACCTGGATCCCTGAACCTGAGAGGCAGCAGGGCTAACCACGGTGCCACTTGTGTGACAAAGTAAAATAGTAGTTGTGTTCTTCTTTTGATCACTAGAGTGTCCAAACTTTTGTGTGCAAGTCCCATACAGTTTAAATTAGCATTACTATTTAAATATGTGAATATCTCAAATTCTGATGCCAATGTATTTCAGTGCTCTGATTTTTGGATTTATCTATCAGAAGCAACCGTTTTATCAGAATAGTGATAGAGGGCAGAGTGAGTGAGCAATCCAAACATTAATAAGATCAAGTGTCTGAGCTTCAAAGGCAGGAGTTACAGGTTAGAAGACTCTGACCTTACATGCCCTTCTGACTGTGTTGTTTCTGAAGTTCTTTTCCTCAACAGTGGAAATATGAATAAATGAAACATGGTTGTTTTTGTATGACTGTGCATTATGTTACTTTTCGAATGGAATAAATCCCTTGTGCGTTTTCAAGGCAGGCTTAGGAACCAGATTCCAAAACATTTGGGAGTGTAACTAATTGGATCAGAAGGTGCAGATGAGTATAAATTATACAAAATAGCTAGTATGGAAGCAAGGCATCAAAAGGAGTGTCTGTTAAACATCGCTAATAACTGGATATCAGTCCAGCTTTGTTAAAGCAAAATGAGATTCTGCAGGGAATAGAATGAAAATTGCTTTGTTGCCATGTGAGCAGTTCTGTAAATGAGAGAGCAGCGGGGAGTTGGAGTGATCACAGTATCAATAGTGGCTTTGAGTAGTGTTACAGGTGTTAGAAAGTTAAATTTGGAGGAAAGATTTTAAAAGGTATTTTAAAGAAGAGATTAACAAGAAAAAGTATCACATAACCACATTCCATACTCTTAATGCAGAAATAGAATGTCAATTTAAAACCCTCCTCTTTGCATAACCCTTTTTCAGCACCTCGCCCTTATTGCTTCTTTCTTTAAAAGAAAATTTTCCTTTGATTCTCTTTTTCCCTTCCCCATCTCCTTTCATCCCCACTTCCTGTCTGCTTTCTATTAAGTGTCCTGAAATACTTGTCTTTATCTGAGGCTGTGCAGGAATGGTTGACTGGTTTTGGAATAAGGTCATAAAAAAGGCTGTAGAAGCAGACAGGCTGATTGTGTGCAGCTGAGTGAGGGAAGCAATTTAAGGATAAGATGAATTGAAATAAATGTGGCTCGCTCATAAATTTCTGGGTTCCAATCTGTTTTGACCAGTATACATTGAGGAAGATTAGTTATTAATTAGATTATTAATTAATAATAATAATTAATATTAGGGTATTGAAGGATGGATTAGTAAATTTGCAGATGACACTAAAGTCGGTGGAGTGGTAGATAGTGAAGAGGGGTGTTATAGTTTGCAGAGGGACTTGGACAAGTTGCAGAGCTGGGCCGAGAGGTGGCAAATGGAGTTTAATGTGGAAAAGTGTGAGGTAATGCACTATGGCAGAAATAATAAATGTGTAGAGTATAGGGCTAATGGTAGGATTCTTAGTAGTCTTGATGAACAGAGGGATCTTGGTGTGTATGTGCATAGATCCCTGAAAGTAGGCAGTCAAGTCGAGAAGGTTGTTAAGAAGGCATATGGAGTCTTAGCTTTTATTGGTAGGGGGATTGAATTTCGGAGCCGCAACGTCATGTTGCAACTGTACAAAACTCTAGTGCGGCCGCACTTGGAGTATTGTGTGCAGTTCTGGTCCCCACATTATAAGAAAGATGTGGAGGCATTGGAGAGGGTACAGAGGAGGTTTACCAGGATGTTGCCTGGTATGGAGGGCAGGTCTTATGAAGAGAGGCTGAGGGATTTGAGGTTGTTTTCGTTAGAAAGAAGGCGGCTAAGAGGAGACCTTATTGAAACATATAAGATGATTAGAGGTTTAGATAGGGTGGACAGTGATAGCCTTTTTCCTAGGATGGAGAAAGCTAGCACGAGGGGACATAGCTTTAAATTAAGGGGTGGTAGTTATAGGACGGATGTCAGAGGTAGGTTCTTTACCCAGAGGGTGGTAAGGGTATGGAATGCCCTGCCTGCTGCAGTTGTAGATGTGCCAAGTTTGGGGGCGTTTAAGAGGTTAGTAGATAAGTTTATGGTGAAAAGGGAATGGTTTAGGTTAGAGGGTCATTGCTTTTTCTTAATTGGTCGGCGTAACATCGAGGGCCGAAGGGCCTGTTCTGCGCAGTAATGTTCTATGTTTTAAGTCACAATCTTAAGCAACATACACTTCCAAATTTTGGTCTTTTACAACCCCGCCAACTGATTTTTTATCACCTTTAATGTTAGTGAATGTGCCTGGGCTCCAAGCACTAAACCTCTTTCCCGAAATCCCTCCACTTCTCTTTCTTTCTCCTTTAACATGGAGATGCCATCATTAGACTGGGGTGGGCACAGTAGGACATCTCTCAACGCCAGGTTAAAGTGTTTTTTGGAGCACTGCTCCTTCAGGTTGATGCACTTTAACCTGGTGTTGAGATTTCTTACTGGGTTTCTCTTTTAAAACATTCTTTTTGAACGTATCTCGTTAACCAGGCTTCTGGTCACCTGTCCCAAGATTTCCTTTTGTGGTTAAGTGTCAGATTGGTTTTTTCAATAAACATTGAAGTGCTTTGGAATGTTTCAGGCACAAATGCAAGTGTTTTGTATCTGATGCACATGGGATGGCTGGGTGTCATTCTAGCTTCTACTGGTGATCTAACTCGCAACATGCTGTTGATCTCAGGTTCTGTACCCATGGATGAGCTGCAAAGGATTCGGAATCAACTCATTTTACTGCACAATCAGCTCCTGTACGAACGTTACAAACGAGAGCAGCATGCTCTTCGGAATAGGCGTCTGCTACGCAAAATTCTCAAAGCTACTGCGCTGGAGGAACAAAATTTAGCAATGGTGAGGCATTAAAAATATTTTTAACACATTTACCTTGTTGGATACCTGTAAGAAGGCTGTTGCTATAGATTCTGACAGCTTTAATCATGTTTGTCTGTCGGTTCAACAAAATGCCCCATTGGAGCTTTTGTTCCCTCTGTTCGCGTCCACTCCCCCTTCACTCGCTCACTCAGCTGAACGCTCGCATGCTTTCTTTCACGTGTACATAACTTGCAAAGTATACACCTGGGGAAGGAGACCCTCTGTCATCTTGCCATGAGGAGAGTGGGCCAGTGATAAGTTTGAAAGTTGTTAACGGCCTGCTCTAATGTGGAGGGGGGACTTGAGGGGT
Organism: Sphyrna mokarran; assembly: GCA_024679065.1. Taxonomy (NCBI): domain Eukaryota; kingdom Metazoa; phylum Chordata; class Chondrichthyes; order Carcharhiniformes; family Carcharhinidae; genus Sphyrna; species Sphyrna mokarran. The sequence continues at coordinate 3,789,533 of JAGIQG010000025.1, forward strand.
GGTGGGGAGGGATCATTAGTGAAGTCATTCTCACTTTCCTCGATTGTGGTTTGGAGGGATTTGAGATTTGTGTTTCATCACTTTGAATGACCAAGCCCCTGTCTGTCTTGTGGCCAACTCCATCCACAGAAGGACCAGCTGAAGCTCCAGGACATGGATATTGGAGATCTCAAACACAGTTTATTCATTGAACAGAACCAGTATCGGCTACTGCGAGAAGAAAAGGAATCCATCGTCAAACATCTGAACAACCAGATTGCAGAGCTACAGAAGGAGCGAGGGGATTACCGTGCTCGCTGCCAAGAGCTCCAGGTAAGTCAGGGCCCACTGCCAGGAGCTGTCTCACCATTGAGTGAATTTGAAGGGGGAGAAGTTAAAAGTATATAGTGGATCCCCTTTAATCTTTTAGTTACGTGTGCAGAGTGCTTAAGCATATTGACCATGGTTCACCTCCATTCCGTTTTATTCACCATCCATTTAACAACTCCAGGAATGGCACAGTGGTTGGCACTGCTGCCTCGCACACCAGGGACCCAGGTTCAATTCTGACCTCGGGTCATTGTCTGTGTGGAGTTTGCACGTTCTCCCCGTGTCTGCGTGGGCTTCCTCCTGGTGTTCAGGTTTCTTCCCACAGTCCAAAGATGTGCGGGTTAGATTGATTTTCGATGCTAAATTGACCCTTGGTGTCAGGGGTAGTGGTGGGTGCAGACTGGATGGGTTAAATGATCGCCTTTTGCACTCTATGGATGCTATGGTTCTGACCAATATAATTACACTGATTCCAGTATAACAGATGTACTGTTGAGATTTTACATCACTGTTTTCAGTTACAAATTTGATTTGTTTTTAATTCTTTGGGTGTGGGTGTGGCTGGCATTTATTGTCCTTCCATAATTTCCCTTGAAGGTGGTGATGAGCCGCTGTAGTCAGTGTAGTGAAAGTGCTAATAAGTGTTGAGGGATTCGGGCATTTTTGATTCCATGTCAAAAGAATGACGGTATGTGTATCTGCCAGCATAACATTCAATTATTCATGGTAACACGGTTACTGGCTGTACTCATTAACAATCTATGTTCATAGATACATTGGAGAGACTGATACGGTTAACAAAGCGGTATTTAACTATCTGCCTTGAAAGGATCCCCTTAATGTTGAACAGACTCCCAGCAAAAGCATTTGAGGCCAAATCAGTAATTTGTATTGCTGGAAGGAAAGATGAGTTGCTTTTTGTCTTGCATTCATCTGGACAGATACAAGAATACCAAATTTCAAATGGCCGCAATTTATACGAAAGGAGAAAAGAAAATTGTAAGTTGATTGATTGGCAAGCATCGTCATGAGAAAATAGGCTCTGAGTTCCTGTGCACAGAATCATAGAATCCCTATGTATAGTACTGACAGGAAGGAGGCCGTTCATCCCAGTGAGTCAATGCTGACTACAATCTCACCCATAACCCTCATTACTCTGCTAAAGCCCCTGACATTAGGGTCAATTTTAGTATGGTCAATCCACCTAACCCCACACATCTTTGGATTGTGGGAGGAAACAGGAGCACCCAGAGGAAACCATGCAGACATGGGAAGAACATGCAAACTCCACAAAGCTTGGACATATTCCTTTTGTTTGCAGAGGATAGGTTCTGATGTATTAATGTTTGTCACTTCTGACGAGTGTAAATAGGCCATGTTACGATCCTGACTTTGTTAGCACACTCAGGATTGTTCAACAAGTGCTGCCCATGTTCTGTTTTGGGTTTTGCAAATGCAGGCAGTTTGAGTACCGGCTCTGTACTTGGTGAATCAACAGCATGTTCCAGTCATTGAGACATACAGCCTTACGTATCTGACCTCACTGGCACTGAAATTGATTTTGAGTTGTTCAATTGTGTAATCGGCAGACACAAGCAAATCTCAATTGAAAAGGAGAACAGTATTGACACTTAGGATTCAAGTTGTAAATGAAGTATTTTTCTATAGTAAATTATTTCTACTAACAGAATGTTGTTAACCAGAGAATACAGATTTTAGGAAAGGGAATGAGAGAAATATAAATGAAGTTAGTTGTGATCTGTCAGTTGAGAGGAAGCAGATTCAGGTATTCATTTCTAAACAAAATTGAATATGGACTTAGAGAAAAAGTTCCTGAGGTATCAAAATTTAAAGTTTGTTCATTAGTGTCACAAGTAGGCTTACATCAACACTTCAATGAAGCTGAAAATCCAGCGCCTGTTCAGATATTCAAAGGGACAATTTAACATGGCCAATCCACCTAACCCACACTTCTTTTGGACTGAGAGGAAACCGGAGCACCTGGAGGAAACCCACGTAAACACGTGTGCAAACTCCATAGAGAAAGTGATCCAAGCCTGGGAATTGAACCTGGTCCCTGGTGTTGTGAGGCAGCAGTGCTAACCACCCAGAGCAAGAACAGAACATTTGCCAAACAGCTGGCAGAGGTATGATGGGCTGAACAGCCTCACTGTATAATGCTATAGTTGTGGTAATAGGTATAGGCCAAGCTTGTCAAATGCACTATGAAATAATGTGATTCCTCTTCCAAAAAGAGAGGGCAATGGGGGTGGTATCCATGGAGGGCAGTTGTATAGTGGAGAGATAACTTTGCTGCTAATATCCAGATATTAGGAAAATTGGTGGGACAGAATCCATGGCTGTACTGCCCAAGAGGAGGCTATTAGGCCCGTCATGTCTGTGCCATCTCTGAACTTTTCAGTTACTCACACTACTCTGCCTTTTCACCTACACAGTAAGGATGCTGCCCTATCTCATATCACTGCTTATTTTACAGATTAGTCCAAAGGAAGTCACTGAACTCGGGAGCTGCAGTTCGCCTAACAAGTGCTTCTACCAAGGAAGTTAGAGTCAAAGCAAGCTCGATGGAGAGGGTTGATGTGTGCAATAGCCTTTATAGCTCCTGCTCTGTTTTCTAATTTCCAAATCTTTTTTTTCAGAACAAACTGCAGGATTGTCAGAAGATGATTGGGGAATTGAAGCTGGAACTACAGAAGGTCAATAACAAAGCATGTAACACAGCATATCTGCTAAACCAGATGACAGAGAAGGTGAGTGATTTGACAATCTGCTTAGCAAAAACTTGGACTGCTTTGCATCAAATCCTTTAGAATGTTGTCCCCCAACTCAGTTTAACCCGATAACACTTGTATTTATTGTTGCACATGCAATACTTTCAGCCATTCTGTAGAGTTGGCCAACCCAAATAGCCAAGCAATGGACAGCTTCTCATTGGCTACTCCCAGGCAGATACGGCACGGGGTTAGGTACAGAGTAAAACTCTGTCCCATCAAATGTTCCCAGGGCAAGTACAGCACGGGATTAAATATAAAGTAAAGCTCTCTCTACACAATCCCCAATCAAACATTCCAGGACAAGTACAGCATGGGATTAGATAGAGTAAAATTCCCTTTATATTGTCCCATCAAACACTCCTAGGGCAGGTACAGCAAAAGGTTAGATACAGAGTAAAACTTCCTCTACACTGTCCCCATCAAACCCTCCAGAACAGGTACAGCAAAAGATTAGATACAGAGCAAAGCTCCCTCTACACTGTCCCCATCAAACCTTCCAGGACAGGTACAGCATGAGGTTAGATACATAGTAAAGCTCCCTCTTCAATGTTGGTTCAGTGCCAACAATGATACAGGTGGCTTTGTTGTGTGGCTGCAGGGAGCTCAGTAGAAACTAAAAGATTACTCTCCGATTTCTCTTGTGAACCTTCCCTTCAGTATAGAAACATAGAAGATAGGAGGAGGTCATTTGGCTCTTTGAGCCTGCTCTACCATTCATTACGATCATGGCTGATCATCCAACTCAATAACCTAATCCTGCTTTCTCTCCATAACCTTTGATCTCGTTCACCCCAAGTGATATATCCAGCTGCCTCTTGAATACATTCAATGTTTTGGCGTCAACTGCTTCCTGAACTCCACAGGCTCATGACGTTTTGGGTGTAGAAATGTGGGCAGCACAGTAGTTAGTACTGTTGCCTCAAAGCTCCAGGGACCTGGGTATGATTCCCAGTTTGTGGTGTTGTCTGTGTGGAGTTTGCACGTTCTCACCTTTGTGTAGGTTTCGTTTGGGTGCTCCAGTTTCCTTCCATAATCCAAAGATGTGTAGGTTGGGTTTATTGGACATGCTAAATTAACCCTTTAGTGTCCAGGGATGTGATAGATGAGAGGGATCAGCAGGGTAGCTAAGCAGGGATAGGACCTGGGCAGGATTGGTGTCAGTGCACACTTGCTAGGCTGAATGGCCGCCAGCACTGTAGGGATTCTGTGTTCTAAATGTTGTCTCACCTCCACCCTGGATCCTCAGATTGTGATCCCTGATTCTGGCTTCCCCCACCATCGGGAACATCCTCCCTGTTTCTACCCTGTCCAGTCCTGTTAGAATTTTATTCCTTCTTCATTTATCTGGACTCCAGCAAAAACAATCCTGACCTAGTCAATCTCTTGTCGTACATCAGCCCTTCCCGGAATCAGCCTCGGTTTGGTCGTGGAAGGCTAATTCTCTTGAATTATTCCTAGTTCACCAGCACACAATCTGTGCAGCAGCAGATGGAATGGCTGAACAAACAGCTGCTACTCCTGAGTGAAGTCAATGGGTTACATATGGAAAAGCTGCTGCATTCCCAGATGGGCTCCGCCAAGGTAAGGTTTTGATTTGATTTATTATTGTCACATATTAACATGCCGTGAAAAGTATTGTTTCTTGTGCGTTATACAGACAAAGCATACCATTCACAGAAGGAAATGAGAGAGTGCAGTTTGTAGAATTACAGTCATAGCTAGGGTGTAGAGAAAGATCAACTTGATGCAAGGTAAGTCCATTTAAAAGTCTGACAGCAGCAGGGAAAAGCTGTTCTTGAGTCAGTTGGTATGTCACCTCAGACTTGGGCATCTTTTTCCCAATTGAAGAAAGTGGAAGAGAGAACGTCCAGGGTGTTTGGGGTCCTTAATTATGCTGGCTGCTTTGCTGAGGTAGTGAGAAGTGCAGACAGAGACAATGATGGGAGGCTGGTTTGCGTGATAGATTGGGCTACGCTCATGAGCTTTTGTAATTCCTTGCGGTCTTGGGCAGAGCAGGAGCCCGTACCAAGCTGTGATGCAACCAGAAAGGAAAGATGGTGAGAGTCTTGGTAGACATGCCAAATTTCCTTATTCTTCTGAGAAAGTAGAAGCGTTGGTGGGCTTTCTTAACTATAGTGTCAGTATGGATGGACCAGGAGAAGTTGTTAGTGATCGGGACATTTAAAAACTTGGAATTCTCAATTCTTTCTACTTCATCCCCATTGATGTAAACAGAGGCATGTTCTCCTTTGTTTGTTGCCGTTGAGGGAGAGATTATTATTGCCACACCAGATTCTTTCTCTCATTCCTGTACTCTGTCTTGTCATTGTTTGAGATCTGACCCGCTAAGGTGATATTGTCAGCAAACTTGAATTGGAAGGGAATTTGGCCTCAGTGCATAAAGAGTATAGTAGGGGGCTGAGAAAACAGCCTTGTGGGGCACCAGTGTTGGGGATGATTGTGGAGGAGGTGATGTTGTCTATCCTTACTGATTGTGGTCTGTGGGTTAGGAAGTTCAGGATCCAGGTTATTGCTGGAGCGTGTGTTTGTTCTCCACACATTGCGAATTCTGTTTAGCTGTTTTGTCTGAAACTGGGGATATTGGTCAAATCTCTGATAACAGTATTTGGGATCTTTTCTAAATTTCAAGCTCATAACACAATAACTGCCATTAAGTTGTCATGATTGTTCAGAAGTCCAGACTAATGCATAGGGGAATAGATTCTAATCCCATCACAGCAACTGGTGAAATGTAAGATTTAATGAATAATCTGTAGTTGTAATACTAGTCTCAGTAATGGTGACCGTGAAACCATTGTCGATTTGTTATAAAAGCCCATCTGCTTCACTAATCCCTGTTTGGATAGGAAACCTGTCATCTTAGCCGACATGTGATTCTAGACCCGCAGCAATATAGTTGACTCTTAACTGCTCCTCTGAAATGGTGTGGCAAATCATTCTGCTTAAAGGCAATAAGTAAGTGGCACAGTGGTTAGCACTGCTGCCTCACAGTACCAGGGACCTGAGTTCGATTCCCTGTTTAGATCACTGTATGCTTGGAATTTGCACGTTCTCCCTGTGTCTGCGTGGGTTTCCTCCAGGTGCTCTGGTTTTCTGCCACAGTAAGATGATGTACAGATTGGGTGCATTGGCCATGCTAAATTGCCTCTTGGTGTTCCGGAATGCATAGGTTAGTGGGATTGGAAGGGTAAATTTGTGAGGTTACGGGAATGGGTCCTGGGTGGGATTATTGATGTAGACTCGATGTACCAAATGGTCACTTTCTGCACTGTTGAGATTTTATATAATTTCATAATGGGCAGAAAATGTAAACCTTGCCCTTGTGACACCTGGACCCCACAAAAGAATGAAAAAAACAAGATTTAACAATTCAATTCCATCTAATATCACGCATGGGATTTCAGACCTCGAGTAGGATGAGTAAGGGATGAAAATGCCTTATTTCAAATTCCTCAATGCCTCCCCACTTCTCATATACCTTATAACCCTTAGAGATCTCCCTGTTTCTCCAGTTCTGATCTTTTGCACACAGATGATGTCCTTTGCCCCACCATTGGTGGCTGTTCCTTCAGCTATCTGGGCCATAAGCTCTGGAATTCCCTCCTAAATATCTACACCTCGATCTCCTCCTTTAAGACATTCCATAAGACTTACCTGTTTGACCTGTTATACTGTTTAGCTTGGTGTTTAATTTTGTTTGATTATGCTGCTGTGAAGTACTTTGGGGCTCTTTTACACATTAATGGTGCCACAAAAGTGCAAAGTTGTTGATTGGACTAAGGCCCAATAAACTTAATCCAATTCCTGTTTTAAAACCATCCAGTCTTATTGTTGCATACTTAGAGCTCAAAAATGGACCATTGAGTATCATAGGTCCAAGCTAGAATTTGTTCCACATGAGACTCCTTAAATCTTTCTTTCATGGGGCATGGACATCACTGGGTAGGCCAGCATTGATTGCTTATCCCTAATTGCCCCTGAAAAGCTGATTATCAGTCACATTTTCAAACAACTACAGTCTGTGGTGTAACTCCAATGAACACTGCTGTTAGGAAAGGAGTTCCAGGATTTTGACCCAGTGACCGTGAAGGAACGGCAATATAGTTCCAAGTTAGAATGGTGTGGGTCTTGAAAGGAAACTTTGCACTTGTTGGTGTTCCTACATGTCTGTTGCCCTTGATCTTTCAAGTGGTAGAAGTTGCAGGTTTGGAAGATGCTGTTGCACTTGGTGCGACAGTGGGAGGCAAGAGAGGAGATTGCAGAGCCTCTGGCTCTGATCTTCAGGTTGTCGTTGGTTACGGGTGTGGTTCCGGAGGACTGGAGGATAGCGAATGTGGTCCCGTTGTTCAAGAAGGGGAAGAGAGACCTTCCAGGGAATTATAGGCCAGTGAGTCTTACTTCTGTTGTGGGCAAAGTATTGGAGAGAATTATTAGGGATAGGATTTATAGTTATTTAGAGAGAAATGAATTGATTGGGGATAGTCAGCATGGTTTTGTGAAGGGTAGGTCGTGCCTTACTAACCTCATTGAGTTTTTTGAAAAAGTGACCAAAGAGGTGGATGGGGGTAAGGCGGTTGATGTGGTATATATGGACTTTAGTAAGGCGTTTGATAAGGTGGCCCATGGAAGACTTCTGCAGAAAATGCAGATGTTTGGGATAGAGGGTGATTTAGCTAATTGGGTTAGGAATTGGCTAGCAGATAGAAGACAGAGGGTGGTGGTTGATGGGAGATATTCATCGTGGAGTTCGGTGACAAGTGGTGTACCTCAGGGGTCTGTTTTGGGCCCCTGCTGTTTGTAATTTTTATAAATGATCTGGATGAGGGTATTGAAGGATGGATTAGTAAATTTGCAGATGACACTAAAGTCGGTGGAGTGGTAGATAGTGAAGAGGGGTGTTATAGTTTGCAGAGGGACTTGGACAAGTTGCAGAGCTGGGCCGAGAGGTGGCAAATGGAGTTTAATGTGGAAAAGTGTGAGGTAATGCACTATGGCAGAAATAATAAATGTGTAGAGTATAGGGCAAATGGTAGGATTCTTAGTAGTCTAGATGAACAGAGGGATCTTGGTGTGTATGTGCATAGATCCCTGAAAGTAGGCAGTCAGGTCGAGAAGGTTGTTAGGAAGGCATATGGAGTCTTGGCTTTTATTGGTAGAGGGATTGAATTTCGGAGCCGCAACGTCATGTTGCAACTGTACAAAACTCTAGTGCGGCCGCACTTGGAGTATTGTGTGCAGTTCTGGTCCCCACATTATAAGAAAGATGTGGAGGCATTGGAGAGGGTACAGAGGAGGTTTACCAGGATGTTGCCTGGTATGGAGGGCAGGTCTTATGAGGAGAGGCTGAGGGATTTGAGGTTGTTTTCGTTAGAAAGGAGGAGGCTAAGAGGGGACCTAATCGAAACATATAAGATGATTAGAGGTTTAGATAGGGTGGACAGTGATAGCTTTTTCCTAGGATGGAAAAAGCTAGCACGAGGGGACACAGCTTTAAATTAAGGGGTGATAGTTATAGGACGGATATCAGAGGCAGGTTCTTTACCCAAAGGGTGGTTCGGGAGTGGAATGCCCTGCCTGCAGCGGTTGTAGATGTGCCAAGTTTGGTGGCGTTTAAGAGGTTAGTTGATAAGTATATGGAAGAGAAGGGAATGGTTTAGTTTGGAGGGGCATTGCTTTTTATATTGGTCGGCGCAACATCGAAGGCCGAAGGGCCTGTTCTGTGCTGTAATGTTCTATGCTCTATGGTGAGTTGATGATGCAAATCATGAGGGGCATAGATAAGGTGAACAGCTGAGCTTTTTTCCCCCAGGATAACGGAGTCTGAAACTCAAGGGTGTAGGTTTAAGGTGAGAGGGGAAAAATTTAAAAGGGACCTGAGGGGCAGCTTTTTCAGTGTGGTGTGTGTATGGAATGAGCTGCCATAGGAGGTGGTAGAGGTAGGTGCAATTATACCATTTAAAATACATTTGGACACGTATGTAAATGGGAAAGGTGCAGAGAGATATGGGACAAACGCATGCAAATGGGACCACTTCAGTTCAGGAGACCAGATTGGCATGGATGAGTTGGACTGAAGGGCCTGTTTCCATGCTGTAGATCTCTGACTCTATCTGGTAGGTGGTGCACACATTACTTTCACTGCATCACTGATGGAGAGGGTGAATGTTGAAGGGGATGGAGTGGTGTGCCCATCAAACAGGTTGTTTTGTCTCGATGGTGTTGTGCTGCTTGAGTGTTGTTGGACTGCACCCATCCAAGCAAGTGGAGAATATTCCATCACAGCCCTGACCACATTCTCACACAATGGAAGGGCATATGTTATCTCGTCACACTGTACCTAGACTTTCTTGCCAGTGCTTTTGCTGCTCTGCCTCCGTTGAGTACAAAGTGGCAGGTTTACCTGCACAGATTCCTTCTAAACATACAGGGTGGGGTATCAGATGAGATATTAAACTGTTCAGGTGAGTACAGAAAAAACAAACAGCAATTTATATATTGCTATGACTCATTTTTCAGTAATGTAAACATTGTCATTCACCTAGAAAGTTTACAGATGCATGTAAAAGTATCTTTTTTTTTTAAATCTACCCTTTCCCCGTGACATTTCATTCAGGCAGCAGAGACAGAGATGTTACAGCTTTCTTTAGTCCGTGAGCGAGAAAAAATGAAACACCGCATTCAGCAGCAAGTCCAGAGGACAGAGGCATCGCAGCGGCGAATAACAGAACTGGAAAACCAGCTGACTAAAAAAGAACATCTTTTCCTCGAGCAAAAGAAATATCTGGAGAACGTTAAAAACCTGGCTAGGTATTGAGTGAACACGGGGCGGTGGGGAGCTGTTCTGGGGGCTCGGCGAGGGTCTGCAATTTCCCTGTGGGTGGGCTTTAGTTTGAGGAGAGAGCTGGTGCTTGGCTGTAACTGAACATTGCGGAATCTGTTTTTTTTTCCCAGTGGGGAGCTGCAGGCAGCAGAAAGCCGTTATGAAGCCCAGAAACGGATAACGCAAACTCTTCAATGTGAAATCCTGGAACTCTACAGTAAGCTGGAGCAGGTGGAACCTCCAGAGAAACCAGTGGCTGCACAGGAAACGCCTCAGTCTGTAGAGGATAAGTAAGGAGAGATGTTTTTCTTGCTGGCTTGGTGTAAATCTTGGGTGATGCAATGAGTTGGCATGCTGCCCCAACACCCTACAATCTGGATTCCTCAGGCATCTCTGGTTGACTCGCTTGGCTGTCTGCTCTCTCCCAGCTGAAATGCCCCAGGCAGTTAAAATACTGGCAAAACATTGTGTGGCACAGTAGTTAGTAGTGCTGCCTTGCAGTGCCAAGGACCTGGGTACAATTCATGAGCTTCTGGTCACTGTCTGTGTGGAGCCTGCACATTCTGCGTGGGTTTCCTCCCACAGTCCAAAGATGTATGGGTTAGGTTGTGCAACGATGCTAAATTGTCACTTAGTGTTAAGGAGATTGGCAAGGTAAATACATGGGATTAAGTGGGGTAGGGCCTGGGTGAGATTGTGGTTGGTACAGACTCGATGGACCGAATGGCCACCTCCTACACTGTTTGGATTCTTTGATTCTATGGAAAGGGAATAGAAAGTTCTGCTGATAGGACTGGATAAAGCACGATAAGAAAATGTTCATTGAATGTATAAACTTTAGTGCAGACTAGATAGGCTGAATGGTCTGTTTCTGTGCTGTAATTTTTAATGTCACAATATTTCAGCTGGATCAAAGTATTTATCCACTCTGGGATTTTTTAATTGAAGAATATTTGCTTTTCTAATCTCTTTCTCGTTTACGAATAGGTCTGAAAGCGTTGCTGCCACGTGTGACTCGTTTGAGACCCCAGACGCAGAGAGACAAACCAAACCTCCGGTGGCTCCCAGCACCTCGACTGACCAACCTCCCGATAGAAAGCCTCAAGCAGCACCGATGGCCACCGAGACAGTGGCTCAGGGGCAAGGTGCCACGAGCCTAAACCTCCTGGAGCAGCCCACCGCCCCGTTCACAGTCGGCTCCTACCCCAGCTCCAAGAGCCTCCTGGGGATGCGCACCCGCGAGCTGTTCAGGAACAAGAGCGAAAGCCAATGCGACAATGAGCGGCCCAAGATGGACAGCCTCTTTGAATCGCTTAAGACAGAGTGCAACGTGGAGCTGGGCAGCTCTCTGGGCCCCTTGAAACTTCCAGTTCCTAGCCCCGAAAGCGTCAGGCAGCTCAGCATAATGGACTATGACGGAATGCATCATGACCAGAATTAACTGAGGGAGTGGGGTGGGGAAGGAAAGAAACATAGTATTATCCTGAGCAGTTGATACCTGCTTTGCTTTGTAAGCATGTCGTAAGTTTATAACAAGGTACAATCCAGTTAAGGGCCGTGTACTCCCTTCAGTGGAATGTTCATATATTTAAGGAAAAAAAAGCAAAAAAAAACTTGACATCAAATCCCTGTGTAACTGTGAACAAATACGTTGTCTTTCATGTTTTGCACTACATTATGTTGTACGTATGGTATGTCTGTAGATGATGGCCACCCAGGTATGACGGAACATCTGATTGGAAACTTTTATACTCCCTCCCCTGTGAATGCTTGCTGCTGACCCAATCGGACTGCTCCTCTTTAGTTGGGATGGAAGCGTGACCTTGGAAGATGCTCATCGTACAAGTGGACAAACTCTCTTGCGGTGTTCAAAAGAAGAAAAAGATTAAAAAGGCTGGACCAACACACCGCAGCATCTTTGTATCAGACTGTGTACTCTAAATAATGAAACAGTGCTGTGATTTAAAACAAAACCCTTTACTTTTACCCCAACGTCTGCGGTCATCGTTTCCCTCCGCAAGCTGTGATGATTTTGGACTCTTGGCCTCTCTCACCAATTTAAATCAAGCCAGAGACTGGGGGGCAGAACTGCTTGTGAATTTGAGCGGGAGAGACTCTGACTCGCCATTTTGAAGTGTGGTGGTGGTGTTCAGTGGTATCTTGCCAAATTTGTCTTTTTTTGAGGGGGGGGGGTGGCCACTGGTGGGGGAGGGTTTGTCTACCTGCTCAGGACACAGTATTCTTTTGGAGGGGGGTGGGGGGGGTGGGGGGGGGGGGAGGCAGGAAGGGGTTCAAAGTTGAGTTGGCGATGAATATTGCGCAGTAATTTAATAAAGGGCTACCCTCCACACTTGCAATGCTCTCTTTGTTTGAATTTGTTGGCCGTTGTCATCACATTTCTCTCACACCCAGTGTAAAAAGCATTTCTGCAGGTTAATTGTAAAGGCTTACAGAATGGAATCAGGCCTTTTGGCCCACTTTGTCCATGCTGCCCTTTTAAGCCACTAAACCAGCCCCAGTTGCTAAAGCTTGGCCCATACCTTCCCTTATCCATCTGACCCATATAACAATCTAAATGCTTTTCAAAAGACAAAATTGTACTCGCATCTACTACTGTCTCTGACAGCTTGTTCCAGACACACTCTACCCTCTGTGAGGAGGAAAATAATTGTCCCTCTGGACCCTTTTGTATCTCTCCTCCCTCACCTTAAACCTATGCTCTCTAGTATTAGACTCCCTTCCTTTGGGAAAAGATATTGACTACCTCACTGATCTATGCCCTTCATTATTTTATAGATCCCCAAGATCACCCCTCCAGAGGAAAAAGTCCCAGTCCGTCCAGCTCATAACTCCTTATAACGCAAACCGTCAAGACCCAGTAGCATCCTAGTGAATCTTTTCTGCACTGTTTCTAATTTAATCATATCTTTCCAATAATAGTGTGACCAGAACAGTACACAATATTCTAAGTGTGGCCTTACTAATGTCTTGTACAACTTCAACAAGCCATCCCAATTCCTATATTCAACATTCTAACTAATGAAACCAAGCATGCTGAATACTACCTTTACCAGTCTGCCTCTCTGTGACTCCACTTTCAAGGAGCTGTGAACTGTACCCCTAGATCTCTGTTCTATAACTCTCCCAATGCCCTACATTAATTAAGTCCTGCCTTGGTTTGATCTACCAAAATGAATCACCTTGCATTAAACTCATCTGCTATTCATCAGTCTACTGGTCCAATTGATCAAGATCCCATTGCAATCCTAGATAATCTTTACTGCCCACTATGCCACTAATCTTGGTGTCATCTGCAAACTTACTTAACCTAATTTAGGAGGTATGGTTAACATAACTTCCCTGATCTGGGATGTGATCTGAGAGCATAGACTGCAAGGTGATGTACTGTACCAATTGAGGTGTGAATGGAAATTGACAAGGCTATCACCTTCCATCCTTGCTGTCTCCAAATAATGTACTCACTGAGTCACTTGGCTAAAATTATGGATCAAGTTTATTACAAAACCAGCTGCAGATTCCACTGTTGGCAATTTGCAATATCTGTTTCAAATGAATGAATAAGCTGTTGAACTGTGGGCTATTCTAGAATTTGTTCTTTCACAGGATTTAAACACTGGCTAAGCTAGCATTTATTGCCTAACCCTAATTGCCCTTGAGAAGATGACAATTAGTCACTGCGTTGAATCTCTGCTGTCCAAATGCTGCAAAGACAATGGACTCTGACAACATTCCAGCAATATTCTGCCAAGCTGTTCCAATACAGCAACAGCACTAATTACTATCCGGCACAATGCATGCTATATACAAAAAGCAAAACAGATCCAACCTGGCCAATTACAGTCTCACCAGCTTTCTCTCAATCATCAGTATTCATCAACAGTGCAATCAAGCAGCACTGACTCAGTAATAATCTGCTCACAGATGCTCAGTTTGGGTTCTGCCGTGGTTATTCCACTCCTGACTGTTTTACAGCCTTGGTTCAAACATGAACAAAAGAGCTGGGGACTCCAGAGGTGATGTGAGAGCGATTGCCCTTGACATCAAGGCCACATTTGACTGAGTGTGGGATCAAGGAGCCTTAATAAAGCTGAAACTCAGTGGGAATCAGGTGGCAAACTCCTCCACTAGTTGGATGTACCTGGCACAAAGGAAAGTGATGGTTGGTGATCACTCATTTCAGTTTTGGCACTCTGGGTATATCTACACTGCACAGACTGCAGCATTTTAAAAAGATTGCATTTGGACAATAAATGTTAAGCCAGCCATCTGTGCCTACATTACCATGAATGTTTTTTTAAATGGTTATAGGCACATCCACAGTGCTTTTGGGAGGAAGTTTCATGATTTTTGACCCAGTGACAAGTGAAGGAATGGTAATGTAGTACATAATTGCAATTATGTTTGACTTGGAAGGGAACTTCCAGGTGGTGGTGTTCCCTATCACAGGTTGTACTTTCGAAGGAGCCTTGGTGAGTTCTTGTAGTGCATCTTGTAGCTGGAACATTATGCTTCAACTGTGCATTATGGTGAATGGAGTTAACATTTAAAGGTGGTGGATGGAGTGCCAATCAAGTGAGGTGCTTTATCCTGGATGGTGTTGTGCTTCTTGAGTATTATTAGCACTGCTTGCATTCAGTCAAGCGGTGAGTATTCCATCACACTCCTGACTTGAGCCTTGTAGATAGTGGACAAGTTTTGGGGATTCAGAACGTGAATTACTTGCCACAGGATTCCCAACTTCTGACCTGCTTTGGTAGCCACTGTATTTATACAGCTAGTTCAGTTCAGTTTCTGGTTAATAGCCTCCAGGATGTTGTTAATGAAGGATTCAGCAGTGGTAATGCCAACAGGCAACACAGTAGTACAGGCGTTAGCACTGCTGCCTCATGGCATCAGGAACAGGGGTTTGATGGCCAGCTGGGGTTACAGTGTGGTGTTTGTACATTCTCTTCATGTCTGCGTGGATTCCTCTGAGTGCTCTGGTTTCCTCCCATAGTCCAAAGACAGACTAATTAGGTGTGTTGACCATGCTAAATTCTCACTGTGTACCCAAACAGGTGCTAGTTTGTGGCAACTAAGGAATTTTCGCTAACTTCATTGCAGTGTTAATGTAAGCCTACTTGTGACACGAAATAAATTTAAAAAAAATTGAATGTCAAGGGGAGAAGGTTGGATTCTGTCTTGCTGGAGACGGTCATTACTGAGCATCTGCATGGTGCAAATACTGCCGGTCAGAGGCAGTCAAGCCAGTGTGTTGTTTTCCCAGCTGAACTTTATGAAATGCAATAATGAATACTGAATCCAAACTGTGATTAAATGTTTTGCTTTTCCACAATCACGTATGTACAGTTATGAAAACCAAGTGAGGAAATCCACTGCTGAATGAGGAAAGAGTGAATAACATTGATACAAATACTGAATGGATTCCTAAAGTCCCAACCTGAATTAAGTAGGCCTTAAGCACACAGGCAAAATGTGCAGCATTTTAGAAAACTTGATCGAGGAAGTGAGAGAGAGAGAGACTGTAGCTGAGTTTAATTTTTTTATATATTCATTCATGAAGCATGGCTATCGCTGGCTGGCCAACATTTATTATCCATCCCTAGTTATCCTTGGAGGGTAATTGAGAGTCAATCACATTGCTGTGGCTTGAGTCAAAGGATGGCAAATTTCCTTCCCTAAAGGGCATTTTTCAACAATCGATTAATGATTTTGTGGTCATCAGTAGATTTTGAATTCCATGGTGGGACTCAAACCTGATTCCCCAGAACATTAGCTGAATTTAGGAGAAGGAAATGAGATAAGGATAGACAAGTTCATGGGATTATATAATCCCTACAGTGTAGAAGAGGCCCTTTGGCCTATCAAGTCTACACTGCCCCTCCAAAAGAGCATCCTAACTAGGCCCAGTTCCCCCACTCTAACCTCATAACCCTATGCATTGATCATGGCCAATCCACATAATTCACACATCTTTGGACTGTGAAAGGAAACTGGAGCACCCAGAGGAAACCCATGCAGACAGCCAAAGAACATGTAAACTTCACGTAGACAGTGACCCAAGCTGAAATTGAAACAGTCATGGAGCTGGGAGGCATCAATGCTAACTACTATGCCACCATTTTGCCAGTGGACGAGAGACCTCAAGGTAATGCTCTGGAGACCTAGGTGGTTAAGGTAGACGTGTTAGTGACGTTTAAGGCTTATCTGGATAGACACATGAACAAATGGGAAGTAGAGAGATATAGGCAGTTAGTCTAGATTGGACAATGTGATTGGTGCAGGCTTGGTGGGCCAAAGGGCCTATCCCTGAGCTGTGCTACTTTTTTTCTTTGTATCTGCCTATAAGAAGTCTATTGGTGACTGTTGGTGATCATTGTTAAAAACCCATTTGGTTCATTAATGTGCTTTAGGGAAGGAAGTCTGCAGCCTTTACCTGGTCTGGCCTACACGTGACTCCATACCCACAACAATGTGATTATCTCTTCAATGCCCTCTGAGATGGGCAATGAAATTGCCCACAAAATTATACTGATTAGATGTTTTGACAACTCCATATGTCTATGTTGCTATATTAAGTCATATATGTGCTCCATAATACAGGAAAATATATCATGTGATTTGTGAGAATATATTACAATATTATTAATATGCTATCTGTATTTACACGTTCTATATGGGATACGACTATAATTGCTGCAGACATTCTGTATATAAATATATGATGAATTATTTTCATGCTCAATACAATTGTAGCAGGCCAGGCGGAACCTTTATCAGTCGGACTTTCAGTTCCTGCTGCGGTTGCGAGGCGAACGCGGTTGTGTGAGAGACCGGATGTTGCCATGGCGGCGGCGGTATTTGGGTGTGGGACCGGATGTTGCCATGGCGGCGGTGGCTGCTGCTGTGGGGATGGAGTCGGAGCAGGACGGCGCACAGACCACAGCGATCAGGCTGCGTTTTGAGGCGGATAAGCGGCTGGTTTGCGCCGAGTACCCGGGGATGGTTCGCGATCCCCGCAAGATGCTGGAGACCCTGGGAGGAGAGGAGGGGATATCACGAGTGAGTGAATGGCCGCCGTTAAAGGGGCCTCACCCCGTCCCCAATAAACAGGGGGGTTAGATACAGAGTAAAGCTCCCTCTACACTGTCCCCCATCAAACACTCCCAGGACAGGTACAGCACGGGGTTAGATACAGAGTAAAGCTCCCTCTACACTGTCCCCCATCAAACACTCCCAGGACAGGTACAGCACGGGGTTAGATACAGAGTAAAGCTCCCTCTACACTGTCCCCCCATCAAACACTCCCAGGACAGGTACAGCACGGGGTTAGATACAGAGTAAAGCTCCCTCTACACTGTCCCCATCAAACACTCCCAGGACAGGGACAGCACGGGGTTAGATACAGAGTAAAGCTCCCTCTACACTGTCCCCATCAAACACTCCCAGGACAGGTACAGCACGGGGTTAGATACAGAGTGAAGCTTCCTCTTTATCAAGCCTTTGTGTTTTTCAAGCCATTCAGTTTAATTGGTCATTATCACATTGCTATTTGTTGAGTCTTACTGTGTTTATAGTGGCTGCTGTGTTCCTAGATTAGTAAAGTTGCTGTCATCCCAGGTGCCTGTAGGCTTTGAGAGGGAGGTTTTGGGGAAGGAACTGATTTGTGGTGATTTAACCTGAGGATCACCACATCTCAAGTGAGGGCAAGGTTGGGAAAGCTGGGCCTTCAGGACTAACCTCAGCTAGTATAGAACATTACAGCACAGAACAGGCCCTTCGGCCTTCGATGTTGCGCCGACCAATATAAAAAGCAATGCCCCTCCAAACTGAACCATTCCCTTCTCTTCCATATACTTATCAACTAACCTCTTAAACGCCACCAAACTTGGCGCATCTACAACTGCTGCAGGCAGGGCATTCCACTCCCGAACCACCCTTTGGGTAAAGAACCTACCTCTGATATCCGTCCTATAACTATCACCCCTTAATTTAAAGCTGTGTCCCCTCGTGCTAGCTTTCTCCATCCTAGGAAAAAGGCTATCACTGTCCACCCTATCTAAACCTCTAATCATTTTATATGTTTCGATTAGGTCCCCTCTTAGCCGCCTCCTTTCTAACGAAAACAACCTCAAATCCCTCAGCCTCTCTACATAAGACCTGCCCTCCATAATTATGGCATTGAACCCACCCTTTTGGCATTACTTCTCATTCCAAACCAACTGTTCGGTCAAGTAAGCTAAACTGGACCCCTGTTTCTAGATTACAAAATGTAGAGATGCCGGCGTTGGACTGGGGTAAACTCAGTAAGAGGTCTGACAACACCAATTTTAAATCCAACCAATTTATTTGATAGTAAACTTGCAAGCTTTCGGCCTTTGTAGCCTTCGTCAGGTATTAGCAGGTTAGGTGTAAGGATTCGCATTCTAATCAGCAATCTGTAAACTATCTGTGCTGATATGTGTGCTATTGCAGACCAGAACACCTCATTCGCCTGACGAAGGCTACAAAGGCCAAAAGCTTGCAAGTTTACTATCAAATAAATCGTTTGAATTTAAAATTGGTGTTGTCAGATCTCTATCTAGATTACAACATTAGGCTACACTTCAAAAGTTCATTGGCTATAAAGTATCTTGAGATGTCCAGTGGCTGCAAAAGACTAAGACGTAGGTCCTTTGGCCCATCAAATCTGCACCAATATTCAGTGAGATCATGACTGATCTGGTATTATAATCCTGGACTGCAGTTTACCACTTTATCCCCATCAGCTTTGATTCTCTTACTGATTTTAAATCTGTCAATATACTTAACGACCCAACCTTTACAGCTTTCCACAGGCTCACTATCCAGAGATAGGAAATTCTCTGAGATTATGGCTTCTGGTCCTAAATGCCTCCATAAGGGAAACAATCTTTCAGCATCTACCCTGTCAAGGTGCTATATAAATGCAAAGTTTTTTATCTTTTCATTCAAACTGCTGATTGTGCTTGTGTAAGCAATCACCTTTTTCACAGTAATAATCCTTGCGAACCTGCTTTGTTTGTTTGGAATAGACCCATGCTGATCCGTGCCGGAGACTTGAACTGCACTTCCGTCCAAAGGATCCTTACTGCCACCCAGTGTGCGCCAACCGCTTTCCTTCAACCAGCATGCTGCTCAGAGTGAAGAGAAGGTGGAGGAAAGTGAGAGCAAAAGCAGCTCCTGAGGAAGGGCACAGAGAAGAGGAGGTGAAATATGAAATGGAAATCCTTGGTGTTATTGGGACTACTTACAAATTCCAGGGTAATGTGTTATTGGATTGTGTGTAGGTGTGTTTGCTGCTTTCAGAAGTTACAGGGGAAATATCCTGTCCATATTTAACCCTTGATAGTATCCTGGGGGAGGTGATGGCCTAGTGGTATTATCGCTAGGGTATTAATCCCGAAACTCAGCTGATGTTCTGGGGATTTGGGTTCGAACCCTGCCACCACAGATGGTGGAATTTGAATTCAGTGAAAAATATCTGGAAAATTTGAGACCATTGTCAATTGTCAGGAAAAACCCATCTGATTCAACCATGTCCTTTAGGGAAGGAAGTCTGCCATCCTTACCTGGTCTGGCCTACATGTCACTCCAAAGCCACACCAATGTGGTTGACTCTTAACTGCCCTCAGGTAACTAGCGATGGGCAATAAATGTGGCCCAGCCAGCAATGCCCATGACCCATGAATGAATAATAAAAAGTTTCAGCCTTAGGACTGGGGTGTGGGGAGATTTGTTGTGAACTAAAACCTCCTACTCTTCGGCTGGCTTTAGTTCAGATGAGCAGAATGTGAGGTAGGTGCATTCAGAAGTATGGTGGCACCAGGGAAGAAGCTGTTCTTGAGTTGATTGGCATGTGACCTCAGACGTTTGTATCTTTTTCCCGATGGAATAAGATGGCAGTGAGAATATCCAGGGTGCATGGGGTCGTTAATTATGCTGGGTGCTTTCCCAAACCAGCAGGAAGTGTAGACAAAGTCAATGGATGGGAGACTGATTTGAGTGATGGGCTGCACATTATTCATCACCCTTTAGTTTCTTGCAGGTCTTGGGTAGGGCAGGAGCCATACCAACTTCTGATACAACCAGAACAAATACTTTCTATGGTGCATCTGCAGAGGTTGGTGAGAGATGTAGACGACATGCCAAATTTCCTTAGTTTCCTGAGGAAGTAGAAGTGTTGGTGGGCTTTCTTAACTGTAGTGTCGGCGTGGGGGGACAGGACAGATGGTTGGTGATCTGGACGCTTAGAAGCTTAAGCTCTTGATCATTTCTACTTTGTTTCCATTGATGTAGACAGGGGCATGTTCTCCTGTATGCTTCCTGAAATCAATGACAATCTCCTTCATTTAGGATGTAGAGAAAGATCAACTCAATGCAAAGTGGGTCCATTCAAAAATCTGACAGCAACAGGGAAGAAGCTGTTCTTGAGTTGATTGGTACGCGACTTCAGACTTTTGTATCTTTTTTCACAATGGAAGAAGATGAAAGAGAGTGTGTCCAAGGTGCATGGGGTCCTTAATTATTCTGGCTGCTTTGCCGAGGCAGTGGGAAGTGTAGACAGAGTCAATGGATGGGAGGCTGGTTTGTTTGATGGACTGGGCTTCATTCACGACCTTTTGAGGTTTCATGTTGTCTTGGACAGAACAGAAATCCTACCAAGCTGTGATACAACCAAAAAGAATGCTTTCTATGGTGCATCTGTAAAAGTTGGTGAGAGTCGTAGCTCACGTGCCAAATTTCCTTAGCCTTCTGAGAAAGTAGAGGCATTAGTGGGCTTTCTTAACTATAGTGTCGGCACGGGGGGGGGTCCAGGACCTAATCCTACTTCTGTGATACCTCCACCCACCCAATTCATTAATTGTGGGTTTTGTGATTGTGTCTGATAGGAATGTCTGATTTCCAGTTCCTGGTCATGCACACAGCAAAAGATGGCTCACAGGTGTCCATGTACAACAAGGTCATCCTCCATAAGCCTGAACACAAAGAGTTTTTTGACCAGGATTTGCCTCTTTACATCCCTCCACCAATATTTTCCCGTGTGGATAACCCTGTGGATTATTACTACCGACCAGAAGTCCAGCACAGGTCAGTATAGATGCCTGATGTTGGGAGTCCAATTCATTGAATTCACTAAGGCAGCCTTTCAGTCACCAAAGCAGAAGTGTAGGAACATCCATAATGTCGTATTCCAAATGATTCTTGATGAAACCAAGTTCACTTCACTGATCTGTTTGGCCTCAATTTCTAAAGTTTTGTCTTTCTAATTTTTCCTCCTATTTCTTCCAACTCTTTAGGCAACAACCATCCCTGATTCAGCACCTGAAACAGATGTCATTATCTTATTGCTTTGCACTAATTGGCTAATGCGTACTTCCTACATTAGAGCATTACATAAAGTGCTTTGTAACATTATAAGATTGTGAAAGATGCTGTAGAATTGAAAATTCATTTTTATTTACATCTTAATAACAAAAATAAATTTTGTTAGTGATGGCACACAGCTAATAATAACAAATAATGATAAAAAACCAAGAAGGAGATGACGGATTTGTGGTGCCTGTGTTTTGGAATGGGTGACCTCTCAGTCTGTCCAATCTGAAGCCCACAAGGAACGAGAAAGATAAGAGAGGTGTTCTGTTCTTCAATTACATCGTTGTTCATCTGACATTAATGGTAAAGGCATATATTTAGTTTGTATGAAATTATTCTGGAATTTTTATTTGTGGCTTTCTGTGTTTGTAGGGACGGTTACCACCCACCAAAACTATCCAACGAGAATCTGATAGGCTTGGGGCGAGCTCGCCGTCCTCACAATGCCATCTTTGTGAATTTTGATGATCCGGAGGTTCCTTCGCAGCCTCTTGAAGCTGCTGTTCAGAACTGGCGGAAATTCAACACTCAGGTCGCAGACCGGAGAGCAGAAGACGAGCTGAAAAAGGTGAGTGGCAAAGGCATCTCTGCCTTGTTTATAATGTCCCTGATGTTACTTCTTCAGATCAGTGCTATTCGGGGTGGCACAGTGGTTAGCATTGCAACCTTACAGCATCAGGAACCCGGGTTTAATTCCCAGTTTGGGTCACTGTCAGTGTGGAGTCTGCACGTTCTCCCCGTGTTTGCGTGAGTTTCCTCTGGATGCTCCAGTTTCCCCTCTCAGTTCAAAAAACATTCTGGATAGGTGCATTGGCCATACTAACCTCCCCCAGTGTAACCAAACAAGCATCGGAATGTGATGTCTAGAGGATTTTCACAGTAACTTCATTGCCATGTTAATGTAAGCCTACTTGTGACACTAATAAATAAACTTAAACTTTAAAACTCTTTATCTTTCTGAAGAAGAACATGGGAATTCTGCCCAGCAGCTAATATTTAATCCTCAACCAACCAATCAATTGCTCATTATTTACGCCATGCTAATTTTCTGCTTATTAGCACAGCACTGTTTGCTGAACCTCGCTTTGTCGATTGCCTGCCAGATTACTCACATTACAACAGTGACAACACTTTAACATTACCACATTGTTTGTCAGGATGGTATAAGTGTAAGTCTTTCTCATGGGGGGAATTATTTCAATTGCAGCTCAAGCAGTAAAACTGTTACAACTGAGGGTCACTTCAGAGAATAGTTAAAAGCCAACCACTTGAAAGTTTGGTGACTGTTGAATCCTATTTCCATTACTGGGGAAAGGATTATAGGCACATTATCACAAGTTTTACGAGATAAATGGAGTGTAATTAAGAATTGTGAAACCCAGGATCTGATAGTGTGTGTCTGCCTTCTGTGTCTTCAGCATTTTGCAATCCGACCCATCTGGTCCCGAAATGCAGTGAAAGCAAATATTGATATTCACCCAGACAAACTGAAGCTGCTCCTACCTTTTGTGGCCTATTACATGGTGAGTTATGAGTTGCTTTTCTTCCTTGGCTCCATCCATTAGTCCAGTAAATTGATGCACCATCCTGTATGGATCCTGAATAAACTGCGTCTGCCATATTTGGTATTGGGGCATTTAAACTGGATCTGAGTTCCATGTTCGAGCTCAATGTCCTTGGGCATCCACCATCAGACTCGTTCCATCACTGACCAGTCACCCCTGCAGAAAATGCTAATGTAAAGCCATTGGACCCTATTATGGGTTCTGCCCCCAGGAGTTCAATATCTGAGAGCATTCTGTCACACTTCTCCAATGCTGTACTGGATGTCTGTGTCATATTGTACAGTACTGGGTTCTTACAGAGAACAGGAATTTGTCTGTCATGTTCCTACATCCAAGTTATTTTTTCATGGGATTAAACTGTGGAGCTGCTTTTATTGAAGCATTGGCGCACACCCACAGGAATATTGGTTATTAAACTTGCTGGTCATTTTGTTGCCTTCCCTTCCATGTTGCACTCTCACAGCTTACAGGTCCCTGGCGAAGTCTTTGGGTCCGGTTTGGTTATGATCCAAGAAAAGATTCAAAAGCGAAGATTTACCAGGTGTTGGATTTCAGGCTTCGATGCAGCACCAAACACGGTAAGTGATGGGACGGAGCAAATCCACTGAGCCCAGCACATGTAAATAATTCACTCAGTGCTTACAAAATACAAGAAGACACTATTGCATTCCTGCTTCCCCTTCTCAACATTTTTCCCCCTAATTCTGACAGAAGCCCCAGAGATGTATTGTGGGAACATTGCACTGCAAGAGGAATGGTTGATTCTTAACTATCCTCTTGCATGGTTCAAGGGCAACAAATACTGGTCTTACCAGTTGCACCCACATCCCATGAAAGAATACAGTTTTTAAAAACTGCTGAGCATTCCCTCGTTTGTAACCTAAATGTGTCACCTAGATTTGAGAGTTGGGCTCAAATTTATAAATTCTGATTCTGAGACCAGTGTTTTTCCCACTGATTTTCAGCTGATTCCTGAACTTTATAGGGAGCCCAATGGAAAATAATCTTAATTGGACACATTGCTGTTAAATGCTAAAAATGATGCAGAATCGATTATTTTTTATTTTGCAGGTGATATGCCCTCGGACATGCCTGTGAAGGCGAAACGCAGCACATTTAACTACAGCCTCCCCATCACCATCAGCAAGCCAGGTAAGAGACATAAATGATATGTATAGCGTTGGCAGGAAAAAACATTTTGGCCAAACTAAATTGATCCACAAGATATATGATGTCTTGTGCATCACAATGTCCTCTCTCCACCCCTAATTGGCACCTATTATCACCAGGGAGAGGCAAAACAATTAGATTAAAAGCCAGATCAGTTAGGGGAGAGGTGGAATCAGGGAAATTCCTCCCCAAACAAAAGATCACTGTGGCCCTGATAATTTCCTGCAGCCCTTATCTTTCATATGAGGTGGTCTTGCCCCATTCGGAAACATGTCCAGCTCACACATGAAAGAATTCAGGGAATCAGCATCTACCATTTTAGAGAGCAGCCTGAATCACACAGCTGTTATTCTTGCAGTCTGCTGCTGTTATATTATTTTGGACTGTGGAGGTGCTGCCCTTCCTTCTGGCTAAACTAAATTAAACAAACTGAGGGACAAATCAAGGACAGCCCCAAAAGGGGAACCACCCAAAATAAAAGCAAAATGGACGTGTTGCTAAGTCAGGGAGGTGAGATCCTCTGGACATTCTTTGTATATCGTCTTGACAAGTTGGGAACCAATCACGTTAGAGCCTCCTCCTCTGTTTAAAAAGTTTAATTGGAAAGAGAGTTTGTTCTAATGCCTCTATGGCTTTCCCTTTCTTAATCGACTTAATAGAGGTTTATAAAATGATGAGGGGGATTGATAGAATGGACGTACAGAGACTATTTTCTTGGGTGGATGTACAAGAGGGGATAACTATAAGGTTCATGGTGGGAGATATAGGAGGGATGTCCAAGGTAAATTCTTCACTCAGAGTGGTAGGGGTGTGGAATACACTGCCTGCTGTGATAGTGGAGTTGGACACTTTTACTTTCAAGCAGTTATTGGATAGGCACATGGTGCACACGAGAATGATAAGGAGTGGGATAGCTTGATCTTGGGTTTGTACGTAGCTCGGCACAACATCGAGGGCCGCAGGGTCTGTACTGTACTGAACTGTGCTGTGCTGTACTGTTCTATGTTCTGTGTCCTTTGTCAAATCTTCCAGCCTGACAACTCTCAGAGCCTGATTTCAGTTGCCTGATCCTTAAACTTTGGAATTCCTTCCCTAAACCTTTCTGTTCAGATGCTGCTTTAAAATCTACCGCCTTGATCAAGCCCATCCAAACATCTCTTTATGTGGCTTGATGTGACATTTTGATAGTGCTCCTTTGAAGTACTTTGGGATAGTTTAGCTACACTAAAGGCATTTTATAAATGCAAGTTGTTGAACTCATTGAATACTAATCAGAAGGAATATCTCTTGTTACCTTTATCCCGTCTTGAGGTTAGAAATAACCAGGTCATTTGTTTTGCTCCCACTGTTTCATTAGCTTGGACCATCTAACTTAGCACAGACTGGGCATCAAACTCATGGTTCTGATCCCTATCCAATGTAGAGATGAGCTGTGCTTGTTCATAACCACTTTTGAATGGAATCCAGGTATTGAAATGGCTTGTTTAATGTGAATGGGGGAAGGTACTGTCACATTTTCAAGCCCTTGCTACCTCCCTGCTCACTGAGGGCATTCGAAATGGGCTAGATATTCCCAAGGCTCATTTCAGATGTGTGTCTGGAAGGTGAGTTTGCAAGAAGCCGCCTCCCCTCAGTACACAACCTGCAGAGAAAAGCAAAGAAGTTGCAGTCCCCTATAGTGCCTGTACTGGCTGCTACTCATGAATGCTGCTCAATGCAAGAAAACGTATAATTCTTGGAATGTTTGCTGCTTAGTTGTTAACCTGATTATAATCCCCACCCCTTCCAGCTTTGATCTGAAGGTGATTTTCCTGCCTGTGGACAATGCTCGGTAAAACTAGAAAGCCAAGTAACTAGCACTTTGTTTTTGAACAACAGGAAATCTCCAGTCAGCAATAATACCTGGAATCTCTCACAAAGACATGGCAACCAGTTCCAAAGAGCTGATTGAGATTGCTCAAAGAGCTAACAGTGGCTGAAACCCATGGGGCTTTTTAAATGTTGAGTGGAATCCTAGAATCCCTATAGTGCAGAAGGAGGCCATTCAACCCCTTGAGGCTGCACCAACAATAATCCCATCCAAGTCCCCCTAACACTGAGGTGCAATTTAGCATGGCCAATCCATCTAACCCGCACACCTTTGGACTGTGCGAGGTAATTGGAGCACCTGGAAGAAACCCATACAGACATGGAGAGAAAATGGAAACTCCAGGCAGACAGAGGAGGCAATGGTCAAGTGGTGTTATCGTTAGACTATTAATCCAAAAATTCAGCTAATGTTCTGGGGACCTCGGGTTCAGATTCCATCACAGCAGATGTTGGAATTTGAATTCAATAAAAACAAATCTGGAATTAATAATCTACTGATGACCATGAATCAATTGTCAGAAAAACCTATCTGCTTCACTAAGGTCCTTTACGGAAGGAAATTTGCCATCCTTACCTGATCTGGTCTACATGTGACTCCAGGGCCACAGTAATGTGGTTGACTCTCAACTGCCCTCGGGCAACTAGGGATGGGCAATAAATGTTAGCCAGCCAGCAACTCTCATATCCATGAATGAATAAAAACAAATACACAGAGATCCAAGTCAGGGATCAAACTTGGGTCACTGGTGCTGTGAGGCAATAGTGCCAACCATTGTACTATTGTGCTGCCCCTTGTTTGAATGGCCCAGGATACTCAGCCTGTCTGATGTGCCTGATATTTATAATCAATGCCTATGACAATGGTACACAGGCTGATGTCAGCAGTTCCCATATGAAGTGCAGGCAGTGATAACAACATTGCAACTGTATTTCTTTTTAAATCAAATGTGTGATTTTAAATCAGACTAAATGTAGAACTAACACTCTCTCTCTCTTTCTCTTTCTCTCTCTCTCTCCATCTCTCAGCCCCCCAGGTGGTGAGTATTCAAGATCTGGCAAAGACTCCAGCAGTTCTCAGTCCACCACACAGGAAAAAACTGACTGAATCCGGATACAAACTCAAAGTAAGTTTCCAGTACATTATTGAGATAATGTATTTGAGGTTTGGAGAGAGAGTCACAACATAGAAGGAAATTTGTGGGTCAGTGAGAGTCATGAGAGACTTCATGGGTTGCAAAGTGTGATCTGTTGATGGTGGGCTGAATGACTCTGCCTCGCTCCCAAGTGTCCCCTGTTGTTCTGTTCCATTCAGAACCTGCCTGCCAAAGTTTCTATTAGGCTGCTGTTGATCGGACTGTGTCCCTCTGCAGTAACATACCGACTTGCAAAGTCCAAACGCCTGGGCTTCTACAAGCAGCCTCTGTGGTATTGAATTTGAATGCATTGTTGACCCCTGTTGTTTCTGTCATTCTAGAAGTCAGCTTACATATTCCAAGAGGACACTTTGCCACCTTATCGCCAGATGTTTTACCAGCTGTGTGACCTGAATGCAGACAGGTACTGACATTTTGTACTCTCATGGGGGAAAAGTAGAGAATGGGAGGGGGAATATAAGAGCTGATGGACTGTGATTAGATTAGGATTTGGAAGAATGGAGGAGGCTTGTCTCAAAGGCTCAGTTTCATTTTAGATTGTGGAATAGTAGGATTGTGGCCTCTGACAATGAGGCCCTCACTCACTACTGACCTGACAGTGCAGCACTCCCTCAGTACTGACCCTCTGACAGTATGGCACTGCCTTGGCGCCGGCCCTCTGACGGTGCAGCCCTGAAGGGGGTTTATGTGGTTCCTTGTCACATTCTCAAGATGTTGTGTTTGCTGGCTGATGATTAAATGATTCCTGTCTGCAAATTCTTCCTTCTCTTTGTCCATTTTATTTCAGTTTACAGAGTATAATTCATCGTAATTCAGGCAATGAGGCGGTGTGTACTGAGCGAGATGGCTGGTGTCTACCCAAGACCAATGATGAGCTCCGCGATCGGATGTCTAACATGATCAAAGAGATCTGCCGCAAGAACAAAGCAGGTAAGGCCCGTGGCTGCACTAGAAAGATGTTTTGAAGTCTGTCCAATTTAGTTTACCTTTCAGCTCCCAGCACTGGCTATCTTTCTCTTCCTGTGACCACTGGCTGTACGTTATTGCATGCCTGCTATCCTCCTTCTGTAATGGCACTTTAGCCGCCTGCTCCCATATTCTCCCCGGACCATACAATGCACAGGGTTCTGGGTTCTGTGGTATCTCTTCGATTTGGCTGAAGCGTACTCTCTGTGTTTGGTCAAAACATGGGAGAAATCTCACATGAAGTAGGTGTGCAAGTTTTTTTAATTTACCCATTGACAGGATGTGGGTGTCACTGGCTAGGCCAGCATTATCACCCATTCCTAATTGCTGTTGAGAAGGTGATGGTGTGCTGCCTTCATGCAGTGTATGTGGCATAGGTACACCCATCATGCTGTTAGAGGAGTTCCAGAATTTTAAAATCATAGAATCTGTACAGCACAAAAAGAGGCCATTCGGCCCATGGACTCTGTACTGATCTCAATCCCACCCAGGTCCTATCCGCATAACCCTTTGCATTTACCCTAGCTAGTCCCCCTCACACTAAGGGGCAATTTAGTATGGCCAATCCACTTAACCTGCACATCTTTGGAGATATTTTGACCCAATGACGGTGCAAGAATGGTGATATTTGTCTCAATCAGGATGGTGTGTGGCTTGGAAAAGAACTTCCAGGTTGTGGTACTCCCATGTTGTGACTGCTGCTCTTGTGCTTTTAGATTTGTTGAAGGAGCCTCTGTGAATTGCTGCAGTGTACCTTGTAGATGGCACACGCTGCTGACATTATGCGTTTGTGATGGAGGGAGTGAATGTTTAAGGTGGTGGTTGGGGTGGGAAGTGTTCCTACATGGTCATCTCATGTTTACAACTGTATTAGGGAGTGACCTGGAAGAAGGTCACCCTCCATTAACATTGTTTGGCATTTCTCACTGTGTGTGTTCACCCTTCCTCTGCAGGAGCTGCCTGGTGCTTCTGTCGGGGTGGACAGGCAAACTGAGGGGGATCAGATTGTAATTGTGACTGTTGTGTAAAACAGAACCCACTTCTCTGAAAATAAGTTCTCTTCTTTTTTGTGTGGGGGGTGGTTTAGCTTCAACTTCTTTGAGAAAGAAACCATTGGTCACGCAGGAGAGAGAAGGGTCGGAATCTGCGGAGGATGAAGAGGATGAGGATGAGTATCCACCGTCTGAAGGAAGCGAAAATGAAATGGAGACTGAAATCCTTGATTATATGTGATTTGACTGAACGGAACTGGACTTGCTGACATGGAGAGAGAGCCGACTGATGTTTGGCAATGTTTGAACTGAGCTTGACTAAAGGAAGCTGGTATTTCCACAATTGCTGCACCTAGCAGCCGCAGAGAGTTCCCTGAAGCCGAACTCCTGTATCCAGCAAGTGTGCTGCTGCTGGAATTTGTTATTGCCCATTCGACCAACAAGTCCACAGCTACTTCCACTCTGCCGTACGCCTTGACCACCAACAGATGAACACAACCCTTGCGTGGGTGCGCAGTTAATGACTGGAGTTGGTACGCAGAGGCCATGTGCCATAATGCAGCACCTCCTGTCTCTGTTATGTACACATTGACAGGGTGAGTTCACTAATGGGATGGATTCAGCAACAGATGATCCACCCAATGCTGTGAGGGAACCATTTCGGTCCCATTTCTTTTCAACTCCAGTCCCAACGAGGCTGTATTTAAATATCATTTGCTCTTATTAAATTAAACTTTTGTAGTTTAATTCTCTTCTTAATTGTATTGTGATTATAATTGCTGCTGGGGAGATAGGGGAGGCAGTGAGAGGTATATGAAGTCTCCAGATGATCTGTCTGAGATGAGGAATTTACAAAGTGTCTCACTCCCTCCTGTGGTTCTGCAACACTCTGGTAGTCAAGACCTGCAGGGGGACTGACTCACTGACCTGACTGATAAGCAGCACGTAGTGGCACAGTGGTTACCACTGCTGCCTCACAGTGCCAGGAACATGGGTTCGATTCCTGGCTTGGTCACTGTCTGTAGGGAGTTTGCACATTCTCCCCATATCTGCATGGGTTTCCTCCCACAGTCTACTAGTTAGAACATAATAACATAAGAAATAGGAGCAGGAGTAGGTCATCTACCCTTCGAGCCTGCCCCACCATTCAGTAAGATCATGGCTGATCTGAAGTGGATCATTCCACTTTCCCGCCTTCTGCCCCTGTCTATCAGCAATCTATCTACCCGTGACTTAAATATATTCAACAAGGGAGCCTCCACCACTTCAATCGGCACAGAATTCCAGAGACTCACCACCCTTTGAGTGAAGCAATTCCTCGTCTAGTGTGTTCTGCACTGTCCCCTTTATTTTGAGGCCGTGCTGTCTAGTTCTGACTTCCTTTCTAAGCGGAAAGAATCTTTCTACCTCTACCCTTTCTAGCCCCTTCATTATCTTGTAAATCTCTATAATATGCCTCCTCAGCCTTCTAAACTGCGACGAGTACAGGCCCATTCAGAGTACAGGCCTAACCAGACCCTGGTCAGGTGCATTGGCCATGATAAATTCTCCCTCACTGTACCCAGATAGGTGCCAGGGTGTGGCGACTAGGGGATTTTCACAGTAACTTCATGAATGATGATATAAGCCAACTTGTGACAAATGAAGCACAACCTTCAGGAACAGAGCTGTCCCTTGGAGCTGGGATTCTCGCAACTCACCTGCAGCAATGCTGCAAACCAGCAGAAGGGCCAGCTTCTCCATCCTCTTTGCAGCCTTCACTGGTTTAGCAGTGCTCCAATTCACACCGGGCATTCTGCTACCCTCGGTTCTGCCAGTCTGTGCTTAAACTCCCTGACGGCATCACTCTGGGGAGATGGAGTATAAACATATGGAAACAATTGACAGGGAAACTAGCTGGTTCATCAAACCCGTCCCATGTATGTGGAGTGTGGAACAAATTCTCCCTAAATTGTCTCACATTTGGTTTCAATCCATAGATCTATAAACATAGACAGGGATCAAGGGTAGAAATGGGAACATTGAGGTAGTGGCGCAGGCTCGTTGGGCCGAAGGGCCTGTTTTCCGTGCTATTTTGTTCTTTGTTCGCAACCAAATGCTCCTGAGACCCATCCACAGATCTTTCATAAAACGCTCACAGCAGGAAACTACTGATTGAATTTCTCAATAGTTCGGTTTGCACATTCTCAGGAATGTGTCAGGGATTATGATAGGCCACCTGTCCTGTATAGAGACCATGTTCTGATCAGAGGCCGCTGTTTATCTGTGAGATGATTGAGATACAGTTAACCTTGTTGACCTCTTTGCTGGATGTGAGCTGATTGGGTGATTCTGCTGTGCCAGGAAAAGAAACTACAATCCAGTATTGAAAGCGAAAGAGCAGGGAGGTAAATATAGAGGTGCACTGATATCACACTCGTTAGCACTGCTGCCTCACAGTGCCAGGAACCTGGGTTTGATTCCTGGCTTGGGTCATTGTCTGTGTACAATTTGCGCATTCTCCCCGTGTCTGTGTGGGTTTCCTCCAATGTTCCAGTTTCCTCCCACAGTCCAAAGATATGCGGGTTAGGTGGACTGGTCTTGGTAAATTTCCCCTCAGTGTTAGGGGGACTAACTAGATTAAATGCATTGGGTTATGGGAATAAGCCAATTCTGGGTGGGATTGTAGTCAGTGTGAATTCGATGGGCTGAATAAACTTCTGCACTCTAGGATTCTATGATTCTACGTTGAAATATAGAGGCTGCCCATTGAAATTATTTCCACTCTGCCTTTCTGCCATCTCCTCCCCTGAAAGTGTTGCTATTCCAAGTTGACAAATGCAATCTGGCGAGATCTTGACAGCACAAGATAAATTGAAAACATGAAGGCAGCAGATGTCTGCACCTCTGAACTCAAGCTAATCGCAAACCTGAGAAATCCCCAGCTGCAAAAACAGTTATCTGGACAAATGAGTTATTTGCAAAGTTGTTTGCCAATAGCAAGCAGTGGCTGCAGGAGAAAGGAGATGCTTTAGCTCTGAGTGATGTGTAAATGATTTTCTGCTCCTTTATGCTTTTTGAGCCTCTTCCCAGCATCAAACATGGACTGTGGCAATCCCTGTCCATTGAGATTTGTACCTACCTCCTAAACCAAATCTAATAAAATGAATACATTGCGTTGTTGCAATTGTCAAGATGTTGGATTCAACTTCACCCTCACAAAACTTCAAATTAGTACTTATCGAGACATTAGTGATCTGTTCTTCAAGATAAATGCAAAATACCTGGGATGCTGGAATCTGAAACAAAAACAGAAAATGCTGGAAAATCTCAGCAGGTCTGAAGACAGCTGTGGAGAGAAAACGTTTTATGCCTAGATGACTCTTCGTCAGAGCTGCTGAGATTTTCCAGCATTTTTCTGTTTAACTTCTTGAAGATGATTGATTTGGAGGGAAAAAGCAGGGCTTGGGGCTAAGTTAAGACATCTTCTTCAAAGATGCACAGACATGAGGGACTAAATAACTTCCTTCTGGATTGTAACACTACATTCTGCACTCTCTCCTTCCCTATGAATGGTATGCTTTGTATAGCATGCAAGAAACAATATTTTTCACTGTATGTCAATGCATGTGACAATAATAAATCAAATTGCACTTTTGGCATAATAAGGATATGGCATAGTCAAATCTGTGCTACAAACTTGGAGTGAAATGCAGATGGTGTTACATCTTAAGGTGAGTTTCTTTTGTTCTATTACAAACAAATGTTATTAACTCATTCTTAAGTATCACTCTGTCTCTTCATTGGTCTTTACTGTGAAGTCTCTCCCCCAAGACCATAGTGTGTCCAATGTATTATCAGCAAATTTTAAGCATGTTGTAAAATTTACTAACTAAATGTTTTGGCTCCATAGATAGCAGGACTTTTCCCACTGGAAAATCTTAGCATTCTATCCAGGCACCCCTTAAAAATCACATTTGAAAAGAGTGGATTTTTTTTGCTGTACTACTGAGATCGTTTGAAAAAAAAATTAATGATTCCAGGGTAAAAAGGGGAGCACTGGGAAAACAGTAAAATAAAATAAGCTGAGCAGTTTCAAATCGTTGGTGCCTGCAAGAGAAATAGCAGGTCAATGGGACCTTACAACAAAGAAAATGGATCAAGGAGTTTCTGTGCAGTAATTTGTACAAGTGAATTATATTGCAAATGATTTGCTCCCACCAGCTTTTTCCAGTACAATAGGAAGTAAAACCTTCAATTTGCTCTGGAACTTGATTCATCCAGCAAACCAGGAACCAAAATTTATGATGACAAAGACCCTCCAACACCACTAATCATCGCAGGATGATTCAGGTTCCACCGGAGGAATCAAGTGGAAGGCAAAATCACTGGTCAGTTTATAGCAATTTAAAAAGATGGCATAACACTGTGAGTTTGGTAAGTCCATCCTTATAACTCAAACTACCAAGACCCGGTAGCATCCTAGTAAATCTTTTCTGCATTCTTTCTAGTTTAATTATAGTCTTTCTATAATAGGGTGACCAGCACTGTTACAGAGTTTTTCAAGTGTGGCCTTAACAATTTCTTGTATAACTTCAACAAGACGTCCCAACTTCTGTATTCAATGTTCTGACCATTGAAGTCAAGGATGCTGAATACCTTTATACCACTCTGTCCACCTGTGACTTCACTCCACACTTGGTTAAATCTGAGTTGCCTGATGATTGTGTCTCTGCAACTATACCATGTGAGATTGATACAGAATTAGTTCCTGTGCTTGTATCATGTGACCCCTGAACTTACGTTATTAAAGCGCTATTCATTAGCATGGCTCTTTGATTTATGAAGAGTTCGTAAGTCAGAGTGCTGTGCTAATGCTGATGCATTATTATACTTACCTTTACCTATTGAGCAGATACCACCAAGTGGTTTGCTAACATTCTTTATTTTTCATTAGTAGATCATTCGCCTGCAACAACTTATCAAATTCAGAGAGAGACCAGAAATGATCTATGATGGGGAAGGCGATGGCCATGGTATTGAAAGTTTAAAGTTTATTGATTAGTTTCATAAGAAGGCTTACATGCAAAAAATTAACCCTATATTGAAACGCACTGTTCACATCCTTTTTTGAAACCATATGTGTCAAGAAACCTTGAGTTGATCATTCTCAAGGTTGATTATTCCTCCTAATCTTTATGAAAGAGTTCTTGTGCAACTACATAAAGGACACTCTGATATTGTCCAAATGAAGGAATTAGCACACAGTTATTTTCGGTGGGGGCTGGCCCTGGGTGCTCGGATTGAAGAAAAAGTGAGACAGTGTCAGTCCTGTGCACAAATAAGAAATACACTACAATGCCTTCATTACACTCTGAGGGAGTAGCCTAAAATACCATGGCAATGATTACATGTAGATTTTTCTGGTCTCTTTGAGGGTTACATATTCTTTGTCATAATTGATGCACCCTTGAAGTGGCCAGAAGTTATCATGAGATCTACTACAACTGATCAAACCATTGAAAAACGTGATAAAATCTTTGCAAGATTTGGTAAACCGAAACAGACTAGCAGAGTTGCGGGGATGTGGCCTGGATGGGATTACTGTAGGCTCGATGGACCAAATGTGCACTGTAAGAGTAATAATGTTTGATTTGTCATTGCCTCCAGAAACTTTAGAGACAGTACAACATCAACAACAATCTCAAATTGTTGGAAGATAAGTGAAATAATGCTCATTTCAACAAGAAATCGAGTGTTAGTGTGTAACTATGCCACGAGTGAGAAATAGGTATCAGCCATAGATTTAACAAAAACAGGTCCAATTTCTTATATAGTTCAAACCAAAGAGGAACTAGTTTGGCAACCAATTGTTGTCATCATGAAAAGATTTCTCTGAATCATCTCCAGAAGTACTAACTTCTTTAGTCCCTAGCCTTGTGACTACCACTACGGAACGTTTAGTTGAATCTGCGTTGCCTGTGATTGTGTACCTGCAACTATACTACGTGAAAATGATGCAGAATTAGTTCCCACACTTGCATCGCATGACCTTCCCTGGACTTATTTCTAAAGTTAAAGTTTATTCATTAGTCGTAAGTAAGGCTTACATTAATACTGTAATGAAGATACTGTTAAATTCCTCTAGTTACCACACTTGGCACCTTTTCTGGTCAATACACCCTAACCAACACATCTTTCAGACTGTGGGAGGAAACTGGAGCACTTGAAGGAATGCTCACAGATACAGGGAGAACGGACAGTGACCCAAGCAGGGAATCAAACCGGGGTCCCTGGTACTGTGAGGCAGCATTGCTAACCACAATGCTACCGTACTGCCCAAGGTGCTCTTTAGAACCTCATGACGTCCAAAGCTGTTTTTCAGCTAATAAGTGTTCAGAAGTGTAGTCTCTGCTGTAGGAAATGGTAGAAATTTTGCACAGGGTCAGTTTTCATAACTACAATGAGAGACGTTATTTGAGGGATAAATATTGACCAACGCAATGGATCAAAAATCTAATGCTTTCTTCAAAACAACGGCTTTGGAATATTTTACATCCACCTGGAAGGGCATTCAGTGCCACAGTTTATCATTTTGTCTGTCGGAAAGCATTGTCATTAGTTGTAGAACAAAGATAGCTCGGAGCGCAGGTTCATAACTCTGAAAATGGAGTCACAGGTGGACAGAGCAGCAAAGAAGGCATGTGGCATACTTGATTTCATTGGTCAGAACAATGAACGCAGGAGTTGGGATGTCCTATTGAATTTATACAAAACATTGATAAGACCATATGGAATACCGTGCACAGTTCTGGTTACCCTATTATAGAAAGGCTATTATTGGACTGGAAAGAGTGCAGAAAAGATTTATTAGGAAGCTACCCGGACTTGATAGTTTGAATTATAAGGAGAGGCTAGATAGATTGCGACTTCGTTCTCTGGAAAGTAGGAGGCTGAGGGGTCATTTTATACATGTCTATAAAATAATGAGGGACATAGATCAGCTAGATAGTCAATACCTTTTTACAAAGGTAGAGGAGTCTAAAATTAGAAGCCATAAGTTTAAGCTGAGAGGGGAGCGATACAAAAAGGTCCACAGGGGCAATGTTTTTCACACAGAGGGTATGAGTATCTAGAATAAGCTGCCAGAGGTAGAGTAGAGGTGGGTACAATTCTGCATTTAAAAAGTGTTTAATCAGTTACAAAGGTAAAGTGAGTATAGAGGGATATGGGCCAAACACAGGCAATCAGAGCAACTTAATGGTTTAAAAAAAGGGATGACATAGACAAGTTGGGCCGAAGGCCCTGTTTCCCTGCTGTAAATCTTATGACTCTATGGCTGTATGACAGCAGTAAGGGGGGTTATTATCCTGGATTTTGAGCTCATATCTTTGGAATGGAATTTGAACTCACAACAGAAGACGAAGGTGCTACTTACTGAGCTGCAGCCAAGACTATCATTGGCTGCCATGGAACCGTCAAGGTTGACATTGGTTGAGTTATAATACCATCACTGATGCCAAATAGGATTGGCTCAAACTCTGGAAAGTCCCGCTCCCTAAAGACTGAGCCTTGAGCTGAGAGTCTGGCTTGGTCTCACGCTCTGTTTGGGGAATGGGGTCAGGGTTTGAACAGATGGCAATAATTGGTGTCAAATGTTTTTTTTTTCAATGAGACGGTTGGCATCGTACTATACATCTGAGTATGGAATATAGGCTCTTTCCTCCTCAGAACATGTTCTATTTTTCCTGAACTTTCTCATTAAATCTTTTCTAGACCTTAGGGTTTAGGCAACTGAAGCATGTCCCCCACAATGATGGATCAATGAAAACTGGGGATGTACAACAGACATCAACTGGAGGAATGCAAAGTTTTTGGA
This sequence comes from Sphyrna mokarran, assembly GCA_024679065.1. NCBI lineage: Eukaryota > Metazoa > Chordata > Chondrichthyes > Carcharhiniformes > Carcharhinidae > Sphyrna > Sphyrna mokarran. Next base: position 3,826,467 of record JAGIQG010000025.1, read on the forward strand.
CATTTGTTCGGCTGTAAGATTTGATTTTGTTTTATTATTGTCACGTGGAAAGTACTGTTTTTTTGTGCGCTATACAGACAAAGCATACTACTTCTAGAAAGAGGAGGAGTGTGCAGAATGTAGTGTTCAGTCATAGCTAGGGTGTCCAGAAAGATCAACTTAACACGACGCAAGCCTATTCAAAAGTATGACAGCAGGAAGGAAGAAGCTGTTCTTGAATCAATTGGTATGTGACCTCAGACTTCTGTATATTTTTCCTAATGGAAGAAGGTGAAAGAGAGAATGTCCGGGGTGCCGTGGGGGCCTTAATTATGCTGGCTGCTTTGCTGGGCAGTGGGAAGTGTAGACAGAGTCAATGGGTGGGAGGCTGGTTATTTTGGTAAGAGGGACTGTGGCGATGTTATTGAGGAATTCCAACACAAAGATGCGAAATGTAAAATTGAGGTGTTTCAGATCCAGATGAATAGGATTTGGTTAAACAATGGCAGTTTTGAATGAAATCCACTTTATGAAGAGTGAAAATTGAAAGGCTGACCAGAAAAACACTGGAATAGTCGAGTTTGGGTGTGACAGAAATCTGCGTGAGGATTTGAATGTCAGATGGGCTGAGTTAGGGATGGAGTCGGATGATGTTGCAGAGATGGAAGTAGGTGGTCTTGATGATGGAGAAGCCATGGGAGCTAGAAGCTCAACATGAGATCAAAGAGGACGTGGAGGCTATGAATGATCTGGTTCAGTCTCAGAGAGTGGCTAGGGAGGGGGTTGGAATTAGGGATAGATAATTAAGCTTGTAAAAGAGGCCATTGATCATGGCTTCAGTCTACTCAAGGAAACATCTCATCCAATACCTGATTTCTCTAAGTCTGTGGTGCAAAATTCCTTTGTAATTTTTGACTGCTATCAGCTCATCTCTCAGTCTAATTTTTTATAGAGAAAGTAGCCTCAGCCTGTTCAATCTTTCACACCAGTTGATACCTGGTTTTTTAAATTATTTCAGTCTTTCACTTTAACTTTGGACATCCAAGTATCAATCAATCAATCGATTCATAAAATTCTTACAGTGCAGAATCATAGAATCCTAGAACCCTACAGTGCAGAAAGAGGCTTTTTGGCCCATCAAGTCTGGACTGAACACAATCCCACCAAGGCCCTAGCCCCATATCCCTACATATTATACCTACTAATCCCTCTAACCCTACGCATCCCTAGACACTAAGGGGCAATTTCTTAGCATGGCCAATCAACCTAACCCACACATTTTTGACTATGGGAGGAAACCGGCATACCTGGAGGAAACCCACACTGACACAAGGAGAATATGCAAACTCCACACAGACAGTGACCTAAGCCAGGAATGGAACCCAGGACCCTGAACCTGTGAAGCAGCAGCACTAACTACTGTGTTGCCCCATTCATCTGCAACAACAGACAGCAAAATTTTCAACTCCAGAGAGAGAAGAAAATAAGACCACTGCTTTCTGTTTTACATCCACACAGCATCTGAGAAAATGAAATTAAAACCTTGGACTTCTCTGTGGCAAAAACAAACTGTCTCTAAGCAGCTCCTGGCTTGTCAATCATGCTCTACCCAGTAATTCCAAAAGGACCATAAAACCTCAGGCCAGATTACATTAGGCCAGATTAAAAATAAACATGAGGTCCATTATATTGCCTCAGTAACAATTGGAGGAAACTGACTACAGACATTGCAGCAACAATAAAATCTTGCAAAAGAACTGGATAGCTATAGATTAGCCAGGAGGGAGCTAAAGAGTGAATTGAGGAGAGCTAAGAGAGGACACGAGAAGACTTTGGCTGATAGGATTAAGGAGAATACTAAAGCTTTCTTTAGATAGGTTAAGAATAGAAGATTGGTTAGGGCAAGATTAGGGCCAGTCATAGACAGCAGTGGGAAGTTGTGCGTGGAGCCTGAAGAGATTGGAGAGGTACTGAATATATATTTCTCTTCGGTATTCACGCAGGGTGATGTAAATGTAGTTATGGAGAACACTGAGGTACAGGGTAGCAAGCTGGAAGGTATTGAAGTAGATAGGGAGGATGTGCTAGATATTCTCAAGGGTTTGAAGTTGGATAAGTCCCCTGGGCCGGACGGGATTTACCCTAGGATTCTCTGGGAGGCAAGAGAGGAGATTGCAGAGCCTCTGGCTCTGATCTTCAGGTCGTCGTTGGTTACGGGTGTGGTTCCGGAGGACTGGAGGATAGCGAATGTGGTCCCGTTGTTCAAGAAGGGGAAGAGAGACCTTCCAGGGAACTATAGGCCAGTGAGTCTTACTTCTGTTGTGGGCAAAGTATTGGAGAGAATAATTAGGGATAGGATTTATAGTTATTTAGAGAGTAATGAATTGATTGGAGATAGTCAGCATGGTTTTGTGAAGGGTAGGTCGTGCCTTACTAACCTCATTGAGTTTTTTGAAAAAGTGACTAAGGAGGTGGATGGGGGTAAGGCGGTTGATGTGGTATATATGGACTTTAGTAAGGCGTTTGATAAGGTGGCCCATGGAAGACTTCTGCAGAAAATGCAGATGTATGGGATAGAGGGTGATTTAGCTAATTGGGTTAGGAATTGGCTAGCAGATAGAAGACAGAGGGTGGTGGTTGATGGGAGATATTCATCGTGGAGTTCGGTGACAAGTGGTGTACCTCAGGGGTCTGTTTTGGGGCCCCTGCTGTTTGTAATTTTTATAAATGATCTGGATGAGGGTATTGAAGGATGGATTAGTAAATTTGCAGATGACACTAAAGTCGGTGGAGTGGTAGATAGTGAAGAGGGGTGTTATAGTTTGCAGAGGGACTTGGACAAGTTGCAGAGCTGGGCCGAGAGGTGGCAAATGGAGTTTAATGTGGAAAAGTGTGAGGTAATGCACTATGGCAGAAATAATAAATGTGTAGAGTATAGGGCAAATGGTAGGATTCTTAGTAGTCTAGATGAACAGAGGGATCTTGGTGTGTATGTGCATAGATCCCTGAAAGTAGGCAGTCAAGTCGAGAAGGTTGTTAAGAAGGCCTATGGAGTCTTGGCTTTTATTGGTAGGGGGATTGAATTTCGGAGCCGCAACGTCATGTTGCAACTGTACAAAACTTTAGTGCGGCCGCACTTGGAGTATTGTGTGCAGTTCTGGTCCCCACATTATAAGAAAGATGTGGAGGCATTGGAGAGGGTACAGAGGAGGTTTACCAGGATGTTGCCTGGTATGGAGGGCAGGTCTTATGAGGAGAGGCTGAGGGATTTGAGGTTGTTTTCGTTAGAAAGAAGGCGGCTAAGAGGAGACCTTATTGAAACATATAAGATGATTAGAGGTTTAGATAGGGTGGACAGTGATAGCCTTTTTCCTAGGATGGAGAAAGCTAGCACGAGGGGACACAGCTTTAAATTAAGGGGGATGAGTTATAGGACGGATATCAGAGGTAGGTTCTTTACCCAAAGGGTGGTTCGGGAGTGGAATGCCCTGCCTGCAGCAGTTGTAGATGCGCCAAGTTTGGTGGCGTTTAAGAGGTTAGTTGATAAGTATATGGAAGAGAAGGGAATGGTTTAGTTTGGAGGGGCATTGCTTTTTATATTGGTCGGCGCAACATCGAAGGCCGAAGGGCCTGTTCTGTGCTGTAATGTTCTATGTTCTAACTGCTTGAAAAACCTGCAAAGAAATATGAGTAAAATATGTTTTTTAAAAGAAGAGTATCGTTACAAAAGGATGTGAATGGATTGGGGTGAGTGCAGGAGAGGTTTACAAGAATGGTTCCACGGATGAGAAACGTCAGTTTTAAGGATAGATTGGAGAGGCTGGGACTGTTCTCCTTGGAGATAAGGAGGCTAAGAGGAGATAGAGATGTTCAAAATCACGAGGGGGCTGAACAAAGCAGATAGAAAGAAACTGCTCCTGCTCGTAAAAGGATCAGGAATGAGAGGGGCACGCATTTAAAGTGATTTACAAAAGAAGCAAATATGCTGTGAGAAAAAAGCATTTTCATACAGCAAGTATGCAGAGTCGCACAGTGATTAGCACTGCTCCCTCACTGTGCCAGGCACCCAGATTCAATTCCGGCCTCGGGTCACTGTCTGTGTGGAATTTGCACGTTCTCCCCATGTCTGTGTGGGTTTTCTCCAGGTACTCTGGTTTCCCCCCACACTCCAAAGATGTGCGGGTTAGGTTGATTGGCCATGCTAGTGAAAAGGATTAGCAGGGGTAAGTAATGTTCGGTTACAGGAATAGGACCTGGGTGGGATTGCAGTTGGTGCAGACATGACGGATTGATGGTCTTTTTCTGCACTGTTGGGATTCTATAATAAGCGGTTGGGGTCTGGAATGTTTTGTTGGGAAGAATGGTGGAGACAGGTTCAATTGAGCTATTCAGGAGGGCAATAGATGGCTATTTGAATAGAAACAATGTGCTGTGAGTATGGGGAACGGCACTAAATCATCATGCTCGTGTGGAGAGATGGTGCAGCAAAGATGAATCGAATGGCCTCGTTCAGTGTGATTGTGTGTGTAATTCACACACGTTTGCAGAAGTTCGCCACATTCCTTGCTAACATCTGTTTATTGACCATGTGTGATGAAACTGACCTTGAAAGCCAGCCTTGCCTTAATGAAGCTTGTGTCTACACCATGTTAAATGATAAGTCATTAAGATATGCTTGTGTACTTGAATAAACAGACCAAACTTGGTGGTGTTGGATATAAATGTGAGGGGCTTGGATCCTGAGTGTGTGGATCTCTGAGAAATGGCTCGGTGGCAGATTCTGTGCTTTGTGCTCGGCTGTTGCATCCTCGGTGCTGCAGCTAGAGCTACGGTGAGACACTGCGCGCTGTCCGCTACCCGGTGATTTGGGCGGTAGGTCTGTTGGTATGTTGTCCTTTCCCCGGCACGGTGGTTACCACTGCTGCCTCACAGCACCAGGGACCCGAGTTCAATTCCATCGCCAGGTGACTGTCTGTGTGGAGTTTGCATGTTCTCTTTGTAACTGCGTGGGATTTACAACCATAGAATGGAATCCCTATAGCACAGAAGGAGGCTATTCAGTCCATTGTGTCTGCATCAACTTTTCAACAGATCATCCTACCCACGCCCTATCCCTGTAACCATACGTATTTATGCAGCTAATCTCCCTGACATTAGTTATGCTCAGAGAGGTTTACAGCATGGAAACAGATCCTTCAGTCCAATTTATCCATGCTGCCCCTTTTTTACCCCTAAGCTAGTCCCAATTGCCTGCATTTGGCCCATATCCCTCTATACCCATTTTACCCATGTAACTATCTAAATGCTTTTAAAAGACAAAATTATACCCGCCTCTGCTACTATCTCTGGCAGCTTGTTCCAGACACTCACCATCCTGTTTTATGTAACAGGATTGGGGTAGTGCAGACCGAGCATGAATTTAGGTATGTTATACACACCTAAAACAACCTGTCACTGAGCAGAATGTAACCTCCAAAAAAGCACAGGAACGGCTGGGAAATCCTGATACCATATAGCAACCGGAGGGAATCTCTGATATTGCGTTAAAACACATCTGTTAGAGGTGGGTTCACCCAGTATCATGAGAATTCTTCCAGAGATGAGAAAGTTCAATTAGCTAGGTATATTGGAGAAATTAGGCATGTTTTCCTTGGATAAGAGAAAGTTGAGAGGGGAAATTGATAGAGGTGTTCAAAATCAGGAAAGGTTCTGGACAGAGTAGACAGGGAGAAACTGTGGAAGGATCTAGAATCAGAGGGCACAGGTTTAAGTTAATTAGCAAAAGAAGTGACGCTAACATGAGGAAAGACCTTTTTACGTAGTGAACAGCTGGGGGCTGAGAATGTACTGGAGGTAGATTCAATCAAAAGGGAATTATTTCATTATTGAGAAAGGAAAAAATGTACAGGGTTACAGAAACAAGTCAGGGGAATGGTATGAGGTGAATTGTTTGTACAAAGGGGCTGCACTAACACAACAGGCCTAAAAACCTTCATCTGTACTCTAACCTTTCTATTATTCTATTGTCATGCTGTACCTGTCCTGGGAGTGTTTGATGGGGGAGAGTGTAGAGGGAGCTTTACTCTGTATCTACCCCCGTGCTGTACCTGTCCTGGGAGTGATTGATGGGGGGACAGTGTAGAGGGAGCTTTACTCTGTATCTAACCCCGTGCTGTACCTGTCCTGGGAGTGTTTGATGGGGACAGTGTAGAGGGAGCTTTACTCTGTATCTAACCCCGTGCTGTACCTGTCCTGGGAGTGTTTGATGGGGGACAGTGTAGAGGGAGCTTTACTCTGTATCTAACCTCATGCTGTACCTGTCCTGGGAGTGTTTGATGGGGGGACAGTGTAGAGGGAGCTTTACTCTGTATCTAACCCCGTGCTGTACCTGTCCTGGGAGTGTTTGATGGGGGGACAGCGTAGAGGGAGCTTTACTCTGTATCTAACCCCGTGCTGTACCTGTCCTGGGAGTGTTTGATGGGGGACAGTGTAGAGGGAGCTTTACTCTGTATCTAACCCCGTGCTGTACCTGTCCTGGGAGTGTTTGATGGGGGACAGTGTAGAGGGAGCTTTACTCTGTATCTACCCCCGTGCTGTACCTGTCCTGTTTCTGTCTTTGTTTTTTCAGTTTCGCTGATTTTCCTGCTGTTGAATTTCTCTTTCTTCCTCTGAATCTCTCTCTTCACTGATGATCTGTCTCCTTTTCTGATTTACTTTCTCTCTCCATTTCTCATTCTCTGCCTCTTCCTCCCTGTAGCTGGGTGTGGTGCAAACTGAAGGTGGTCTTGTGGAAGGAACTAATAAACGTGAAGGGCTTCTCGCCTCAGTGGATATTTTCAAAGGAATTCCTTTTGCCGCAACTCCAAAACGGTTCGAGAAGGCTGACCCGCATCCCGGATGGCCTGGTAACTCATTTCTTTTTTGCCTGTCTTCATTTAAAAATGGATAAAAATCACTACACTCTATCCTTTGAAGTAGTTGCTTATGGCAGTGTAGAGAGGCACTGAGTGGAGGCCAAGGAAATTAGAAAATCAGAGTTATCCTGAATACTTTTAAACTCAACATATTTCTCTTTATTCATTTATGGGACATCAGTATTGCCTGCTGGCCAGCACTTATTGCCCATCTCTCGATGCCCTTGAACTTAATAGCTCAGAGAACAGTTGAGAGCCAAGTACATTGCTCTGGTTCTGGAGTCACATGTAGGCCAGACCAGGCAAGGAAGGCAGATTTCCTACATTAAAGGACGTTAGTGAACCAGATGGGTTTTTCTGACATTCAACAATGGTTTCATGGTCATCATTATATTCTTAATTCCAGGTATTTTTTACTGAATTTAAATTCCACCATCTGGCGTGGCAGGATTCGAACCCAGAACATTTGGACTAATAGTCTAGTGATAATACCACCAGGCCATCGCCTCCCCACTCAACTGGTTGAACTTTTGCCTCTGAGTCAGTTTAATTCTCACACCAGAGACCTTAGCACAAAATCCACCAAAGTTCACACTCTATATCTTAGAGAACACAATCTCGGCCGATTATCCTGGCACAGAATCAAGAGACTGCTACGTTGTCAAAGGTGCCATTTTTTTTTTAGATGCAATATTAATCCAAGATACCATCTGCCCTAGCAAGTGGATATAAAAGATGCTTCCGTCATTATTTTACAAAATAATGTTTTCCCAGCCACTACTTATCCATTCTTAAGTACTTCCCAGCAAGGATACATTTCAAAAAGTGCTTTGAGACAGTGTGAGATCATAAAACCATACAAATTAGGGGCAGGAATTAGCCACTTGGCCCCACCTTCCTTCCCCATTCAGTAAGATCACGGCTGATCTGATTGTAAAAACTAAAATTTATTCATTAGTGTCACAAGTGGGTTTACATTAACACTGCAATGAAGTTACTGTGAACATTCCCTAGTTGCCACACTCCGGCACTTACTCGGGTCCACTGAGGGAGAATTCAGCACAGCCGATGCACCCCTAACCAGCACGTCTTTCAGGAAACCAGGGCAGCCAGAGGAAACCCATGCAGACATGGGGAGAATGTGCAGACTCCACACAGACAGCGACCAAGCTGGGAATGGAAACTGTGTGCTATGAGACAGCAGTGCTAACCACTGTGGTGCCCACATTATTACTGCCCACCCCAAATACCTTTCACCCACTTGTCAATCAAGAGTCTATCTCGCTCTGTCTTAGAAATATTTGAAGACTCAGCTCTCACTGCCTCTTGAGGAAGAAAAGTCCAGAAACTCACCCATCTTCTGAGAAAAGAAATTTCCTCATTTCTGTTTTGAAAGGGTGACACCTTATGTTTAAATCACGGGTAGATAGGTTTCTGATAGACAAGGGAATTAAGGGTTATGGGGAGAAAGCGGGAAAGTGGAACTGATCCACTTCAGATCAGCCATGATCTTATTGAATGGTGGGGCAGGCTCGAGGGGCTGGATGGCCTACTCCTGCTCCTATTTCTTTTAAACAGTGACGCCTCGTTCTAAATTTCACAAGAGGAAATATCCTTGCCACGTCCACCCTGTCACCACCCCCTCAGGATCTTAAAGGTTTCGATCAAGTCACGTCTAATGATGATCATGATTGTTGTAAAAACCACTGGTTCACTAATGTCCTTTAAAGGAAGGAAATCTGCCTTCCTTACCAGGTCTGGCCTACATGTGACTCCAGGTCCACAGCAATGTGGTTGATTTACTGCCTCGGAGATGGGCAGTAAATGCTGGCAGCCAGTGATACTCAAATCCCTTGCACACTTAACCTTTGGAAATCCCTCCTTAAACCTCTTGAAGTCTCTTTCTTCCTTCGTCACTGTGGCTCAGTTTCTAATGTTGTTTCATAATCATTCCAGTGAAGCACTTGGTCTTATTATGTCAAAAGTGCCATATAAATTAAGTTGTTGTTATAGTTGACCACGTTCTGGTTAAAATATATTATGGATTCTGCTTCCACCATTATTTCCTTGCTGGTTAGGATGCATTGGTCGTGCTAAATTCTCTCAGTGTATCCGAACATTAGCCAGAGTGTGGTGACAAAGGGACTTGCACAGTAACTTCATTGCAGTGTTAATGTAGCATACCTGTGACACTAATAAATAAACTTTAACTTTAAAAATGCCACAACAACTCTCTGTAAATTCGAGATGTCCTCTAATTCATCTGGATAATAGATCAGTGAGCAACAGAATAAATCTCCAACTATTTGTATTTCTACTGCATCTTTCTTGCAGTTAAATGTCCTAAAGTGCTTCACAGGAGTGTAAATGAGGTGAGCTTTCACCGTTTATATTTTAGTAAGAAACATATTCTTATTAATGTCTGAAACCCCATCCCCACCCTCACTCAATCAGCCCTGCGTCAATCAAAGGCAACTTTCTGCAGATGCAAGAAATCTGAAATAGAAACAGACATTGCTGGAGATACTCAGCAGGTCAGGCAGCATCTATGGAGAGAGGAACAGCATTAATGTTTCTGGTTAATGACCTTTTGTCAGCGAGTGCTCAAATCACACTTGCTGTTATATGTACTGTACGGAGGGCATGGTGACTCATAGCGCCAGGGATCTGGGTTTGATAACAGCCTTGCTCACTGTATGTGGTGGAGTTTGCAAGTTCTCCCTGTAACATAGAAATAGAAGCAAGAGTAGGCCCTTCGAGTCTGCACCACTGTTCATTTTAATCAAATTCAATACCCTTCCTCCCATTCCCCAGGAGCGATATCTAACTTCTCCTTGAAATCAGACAATGTTTTGGCCTCAACTACATTCTGTGATAGTGAATTCCACGCATTCACCACTGAATCAGTGTGGGTTTCCTCCCACAGTCCAAACTTAGGTGGATTGGCCATGCTAAGCTGTTCTTTTGTGCCCAAGATGTGTAGGTTAGAGGGATTAGCAGGTTAAATGCATCAGCTTACGGGGTTAGGGTGGTGGGTGGGACTTGGGAAAATATTCTATCATGAAGTTGGTCCACTTGATGGGCCAAATGGCCTCCTTCTGCACTGTAGGCATTCTATGGTTCCTGTGCTTGTTCTGGACTGTGTCTAACTAACTATTTATTGTTACTCATTCCTATATTACAACAGTGACACGACTTCAAAAGTACATCATTGGCTGTAAACTGCTTTATCAATGGCGCTACATAAATTCAAGTTCTTCTTTCCTTCTACTAAGTCCTGGTGCTTGTGTTTATTTCCAGGTACTCTGAAAGCCAAAGATTTCAAACCCAGATGTTTGCAGACGACTTTGAAACAGGATGATGTCTTTGGGAGTGAAGATTGTCTCTACCTGAACATCTGGGTCCCTCATGGGAGAAAAGGTACAAAACAGAAGCAGCAAAAAACAAAACCTCTTAAAACTGTAGCCAGTTGAGTAACATCTCTGGCGGTGGTGCGATACAGTTCACTTGGAGTCTCAGTTACTGTGGCAAAGTGCACTTTGACAAGCGCATTGCAGTCCGGAGCTGTAGTTAGTGATGGTAGAGGCTCCTTCCATTGCAGGGCCGATCAGGAATCACTCCCCCTCTCACCACCTGCTATTGAGTGTGTTTTGGAAAGATTTGCATCCTATTCAGCCACATTTTGAATGTACCTTCCTAGGCCCTGGGTGGGATTTGAAACCAGAGTTTCTGACTTGGAGTTAGGGATGCTACGCACTGCACCACAAGACCTCCTCACTAATGTCCAACAATTTTAGAATCATAGAATCCCTACAGTGCAAAAGAGGCCTTTTGGCCCATCGAGTCTGCACTGACAATAATCCCACTCTGGTCCTATCCCCATAACCCCACAGTTACTAATCCTTCTGATATCCTCCTAACACTAAGGGGCAATGCAGCATGGCCAATCAAATTAACCAGCGCATCTTTCGGATTGTGGGAGCAAACCAAAGCAGGACACCCATGCAGACACAGGGAAAACGTGCAGACGCCACACAGGTAGTGACCCGAGGTGGGAATCGAACCCAGGTGCCTGATGCTGTGAGACAGCAGTGCTAACCCATTGTGGCGCCCCAAACAGCTTCATTGTTCTTTAAGAAAAGAAATACTTTATTAAGTTTTGTATTTGACAATACAAGGGATATCAGTGTTGGGATGCGGTGTTTTTTTACCCTTTCTGCTGTTCGGAATGACATTGAATTTTTCCTGATCCAGTAAAGGACAGAATTGACACAGTGTTAAACATTTCTGACACTATTACAGTAATATCTCTTTCACCTAGTTGTAACTGTTTCACCTTGCACGTCAGTCATTCTTCTTCCCATTTGAAAAGAAAGCATGAGTTCATCATCTGAATTCCAATATACGCCACTGTTATAACCCAAATTCAAAAACCATATTGTGTTACAAGTCCTGTAAAACTTAAATTTATGTCTAATCCAGTTTATAGCTGTACTTCTTGGGAGCATTTGATGGGGACAGTGTAGAGGGAGCTTTACTCTGTATCTAACCCCGTGCTGTACCTGTCCTGGGAGTGTTTGACGGGGGACAGTGTAGAGGGAGCTTTACTCTGTATCTAACCCCGTGCTGTACCTGTCCTGGGAGTGTTTGATGGGGGAAGTGTAGAGGGAGCTTTACTCTGTATCTAACCCCGTGCTGTACCTGTCCTGGGAGTGTTTGATGGGGGGACAGTGTAGAGGGAGCTTTACTCTGTATCTAACCCCGTGCTGTACCTGTCCTGGGAGTGTTTGATGGGGGGCAGTGTAGAGGGAGCTTTACTCTGTATCTAACCCCGTGCTGTACCTGTCCTGGGAGTGTTTGATGGGGGACGGTGTAGAGGGAGCTTTACTCTGTTTCTAACCCCGTACTGTACCTGTCCTGGGAGTGTTTGATTGGGACAGTGTAGAGGCAGCTTTACTCTGTTTCTAACCCTGTACTGTACCTGTCCTGGGAGTGTTTGATTGGGACAGTGTAGAGGCAGCTTTACTCTGTTTCTAACCCCGTACTGTACCTGTCCTGGGAGTGTTTGATGGGGGGACAGTGTAGAGGGAGCTTTACTCTGTATCTAACCCCGTGCTGTACCTGTCCTGGGAGTGTTTGATGGGGGGACAGTGTAGAGGGAGCTTTACTCTGTATCTAACCCCGTGCTGTACCTGTCCTGGGAGTGTTTGATGGGGGGACAGTGTAGAGGGAGCTTTACTCTGTATCTAACCCCGTGCTGTACCTGTCCTGGGAGTGTTTGATGGGGGGACAGTGTAGAGGGAGCTTTACTCTGTTTCTAACCCCGTGCTGTACCTGTCCTGGGAATGTTTGATGTTGATGTAAGTTAGTAAAAGAGAAGGACTGTATATAACTATTAACATTTCTCTGAGAAGAAAACTCAATGTAACAAAATCAAACAGCTCAATTACAATCAGAGTGCAATTGAAGAGAGACTAAAGGGAACCTTTGAGCTTATTTGTAAACATCAGTAATTCCAATCATCAGTGGTTGCACTGGTTTAACCTAATGGTTAAAATGCAGTGAATAACCTAAAAGAGCAATAAAAACTGGAGAGATTCAGCAGGTTTGGCAGCTTCTGTGGAGGCAGATGCAGAGTTTCTGTTTCAAATTAGAATCCTACAGTGGAGAATAAGGCCATTCTGCCCATTGAGTCTGCACCGACTACAATCCCATCCAAGCCTTATTCTCGTAACCTCATGCATTTATCCTATCTAGTCCCCCTAATACTAAGGCCACTCTGTCTGACCTGCGCTTCTTTGGACTGATGACTTCTTTGAACAAAGAACAAAGGTAAAATTACAGCAGAGGAACAGGCCCTTCGGCCCTCCAAGCCTGCACTGACCATGCTGTCTGTCTGAACTAAAGCCTCCGACCCTTCCAGGAACCGTTTCCCTCCATTTCCATGCTATTTATGTGTTTGTCAAAAGTCACCATTGTACCTGCTTCCACTCCCTCCCCTGGCAGTGAATTCCAGGCACTCACCATCCTCTCGTTGACCAGGTACCTAGCCCACTTCTCTGCATCTCTCTCCACTGATGCTGCCTGACCAGCTGAGCTTGCTCAGTATTTCCAGTTTTCCAGCGTGCTGTACTTTGCCGTTGTAACAATTGCCTTTGCTTTTGTAAACTGCTTTTCCTGCTTCCTAGTGTCCGTTAACCTGCCCGTCATGGTCTGGATCTTTGGAGGAGGTTTCCTGGCAGGAGCGGGACACGGAGCCAACTTCCTGAATAACTACCTGTATGACGGCAGAGAGATCGCCACTCGTGGCAAGGTGATTGTTGTCACCTTCAATTATCGGGTTGGCCCATTGGGTTTCCTGAGCACCGGAGATGCCCATATACCAGGTTAGTATAAAATCCCTGAACTTAACTGAACTCCTGGGGCAAAACAAGAAGGCAACAGATAATAATATCATTGCAACAAGTTCACAGTATTGATCCAGTAGATAAGTGAACAAAAATACTCAACATCAGGCAATGGGAGGCAAGCTGCTTTCAATCCTTGCTCTTGGGAGTTGCCCAGACACAGATAATATCTTCTCCATTCCACTCCTCCTCCTGTGCCAAGATCTCTAACGCCCCAGCAGAGTCCACCAAGCTTTCAAAAATCAACACTGGGACACATTGAAAATGATGTGGAGACGCCAGCATTGGACTGAGGTAAACAAGCCTCACAATAGTGCCACTTAAAACCACTGCAACTGGAGCTGTGACCGTGTGGAGCAAACATACAGATCCCCGAATGGGAAGACTGCGAATCTGAAACGAAAGTAAGAAGGTTGGAAGCGGGTTAACCTCTGAACTGGTTAATATTCCAGGAATTCCAGAATTCCCAGCTGCCAATCAGTAATCCATTGTCCTCACTGCCGAGGATGGAGAAGATGAGAAAAAAGGAAAATTCTTTCCAGCCAAATGCTTTAAGTGTTAACAACACATCCCAAAGTTAATGTGCAAGTTGGCCAGCAAGTTCAGAGGATTAAGAACAGAGCATGAATTCTGAATCTTCAGAAATTGCTGGTCGATTTACACCATTCCACCGTGCGCTTTACACAAAGGCATCTGTGTAACACCGTACCTTGTGCTATCCCATATTCTGTGTAACACCATATCCTGCGCTGTCCCGTGCCCTGCGTCGTGCCATGTTCTCTGTCATGCTGTGCTCTCTCTATCAGTATGTAGTTTTTGTGTGTTGTACTGTTTAAACTGCTTGTTGTGATAAACAGGAAACCAAGGGCTGTGGGACCAGCACATGGCCATCAGTTGGGTGAAGAGAAATATTGCTGCGTTTGGTGGGGACCCGAATAAAATCACTCTCTTTGGAGAATCAGCAGGAGGTGCCAGTGTCTCTCTCCAGGTAACTCCTTGTTAACGGTGAAATGGGAAATCGGGCAGGCCTGAGATTCAATAGCGATCCCTGCTGTGTATCTGTGGTGGAGCTGCAGGAATGTGGTTACATTTAAATTCAGTGACAGGAATGAAATTAGTCAGGGTTATAATTACTCAGCAGTTTCCTTATTGGAATTGGGTGACAGGATCAGGCTTACCTGTAATGGTTTGGATATTCCAATAGCTGACACTCACTATTAAGGATCAAAGCGAGTGACTAAGGAGCATCTCTTTTGTTGTGGTGTTAACCGAGAGATAAATATTGACCAAGATGCTAGGGAGGACTCCCCTGCTCTTCTTTAACGTAGTGCCTTGGAAGTTTCTGGGTCTGTCTGAGAGAGCAGCTGAGGGCCTCTGTCCAACATTTCATCTGAAAGGTGGTCCATCTTACAGTGCAGCCGTCTCTGTAGAACTGCCCCGGAGTGTTAGCCTTATGCTCACATCCTGGTTTGGAACTTGTATGCACCACCTTGTGGCTGAGATGTAAGGATGCTGCCAACTGAATCATCATAAAACTGGAGATTCCACACTCATGCTGGAGCACTTTCCAAGGCTGACAGACCTGAGGTGTACACATTAACTAAACCACTATACTATCTCATAATTTAAACTCAAACTTAAGTTATAAATTATAAAGTTAAGCTTAATGTTGGTCTGACATACACGTCACACAGACAAATGCCAAACTCTCCTACGTTAAAGTCTTAAAATAAAGTTTATTTATAAGTATGCTTACATTGACACTGAAATGAAGTTACAGTGAAAATCCCCTAATCGCCACATTCCAGTGCCTGTTTGGGCCAATGCACCTAACCAGCACGTCTTTCAGACTCTGGGAGGAAACTGGAGCACCTGGAGGAAACCTGCGCAGACATGGGGAGAATGTGCAAATTCCACATAGACAGTGACCCAAGCTGGGATTCGAACCCAGGTCCCTGGCGCCAAGAGGCAGTAGTGCTAATCACTGTGCCACCGTGCTGCCCCAAGTCCTTAATGAATGTATCAATCAAGTTGAATCAATTTCTATTTTTCTGATGATGGTTCTCCTTTCTTTTGCAGACCTTGTCACCATACAATAAAGGATTAATAAAACGAGCAATTTCACAGAGTGGGGTCGCACCGTGTGCCTGGGCAATTCAGAGAAACCCCATGCACTGGGCACAGGAGGTCAGTACAACTGTAGAATAGAGATTACACAAAATAAATCTCCTTTCAAAGCTAAGAATGGAGTAAATGATAAATCATGTGGACTGAATTGGAATTGGGTGGAGCAGTATTCAGAGTGGAAATATTAGGTTTATTATGTGTGCTGAAGAACATTATTGTCCCAAAACACTAAGACAGAACGTGGCCTCACGTCTGTGAATTGCCTAGGATGATTGTTGATTTAGGCTGGATTTGGGGAAGAGAGACTGGGTTTGGGGATTCACGATGAGAGAGTGAGGATTATGATAGAGTGACCCCAGGACTGTTCTTGCAAATTTGAGTATTTAGGTCTACAAAAAGAGATACCAAACTGGCCGGTTAGATTTGAGTTGTGCTGTAAACTGAAAAGGTTTCCTCCTCGTTGCTCGAACACAGAAACGTAGGTGGAGAATTTGTCCAATTGGCCTTTTGAATGTGTTCCACACTCCAATTGCGTCGTAGAATGTCTGCAGTGCAGGAGGAGGCCATTCAGCCCACCAATAGATAGTGAAGAGGGGTGTTATAGTTTGCAGAGGGATTTGGACAAGTTGCAGAGCTGGGCCGAGAGGTGGCAAATGGAGTTTAATGTGGAAAAGTGTGAGGTAATGCACTATGGCAGAAATAATAAATGTGTAGAGTATAGGGCAAATGGTAGGATTCTTAGTAGTCTAGATGAACAGAGGGATCTTGGTGTGTATTTGCATAGATCCCTGAAAGTAGGCAGTCAGGTCGAGAAGGTTGTTAGGAAGGCATATGGAGTCTTGGCTTTTATTGGTAGAGGGATTGAATTTCGGAGCCGCAACGTCATGTTGCAACTGTACAAAACTCTAGTGCGGCCGCACTTGGAGTATTGTGTGCAGTTCTGGTCCCCACATTATAAGAAAGATGTGGAGGCATTGGAGAGGGTACAGAGGAGGTTTACCAGGATGTTGCCTGGTATGGAGGGCAGGTCTTATGAGGAGAGGCTGAGGGATTTGAGGTTGTTTTCGTTAGAAAGGAGGAGGCTAAAAGGGGACCTGATCGAAACATATAAGATGATTAGAGGTTTAGATAGGGTGGACAGTGATAGCCTTTTTCCTAGGATGGAAAAAGCTAGCACGAGGGGACACAGCTTTAAATTAAGGGGTGATAGTTATAGGACGGATATCAGAGGCAGGTTCTTTACCCAAAGGGTGGTTCGGGAGTGGAATGCCCTGCCTGCAGCAGTTGTAGATACGCCAAGTTTGGTGACGTTTAAGAGCTTAGTTGATAAGTATATGGAAGAGAAGGGAATGGTTTAGTTTGGAGGGGCATTGCTTTTTATATTGGTCGGCGCAACATCGAAGGCCAAAGGGCCTGTTCTGTGCTGTAATGTTCTATGTTCTAAGTCTGCACTGACCAGGAATCCCACCCAGACCCTATCTCCATAACTCCTTGCATTTACCCCTAGCTAGCCCCCTGACATTAAGGGCAATTTAGCATGGCCAATGAGCCTAATCCGCACATTTTCAGAATATGGGAGGAAACCGGAGCATCCAGAGGAAACACACGCAGACACGGGGAGAAGTACAGACTCCACGCAGACATTGACGCAAGCCAGGAATTGAACCCGGGTTCCTGGCTGGCATCATGCTGACCTTGTATCTCAATGCTATCTTCCCTGCACACTCCCGTATCTTTAACAACTAGAAATCTGTCAATCTCAGTCTCGAATACAGAGTAAAGTCCCACCGTTTGTGGGGATTACACTCCTGCAAAACATCGCAAATGGCAAAATCACAAATAATAAGCATATTTTTCAATGGGACACAAAATTATCTTATCCCCAAGAGAGCTTCTTGATTACAACATCAGCGATTGGAGGAGGTTGTGCTTTTGTTAGTTACTTTTGTATCTTATGATAAGTGTAAATGTTTATTTTATTTTTACCACTTGAAATTGATGGCAGTTCTATTAATATATAAATAATTAAATATTTTCTGTAACTCCTTATGAAATATTCAATGTGTATTAAATGTATTTAATTTTACTCATAGGATCAGGGTAAATGAACAAGCCTGATTTCAGTCTTCCTGCCCACAGGAGGGCTGTTCATGTGGTTCACTCACTAGTCTGGATCGCCCATCACCATCTCAATCTCTCCTCATCAGACAATGCTGCTAACACAGGGATTAGAACCCTCGCTGCCCTCCATCTCTGACAGTATATCCTTCCCTAGGGAAGGAGATTAAAAATGTACACAATAGTTCAGGCGTGGTCTCACTATACAATTGCAGCAAGATATCTTTACTTCTCAAACCCTCAGTAACAGAGACCTACATAGCACTTGTCTCCCTAATTACCTGCCAGCTTTCCCGAACCTGCACCTGGATCTGGCTCTCGGACCCGGATTCAAACTCAGTCCAGATACCAGGGTCCAGACACCAGTTTCTCCTCAGCCATGAGAGGTATTGTTGACACAGAAGTGCTCTTTATCATGGGAGTGTCCAGAACGTGACACAACCTCCAGGGTGGTTGATGCTAGAAAGGTAAATCATTTGCAGTAGCCCACAGAGTTTGGTTCCCAGATTCATTCTCAAGCTGGAGAGTGTTTGATCTGTTTGGTGAAGGAGAGGTTTGGCAAATGATGAGGAATCACCGATGGGAATGATACTGATTGTGGGTCTTTCCCTGATCTGGTATCTTTCAGCTTGCTCAGAAAGTCGGCTGTCCGAGAGATGACCCTGCTGCCATGGTGGCCTGTCTGAAGATCACGGATCCCAAAGCTGTCACCCTCGCCATCCCCCTGAAGCTCTTTAACTTGAAACGTAAGATACACAAAAGGCTGATGTGAATGTTCCTGTTTGAGAACATTTAAACATATTTTCATGGAAAAGATTTGGAAACCCGCTGCATTTTAAAGCTTTGGGTCTTCCAATCAAAATGTATTCACTAAGTTCGTAAAGAAAAGTATTCAAGATGAGAGATGATTAAACGGGAAATGCTTAGGGATTGAAGTTGTTTCTCCCCAAGATTGAAAACTACGAGCGATTCATTAGCCTGTCTCAATAATTGATAAGCATTTGACATCCATTGAGTGGGCTTTGATCCTGGGCACTGGTTGCTGGTGTAGGATCCCTTCATTAGGGAGATAAAAATTGACACAGTCACTTTCAGGCAGTGTATGTTTTAAACAAATGGTTGCCTGAGGGCCAGTGGGGGAAAAGGAGGGGGTTTGGGGGGGTGGGGTGGGGGAGGGGAGCATTCACCAGACACAAGATTAGAATTCAGAACTTACTAGATCATTTCAAAGGATGTTTGAGAGTCAGCCACTTTGCTGTTGGTTTGGATTCTCATGTAGACCAGATCAGGTAAGGATGGCAGATTTCCTTCCCAAAGCTGCGTGGGTTAGGTAGATTGGCCATGCTAAATTGACCCTAGTGGCAAAGGATTAGGAAGGTGGGTGTGTGGGGTTGCGGGAATGGGGCCTGGGTGGGATTGTGCTCAGCGCAGACTCGATGGGCTGAGTGGCCTCCTTCTTCACTGTAGGAATTCTATGAAACACAAGTGGAAGTTACTTTGAGTCTTGCAGATACTTCAGACTGTCCCAGTCGGGGGCTACAGGGTCTGTTATGCAGATAGCCAGCTTGAAACAATAAAATGGACAGTGAGCATGACTAAACCTGCAAGTTTCTTGATGTGCAACATACTGACCTCAATTCTATGTGTGGAGCCAAGAGGAAATGGTCGTTCTTGTGAGACAATGAGAGTTTCTGGTGGTCTAAACGGAGGGCTGCGAAAAAGCATTGCGGTTGCTCACTCAATTAGATCATCCCTTGACCAAACACAGTCTACTTCTACATACTTGTCACAGTTGAGCAAAAAGCAACCCTTCAGAGTTTGTTAAAGAGAATGTGTTACAATGGAAATCTTGCTTCTTCCTTCTGGAAATTTCTGTATGCTCCCCATTTCCACACTGTTCCCTGGGATACACTCTACTACATTTCCTCCTGTCAGAATAACCTTTCTCATGCATGTATCTAGTCTTTAGCAGCATAAATGTATTTATCTCAGCTACACCATATGGTAGCGAGCTGTATATTTTCACAATCCTTTGGGTAAGGAAGTGCTTTGACCACCCCCACTCCACAATCCCTTTTATTCTGTCTGCCCATGTTTGCTGGTCGTTTCTTTTGTTCTATAAAATGCTTTGAGATCATAAGGAGTGGAATCAGGTCACTCGGCCCATCGAGTCTGTTTCGCTATTCAATCATGGCTGATATTTTTTTCTCATCCCCATTCTGTTGCCTTTTCCCCATAATCCCTGATCTTCTTAATCAACAACCTTCTATGGAGGCCAGGTCATTGAGTGATTTTAAGACAGAGATAGATAGGTTCTTGATCAATGTCAAGACCTGTTTGGGAGAGGTCATGGAAAGGGCAAGATATTGTTGAGTTTCTCTATCGACCACTGCCTCTTGAAGCAAGTTATAAAGACAGGATTAATCTTTGGGAGGAGCCTTTCAGTCTGGGATTGACTTCACTTGATTATTTTGCTGACTGATTTCTTTTTATTTTGCAGAACCATTGGTTTTCTATCTGATATGGTCTCCAGTCATCGATGGAGATTTTATTCCACTCGAACCAAAGAAGCTGTATCACAACGCAGCTAATATTGATTATATTGCCGGGGTTAACAACATGGATGGACATATTTTTGCTGGCTTGGATGTTCATTCAATCAATCAGGCTGCGCTAGGAAAGACCTACCCGTATGGACACAGCTTGTTTAATTGAGTGTGTTATGTTCTAATTATGTTCTTAAGGCATTTCTTTCCCTCCCCTGAGTATGGAGAATAGAATCCGAACAATGCAGAAGGAGGCCATTAGGCCCATTAAGTCTGTACCAACCACAATCCCACCCAGGCCCTATTCTCATAACCCCACAAATTTACCCTGTTAATCGCCTGACACTAGGGTCAATTTATCATGGCCAATCAACTTGACCTGCACATTTTTGGTGTGTGAGAGGAAACTGGAGCACTCAGAGGAAATCCACGTAGACACAGGGAGAATGTGCAAACTCCATACAATGATCTGATGCTGGAATTGAACTTGGGTCCCTGGTACTGTGAGGCAGCAGTGCTAACCACTGTGTCACCCCAAAGTTTCTGCACCATAAGCAATTCTTTCCTTGCCTAGACGGTTGGTGGGCTGCAAGAATTTTCTAGAGGTCAGTCTATCACCCATTTTTCAAACTTCTTTGTGAGGAAGCAACTTGCTGGGTTTTTTTGCTATTGTTTCATGGTTATCAGTACCTGTTAGCAAGCTAATTCCATCTAAGGTGTGGGGAACTGGCATGGACATCCTCTCACTCTGAGTGGTTTTTTTAAGGAGACAAAATTGACACCTAATTTCCCAGCGTGTTTTAGATGTCATTGTCTCTGGCTAAAATAGTTCACCAAGACAAAGGCAGGGGATAAAATATCTAATTGGTGAAAGTTAAATACTATTCTGAGTGACAAAGTCCTTAGAAAAATTATCCACTGCAACACTCTTGCTGGACACATCCATTCCACATTGGAACCAAAGAGAGTGGTTGGACAGGCGGTTATAGAAGATTGTGCCATTGACAACATACTCAATATTTTTATTTATTCTTGAGTAAAAACCTACCCTGATTGCAAATCCAACTCTTTATTGATTCATCTGTATACCGGGGGGAGGGGGGAGTGCCATCATAACAATCTTATGAACTTTGATCTTTGCTATCTACAGAAGCGACCTATATAATTTGATTCGAGGGCTGACCATACACAGAGGCGAGGAAGGTGCCAACGTGACTTATGCGCATTACACCAGGGACTGGCCTGCCAATCCGAGTCAGGAGACCATTAAAAAGACAGTGGTGGAGCTGGAGACAGATGTCCTCTTCTTGGTCCCCACTCAACTGGCTCTAGATCTTCATTTTCGACATGCCCAGTAAGTTTCCTGACAAACATTTCTACCTACTGTCATCTCTTGTGTATCTGAACGGTGAGACATTGCTTAGCGTGGGTATTATCAGATTGTACCACTATGTAAGACTAAGGAGAACTTACCATTAGGTATGAGATCTACTCAACACTGGTCTATAACAACTCCCATGGGAAGACGATATTTCATGTGAAAGCCATTCTTTAGGTTCCTTTTGTTATAGGTAAAAGACACAGCTGAGACTGTTAGTAAATTAAAATACAGCAGGTTTTATTTCAAAAGCTTTTGGAAGAAACCTGACCCTAATAATGGTTTATCAGGCTTCTTGCTGAACACAAGTAAGTGTGAGTATTTATACATCATGATTCTCAGCACCAGTCACGATGCAAATACTGGGATCAGTCAGGATGCAGTCAGGTCGCAACGTTTCTGCTTCCAGCCAGGATGCAGCCCCTGATTTCAACCAGCACTCGCAGCCTGTCTGGCAGCTTCGGTCACAATGTAGACATCGGTACCATCACGATTCACAGCCTCTCCGTGGCTTCAGCAGCTTCTCCGTTGAAGTAACTTGTGTGCTTGCGGTTGTCCCAGCAGGACTTCTGTCAAAAAACCAGTATCGCAGTTTACCATCTGCAGCTGTTTAACGATGTTCAGTTAGCACAAACAGGTAAGGTTTGCAGTGTCTGCAAAATTACATTCACATTAGACTGTTTTTATGGAAATGAAAGTTGAGAGACACGAACAAGTAAGGAAAATATGAATAAATAATCTATATCAATACCGGAGGCAGTATAAGCTTGAGGTCAACCATGAGGAAGAATTATGTTTGTGATATATGCTAGGTACAAAATGCATTAAATCTATTAACCCTTTCCCTTCTTCACTTTAAAGAAGGTTATTTTCTTTTCTAATCTGGATCTTTCAGTTGAATGGGTAAATAGGGATAGAACATAGAACAATACAGCACAAACAGGCCCTTCAGCCCACGAGTTGCGCCGATCACAACTACCAATCCACAAACCTATCTATAACCCCCTATCCTATTCATTTCCACATACTCATCCAGAAGTCTTTTAAAAGACCCCAGTGAGTTTGCCTCAACAACCTCCGACGGCAGCCAATTCCATTCACTCAACACCCTCTGAGTGAAAAACTTATCCCTAACATCCCCAATATGGGCAATAAATGGGTCCCATCAATGATAGGAAAAAAGGCACTATTTTTTATTCAAAGTAAAAATACTCCAGATACTGAAAATCTGAAATAAAACCGAGAATGCTGGTAAAACTCAGTAGGTCTGGCAGCATCTGTGGAGAGAGAAATGTTTTGAGTCTAATATTAGTGGTGTGCCGTAGGGCTCAGTACTGGGACCTCTTCTATTTGCAATTATATATAAATGACTTTGAAGAGGAAGTAAGTGGAGTGATCAGCAAGTTTGCAAACAATACAAAGATGGCTGGACTTGCGGATAGTGAGGAGCATTGTCAGGCGATGCAGCAGGATATAGGTTGGTAGCTTGGGCAGATAGATGGCAGATGGAATTCAATCCTGATAAATGTGAGGTGATGCATTTCGGGAGAAAGACCTGCCTCCTACATTCTATGATAAAGGGTAGATCTATTAAGAGTATAGAAACGCAGAGGGACCTGGCGGTGCAGGTGCACAAGTCTCTGAAGATGGCAGAGCAGATGGAGAAGGTTGTGAAGAAAGCATATGGTATGCTAGCCTTTATAGGAAGGGGTATAGAGTATAAGAGCTGGCCTTTAATGTTGCAGTTGTATAAAACGTTGGTTAGACCTCATTTGGAATACTGCGTCCAGTTCTGGTTGCCTTACTGCCGGAAGGGTGTGGAGACTCTGGAGAGAGTGCAGAGGAGGTTTACCAGGATGCTGCCTGGTACGGAAGGTCTGAGTTACGAGGAGAGATTAGGCATATTGGGACTGTTTTCTTTAGAAAGACATAGACTTAGAGGAGATCTAATAGAGGTGTACAAGATTATGAGGGGTATAGATAGAGTAAACAGGGTTAAGCTTTTTCCTAGGATGGACTCAAATAGCACGAGGGGTCACGGGCTTAGGGTGAGGGCAGTAGAGGGAGTTTTTTTTTCACACAGAGGGTGGTGGGGATATGGAATGTGCTGCCAAGTGGTGGAGGCAGGGACTTTGGAGTTATTTGAGAGATACTTAGATGGGCACATGAATGGAGGGGTATAGAAAACTGATTTAAAATAGCTATCATGAGCCTTGGGAGTCCCTGGGAAGTGTGTAAATAGACGATGATATTGAGGTACTTGTTTTTATCCTACAGGTGCTTTGGTCTGCCTTGTTGTCTAACAAGGGGCATACACGTGATGGGTCGTGAGAGGGCTGCTCTTGGATTTTTGGAGAGTATCCTAGTGCTTCACGTCGTTAGTGTACGCTTGACCTGGACCATTTGATGGGCAACACGACAGCTCAATGATTATTGCTGTGCTGTGCAGATACGTGGATTTGGGCCTGTGTCTATGGGAGTTTGCGCATTCTCCCCGTGCTTGCGTGGGTTTTCTCCAGGTGCTCCAGTTTTCTCCCATATCCCAAAAATGTGCTCTTAGGCTAATTGGCAAAACAAATTCTCCCTAAATTGTCTCAAATTTGGTTTCGATCCATAGATCTATAAACAAAGACAGGGATCACAGGTAGAGGTGGGAACATCGGAGTGGCGGCGCGGGCTCGTTGGGCCGAGGGGCCTGTTTCCCGTGCTGTTTTGTTCTTTGTACTGCTCTTCCTCGGAACTGTTTTTATTCCTTTTCTTCTAATTCCTCAGCAGGGCCACTCTGCCTTACATACAAATGCATCCAGGGACTGACCCCTTTCTTTTGTCTTTGCCCTCCAGCGTGTGGCCATCACTGGTTGCCTCCCCTTAACTGGGATCAAGAAAGAGAGGATGGGATTGGTTAGAACTTGTAACCCCCACAACAGCTGTTCATCCAGCTTGGGGAAGTTTGATAGAAAATTGAAGGATGGATTGAGATGAAACAAGGTCAAAGGCAATTTACAGAACATAGAAACCAATACAGAGCAAACTGTTCCTGTGTAAATCACATGCAATATTATTTTACAACCCATGCTTAACAAGGTTTTAACTGAGAATTCCCTTCCATGTTTTTGAAGTGTGTTTACATTTTTCTCACCTTATCATTTCTTCTCCTTTCTTCACAGGGGAGCCAAGACATACAGCTACTTGTTTTCTTACCCCTCTCGGGCTCCCATATATCCCAAGTGGATGGAAGCTGATCACGCTGATGACCTCCAATATGTCTTTGGAAAACCGTTTGCCACTCCACTTGGATACCGGCCAAAGGACAGAGATGTCTCAAAATATTTTATCGCATACTGGACCAATTTTGCTCAAACGGGGTAAGGAAACAGAATACCAAAAAAATCTATTTGTACAGCACTTTTCCTAGCCTCATGATGTCCAAAAACTCTCTAGTCAAAGAAATACCTTTGTAGTTATATTCGATGCTTTTTGTTTTAGCTGAGTGTAGTTAGATTCACCACTAGTCAGTATGTGAAGCAAAAGCAATTGGCTGTTCTTTTTCTGAAATGTAAAACTGCTGCCCCTATGCCAGGTGAAACATTGCCCCACATAAATACAAGTAGCTTGGAGAGAACATAACCAGCAATGACTAAGTCTTTTCTGAATTTCAGTGATCCTAATAGGGGTGAATCTAGAGTGCCCACCCCATGGGTCCCTTACACAGCAACGTACACCCAGTATCTGGAAATCAACAATAACATCAACATGAACTCTGTGAAGCAAAGACTTGGATATGACGCTGTCACCTTCTGGAATCAGACATATACTGCTATAGAGGTGGCATCTTAATTCTCCAGATAGATTCAACTAATGTGCAACCTCAAAATAAACCTCTAATTTTAAAAATAGGTGCGTTTGCATTGTTTTTTTTTCATTCATGGGACATAAGTGCTGCCAACTAGCCCAGCATATATTGTCCATTCCTAATGGCCCTCAAGATAGTGGTGAGCTATCTTCTAGAACTGCTGAAGTCTAGGTGGTATAGTACTAGGTGCTGTTAGGAATAGTGTTCCAGGATTTTGGCCCAGCGACAGGGAACGAACAATGATGTATTTCCAAGTCAGGATGGTAAGTGACTTGGTGGGGAACCTCCAGGTGGTGGTGTTCCTACATACCAGTTTTGCCATTCTAGATGTTAGTGGGTTTGGAAAGTATTGTCAACAGTAGTGTTGGTGAGTTGCTACAGTGAATCTTGTAGATGGGTACATTGATGCACAATGGCAGCCCTATGTTGGAGGAAGTGAATGTTTATGGATGAGATATCAATCAAGTTGTTTGCTTTGTCAAGTGTTGTTGGAGCTGCACATATCTATCACTTGGCCTTATTGACAGGAATGAGCTGATTACATTCACAATGGAATTGGTCTTGTAATTATGTGAAATTAGAGAGTTCCTTCTTATCTCAACAACTCCCCAACCTCAAAACAAGGAATAATATTTCTCCCAATCGAAACTCTAATACTCCAACGAATGTGCTACATAGAGTTTAATAATGTTTTTAAGCAGTTACTTACGGAGAGATGGGTATGCCTATTTCACATTGCAGATTCTGTCTACACTTGTACACCATTCCCACTAGGTGAGACAGACAGACAGCCAGCCTACTCTTGCTGCGTCCATTCCCCACTCATATCAGTCTGATCAATAACCTGTTCTCAGGCACACAGAGGTAAAGCAGCTTGGCAGTATGGCTCTAAAGACAACAAGATTCATCATTGCTCAAAGTTTCTGCACACTCTGAATTTACCTTGAATGGAAACAAGATTAGCCAAAATGCTCTGGATTCAAGATTACTCTGAAAAGATTAATTTCAGAAAATTTGAGCCTAGCCCAGAAATGCTTGCTACTTAGTACAGAACAGCCAATAGCCCATGTTTGAACTGTGACAGTTCTCAAAAAGGTGACATAACTGCAACTGGAAAATACAACGAAACAACCGTTATAAAAAATACTTTACTCAAAAGTGTGATTTAAACAATATTACATTGGAACAGTCGGTGCAGACTACAGGAATTTTGCACTGTTGTGTAGTAATCCTAAAAAAGCACGAAGAAATGATCTTGGTCAAATATTCAGAGATACAAACAGCAAAAATGTTTGATGTGTTACTCCATTCACTCCAGGACTGATAGAAAACCTTGAGTCAGATTAATACCAGCGATATAATCAATCATCAATTGAGATCGAAGTAGTGGACTGTTTAAGGATGAAACAAGTCATAATAAATACTTGGTACAGCTTTACTGTTGGAAGGCATGCATTACAAATCATTTCCCATCCTTCCTTAAAACACGGCAAGTAAGAAGTCTCAAAACATCAGGTTAAAGTCCAACAGGTTTATCTGGAATCACGAGCTTTCAGAGTGCTGCTCCTTCATCAAGTGAGACCATAAACTTGTGATTGGAAGCTTGTGATTCCAGATAAACCTGATGGACTTTAACCTGATGCTGTGAGACTTCTTACTGCACCCACTCCAGTCCAATACCAGAAACTCTATCAAAACTGGGAAACATATTACAGAATCTCAACAAACATCCTTTTCCATTTTCACAAGCTGAGATTGGATCTTGCCAATCGAGTGACTGGGTTCCAGTGGCAATAAGGAGTGTAAGTAATGGGTGGTGAGTGTTGGTCCTCCACTTTGTGGGCAGGTCTCAGAACTGGTGCTCCACAAAACATTTACGACTTTTCAACTTGAAGCAGGTTTTCTGACTGCCGCATCAATCTTTGGTCGTAATATGGATAGGGTAATGAAAATAGCTTCCTAGGAGAGGACAAAAACACCAATGTAAAATTAAAGCTCCAAAGCAACACGTTTATAAATGTATTTTGCCATGGGATGTGGGCATCATTAGCGAGGCCAGTCTTGGTTGCCAAACCCTAATTGCCTTTGAACAGAGTCTCTTGCTAAGCCAGAATCAACCACATCGTTATGGGTCTCCAGTCACGTCAGTCATACAGGTAGATAACAATTTCCTTTCCTAAAGGACGGTAGTGAACCAGATGCGTTTTTATAACACTTGATAGTTTTATTGATCACGATTACTGAGACTAGTTTTTAATTCCAGATTTAAAAAATACATTGAATTTAGATTCCACCAAATGCTGTAATCGGTTTTGAACCCAGATATCCAAAGCATTAGACTGGACCTCTGGATTATTAGTCCAGTGGCATTAACATCATCTGCCGTGACCAAGGGAAAATACTAGGGTTGAGTGTTATCCCAACTCCCAATTTAAGGGCAGTTGCTCACTGCAGAAAGGAGCTTTTTCCAATTGAAAAAATATGGGAGAAATTGAATATTCAGAAAGTTTCCATTATCTGAAAATTAACAGTGAGGTTGAATGCCTTGGGTTACAGGAAGATATAGATGAGGTGGTCAAATAGGTGGAATAATGGCAAATGGAATTTAACCCTGAAAAGTGAGAGGTGATGCACTTTGGAAGGTGTAATTTGACAAGGAAGTTCCAAAGAATAAAGGGACCATGGCGCATTTGTCCATAGATCTCTGAAGGCTGAAAGTCAGGTAAACAGGGTGGTGAAAAAGACAGATGGCACACTCGCCTTTTGTAATCTATATCCTGATTGATAAATCAGAGAAGTCACGATGAAGTTGTACTTGGTGAGACTGCAGCTGGAGTACTGCCTTCAGTTCTGGTCACCACATTATAGAAAGGATGTGAACACACTGGAGGGGGTGCAGAGAAGATTCACCAGGATGCTGTCTGGGATGGAACATTTAAATTGTAAAGAGAGGTTGGAGAGGCTTGGGTTGTTTTCTCAGGAGCAGAAAAGACTGAGGGGCAACCTGATCGAGGTGTACAACATTATGAGAGGCATGTCAGGGTGGACAGGGAGCAGCTGTTCCCCTTAGTTGAAGGGTCAGTAACGAGGGGACACATTAAAAGTGAGGGGTGGGAGTTGGGGGGGGGGGGGGAATTGAGAAAAAAAACTTTTTTTTATTCAGCAAGTGGTCTGGATTGTGCTGCCTGGGGAGGGGGATGGTGGAGATGGGATGCCTCATATTCTTTAAAAAAATACCCAGATGAATACTTAGCATATCATAACATTCAGGGTTACGGACCAAGTGCTGGCAAGTGGGATTAGGTGGGCGCCTTTCACGTGTCAGTGCAGACTCGATGGGCCGAAGGGCCTCCTCTGCACTGTAGGATTCAGTGATTTACAAACAGCTCAGTAAATGTTATATTTCACAGAAACAAAAAGTGACATTTTACATGGTTTAAAGTTATGACATATTAAAACCACAATTTTGCCTCAGTGATTGAATTTACTAATGCCCCAACCTGGCAAACTCAACGGGGAAATACCAGAGTTTGTATCAGAAATGTGCACGTGCTGTTCATTAATCATAACCAGAAGGGTGTAAGGAGATTTGTGGGGATTCTGGCTGTAGCAGCCACACTACAGCAAACTGACTGATGAGACACCAGCCAAGAATCTACACACCAACTTCTGCAATGTGGGAGACAAAAACCAAACTGTACTTGCTAATACACAGTGCTATCTTTTGCTGAAATGTTCATTCCTTCCCTTCTGTAGACAGAAGTACACTTCATACATTGATTTATGCACCAATTGATCATATGTGGGAGGAAACGCTGTTACATACCTCAGTGCGGATGGTACGGCTGCCCTGACCAGGACAGGTGTTGAAATAATGGTGAAAGAGGAAGCTAGGATCTGTAATATTGAGGCTTTGGTCAGAGTCTACACTGGCCTCAAGTCCCTGAAGACCACCAAACACAACCAACAAATGCCTAATGCAAAGAGAAAAAAGTTAGTGTTTGTCTTCACTACATATGTAGAGGAATGTGTGTGAAAGGCAGCAACAGTCCAGCATTATTCAAACACTATTGATGTACTTGTTTTTATCCTACAGGTGCTTTGGTCCACCTTGTTGTCTAACAAGGGGCATACACGCGATGGGTCGTGAGAGGGCTGCTCTTGGACCTTTTTCAGGAGTATCCTAGTGCTTCACATCGTTAGTGTACGTTTGACCTGGACCATCTGATGGGCAACACGACAGCTCAGTGACTATCGCTGTGCTGTGCAGATACATGGATTTGGGCCTGTGTCTGTGGGAGTTTGCGGAATCTCCCCGTGCTTGCGTGGGTTTTCTCTGGGAGCTCTGGTTTCCTCCCACATCCCAAAGATGTGCTCTTAGGCTAATTGGCAAAACAAATCCTCCCTAAATTGTCTCAAATTTGGTTTTTATCCATAGATCTATAAACATGGACAGGGATTGTGTATAGAAGTGGGAACATTGAGGTGGCGGCGCGGGCTCGTTGGGCCGAAGGGCCTGTTTCCCATGCTGTTTTTGTTCTTTGTTCACTAATGGCAAAGTGGAAAACCCTTCAAAAACCCCATGTGCTGTTTTAAACAGTAATTATAATGCAATAAATAAATTTAATGTTTTTTTTGTTATGTCACAAGTAAGGCTTACATTAACACTGCAATGAAGTTACTGTGAAAATCCCCTAGTCACCACACTCCGGCGCCTATTTGGGTACACTGAGGGAGAATTTAGCATGGCCAATGCACCTAACCTGCGCTGCGATCTGATCAGGGATACGCAGCATGGCTTCGTTAAGGGGAGGTCGTGCCTTACGAATCTAGTGGAATTTTTTGAAGAGGTGACAAAAACGGTTGATGAAGGACAAGCCGTTGATGTTGTCTACATGTATTTCAGTAAGGCGTTTGACAAGGTTCCCCATGGTAGGCTGATAAAAAAGGTGAAGGCGCATGGAATACAGGGCCAGGTATGTAGATGGGTTGAGAACTGGCTTGGGAGGAGGAGACAGCGGGTATTAGCTCTTTTTCCAACTGGAGGTCAGTCACTAGTGGTGTGCCACAGGGCTCAGTACTAGGACCTTTTCTATTTGTGATTTATATAAATGACTTGGAAGAGGGGGTAGGTGGTGTGATCAGCAAATTTGCTGATGACACTAAGATACTTGGATTGGCGGGGACTGAGGAGCAGTGCCAGGCAATACAACAGGACATTGATAGGCTGGTAGATTGGGCAGATAGATGGCAAATGGAATTTAATCCGGATAAATGCGAGGTGATGCATTTTGGCCGGAATACTGTAGAGGGGAGTTATAGGATAAAAGGTAAAACTATCCGGAGTATAGAGACGCAGAGAGACCTGGGGGTGCAGGTTCACAAGTCTCTGAAGGTGTCAGTACAGGTGGAAAATGTGATAAAGAAAGCGTATGGTATGTTAGCCTTCATAGGAAGGGGTATAGAATACAAGAGTAGGAGTTTGATGTTGCAAGTGTATAGAACGTTGGTTAGGCCTCACTTGGAGTACTGCGTCCAGTTCTGGTCGCCGTACTACCGGAAGGATGTGGAGTCCCTGGAGAGAGTGCAGAGGAGATTTACCAGGATGCTGCCTGGTATGGAAGGGCTGTCTTACGAGGAAAGGTTGAACGTACTGGGGTTGTTTTCCCTTGAAAGACGTCGGCTGAGAGGGGATCTATTAGAGGTATATAAGATTATGAGGGGTATAGATAGAGTAAATGGTGGTAAGCTTTTTCCACCATTAGATTCGGATAGAACGAGGGGTCACGGCCTTAGGGTGAGGGGGGCTATGTATAAGACTAATATTAGAGGGCATTTTTTCACACAAAGGGTAGTGGGGGTGTGGAATGCACTACCGAGTAAGGTGGTGGGAGCAGGCACGCTAGGGTTGTTTAAGGGTCTCTTGGACAGCCACATGAGCGGTCTGCAGATAGAGGGATATATGAGGACTGTTTAAATACTTTAATTGTTTCCACAGGCTATTCGGTCCACCTTGTTGACCAACAAGGTGCATGCATTCGGCAGGTCGTGCGAGGGCTGCTCCTGGATGTTACTTCAGGAGTGGCCTAGTGCTTCACGTCGTTAGTGTATGCTTAAACTGGACCATCAGATGGGCAACATGACAGCTCAGAGACTATCGCTGTTGCTGTGCAGACACATGGATTTGGGCCTGTGTCTGCGGGAGTTTGCGCGTTCTCCCCGTGGTTGCGTGGGTTTTCTCCGGGTGCTCCGGTTTCCTCCCACATCCCAAAAATGTGCTCTTAGGCTGATAGGGACAATTTGTTACCCAATATTGGTCTCTATATGTCATTAAGACGTTAGGATGGCGGCACGGGCTCGTTGGGCCGAAGGGCCTGTTTCCCGTGCTGTGTTGTTCTTTGTTAACCAGCACTTTCAGACTGTGGGAGGAAACCCATGCAGACTCCACAGACAGTGACCCAAGCTGGGAATCAAACCCAGATCCCTAGCGCTGTGAGACAGCAGTGCTAACCACTGTGCCACCGTGCCATCCATTGCCAGCAGTGTGGCTTTGAATTCAGTTCAGTGCTGCTTGTAGATATGGGCAAGAGGAGGAGACAGACCAGGCCAGATAAGGATAGCAGATTTCCTTCCCAAAAGGATATTAGCAAACCACATGGGTTTTTACAACAACTGGCAAATTAGATTTTTGTTTAAATTCTAGATTTTTATTGAATTCAAATTTCACCATCTGCCATGGTGGGATTTGAACCCAGGCCCCCAAAGCAATACCATAGGTTTCTGGATTACTAGTCCAGTGACAATACCACTACACCACTGCAATATTGTCTGTATGTAAGGAGTAACAGAAACCACTACAGAGTTTCAGAAACAGAACAGAAACCTTCCTGATGGTTATTTGGTCTTATAATTGGTGAACAGACCTCCTGTGGTATTGCTTAGTGAAGATGGAGCTTTATATATGGATAAAAGCATTAAACCAAGTAATGCACAAAGTGAACCTTATTGCTAAAGGGTACATGTCCATAACATGGCTTATACTTTTAAAACAACAATGTCTAAATACCGTAACATTTTAAATTGAATAGAAGCTTTTTGTTGCTGTGAATATTTCTCTGCAGATTGGGAATGAGAAACTTAAAATGGGAAAGGTAACCAAAGTCCAAGACAGAGGCTGAGAGACAAGAGTTTAATTATTTATCAGTTCAGGAAATCTTTCTGATTGGAAAGGGGTCAATTTTAAGGATCAGTCACTGGCTTCTCTCCAAACAATGTGCGGTACCCAGAGTGTGATGTGTTTGAAAAAAAGTGTGAGTCACTGTAAGTGTGATGTCAACATTCACTGTTTTTAATCACACATTTGAAATATGACAAAGCATCTGGGAGAGTGTGGTGTAGAGAAAGATTCTCTCATTGTTTGTAGGATGTTTTGGGAGGGGGTGGGGTTTTCCTCCTGGTGCTCCAGTTTCCTCCCCACTCTGAAAGACATGCTGGTTAGGTGCATTGACCCGAACAGGCACATTCCCCAAGGGGAATTTCACAGTAACTTTGTTGCAGTGCTAATGTAAGCCTTACTTGTGATTAATATATAAATAAATAAAGAACTTTAAACTTTAGAAAAATTGTTTAGAGCTTAAATTAAACTGTAATAAAAAAATGGTCAAAGAAACATCTTTCTTAGTAATTGGTAATCATATATCCATGGCTACTGATTAGAAAATGCACTTAGAGTCAAAATTTCTTGCTGAACCTTTGTGAACCTCAGAACTAACAGATTATAAAGCAACTGCTCCAAGAAAAGGAATGCAGAAAAAACAAGTCTCACTCAAATGAGGGAAGTGTAGCACTGTCGACGTTTGACCCTCGCTCAGATGTCCCGATTGAGAGATCGTAGCCATCTTTGAATGGGCACTCTGTAAACACTGCGCCTATGAAACACACAGTAAAGTTTATTTTTGTAGATCCGCTCCCACTTCTGGACCACTCTTTTAAACTTTTACTGTAATCATCCAATTTAACGAGTGATATTATGCAAAAAGAAAGGTTCAAAACTCACTGAGGCTTGAAGCAAGCCGCACTGTATAACCCCAGTAGAGACCAGCTTCTGTCCGAGGAACGTGAGGCGCGACAACCGTACCCTTCAAAATTTTGCTCTCTGGAAGTATAAAACCAAGTTGCATCAGGATTAAGAGTGGCATTAATGGCATTTCTCTTGCAGGGGAAACAAAAACTGAACCTCTCTTTCTGCTACATCCACTTTACCCTCTAGAAAGGATTTCTGTAGCTTTATGGCTCGGATCAAATGACCAAAATACTGACTTTTTTTTGCATGTTTTTTTTTTAAAAAAGGAATTCTTTTTTCTCTTGCAATTCCAAGCACCTTTTTGTCTCATGGTCTGAGATGGAACTTTAAACCCATGTCTTGACATTCATATTTCAAAAACCTCCATATATATCTTGTCTAGGTTTATGAGGCAGGCAGGAAAATGAAGGGAATGTAGCACTGGACTATATTTTAATGATCTGGGGAACACGGTACAAAGTTACTCTCCTCTCTGTCATTACACATCCTACACAGAACAAACACCACAAGAATCAGACGTTTCCCAGCAATTTTAAAATCTATTTTTCATCTTGACTGATTGATTTGATTTATTGTCACATGTACTAATATATAGTGAAAAAAATATTTATTCTGGTACGCTATACAGATAAAGCATACTGTTCACAGAGAAGGAAAAGAGAGAGTGCAGAATGTAGTGTCAAGAATTCCGATACCAAAAGAGAAAATGCTGGAAAATCTCAGCAGGTCTGGCAGTATCTGCAAGGAGAGAAAAGAGCTGATGTTTCGATCCAGATGACTCTTTGTCAAGGTACAGAAAGTGGGACTTATTTATGCTGCAGGGAGAGGGAATGAAAGATGAGTCATAGCCACAAAAACAAGGGGAAAGGCTGCTAATGGCAGTTCAAAAAGAGAATAGAAGGTGTAATGGCCAAATGGCAGAGATACTGAAATCAGAGGGTAAATTGTGACAGATGAAGATGGGGGGGGGGGGGGGGGGGGGAGGAATGGGGGAGGAAGAGGTAAAATTGAGAAAAAGGGAAGCAAATAGGGAGAACAGGTAAGGAAAGGAAGGGGATAAAATTGGGGGAAAGAAAAATAATAAAGAAGTAAGAGGTAGAGAACACTTAAGAGTTGGATTACAGAGCAGTTAGTTGCAGAATTCCAGCATCTGCAGTAATTTGCTTTTAGAGTTCTGATCATTTCTTACCTGGGTTTTCATTCTTGCACATCTGAACTGTAACCCGCAAACCAGCTTGAAGTTTTCTGTCAATCTGTACTTCCTAATGTAAATTAACAAAACTGAAGTGAGTCGAGAAATGGAAATGGAAGATTCTTGTTCAGTATCATTTGTAGAGGGAAAGATTTGTGGACAGGAGTTCAGAGGAAATAGTTCTTTTGAACAGCATTAATGAGCTATATGATTCAGTATTGTACCATTCGATTTCAGCACTAGGTTTTCAGCACCGACTGATCCACATTTGGTTCAATTCTCTTGCCAATCCCATCCTAACAGCACTATCAGTATGTGCTGTCTACAAGTACTGAAAGACAAGCTACAACGCTCTGACTGGATGTTTGCAACAAATCAAGGTTTAAACAAGGCATCTGCAATGGACTTAGGTCAGCGCACACTAACCTTCCTTGTGCCACAGTCCACGAACGATCCCCTGTTGGGTTGAGATGGACGTTCGACAACCACTCCCTCACGGTACTCAGACACCTCATCGATCCGCATGTGATGCGGGCTGTCGAGCGGATTCAGCACGCCTGGAACATAACAGAATTTAAGGCCATTCGACCCAACAGGTTTATGCTACAACAAGCCAGAAGGGGTCACAAGTTCAAGATAAGGGGGGGGAGGGGTGAAGGTTCAGTAGAGATATGCAGGGGAAGTTTTTTTTTAAACACAGAGGGTGATGGAATAGCTGAGGCAGATACATTAGTTAAATTTAAATGTCTATATCTGGATAAACATTTGAACAGATAGGGAATAGAGGGGATACAGGCGATTGGTCTGGATAGGACTCGATCTGCATAGGCCAAAGAACCTGTTCCTGTGCTCTATTATTCTCACCCCATCAGCAGATCCATTTATTTCTCTCTTCCTTGTGTTCTTATCTAGGTTAGCTCAGGTTCTTCTCTATATTCACTGCCTTGATTGTTCCCTATGATAGCCAGTTTTACACTGTAACAATTCTCAGGATAAAGATGATTCTCCTGAATGCCCTAATGGATAAATTAACAATTTATAAAGCACACTTTGCATTCTGAGCATATCTCAAAGTGCTTGTGTTTTTATAGGAGCAATGTGGCAGCCACAAGGAGATCAGTTAATCTGGTTTTGGTAGCATTGAGTTGACAAATCTGGATCAGGAGAGAGATAGAATTCTCTTTCCTCTTGCAATAGTGCCATGGAACCTTATCCTTTCAGCCAAGAGCAAGTTGCATCCACAAGGCAGCACTTGGCACGGTACACACTTCCTCAGACCCATACAACAGTGTGTCCTGGATAATACGCTCAAACTCTGGTGTTGGTTGTCAAACTTCTGACTCAGAGGGGAGAGTGTTAACAGCACAAAAAGTCAACAACTTCAATTTGAACTCAGACAACAAGGGTACACAAGCCACATTCTATTCTGCCTGATACGTTTTTAACTTGTTCCACCCCGACATCAGGTAAAGCATCCGAGTTCAGGCAGGGGTACTTGCTGAGAAGCAAGACCAATCTGCACCTCTTGGTTCCACCCATTTGCATTGTCCAGCCACTGCTACTAATCTAACAATAATCCTCACAGTCAAATTGAGATCCAGCTGTGGCACTTAACATTACTAGTAGAGGAACAAAACACACAGGCACCATTTCAACGTCATAGAGGTTTACAGCACAAGAACAGACCTATGGTCCAACTTGTCCATGAAGCCCAGTTTACCACTGAACTAATCCCAACTGCTGGCTATTGACCCATATCCTTCCATACCTATCTTATCCATGTAATTGTCTAAATGTTTTAAAAGACAATTATACCCACCTCTGACAGCTTATTCCAGATGTGTGTGTGAGAGAAAAAAATTGCCCATCTGGACCCTTTTGTATCTCTCCCTGCTCACCTTAAACCTATGCTCTCTAGTTGCAGACACTCCTACCTTTGTGAAAAGATGTTAACTATCTAGCTGATCTACCCCCTTCGCTATTTTTGTAAACCTCTATAGCATCCCCACTCAGCCTCCTATGCTCCAGAGAAAAGAATCCCTGTCCCAGCTGTATTAAGCAAAATAATGAGCAGCTCTTTAGAATTTGAACTAAAGAGCAGAGTAAGAGGCTATTTGGTTCACCATGTGTGCTGTGTCCTTGAAAGAGCTATCCATCTAGCTCCAATCCCTTGCTGTTTTCCACACCCTGACAAACCTCTTTTCCTTCCAATATTTATCTAATTTCCTTTGGAAGTTTACCATTGCCCTGTATCCCATGTGGCTGTATCGCAGTTTATCCTCGTGCCAATCAATTTAAACATTAGCCAGCTTTGAAATGGACCTTTCAGTTTTGAAGTGTGAGGTTTTTCCAGACAAGCTTACCTGCAAATTGTAGATCCTGATGTTTTGGAAAGAAGGATTTCCTCAGGTACCTGGTTACATACAAATGATATAATCATCACCTTGAGAGTTTAAATTACAGAGATTATGTTAACAATTATCATTTGCATTAGAAACCAATTCTTGGCTCCCTGCCCCCTCGCCCCAATCAACCCAATGCTACTCACAGAATCCCTACAGTGCAGAAGGAGGCCATTCAGCTCATCAAGTTTACACCAACCACAATCTCACCCAGCCCCTATCCCTATAACCCCACGTATCTATCTTGCTAATACCCCTGACACTGACACTAAGGCCAATTTATCATAGGCAATCAACCTAACCCACACATTTTTGAGGTGTGGGAAGAAACGGGAGCACCCAGAGGAAACCCACGCAGACATGGGGAGAACATACAAACTCCACGCAGACAGTGACCCAAGCCAGGAATTGTACCCAGATCCCTGGCACTGTGAGGCAGCAATGCAAACTAATGTGCCACCCTTCTGTGCCAAAATAACAGCAACATCAGGCAAGGGGCAGCAGGGGTAGATGATACGGTGAATTCTCCAAATATACAACCTTGGTGCAGAGACTCAATTAATGAAAGCCTGTCAAATGGGCACAAAGCTGCTGCATTCTACTTTTTAGCAAAGTGCTATGGTAGAGAGATCCACTGAGAAAATTAGCCCTAACACCACTAAATGTAAAGAACCGGATTTAACCAATTACTTCTATGAGGTGAAAGTTCCATCGCTGACTATAATAACCTTTTAGTTCACTGAATTCTGGACATTTTCCAACCAACTCCTAGCAGCTGCCCAGGCCCTAACATCCTGCAAATTCCTGCTTAAATGTTTGAGTCTCGCTAATCCTTTAAAACATTCTTAAAATCTCAACTAATTTCTTAGTCTTCCCTTATCATATCCCCTCCTCCAGCTCAGTGTCAATTTCTGTTCAATTCCATTTCTGCAGAGTGTTTTGAGGTGTCAAAGATGTTACATAAATATACTTTTCAATTGTTTCAGTGCCCAATTTTAAAAAGGACTGATGGTTCCCTTCTGCTCCTATTCCCAGATGTGGGGAATCTAAAACTAGAGGGCATAGGTTTAAGATGAGAAATAAAAAATTGCCCTTCTGGACATTTTTGTCACAGAGGATGGACAGTGTCTGGAACAAGCTGCCAGAGGCTGTAGTACAGGCAGATGCAATTTTATCTTTTAAAAAGCATTTGGATAGTTACATGGGTTCAATGGGTATAGAGGGATGTGGGCCAAATGCGGACAATTGGGATTAGTTTAGGAGTTTAAAAAACAAAGAGCAGCATGGACAAGTTGGGCTGAAGGGCCTGTTTCCATGCTGTAAACCTCTATGACTCTATGCTCTGTAGTGACTTACTGTGGACACTCGAGGTACTGCAGGATCCGTGCAAGCTGCACACTGGCTTGTCCTTTCTTTCCAATTCCTCGGAATTCACCTTCTACACTCCTGTAATCACAGACACAAGACACATTTCAATCTGACAGGCTAACAAACCACTCCCATCCACCAAATTTCCACATTCCATATGCCATTCCAGTGACTAGTGCCCAGTAAAGGTACTATATAAATGCGAGTTATTGCTATTAACAGTGGCTGGCTCTCATTGGTGGCAATGTGAGAAATCTCTTTGTTCTTGGATCTCAATGCACAGAAATTACTTTGTCTTGGGGAACACTTAGGATATAACTGATTTCTGACAAAGTCCCTCTCATTTTAGTATTTTAATGTAAAGTTTCCCCACATTCTGCACAACCTCTGATGCAGACTTCTCTAATCATGAAATCCTACAGTGCGCAAGTAGGTCATTTGGCCCATCAAGTCTGCACCGACCACAATCCCACTCTGCCCCTATCCCCACACATTTACTCTAGCTACTTCCCCTAAATAAGGGGCAATTTACTACGGCCAATCCATCTAACCCACACATCTTTGGACTGTGGGAGGAAACTGCACCACCTGGAGGAAATCCATATAGACACGGGGAGAATGTGCAAACTCCACACAGAGAGTGACCCAAGCTGGGAATCAAACCCAGGTCTCCGGCACTGTGAGGCAGTGTTGCAAACCACTTTCAAAATCTTGTGTGGGTGCCCCCTTTCCCCCAATCTCCCCTTCTCTAGCAAATTCTCAGGGTACCTGTCAAGTCAGGGTGATCTGATCAAGTTGTGGATACAGAAAAACCAAGGCACCTGACGTGGGAATCCAAAACAAGAATTAAGATTATCCTAGGCACTGCAGGAGGGAAATCAGGAAGCATGCTTTCATGAAAATCTAGAACTTTGAAATTTTCCCTTGCAAAAGGCAATGGCTGGTTGGAGAATCGAAGCTTATGTTTATATTGGATAAGAGGGATCAGCTGGAGAGAAATAGAGCGAGGATAGATGAGCAAACATGATGTTCAGATCTAACAGACTGACAGGACAGGCTCAAGGGATTGAATGCCCTCCTTCTGCCCCTTTTTAAACACAGACAGGAGGAGGGTTGGAATGACCAAGTGCACAAGAAACAGAAGTGGAGCAGTCTTATCGACCAGGCCTCTGGAATGGTGCAGCTAAGCTGGAATTACTTTAGAACAGTTGATGTTCCGAGAAACATTTTTTGTTATTATTTCATGGGCTGGCAAGATTAGGATTTATTGATCTTCTCTAATTGTCCCGTGAACTGAGTGACTTGTGAGCCCATTTCAGAGG
This sequence comes from Sphyrna mokarran, assembly GCA_024679065.1. Classification (NCBI taxonomy): domain Eukaryota; kingdom Metazoa; phylum Chordata; class Chondrichthyes; order Carcharhiniformes; family Carcharhinidae; genus Sphyrna; species Sphyrna mokarran. The sequence goes on from JAGIQG010000025.1 coordinate 3,866,156, forward strand.
GCGGTTCAGTTGTTTTGGATCTGGAGTCACATGTAGGCCAGGACAGGTAAGGATGGCAGATTCTGCTGCAGAAAGAACAATAGTGAAACCAATGGGTTTTTATAAACAATGATAACTTCATGATCATTACTGAGATTAACTGTATATTCCAGATTTATTAATGGCGTGATCTGAACCCATTACCCTAGCCCATTAGTTTGGCTCTCTGCACCCCCAGTCCAAAGTAAATGCCAGATTAGCTTGTAACTAATGAATGAAATTACTTTACATCTTCTCCCTGCTCATCAAAGACCACAATTTCATCCACACAGAATACAGTGCAGGCACGTGCTATCTGTCCAGCCAAGTATGTCCTGAGCGCTGGAGATTGGGCATTATCCAGTACTGACCCTGGTAATGCCACGCTAACAGTGTACCGACGACCTAGAAAATAGAAATGTATGATTAGTACAGATCAAAGGTAGAATAGCATGCGGGACTTTATAAACAATTAGTAGCAGTGTCAGTGTGCAGACTCAATCCCCTGTGGTACTGTTGAGAGAGCAGACCTTAAGTTATCAATCTTTGTTTTAAATATAAAAATTCCAATTCTCATTCATAGAATCTCTACAGTACAGAAGGAGGCCATTCAGCCCATCAAGTCTGCACCGACTACAATCCCATCCAGGCCCTTTTCTCTTAACTCCACACATTTACCCTGCTAATCCCCCTGACATAGGGTCAATTCAGCAGGCCAATCAACCTAACCCACAGATCTTTGGACTGTGGAGGGGAAACCAAAGCACCTGGAGGAAACCCACACAGACATGGAGAGAATGTACAAACTCCATGCAAGCAGTCACCTGAGGCCGGAACTGAACCCGGATCCCTGGCGCTGTGGGGCAGTAGCGTTAACCACCATTATTATTGGATATTTTGTTCTTTTCCATGCACCTTAATCCAGTTCTTCTGCCTGCCATAAATAGAGAGATAACCTGACTGGGGCTCTCCCTGTACCACATACTGTCCAGGAAATCGGTCAAAGCTGCTGCAAGCCACCAAAGGTTAAAACAGCTTATCATTGTTACTCTAATGGCTTGGCCAACATTTCCATTCACACAGAACCTTGTGTCTTTTCCAAAATGCCAAAGCATTTTGCATACAAATAATTAGTTCTAAAAAGTTGACTTACGTAGTGTAGAAATACACAGCTATACAAAATAGGATCTCACAAGCAACAATGCAGAAAGTGATGCTGCATTTTGGTGGTTTTGAGAAAGGAATTGACCAGGATAGCGGGGCAATTCCTTGCTCCTCTTTGAATGTTGCCAAGAATCTTTAGTATCTATTTGAATCACTAGGACAGAGAATCAAGGTCTGAGTTTAATGCCACATTTTGCAGCTTACTCAAGGTTTGTTAAGCTGTACTGAGCTTTCTTACAAAAGATCAAGCATCATCAGTTGATGGTCCTTTGGACACACAAGTTTAAAAATTTTTTTTTTTTTTAGAAGAAAAATACATTTTTGTGGCTTTTAATCAGAACATCATTTGTATAAACATTGCACAATGACATAACTGTCTAAGCACAGATTGCCCTACAAGGTGAACTCAGGAAGAGAAAGAAGTGGGTCCCCAGTAGGGGCATCTCATTGTAGCTACACATAGAATGTGGAGAAGTTAGTGTGAAGCACAGGAAATCCAAAGTGGAGAGGAGAGAATATTAGAAACACGACAGATTTGAAATATTTCAGAACATCGAAGGCCGAAGGGCCTGTTCTGTGCTGTAATGTTCTATGTTCTATGATCCTGATGTTTACAATGTTTGAAACAACCTTTTGGTTCTGTTTTTTCCTCCAGGTCTTCTGGTGCTTTCTCTTCCACTGCCCTTTGTTTCTTGAGTTTCTTCAAGAATTTAACTTCTTTCTGTTGTTTTTTTTCCTGTTTCCCTAGTAATGAGAAGGAAAGGTATAATTAATGGATTTTCTGCCCTCAGCTACACTGTCCAACACATCAAATAACTTGAGAGACTACAGTTCATCTGTTAGGCTATTTTTGCATTTAAATTCTACTTTGGCACCCTTCAGTTTGTAGAGAAATTGACTGTTTCTTCCACAAGCAGGCCAGCAAACTATCACAAGACAAGTTTGATGATTTAAAAGCAGAAAGTGATGGGAATACAGATGGTTTCTGTGCTGTTGAGTATTTCCATCATTTTTGAATTTTGTTTCAGATTTTTGGCATTTGCTTTTGCCTCATTTTTTAATACACTATCCCTCTATGCCCTTTTTACAAATTAGCATTCGAGGAAGAAGCTATCTATTGCATACAAACTTACAAATTAAGAGCAGGATCAGGCCATTCTGTCCATTAAGCCTACTCTGCCATTCAGTAAGATCATGGCTGATCTGACTGTAACCTTAACCCACATTTCTGCCTATCTTTGACAACCTTTCACTCCTTATTTATTCAAGAATCTATCTAGTTTGGCCTTAAAAATATCTTTATCCTGGGAGGAGATATGATCAGCACCTCTGCCATGGCTGGGGATAGGGGAAGCTCCTTCTGGTGCGCACACAAGTGTGGTGTGGAAATAGTGGACCCTGCCCATTCTTCAACATATCCTTCTGTTACTTGTATATTGGGAGTCACAGTCACAATGAATAACACAAACCAACTGTGGTGGTATTTTCTTTTCTCTGTCCCACCTCATGCTTGTTTGAAAATGATCTTGTAGATCTGTATTCTTTTGCAGGGGCAGCATGGTGGCACAGTGGTTAGCATTGCTCCCTCACAGTGTCTGGGACCTGGGTTCAATTCCAGCCTTAGGTCACTATGTGGAATTTGCACATTCTCCCCGTGCTGTGTGGTTTTCTCTGAGTGCTCCGGTTTCCTCCTACTCTAAAAACGTGGGGATTAAGTAGATTGGCCATGCTAAAATTGGCACTAGTGTCAGGTGGACTAGCATGATAAATGTGTGGGGTTACAGGATCTGGGTGGGATTGTGGTCAGTATAGATTCGATGGGCTGAATGGCCACCTCTGTGCTGTAGGGATTCTAGGAGACTGGATCAATCTTTGAGAGTTTGTTGTGTTTATTATACAAAATGAAAAAGTTTTCCATGAAAATAATACTGTGGGGAGGAGAACAGTGGAAGAACCAATCCCATTCTCTCGGCTACAGGGAGGATGCAGGGTGATAAGCAAATCAAATGCAAGATCAGTCAAACTGGAATGACAACAGGACCAGAAATACAAAATGCAATAAAAATCAAACACTCACTGGCTACTTTCAATTTCTTCCTGTCAGCTCTGCTCATTGCTTCCTGAAAAGAAAAACAAGTCACTATATTACACAAATATGTACGATACTCACTGAACACTGGAGCTCTCACAGGAGTTTGAGAATGGAATTTACAAACACACACACACCGTCACTGTTTCCAATTTCTTTAAGCACAAGATCACCTTTCGTATCAAAATGCAACACAAGAGCTAATCTTAAAAGTTCATCTTTACTAAATCACACAAAACACTCATCTATTCTCAGAGCGACACCTGTGCTTGCACACTGAGTACTGTGAAGTTTAAGTCATAGTTTGAGATAGTCCATTGGATGGCCATCTGTGAGATGAGTGTTGATGCTTGGACTTAATTTTCATCTGGGAAAAAGCCACCTTTCAAAAATACGTGGAATCAAAGGAGCCTTTACCCTGAGTGCTCACGATGTTATAACAGGGTATTTCTTTTTGTTTAAATCCCTTTGTCTTTGTCCCTTGACCTAGCTTTCAGCTCTGATATTTTGTATACTGATTATTTCCATGTCAAGTCCACTGCTTTGTTCAAATGCCTGCAGAAATCATGCTGTCAGTTCTCCAACGTCCACTTAAAGAAAGGGATTTGAGACAAATGTAATAAGTGTTCAATCTTATCTAACTGCTGAGATCGTCTGTTGAATTATTTTTCCAACATAGAATTATAACATCCCTACAGAGCAGGAGGAGGCCATTTGGTCCATCAAGTCTGCATCCACAACAATCCCTATCAGGCCCTAACCTTGGGTATTTATCCTGCCAACCCTCCTGACGTAGAGACGCCAGCACTGGACTGGGGTAAACACAGTAAGAAGTTTGACATCAGGTTTAAGTCCAACCGATTTATTTGATAGTAAACTCACAAGCTTTCGAGGTTCTCCTCTTCATCAGGTGAATGAGGTGTTCTGGTTTCAGCACAGATATTCTGAGACCTACCCTACTCAGAGGGTAGTAAGGGCGTGAAATGCCCTGCCTGCAGCAATTGTGGACTCATCAAGTTTAAGGGTGTTTAAATGGGCAGTGGATAGGCATATGGATAGCATAGGAATAGTTTAGGATAGAGGGTCATAAAATTGATTACATTGGTCGGCGCAATATTGAGGGCTGAAGGGCCTGTACTGCGCTGTAATGTTCTATGTTCTTACTGTGTTAACCCTCTTGACATCAAGTTAACACGGCCAATCCACCTAACCCACTCATCTTTGGACTGTGGGAGGAAACCGGAGCACCCGGAGGAAACCCACACAGAGAGAACGTGCAAACTCCACACAGACAGTGATCTGGAATCGAACCCAGGTCCCTGGCGCTATGAGCCAGCAGTGCTAACCACTGTGCCACCGTCAGCACAGCCTTGTTGTCAGGACGTCCCCTGGCTCACAGGTTGTGAAAGGTGCTATAGAAATGCAGGAATTGAATTCTTCCTGTTGTGAAAATGGGGATCTTTCTGCCGCTGTCTTTGGGGGCGGGGCTGCGGGTACCAGCCCCACCCTGGGGTCCTGACAGGAATTGTCTCTCTCACTCCCGGACCCACCCGCTGCTCCTTGCGCCGTTTCTCGCCCGATGGCTCCACCGCCGCCATCTCCACCGCCAGCAATCGGCCACTGATTGGCCAATACACCCAGTAAGCTGCACTCTGATTGGCCGTTGCGCCCGGCAAGCTCCGCTCTGAATGGTCAATGCTCCCTTTTCGATTGGCCGCAGCGCTCAGCAAGCTCCTTTCTGATTGGTCAGTGTTTGCTCAGCTCTGATTGGTTATCCGGCTTCATCAGCTGGTTTCCGTGACGTCACTACGCAACGGCGTGGGCGGGGCCAAATAAATCGCGCCGTCTCAGTGAGGCCGTTCAGCCCATCGTGACTGTGCTGGCCACCAAGAACCTTCACCCTAATCCCACTTTCCAAGGCTTGGTCCGGAGCCTTGTTTGTTGTGAGGCTGTTTCTGCTCACCCAGATACTGTTTAAATGTTGTGAGGATTCCCGCCTCCACCGCCCTCTGGGTGAAAAAGTCTTTTCTCAAATCTGTCCCTTAAATCAGTGCGCCCAGGTTATAACCCCTTTATACTAGGGGGAAAAGTTTCTTCCTAGCCACTCTATCTAAGTCCCTCATAATTCTGTTCACCTCAATCAGATTCCCTCTCTGCTCTAAGGAAAAACAACCCCAGCCTCTCTACAACACTCCAACCCAGAGGCGACATCCTGGTGAATCTCCTCTGCAGCATCTCCAGTGCAATCACATCCTGCCTATAATATGGTAAACAGTACTCTGGCTCTGCCTTAATGAGTGTTTTATACAGATCCATCATAACCATCCTGCTCTTATATTCAGTGCCTCAGCTAATAACAGCAAGTATCCTACATGTCCTCTTAACCACCTTATCTATTGTCCTGCTGTCTTCACGAATCTATGGACATGGACCCAAGATCCCTCTGATCCTCAGCAACCTACTGTCCTTCCCTTGTTAGTCCTCCCAAAGTGAATCCCAAAGTTTCCATTGTTTTGTTTATGTTTTATCAATAATATGTTTTGATTTTATTATTGTCACATGTACTAATATACGGTGAAAAATATTGTTTCTTGCACATTGTACCAACAATACACAGCATCCATTGATAAGGAGAGTGTAGAACATCATGTTACAGCCATAGCTAGGGTGTACAGAAGGACAGTGGTTAGCACTGCTGCCTCAGCACCAGTGACTCAGACTTGATCCCTGGCTTGGGCAGTGTGGGTGGAGTTTGTACATTCTCCCCATGTCTGCAGGGGTTTCCTCTCACAGTCTTTAAGACGTGCTAGTTAGATGTACTGATTATGCTGAATTCTCCCTCAGTACCCAAACAGGCACCACAGTGTGGTGACTAGGGGATTTTCACAGTAATTTCATTACAGTGTTAATGTTAGCCCATTTGTGACAAATAAAACGTTTATTTTTAGAAAAAAAAGTTTGAGACAATTTCTGACTAAAAATTTATGAGCCGTACATTTATAATCATTATAAAATTGCAGATTATGCTCGGAATAAAGCATATTCTGTGATATCTTTCATTTACCTACATTTGGTTTTTACAGCATTCAAACTGGGATTTACTAATGACTCAGTGAAAAATAGACAAACAACACCATCATGATCAAAAATGTAATTTAATATCAAAGAGAAATAAATTAACTATTGATGCTGGGGTTTACAAATCACAAATACAGAAGTGGTACTGAACATTAAAAATCATCTCCTTAACCTTCACCAGGTTTACCCTCTGTGTGACCAATAGAAGATATATTAACTCAGTGACCAATCGATTACAAATCTCCTTTGCCTGGCTGGCTCTGCAACTTCTCATAAAAATACTTCTCAAAAATCACTGTTCTGATGGAAGGTCATTGAGCTAAAACATTTTTCAGTTTCTCTCTTCACAGCTGCTACCGGCCCTGCTAGACTTTTCCCACCGTTTTCTGTATTGTGTACAGTTTTGGTCTTACTTGAGAAAGTATATACTGGCACTGGACGGTGTGCAGAAGAGATACACTTGGTTGATTCCAGAGTTGAGAGAGTTGACTTATGAGGAGATTGAGTTAATTGGGGCTGTACTGATTGGAATTCAGAAGAATGAGGGGGGGATCCTATAGAAACATATAATATTGTGAAGGGAATAAGATACAAGCAGGAAGGTTGAAAGTAGGACTCGGGGGCATAGCCTCAAAATAAAGGGGAGCAGGTTAAGGACTGAGCTGAGGACAAACCTCTTCACACAAAGGGTTGTGAATCTGTGGAATTCCCTGCCCAGTTGCGACTATCTCATTGAATGGTTTTAAGGCAAGAATAAATAGATTTTTGAACAGTAAAGGAATTAAGAGTTACGGTGAGCTGGTGGGTAAATGAAGTTGAATCCATGAAAAGATCAGCCGTGATCTTATTGAATGGCACAGCAGGCTCAAGGGGCCAGATCGCTACTCCTGCTCTAATTCTTATGTTCTTTAACACATCAATAAGTTTCCAAAACAGCCAAGGCATTATTTAAATATGCATTTGAAAAGTTTTATTTTCTCCACACAAAATAAAGTTAAAGGTTTATTAAAAATATCATCTCTGCCTACAGAACAGAAAAGTTAAAACTAGATTAATTATTGAAATAAAGGACATACAATTTTTCGAACACCCTTAGAAAAACGCAATAGACACGCGCGCTTCAAAAGATTCCACGCTGTCAACCATCACCTGCTGACAGTTCACAGAAATCTTCCAAGACAGCACCTCCCAAATCAGTAACCCTCGCCAACTCATAGAAGGGCAGGAGGCACACGGGAACCCGGGCATTGCCAAATCTTTATGATACATCACTGTAACTTTATGGTACATCATTGTAACTTCATTGTTGCTGTGTCAAAATCCTGGAATTCCTTTGGAAGCACCATGGAATCACCCACCTCTCTCAGGCTTCACTAACACCTTGTGAGGTGCAACTAGAAATGAGAAGCAATGCCAGTCTTGGCACTGACACTCACTTCCTATGAATCCCTACAGTGCAGGAGGAGGCCATTCTGCCCATCAAGTCTTCACCAATCATAAGCGTAGTCAAGCCCTATTCCTGTGACCACACATATTTACTCTGCTAATTCTCCCACACTAGAGTCAATTTAGCATGGCCAATCCATAATCCGCATGTCTTTGGATTGTGGGAGGAAACCAGAGCACTGAAAGGAAGCCCACGCAGACACAGAGAGAACACGCAGACTCCACACAGCCATTGACTTGAGGTTGGAATTGAACCCAGGCTCCTGGCACTGTGGGGCAGCAGTGTTAACCACTAGGTCACCCGTAATGAATTTTAAAAAATGATAAATTGAAATATCCTTTTCTACATGAAAAATGATAAAACACTCAGGCAATAATACACTTCCAGTAATTCAACAGTAATTTCTCTGCCCAAAGTGTTGTTATGCAGCAATGATGAGGATGTAATGTAATTAACGTAACAACAGGGATACTTGATGCTTCAGAACATTCAAATAATCAACTAATTTGAATAAAGTGACTTGGGAATTGGCAATAAACTTTACTATTTCAAGCAATCTATTAAGCAGCAATGTTCGCTCCTGGGACACTCCAGACTTGGCTGTTAGCTGTTATTTGCTGCCAGCGGTTATAGCCTTTAGACTATTGGTTCTTTTTAGAATATTGCTGACAAACAGCAGGCCAGAAGCCCGCTCGATGCTTTCGATTGGCACGAGGAAGCGTTCAAGGGGGGTATCCTCCGGCACCGGCTGATTGGGCATTACGTACGACCGCAGTTCAATATCCCCGCTGTGCTTCTCCAAGATCACCACTTTGAAGATGTGCGTCGGCACTGCCACATTATTCTTCCCGATGACCTGATATTTCACATACAGCTTCCCATCCGGCTCCATCCTGTTTAAAAAAAGAAAGTACAAAGCAATTTTACAAAAGAACTTTTCATTTCTACAGCACCTTTCACGTCCTCAGGACACAAGCTGTAAGGATCAGGAGCCGGCCATTCAGCCCATCAAGCTTGGTCCTGCTATTCAACGTGACTACGACTGATCTTCAGGTTCAACTCTATTTCTCAGCTGCTCCCAAAATCCTGACAAGTGACTAGAAATCTGCCTATTTCAGCCTCAAATACATAGAATTAGGGAGCAGTTCCCCCCTCCTTCCCCCTTTCCACACAGTGTTAGCTTGGCTGCAATTATAATACATGCTGTACTGTTTAAAGACACTCAGTGACAAAACAGGATGTTGATAAAAGACAAAATAAAGTATTAATTTCCCTTCAAACTGAAGTGGTTCTTACCAATAAAGTTGCCATGATTGTTCCAGAGACTGTGGGCAATTATAGATCAATCTCCTGGGCATTGTTGCAGGTAACCAAGGAAACTGTGTACTATTTTGATTTTCATAGAATCCCTACAGTGCAGAAGGAGGCCATTTGGCCCACTGAGTCTGCACTGACAACAATCCCGTCCAGGCCCTAACCCCGTAACCGTGGGGCAGGAAGTTCCACTCGAGTGAAGAAATTTCTCCTCATTTCAGTCCCAAATGATCAATCTCTTATTCTGAGACCGCACCCTGGTGTATTAGATTCCCCAGTTAGGGGAACAATACCTTAGCATCTACCATCAAGCCTGTTCAGAATCACTGATTTGATTTCGTATAATGCTTGCAGTGCAATAGGAGGCCATTTGGCCCATCGAATCTGCATCGACAACGATCCCACCCAGACCCTATCCCCATTACCCCACATATTTACCCTGCTAATTCTCCTGACACTAAGGGGCAATTTAGCATGGCCAATAAACTTAACTAGCTCATCTTTGGGCTGTGAAAGGAAACCGGAGCACCTGGAGGAAACCCACGCAGACACGAGGAGAATGTGCAAACTCCATACAGACGGTGACCCAAGCCGGGAATCAAACTCAGGTCCCTGGCACTGAGAAGCAGCAAGAATTTAGCAACACCAATTTTTAATCCAACCGATTTATTTGATAGTAAAATTGCGAGCTTTCAACACTCTTGTGTCTTCCTCAGGCAGAAGCAGCAGCAGCTTCAACCACTGCGCTATCTGGCAAAAAACTGAACACCTTAGGTTTCATTGCTGAGAGCAAGCTGATCAGGAATAACAGGAACCTTCCTGGTCTGTACTGGACAGAGAAATATTTTCACATTTGAGCAATATGAAGTGCCTGCCTGCCTTACACTGGATCCTATTCTATATACCTTGATAGACAGGCAGGGTCATACCTTGGCAGATAGAGGGGTCCAGTGCAGACATACACACTCTTGTTATCCTTGGTCAGGCTCCGACAATACTTCTCCAGCTTGTTCCAGACATTTTTATTTAAATTAGGATTCTAGAGGCAAGAAGTGAAGATAAAACAGAGCAGGTACGAACAAATCGAAAACAAACAGGGTTTGTACACACATTGGTTTATAATATTTAAACACAAAGTCAGTGAATCGTTTTAAAAATCAGAAAAAATATACAGCACAGGAGGCCACTCCGGCCATCATAACTGATGTTGGTCAATGAAGAGTTACTCAACTTCCCTCACTCAGGTCTTTAGCCCTGTAGGTCACAGTTTTTCAAGTGAAAATTCAAGTACTTTTTAAAATGCAGTGAGTTTCTGCCTGTATCACTCTTATGGGCAGAGAGTTCCAGGTCCCTGACATCATCTGGGTGAATAATTGTTTTCTCATCTCCCCTCTAACCTTTCTACGGTTACTTTAAATCTACATATTTTCTTAAATAAAGAAACCAATACTGTACACAATTCTCCAGATGTGGATTCACCAATGCCCTGTACAAATTAAACACAACCTCCCTACTTTTGTATTCAACTCTCTTCAGAATGAATGATAACATTCCATTAGCTTTCCGGATTATTTGCTGTACCTGTGGAGGGTCCATTCATTCCTCTGAATAAACGGAGATGGAACTGAACAGATTTTTTTATTGAACAGATTAACATATTACAGAAAGTGAAAAGAAAGTGGGAGAGAGAGAGAGATAGAGATACTGGCAAAAGCCAGCATTATATTGATTAATCATGATGCGAAGATGCTGGTGTTGAACTAGGGTGGGCACAGTAAGAAGTCTCACAACACCAGGTTAAAATCCAACAGGTTTATTTGGAATAATGACCTTTTGGAACACTGCTGCTTCATCAGGTGAATCACTCATCTGAGAAAGGAGCAGCAGTCCGAAAGCTTGTGATTCAAAATAAATCTGTTGGACTTTAACCTGGTGTTCTGAGACTTTTTACTGTACTGATTAACACAGCGCTCAAAACAGACTTTGGGCTGAACTAATGAAACAGAGAATTGTGACTATAATATATGTAAACTCTCATCTTTGTTATTGCAACTGCCCGGCACATGTTGTCTCTAACTGCAAAAAAACAACTTGCCGATATTGTTTACGAGAAAGCCTGCTTTGTACTTTCAAAGAAAGCAATCAATTTTTCTAGCTAATCCCAGCATGCCTGTTAAGTTTAAAAATGTGGTTAAGTTAGCTATAAAAGCTTAGCATTTAAATTTAATCGCACAGGCAGAAATATCTTAAAATGAAGATTTTGCCCAGACTGAAGCAAACAGAGTTCAGTACGTGTGTGTGTGTGTGTGTTCCCTCAACCTGCATTCCAGTCTTTTGTGATTCAGGAGTAGGGATAGGCCAATCAGCCCTTTGAGTTGCTCCATCATTTGATAAGCCAGTGGCTGATTTGGTTCTGGTACAGAAAGTAAATTGTCTTTCTTTACAGTATCTAGAATCCTCAGTTTTATAAATTGTCTTCATTAGATCACCTCACAGTCTCCCCAAGCAAAACAACTAAAGCCAATACAATCTTTCCTCAATTTTATGTAAATGTTAGATAGTTTAGCATGGCCAATCTTTCTCTCAGTGTACCCAAACAGAAGTGTAGCGACTAGGGGATTTTCAAAGTAATTTCATTGCAGTATTAATGTAAGAATACTTGTGACAAATAAATTTAACTTTATGTGGGATTGCAGAGTATAATTAACTTCAGACAAGGTGTGTACGGAGCGTGTCACTGCTGGGGAGGAACAGGTGAGACTGGGGTCTCTGATTCTCAGCTCTTCTCACCAAGGAGTTTTCAAATCTCGTGTCTGGAGCCAGTATAGACTCATTGATCACCGTGATTGGTCAATAGCTCTATTATCATCGAGTCATGTAATTTTCAGGTAGGTGGAAGCAAATTTAAGGGCCACTGCTCATTACTAATTTAATAATGTCCATGTTCCACTGTAATGTTTTTCTTTCCCTCAACAAAGGTCACCCTGTTCACTGCAGTTCCCCATCATGGCAGCACGGTGGTTAGCACTGCTGCTTCACAGCACCAAGGATCCACGTTCGATTTCCAGCTTGGGTCTCTGTCTGCGTGGTGCCTGCACATTCTCCCCATGTCTGCGTGGGTTTCCTCCAGGTGCTCCAGTTTCCTCCCACAGTCTGAAAGATGTAACAGTTAGGTGGATTGGCCATGCTAAATTGCCCCTTAGTGTTCCAAGATGTGTAAATTAGGGGGAATTAGCCATGGTGAAAATGTGTGATTACAGGGATAGAGCACAAGGAGAAGGGCTGGGTAAGATACTCCGTCAGAGAACTGCTTCAGACTCGACGGGCTGAATGGTCTCTTCTGCACTGCAGGGATTCTATCACGTTTGAAAGACTAACTGCCAATCTCCAGGTGCAATTCTACAACTCATTCGCTTCATCCTGGACCACAATGTATTCACCTTCAACAACCAGTTCTTCATCCAGACACATGGAACAGCCATGGGGACCAAATTTGCACTTCAATATGTCAACATCTTCGTGCACAGGTTTGAAAAAGATCTCTTCACAGCACAGGACCTTCAACTGACACTATACGTTAGATACATCGATGACATTTTCTTCCTTTGGACTCATGGTGAACAATCACTGAAACAACTATATGATGACATCAACAAATCCGATCCCACCATTAGACTCACCAAGGACAACTCTCCAGAATCAGCTGCATTCTTGGACACACGCATCTCCATTGAGGACAGCCACCTCAGCACCTCAGTGTATCACAAGCCCACAGATAACCTCACGATGCTCCATTTCTCCAATTTCCACCCTAAACATGTTAAAGAAGCCATCCCCTACGGACAAGCCCTCCGCACACACAGGGTCAGCTCAGATGAGGAGGATTGTAACAGACACCTACAGACTCTGAAAAACGCCATCTTAAGAACAGGATATGGCGCTAGACTCGTCAATCAACAATTCCAACGTGACCGCACCAACCTCCTTGGAAGACAAACACGGGACACAGTGGACAGAAAACCCTTCATCGGTCAGCACTTCTCCAGAGTGAAGAAGCTACGATGTGTTCACTGGAGCCTTCGAAATGTCATCGATGAAAACCTACATCTCGCCAGGGCTATCCCCGCACCCCAATTTCTTACCTTCAAACAACAGCACAACATCAAACAAACCACTGTCCGCAGCAAACTACCCAACCTTCAGGAGAACAGTGACCACAACACCACACAACCCTGCCACAGCAACCTCATCCTGTGCCGGATCATCGACACAGATGCCATCATTTCACATAAGAATATCATCCACCAAGTACACGGTACGTACTCTTGCGACTTGGCCAATGTCCCAAAACATGGTACATTGGGGAGACCATCCTGACACTATCACAAAGGATCAATGAACACCACTTGACAATCACCAGCATAAGTGTTCCCTTCCTGTCGGGGAACACTCCAGCAGTCACATGCATTCAGCCTCTAATCTTTGGACAAGTATTCTCCACAGCAGCCTTTACAACACACAATGCAGAATCACCAAGCAGAGACTGATAGCCAAGTTCTGAGCACATGAGAATGGCCTCAACTGGAATCTTGGGTTCATGTCGCACTATCTGTAACCCCCACAACTTGCTGGGCTTGTAAAATCTCACTAATTGGCTTGGCTGGAGACAAAACACATCTCTTTAACGTGTGCTTGACCTTCTCTCCATTCACACTGTCTACACATTTAAGACGTGATTTCCTGTAAAGACTCGCATTCCAATTATTGTCTTGTAAATTGAATGTGTGTTTACATATGCACTATTTGTGAACAGAGCTCCCATTCACCTGAAGAAGGAATAGCACTCTGAAAGCTAGTAGTTTTTGCTACCAAGTAAATCTATTGGACTTTAACCTGGTGGTGTGAGACTTCTCACTATAGCAAGAAGACCCAACAGAGATCAATGGATTTAATGGCCTTCTCTGCTCTGACGTAAAGATGCAATTTGCCTGACGAAGACACAGAGAGTGTTGAAAGCTCGCAGATTTACTATCAAATAAAATTGGTGTTGCTAAATTCTTACTGAGTTCTTCTCTGCTCATCCAGGGATGAGCAGTAGGTCAATGGGCAGAATAGCCTTCTATGCACATCCAGGGAAGAGCTAATAGAGGTCAATGGGTGGAATGGCCTTCCCTGCTTATCCAGGGATGAGCCAGTAGGTCAATGGGCAGAATGGCCTTCTCTGCTCATCCAGGGAACAGCTAGCAGTGGTCAATGGGCAGAATGACCTTCTCTGCTCATCCAGGGAACAGCCAGTAGAGGTCAATGGGCAGAATGGCCCTCTCTGCTCACCCAGGGAAGAGCTAGTAGAGATCAATGGGTGGAATGGCCTTCCCTGCTCATCCAGGGAAGAGCCAGTAGAGGTCAATGGGCAGAATGGCCTTCTCTGCTCATCCAGGGAAGAGCCAGCAGTGGTCAGTGGGCAGAATGGCCTTCTCTGCTCATCCAGGGAACAGCCAGTAGAGGTCAATGGGTGGAATGGCCTTCCCTGCTTATCCAGGGATGAGCCAGTCGGTCAACGGGCAGAATGGTCCTCTCTGCTCACCCAGGGAAGAGCTAGTAGAGATCAACGGGCAGAATGGCCCTCTCTGCTCACCCAGGGAAGAGCTAGTAGAGATCAACAGGCAGAATGGCCCTCTCTGCTCACCCAGGGAAGAGCTAGTAGAGATCAACGGGCAGAATGGCCCTCTCTGCTCATCCAGGGAAGAGCTAGTAGAGACCAATGGGCAGAATGGCCTTCTCTGCTCATCCAGGGAAGAGCCAGCAGTGGTCAGTGGGCAGAATGGCCTTCTCTGCTCATCCAGGGAAGAGCCAGCAGTGGTCAGTGGGCAGAATGGCCTTCTCTGCTCATCCAGGGAGAACTCAGTAAAGTTTTGCAACACCAATTTAAAATCCAACCAATTTATTTGATAGTAAATCCACGAGCTTTCGACACTATGTTGTGCCTTCGTCAGGCAAATGCAGTGTTCTGATCTGCAGAGGCACTCATATCCACACAGACAGTTACATACTGCTGATTAGAATGCGAATCCTTACATCTAACCTGCTATTCAAGTGTTAAAGTGGCTAACAATGTGTGTGAAGGAAATCCTGAGCATTGGTTAGAGAATTGTGTATTTTCTCCGGACAGCACAGTAAGACAGCACATCCAGGGAGAGCCAGTAGAGGTCAATGGGCAGAATGGCCCTCTCTGCTCACCCAGGGAAGAGCTAGTAGAGATCAACAGGCAGAATGGCCCTCTCTGCTCATCCAGGGAAGAGCTAGTAGAGGTCAATGGGCAGAATGGCCCTCTCTGCTCATCCAGGGAAGAGCTAGTAGAGATCAATGGGCAGAATGGCCCTCTCTGCTCACCCAGGGAAGAGCTAGTAGAGATCAACGGGCAGAATGGCCCTCTCTGCTCATCCGGGAAGAGCTAGTAGAGATCAAGGGCAGAATGGCCCTCTCTGCTCATCCAGGGAGAGCTAGTGTCAAGGGCAGAATGGCCCTCTCTGCTCACCAGGGAAGAGCTAGTAGAGGTCAATGGGCAGAATGGCCCTCTCTGCTCATCCAGGGAAGAGCTAGTAGAGATCAATGGGCAGAATGGCCCTCTCTGCTCACCCAGGGAAGAGCTAGTAGAGATCAACGGGCAGAATGGCCCTCTCTGCTCATCCAGGGAAGAGCTAGTAGAGATCAACGGGCAGAATGGCCCTCTCTGCTCATCCAGGGAAGAGCTAGTAGAGATCAACGGGCAGAATGGCCCTCTCTGCTCACCCAGGGAAGAGCTAGTAGAGGTCAATGGGCAGAATGGCCCTCTCTGCTCACCCAGGGAAGAGCTAGTAGAGATCAACGGGCAGAATGGCCTTACCTGGGGCACCACATTGCTCAGGTAGAAGGTGTCCTCCATGCTCCTCTGGCTGTGCCGGTGGTTGGCGGCGGCGGCCAGGTGACCCCGGTCGAAGCCGCTGCCTTTGAAGTCGCTGTTCTGGGCTCGGTGATACTCGTGAACCGACTCATCCTCCCGGAACTCGCAGCGGCCCCGGTCCGAGCAGGAGCGGCTCAGGCGGGCGGCCTCCAGCTGCTCCAGCACCCAGGCCGCGTTCCGGGTCCGCGGATCGTACCACAGCGCGTACGAGTCGCGGCTCCGGAGCTGGGAGGTGGCCGGGAGACCGAACCTGAGCGCCGGCACCGGGGCCGGCACCGAGCCGCCGGCCTCCCCCTCGGCGGCCACCGGCACGAGCGGGAAGCGGGACAGGGGCCGGAGATCCTCCCGGGGGATCCGCAGGCCCAGGCCCAGGCCCAGGCCCAGGCCGGCTCCGGCCGCCAGCGAGGCTCCGGCCAGCAACCAGCGGGAACTCAGCAGCCGCCGCATGTCCGGAAAACGTCCGGAAAATGTCCTTGTTGTGAATGGAAACTGATAGTGTATCCAAATAGAGAGCTAGCGCGGGAAAGTGACCCTCCTTAAAGGGGCAAAACCCCCTCCAAAATCACACTCTACAATCAGCAGGAAGACATTCGGCCCATCCTGTCTGTCTTCTCCTAACTGAGCTCTGTGGACAATGAGTCCATCCCAACACCTTTCAGATACGACTGACTTTTATTCATAACACCAGGTTAAAGTCCAACAAGTTGATGTGATAGTAAATCCACAAGCTTTCGGAAACGTTCCGTCATCAGGTGTGTAAACTGAACTTCCTACACATCTGAAGAAGGAACAGCATTTCCGAAAGCTTGTGGGTTTATTATCAAATAAACCTATTGGACTTTAACCTGGTGTTGTGAGACTTCTTACTGTGTTTGCCCCAGTCCAACATCAGCATCTCGACAATATGCTTTCAGACAGTGCAGATCTTTACTCTGCTATTAACACATTCTGCTATTTTGTTTTCAGACGGCACTGACCTTTATTCTGCTGCTAACACATTCTTTTATTTTGTTTTCAGATAGTGCTAACCTTTATTCTGCTATTAACACCTACTAGGCTTTGTTCCTGTATACCACCATTTAGCTTAGTTGGCTAGTTTGTGACACTGACAGCACAGGTTCAGTTCCTATGCTGTCTGAGGTTATTCTTCCCAATCTTGTCTCTTGCCTGAAGCATGATAATCCTCAGATTAAATTACCAGTAGTCAGCTCCCCCCTCAAAGGGGAGAGCAACTATAGTCATCTGGGACTATGGTGACTTTACACTTACCTTTCTACTACCATTTATTGTCATAGCATAATTAGATTCGGAGCCTTGTATGGTTAAATATTAAGTTTTTTTTAGTATGTACTTAACTATGTGCATATGATAAAATCCCTACAGACCAGAGGAAGTCATTCAGCCCATCGAGTTTGCACAGAGCCTCCAATAAAGCATCTTGCCCAGGTTCTCCCAGTATCTGTGTGGGTTTCCTCCCACAGTCCAAAGATGTGCAGGTAAAAGTGGATTGGCCATACTAAAATGCCACTTAGATATGGGCAGCATAGTAGTAAGCATTAGTGCCTCACAATGTCAAGGACACAGGTTCGATTCCAACCTCAGGCAACTGTATATTTTCCATCTGTATGGGTTTCCTTCCATGTACCAAAGATGTGCAGATCAGGTGGATTGGCTATGCTAAATTGTCCTTTGGTGTCAGGGGAATTACCAAGGAATAAGGCCTGGGTGGGATTGTAGTCAGTGCCGGCTTGATGGACCAAATGGCCTCCTTCTGCACTATAGGAATTCTATGATTCCCCATGATAAAGTTTCCCAAGATATGTAAATTAGATGGATTTGCCTTGATAAATATGGGGTTTATGGGAATAGGATGGGGAGGGGGCCTGGATTAAGGTATCCCTCCGAGTCAGTGCAGACTCAATGGGCTAAATGGCCTCCTCCTGTACTATAGAAATTCTATGAAAATCTGTCTGATTATCAGTGACACGTTCCTATCCCTCCTAAAGTTCAGCCATTTCTAGGGATGCAGAACGTTGTCAGATTATACACAATGTCAAACATTAACTTGCTGCTAGAAACCTTTCAACTCAGAAAAAGACCCAAATGCTCTTCCATGACCAAGACTTGCATGTTCCAGGGTTCAAGTATCATATGCCTGGGGACAACCAATGCCAAGGCTCAATGTTTGGTTGGTGGGGGGGTAAGGCTACAGTTCAGCACTCTCCTGTCTTGCTCGCTGGAGCGCGAATTAAAGCCTCAGGCTATATATATATATAAGGAAATGTTTAATGTATTGTAAACAGGTGTAACCTGTATTATAAATAAAGGAAGGTTCCCTGAGGTGCACTGCAATGATTTTTATTACGCTGGGAACAGCTACATTTCTATAGTGCTAGAATAAACCTTTATATATTTTTAGATAAACTCTAATTGTTGTCACTTCTGAGATCAAATTATTTTTAAAAGAGAATTTCAGGTGATGGTCCAAAACTCAGATTGCCTGTCACAACCACAATTGAAAAGAGATTAGGAAGTTAAACCACAAAACAAGCTTTGTCTGGGGAAACACACAGGAGCAAGTCATATGGCCCTGACATGAATTATTCCGGTAAATCTGCAGTGTCACTTGCAAGACCAATATATCCTTCCTGTATCAAAATCGAATGTGGTCCTCCAGATGGGTTCTAACCAACACCGTGGACAATGAAGCATCATTTCTATATTCCAGTGCTCTCGAGATGAATGCCAATGTTCCAATAACTCTTTTTGATGATTTTCTTTTTGTAACTGAAGGGAGGGAGGAGGTAGAGAGATGAGGAGCTGTGCAAGCTTCAAGTCCACGAAAAGCAGGAATTGGAGCAAGAGATTAAGTGGTTTCCATACTCAGAATGTGGGAAAGAGGAAGGCAACATGCAACCTTACATTGAGAGGAAGAGGAAATGAGGGGAGTAACAACTAGTGAAAATAGAGGATATCTTACGCCAAGCTATAGGTGAAACAGTGGTTAACACTGCTGCCTCACAGCACCAAGGACTCGGTTTTGCAAATTCTCACCTTGTCTGCACGGACCTCTGGGTGCTCCGGTTTCCTCCCACATTCCGAAAGACATGCATCGATACGTGGAAGATATATGCTAGGGACCACTGTCTGTGTGAAGTCTGCACATTCTCCCTGTTTCTGCGTGGGTTTCCTCCCACAGTCTGAAAGACGTGCTGGTTAGGAGCATTGGCCACGCTAAATTCACCTTGTGTGTACCCAAACAGACAGCAGAGTGTGGCAACTAGGGGATTTTCATAATAGCTTCATTGCAGTGCTAATGTAAGCCTACTTGTGACAGTAATAAATAAACTTTATATTAATTCAGACGCTCAGCTCAAGTCAAATGAGACATCAACTTGGCAGCAAAAGGCCTACGAAGTGGAACTAGAGCAAAGAGTGACAAACAGCATGATAAATAGAATTCTTAGATTTTTATTTTGAAACAATTAACAATATGCGCTTTGAACAGAATATGCTATCAAATTTTTTTTTCAATTCTAAAATTCAGGTGTCAACTTTGAGCACAATTTGTAAAATTATTTTAAATACAAGTGCACATTTTTTTGGGGGGGAAAACAGTACTAACAGTCATTGAAATGTCACACACATTAAGTAAACCTTCATTGAAACATTCACACAAATCATGAGCTTATTCAGAAAGAAACCCCAAAGAACTGGCCCCCAAAACTTTCACAAGGAGCGAGAGACTTGTGGTTTGCAGAAGATGCAGAGGTTTCGGTTAAAGTCTTGGGGGGGGGGGTGGAATTTGACTAATACACCTCGCTTCTGATTATAGTAATTAAATGCCATTGCTCAGGCAATTCCAGGGAGCGTGGTCACTGGTAGAGGGGGTTGGAGGAGAAGAGTACAAGAAGATATTAATCCAATATCATAATCAATAGCAAGAAAAATTAACTCTTTAAATAATTTACTTTTTAGTTCTGAACAGCAAAAATAAAGTTTGCACTGTAGCAGATAAATAGCTTTTTTTTGTTTTGCTGCATTGCGTTGATGGAATTTGAACTTTTAAAAATACAAACTATAAACTTGCCGTTGATTAAATGACCATTCTCGGTCATGAATTAAGAGCCTACACCATGAGCAATGCAAAAATATGTCCCTGGCTCTTTCATGCAATATATTCCAGTTGTTCTACATCATGCATAACAATCGCCATTCATCCACTCCTGCAATGTCATTTAGTGTTGCAATCTGTTTTGTTGCTGCCTTAATCATCTTTCCATGAATAATTTAATGAAGACACATAATTGGGTCTACAGAACCACAACGGGTAATCGCTCCCTCACAGTCCTGCTGTCAGATGGCACATGGTTTACACAGCATAACAGTCATAAACATAATAGTTTTATTGTATCTAGGATCCTATGGCAGTCTTGGTAACGTGTCAAGTGTTTAAGAGCAGGGCATCACTAGTGTTGGTCATTTCTCTGGTTGTTACGATTAATAAAGTTTCAGTTCCCACTTCAGCCACCAATATTTGTGACTGTTTTGTTGATTATTACAAATGATGACCAATGAATGCAGCAGTTGTCATTCAACTGTATGGTTGGGTACTCAGATCAGATATTCCAAGGTGGAGGAGGAGGATAAACAATTTGTTTCTGTCTCATTCCTTTTCCTACCTCTTTACCAACTGCCTTTTCCTCGCCCACATACACAGACTTGCAATCAAATATCAGGGACAAGGTGTGCAGAAAGTGCCATGGCCTCGATCTGCTCTGAGTACAGAACCACGTTAGCTCTCCCCTATTCTGGACGATCCTATATCTGAGACAGGTATGTGTAGTACCCTGCAGATAGTTTACTGGCCCATCAACCGGCGACTATTCCCCCTGCCACTCCCACCATTAAGGGCTGAAATACTCCTCTACCTGGATCCTGCAAGCAGAGGAGGTATATCAAGACTTTATTTTTCACTATCTGGAGTACCTGGCCAAAAACTGTCTCCGTCCAGAGGAGAGCTGAGCGCAAGTCATCTTAGGCAAGGAAGCTTTGAACCATAAACTTTCCAATTGAAAAGTCTAATACCCACATCACATGCCTAGTATTCCATAGGCATGATAACAAGGGAACTAACTTCAGAAACTGGCCTGCACAACCTCCGCACTCCTATCTTAATATTGAAAAGAAAATCTATTACCACCAACACCAAGTTAGGAAAATCAATCATGATTTACCAGGAGACAAAATATATTACACAAAAATCATCATCATGTGGAATACCTTGATGGAGAGACTCACCATAGCATCAATATGGCTCAGGGTTCTGTGATGTCAACAAAACACAATCAAGACACTGGTCACTTCATATTTAGTTATAAATGAACATAATTCTGACCATTTTCAACTTCAATTCAACTCTAAAATAATACTGCATATCCTCAGAAACAGACCTACCACTACAAGTTCATTTTAATGCTTTGTTCCACTCCATCACCCTTCTCTCGACAGATATAGCAAGGCAGTGTTTTTGGAGAGGAAGAGTGATAAGGAGTGGAAGGACAGACCAAGATCGGGTGTGTGAGACTCAGTCCATTTATTACAGCTCATGATATACTGACGAAGAGAGACAGCAAGAGAATAATTTTGAGAGCAGTGTGTCAGAGAGACAGAGGCACAGACAGAACGTGTGTATGAATGACAGAGAGTCAACTTACGTCTCAGGAGGGAGGGAGAGGGGGAGAGAGAGAGAGAGAAATGACAGGGTGCATTCAATGCAAGCTTGCATGCGAGAGAGAAGATGCAAGGGAACAGGCACACAGGTGCAAGAGACAGTATGGATGGATAGAAGCAGGGAATGTTCTGAAACTGAAATCATTACTGTAATCTTAGGGCAATGTCAGTTTGCTTTGCAAACATAAATACAAATCTACCCTCACTGCTTTGATCAGAGTTGGAAACATTTAGTGCTTCCGTCAGAAATTTGTAAGACAATTATAGAAAATTAACAAAACTAATATCTGAAAATCACATTGAAGTTACACCATGTTCTGGTCAAAGCAAAAATCTCTTTCCATTCATTGGCTCCTAACCAATTAAAGTTATAGTATCCAAATCCGTTTATCCATTGAGATATCCATGATGTCATTTAAATGCTTATCCAAAAAAAACATTTTCACATACAAGGATTAGGTAATACACTGAATCAACACTAGTCCAACAAATAATGTGAATCCACAAACAATTTGAAAATTAAATCCTACAAAAAAATTGTCACGTAGATGATAATCTGGAAGGCTTTCACCTTTTGACATGATCTGGCCTCACTGACACACACGTGAGCATGAATCAAGAGGGTGAGAGAACAGAACCTGTGCTATGAGAATGGTGAAAGACCCTTTCCCTCAGGCACCACCAATGAAGTGAGCCAAAAGAAGAAATGTTGATCTAAAAACCATCCAATCATAGCACTGGCCTACTAAGCCATTACCAACTAAATAAAGTGTGAACTTTCAGATTCTTGGGCACTCATGGTCAGGGTCAATGGAGGCATTAGAGAGAGGGAGGATGGGGTGGGAGTGAGATTAAGGCTGGGGTAGACAAAAGCTGAGCTAAAGTGATGTCAGAGGCTCAAAGCTAAGATGGGCTTTCCCAGATACAGGAACTCTTGTGACTTGAAATGAGACAAATAGCCAGGAATAAATTGGAATATTCCCTTGATAACAGGGAGTGGGAGAATGAGATTTTGATGGCTTAGTCCTGGAGTTTACCATTTTACAACTGGGAAAGGTCACCGTCCCACGAAGCACAGGTGTACAAACATCAACCCTCATGGGTAGCCCGAGACCCAAGCAATCCATCTTCCAGAACCCAGGCAAGGGGCATGATTTTAAAATTACAGCTATTAATGGAGGGGCAACATCAGGAAAAAATTCTTTATAAGGTGTTTTGGAAATCCCCCCCAAAAAGCTATATAGACTGAAGATCCATCATAGCTTTCAGAATGGACAGGGAGATCAATTTTTAGGAGAGATATTTAGGATTACGGAACCAAAGCAGGTCAATGGAATTGAGGTGTAAGTCACCCATGATTTAACTGAGTGGGAAAACAGATTAGAAGGGCTGAATGATCTCCAATTACACCTTTGACTTATAGGACTGGCAAGGATAGTTTTGCTTTTAAGTGCTGTTACTTGACTGGGTGGATAAATTCGGATTCTGAATCCAGGATCTATTAGTAACAATAACTCTGGATATATGGGGATTAATTAGAACAGAGATTTAAACTCTGTCCCTAGCCTACCCCCAAAATTCCTGTACAGGTCTTGAAGGCAAACATTTGAACCCTCTGTGGTGAAATTACTTGGTGTTGTGTGAACTGACATTGAATGCCAGTAATAAAGGCTTTTTACTTTACTTTTGTTTGCTCAACAAACCAGAAGAGTTCCTGTTTTCCTATGAAAAGACAAGCGGGACCTTCCTTAGCTTGAAGAGGGGCTGGGAAGTCAGGAAAAAGGTGCAATGGGGACTGGAAGCAGAAAACAGGAGAGTATCAAAACCCGGAGTACTCCAAATCTTGAACATCAACACAACACAAAAAGTGTAACCTGAAGAGGTAACCAAAGATAAGTTATCCGGCAAGACAAAACATTACTGGTCAGGTATGGAAAAAAACACAATAGGGTTCACTGCAGGAGGCTCTCCCCTATTGCAGCACTTTAATTCTGGATAGTGCTCTGCTTTTAAAGCCAGTATGCCCTACTCCTCTAGTTCACCTAACACTGGAAGAAATCTTCTGAGTGATTTGCAGCTCTTTATTCTCCCTTCAGACTCTTGTTAACAGTGCAAGCAAAGCAAAGTACTGGCTGATTACCGAACCAGTTCATCTGCAATCAGCTGGAAATACTCTTCAGTGTTAGAATGGGCGAGAGAAGTAAAAACATTCACACCTTAAAAAACACATGGCTGAAAGCACCAGTGTGCGGGAGGGGGCACGTAACCAGGAATGTTGTGTTACCAGACGTAACCTCGCACAACTTTGCACCTTACAAATCACTCACCCTAATTATCAAAAGGAAAAACCTCCAAATTAAACACACCAGATACTGATTTAACCCTCTGCTGATTGGAATTTCATGCAAACATTTATAGAAACAAGTGACAATTTTTGGACAAGTACATGTATCACAAACAGCTAATCATCAACTACCTATTGCATTAAGATTGTATGATAAACCCTCACTCGATTAAGGAATGTGACTATTAAGGTTGCACTTTCAATTCGCAAGAACACCAAGAATGCTGAAGGTTTGGTCCTATCCAATTGTAACTTTCTTTTAAATGAAAAAAAAGACAGGAAATGACCAGTGTCAGAACAACTTAAATCCCAAAATCAGAAGTGATGCTGTTGGGAGACCTCATCCTAGAAATCACTGCTAGCAATAGTAATGGATAAATGCTGCAGTTGATATTTAGCTTGTTATCCCATTTAAAACTAAAATGTTAATAATAGGGATGGAATTAGGCAAGGGAGGAACCTTTCGCAGATGTTTTGGGTATCACCATCACATCTGTTAGAAAGGACATTTGTCTTGTAATATAAAAGTCTAAATGGGGGGTTTTGGGGGCGTAAATTAAATAACACTAAATATCCAGGGATCCAGGTGGTTTAAGACAGCAGGAGTTATATTTAATTAACATGACTGACTGGCCATGTCAATATTAATCACCAAACCTGCCACTAGCAGTTAGGATATAGTTGTTCAAAGATCAAATGTGATCACTTCACACATTTCTCTCAGCGTATAAACCCTTCTTGTATAGTTTTGAATTTGTGCGTCAGACATGGTGAGATTCCTTCACGATTCGTAAACATTTTCCCCACAGGTGTCTAAGCAGAATTGGGATTTTCTCAGACAGCCCTGGTGTTAAACCAACATAGAATAAGGATTGTGAGGGGGAAGTCTGAGAGAATTGGGATTATGACAGATTTCACACAACCCATTTGGACCTGCAAGCTCCTTGGGTTTAAACACTTCTACTGCACATTTTTTAAAAAGTTACAAAGGGTTTCACATGGGAGGCTGGAGTACAGTACAAAGCTTAAATATATGTTGAACAGTAGTGATATGAATTCATGCTCAATGAACTTTAGCGAGTTTCAAAGTTTTTCATTCAGACCGGATAGTTCGGACTGAAGCAACTGAGCTCTGAACCACTGATTTCCAAAGTTAAATTATATTAGGCCAACATTAGACATCTCCATCATAGCACTACAGAACCTAAACCTTCAGTCACAACTGATTGGCGCAAGAATTTTCCTTCTTTTAACTCTGTGATGAGGGTTTAATTAATCTATTTCGTTACCATAATCGTTCATTGGACGAAAGGTCATTATCTTCATTTGGAGTGCAATAACTAATACTTAGCACCAATAGTGCATATCCATTAATATTGGAGAGAGGGAGGGAGACGGAGAGATTGGAGGAGTCACAGGATTGCACAGCACAAAGATCACATTTAGCCACACACTTCCCTGTGGGTGTGGAGAAGTTTTCCCGGAAGGCACTGCAGAGGCAGGTTTGGTCACTTTCCCACCGTGTGTGTGTGTGTGTGTGTTTATGTGTCTGCACTGTGCATGTACACATCTGCATTGTGTGTGTACATATATGTCTGCACTGTGCATGTACACATCTGCATTGTGTGTGCATATACATGTCTGAATTGTGTGTATGTATGTGTAGATGTACGCATGCCTATATGCATGTGTGTGTCAGAGAACATGTATGCACCAGAGTGTGTGAGGCATTTCCTTGAATACAGAGTAGATTGGAGCTGTTATTATGCAGAATCCTGGAGCTCTTTTGCTTTCTTTAAAATCAGGTCGACATCTGAAATCGGATAGTCCTGTCCACAGGTAAATGGAGAAGAGAGAAAAACAGAGTCAAATATACCACATCATACAGGCAATATCTATATCTTTTGGACCCATATTTACATATCACCTTTCAGGGCATGCCAAAAATTGCTTTTACAATGAAGTACTTCTTTTGAAGTGTAGTCAATGTTGTAATGTTGGAAACCACAGCAGCCAATTTGCACAGAGCAAATTCCCATAAAACAATAATGTGATAATGACCAGATAATCTGTCTCTTTTATGTTGTTGCTTGCGCAGTAAATATTACCTAGGATTCTGGGGAGAACTCTTTTTTAAACATAGTGCTCATGGGATTTTGAAGGGCAGATGAGGTCTCGGTTTAACTGAGAAGACACTGCACTGCTGATGGTGCAGAACTCCCCCATCTCGGCACTGCACTGGGAGTGAGTGTCAGCCTGTATTACAGGTTCAAACAGTGGAAGAAATGGTAATGTCACTGCACTAGCAATCCAGAGGTCCAGATTAATGCTCTGGGGACACAGGTTCAAATCCCACTCTTGCTGTGGGTGGAATTTAAATATAATTATTAAAATCTATTTAGCTAGTCTCAATAATGGTGACCATGAAACCATCACTGATTTTCGTAAGAAGCTCTCTAGCTCACTAATGCCTTTTAAGGCATTAGTGCCGTCCTTGTCTATGTGATTCCAGAGCCACAGCAATGTGCTTGACTCTTAACTGCCTTTCTGAAATGGTGTGGTAATTCAGTCAGCTCAAGGACAATTAGGGATAGAAACAAGTGCTAGCCTTGCCAGTAAACCCAAGAAAGAATAAAAAGAGTCTTTGGTCAATGACTGAAATGTATACACAGTACTATCCCTTCACCCATGAGACTGGCTCTAAACATGCAATTCACAAACACCAAATCATTGCCAGTGGATCATTCTGAGTCAAATAGGCATCAACTGGACCAATGGCATTCCATTTTGTCCCAGTTCAGTTTTCTGCTACAATGCTGAAATAACCCTACCCTTTAGTTCTGCTGCTGACTGTAACCAGGTCTCCTTTGCCTGCTTAATGCTGTCATGAGGTGGAGGTGCTGGTGTTGGACTGGGGTTGGCACAGTAAGAATTCTCACAACATTAGGTTAAAGTCACTACATTAACACTAGGTTTATTTGGAAGCTTTCAGAGCACTGCTCCTTCATCAGATGCCCACACTCCCTGTTCAATCACTTGATGGAGGAACAGCACTCCGAAAGCTTGTGATTCCAAATAAAGCTGTTGGACTTTAACCTGGTGTTACGAGACTTCTTACTGTTTAATTGTGGTTAGTGGTGAATTGTTATCACTACCAGAAATGCTCAGTGCAATCCCAAATGCGGCTGTTGGAACTTTGCTTTCTAACCAGGAGACTGAGTCTGAGTGAATCTCAGAATCATCCAGCACAGGAAGTGGCCACTCCGCCCATTGTGCCTGTGACGATTCTTTGAAAAAGCTATCTAATTAGTCCCACTCCCCTTTCTCTATCTCATAGCCCTATTATTTTCCTTTTCAAATATTTATCCAATTCCTCTTTTGAAAGTTACTATTAAATCTATTTTCACAAAATAGATTTTGAGAGTGCATTTCAGATCAAAGCAACTCACCACATCAACAAAAAACTTTTTGTCTCACCTCCCCAACTTAGGCATGGTCTCACACGTGGAATAAATTCTCCATCCCACAGACATGCTCACAATGAGACATCACACAGTGGCATTCACCATCTACACCCTTGAGCTTTCAATTAAGACAAGGATCCTAAGACTGGCTTTTCTTTCAATGTTTTGACAGAAAACATTCTCGTTTCTACTAACCATATATATTCTATCTTAATACAATTCCCCTGGGACAATTCATTACTGCCATAGAAACAGAGACAGAAAGATTAACGCCTGAAGAGGGGTCTTTAAAATAGCGGAAGGATGGGATTGATAGGACAGACATTAGGAAGGTGTTTCCTTTTGGGGAGGAACGGATGCACATTCATATACTAGTGTCATAAATAGAAAAACTTTACCCAGAGTGGCGAGAATATGAAATTTGCTACCAAGCCCAGTGGTTGAGATGAATAGTTTGGATGCATCGAAGAGGAAACTCAATAAGCTCAAGGAGAAATGTGTGGAGGGTTATATTGATGGTCTGGGCTCCAGTGGACTAACAGGAGGCTTACACGGAGAATAAACGCTGGCACAGAGCAGTTTTTGTACTCTCACCTCCCTGGGATTCTACGTAGGACATTTAGAAAGTGGCAGAATCCTTCTTCAATATTGCTGTTCTATGTCCACATAGAAAATATTAAAAATATAGCTCAATGCAATCAGATACTGAAACATTACAAAGGTATAGAAATGTAATGGGCTTTGGGGAAAAACCCAGACTGAACAGAATTATCCCTCAGTGCAGCCTGAGGCTAATTTAAACTGGGGACCTCAGAACATTAGATCCTGTGCCTGCGGTTTGTTGACTGTCCTTGTACCCTGGAAAATAAATTGCTGAATGTTCTGGAATTCTTGCCTCTATTTAATGATGTACAAATATTGTTCTTATTGCTACAGGCCAATTAATAAAAAAAAAATAGTTTCAGCAACGAGGGCATTGTTTATAGTAGACACTATCTCACTGGGCGGCATGCTGGCAGAGTGGTTAGCACTGCTGCCTCACAATGTCAGGGACCCTGGTTCGATTCCTGCCTTGGGTCACCATCTGTGCTGAATTTGCACGTTCTCCCCGCATCCGCGTGGGTTTCCTCCGGGTGCTCCAGTTTCCTCCTACCGTCTGAAAGACGTGCTATTAGGTGCATTGGCCATACTAAATTCTTCCTCAGTGTACCTGAACAGGTGCCTGATTGTGGCGACTCGGGGATTTTCACAGTAACTTCATTGCAGTGCTAACGTAAGGCTACTTATGACAGATAAATAAGTTGAGACCGAGGACCCTTTGGAGTGCATCAATATGTGGAGGAAGTACGGCAGCATATGTCGCAACAAATAAAAGCCCGAATTATGCAGTGAATTTAAACAAAACTGTTCATGGGACATCAATGTCACTGACTATACCAACATTCATTGCCCATAATAACATAAGAAATAGGAGCAGGAGTAGACCATCAAGCCCTTCGAGCCTGCCCCACCATTCGATAAGATCATGTCTGATGTGAAGTGGATCAGTTCCACTTTCCCGCCTACTCCCCATAACCCTTAATTCCCCTGTCTATCAGAAATCTACCCGTGACTTAAACATATTCAACGAGGTAGCCTCCACCACTTCAATGGGTAGAGAATTCCAGAGATTCACCACCTTGAGAGAAGAAGTTCCTCCTCAACTCCGATCTAAACTGCCCCCTCCTTATTTTGAGGCTGTGCCTCTGGTTTCTAAGTGGAAAGAATCTCTCTACCTCTACCCTTTCTCTACCTTCATTGTCTTGTAAGTCTCTATAAGATCCTCCCTCAGCCTTCTAAACTCCAATGAGTACAGGCCCAATTTACTCAATCTCTCCCTTGAGATGTGGCAGTGAGCTGTCTTCTTTAACCGCTGCAGTCCACGTGATGTAGGATTTCATGAGTCCAGGACATTATTACCAACAAAAACAGAAAAGGCAGCAGCTGTGAAAAGCGAGGGGGACAAGAACTGGGCTTTCAATCTTGAACTGTGGTTCAGCCTTTCATCAGCATTTCTTTAAAATATTTGCATTTGGCTGAATTTAACTGTGAAATATAGAATGGTCCCACGGTGTCAAATCAAACTGTAAAATGCTCAAGATCTCTGATTATCAAGATTTCTGATACTCACCAAATACTGGTGCTTTTGGACAGTGAAATCCCCCACCTGATCTTTGGAGATGGGACACAAAGACATTTCCCAGTACGCTGCTTTTCGAAAGGAACCCACTGTCTAACGAGAGGAAGTCACTTTATCAAGCTTAATGAAAATAGGAGCATTTTGTTAATGAGAAAAGAAGTTTAATGAGGTGACAAGCTGGAAATTTAGAAACAAGAGAATGCAGAGATACTGGATGGCCAAAGGTAGGGACGGACAGACAGAGATACACAAGCATGCACAGAGCTAGACAGAAATACACACACAGTGAGACAGAGATAGACACGTACGCACAGAGCGAGACACAGAGAGAGAGGGAGACACACAGACAGACAGAAAGACACATACGTGCGCTGACCGAGAAATAGATGCACACAGCAAGACAGCGATGTACACACATACACAGGCAAAGACAGAGAGAGACATACATAAGCACATGCAGAGACTGACAGCCAAAGGAAAGACAAATGCAGAAGGCGGCACAGGCAACAATTCAGATGGACACACAAAAGCACAGATAAAGGCAGACGGCATATCAGGACAGAGACACACGCAGACTTCAGCACAAAATACATCCACTTTGGACGGGAGAAGTTACAGGCTGAAGGCCTGTACAGGAAAAAAATCCAGTACGACATTATCAAATTACAGAGAAACAAGTTAGTGATTTTGATACATTATATTAAACAGGCTGAGCAAAACGGAACATTAAATGTCCAATTAAATACCTTTAGAACTGTTGAGGTGACAGGTAAAGTGTATGACAAATTGTCAATCTAAAACAAATCACTACCCCAGGGCAGCAAATATCACGGAACAGAAAGTAAATCTGAATTTTGAAGGAAGATGAACTGGAGAGGAATCATTTGGAAGAAAAGAAAGAG
This sequence comes from Sphyrna mokarran, assembly GCA_024679065.1. Classification (NCBI taxonomy): domain Eukaryota; kingdom Metazoa; phylum Chordata; class Chondrichthyes; order Carcharhiniformes; family Carcharhinidae; genus Sphyrna; species Sphyrna mokarran. The sequence continues at coordinate 3,896,828 of JAGIQG010000025.1, forward strand.
GAAGAAAATTGATCCTAACATTTTTAATTATTAGCAGGCAGACTTCTCTTAATGGGGAATGGAATTGCTATTTGATGACAAACAATGTGACTATTTTCTATTTTGGAAAGGGATTTTAGGTCAGCTAGGTGGATCCACAGAGAGATCTTTAGTCTACAGTGACAGAGCAGCTAGAAGGGATTAAATAATTTTCCCTAACAAGATAATGTTGACAGTATGTTCATATGTGAATACAGTAACAGTATTGAAATGAAATATAATTTTAAGGTATTTATGGAATATTAAATGTATTTTTAATATAAATGTTTTGTTCATCTCAGTCAAAAATGCAAATGTTACAGAAATATGATGTCAGGATTCAGTAGTTAGAAGTTCATTAGTCAGTAGAATGAGCATTAGTAGTTTTGATTCCTGAGACAGTTATTGAAACGTAACGTAATGTTATAGACACCCATTGCCCAGACATCTTTTTAACGGGCCTGGAAAGACACTTATCTCATTGAGTTAACAACGCGCCTATGAGAAAGATATAGCAGGAGAGGTGTCCCTGACAACATAGCAACCAGGAAGTGAGAAGATATCTGGTATTAAATGGACAAATCAAATCAAATGTCATCATAATGAGTGGCATATTGTGATTGACTGAGGTAATGTCTTGTATTGGACTGACATGTTAACACTGATTGAAACTGAATCTATGCTAATCAGCGGATGTGTCCTAGATAATGAAGAGGATAATTGTCCACTAATTTGGCCAAGTGCCTCATCGCATTGAATCAGACCTGACCATCTGAACACTTCCCACAGCCGTAGGTCAAAGTATTGTCTGTCTTGTATGATTTCTAATGTTTTAAGATAAATTTTGGTTACGTCTTTTAAAGAGAGACTTTGCCTTTTGAGGGTTTTTAAACATAGAATTTAAAATTTTCAAAATTAGCCACCATTGTAAAAAAAAAGTCCCCATTATATTGTGATAGCAAGTTAGAACATAGAACATTACAGCACAGAACAGGCCCTTCAGCCTTCGATGTTGCGCCGACCAATATAAAAAGCAATGCCCCTCCAAACTAAACCATTCCCTTCTCTTCCATATACCTTCCATATTCCCTTCTCTTCCATATAGTTGTAAAACTAAAATAATATTTGAATGTTGTCAAAACTTCAAACCAGTTCTGCCGCTCCTGCCCATTACCCCTCAATGACCTCCATTGAAATTAAAACCATAAATCACCTCCCACATCCTGACAGTAAGAATCTTCTGTAGACTGTAAACAAAGACTGCATCGGAGCTGTTGACCCTGGTGAACAGGGTGGACAATTGGGGAAATGTTAACTGGTGAAACCAGTCTAGTTGGGGATGTTGTAATATTCTCCATAGATTTAAGGATTCCCCACATGGTAATGGTAAAAAGTTACCATTACTTTAACTAGAGCAAGACAGAAATGTCCAAATGTGAACTCCACAACTCAGCCAAGCCCAAAATAATTTTAAGTGCAAGTCACTTCCAGTTACTCTTGTGCAATTCTACCTAGTGGAATATCAGAACATAATGGGAAAATGAGGCTATTCGGCTGCTCAAGCCTGCTGCCCCCATTCAGTATGATCAGGGCTCATCTTCAACCTCAACTCCAAATTCCAGCCTAAAAATCCAACCGAGGGAATCCTAAAGTTATTATGGCACAGGTGACTACTCAGCCTATCGAATCCATGCTGGTTCTCTGGAAAGCAATCCTATCAGTTTCAGTTTTATTTCCCTCAAGTGCCCATCCAATTTCCATCTGAAATGATTCATTGTCTCCACTCCTACCACTGAGGCAAGCAGAAAATTCCAGATCATTACTGCTCACTGCATAAAAACTTCTTCCTCACACGCTCATTGTGTCTCTCGCCCAGAACCAGGAATGTGTGTCCTAATCCTTGTACCATCCACTCATAGGAACTAACTTTTGTCTACATCTAAACCAGTCAGAATCTTCTCCACCTCTATCAAATCTCCCTCAATCTCCTTTGCTCCAACATGACAACCCCAGATTCCTCAACCTAACCCTGTAGCTAAAATCTCTCATCCCTCAAAGCATTCTGATAAATCTCTGCCTCCTCATCCTCCCTAAAGTGGACATAGTAAGAAGCACCGGGTTAAAGTGCAACAAGTTTATTTGGGATAACGAGCTTTTGGAATGCTGCTCCTTCATCAGGTGAGTCACGTTCAACTCAGTCCAACAACAGCATCTCCACATCATGGCCTCCCTAAAGTGGTGACAATGGTCAGATGCAATCCTCATTAGGCCACAAGTTTAGAAAAGGTTCAGCATAATCCTTCTGCTTTTCTTCCTCCCATCTCTAATTAAGAAGCCCAAGATCCCACATTTTTGCCAACTAGTGTGCGCGCCCTGGCACCCTTAAATATTGTTGCACCAGTACCCCCAAATCCTTCTGTCCCTGCACACTCTTCAGAACTGTGCTATTAGTGACACATTGCATCTTTCCATCCCTTCTGCCAAAATGCATCAGCTCACACTTCTCTGTATTAAATTCCATCTGCTGTCTGTCTGTCCATTCCACTAGCCCATGTCCGGTTGCAGTCATCTTACATTACACCCTCATGACCTGTCACATTGCCAAGTCTGGTTTCATTTATCAATTTTAAAAACTTATATTCCAATATCCAAGTAATTTGCAAATATCAAAAGAGCAGTGGTCCTAGCACTGACCCTTCAGGAATATGATCATCTACAATCCTCCAATCTCAAAAATAATAACTCCACAGCTCGTAGATTTTTGTCCATAAGCCTCTTTTTCATCCAAGATGAACTATTTATGTGCTCCAGTTTTGGAAACCAGCCTTTTATGTGATACTGTGACAACATCCACTGCAGTCCTTCACATCAACTTCGTCACTTCTTCAAAAAAATTCTAATAGCCAAACTGGATTTGCCTTCTACAAATCATTGTTAGCTCTCCTCTTAGTTAATCCAAACCTCTCCAAGCATCTGTTAATTCTGAAACCTTGCCCAAAACTGACAAACTAACTGGCGTGTAGTTACAAAAATGTCCTCACATTCTTTCTTGAACAAGGTCCTGCTCTGACATTCCAAAGTGGTCATAATGTAGAGATGCCAGCGTTGGACCAGGGTAAATACCGGACCAGTACCTGGAACTTCGATGTTGTGGCCATTTCAGAGACTTGAGTAGAGCAGGGACAAGAATGGATGTTGCAGGTTCCAGGGTTCAAATGCTTTAGTCGGAGTAGAGAAGGAGGTAGAAGGGGGGAGGAGTGGCATTATTAGTCAAAGACTGTATCACAGTGACAGAGAAGAAGTTTGATGAGGACTTGTCTGTTGAGGTAGTATGGGCTGAGATTAGAAACAGGAGAGGAGAGGTCACCCTGTTGGGAGTCTTTTATAGACCTCCTAAAAGTTCTAGAGAGGTAGAGGAAAGGATTGCAAAGTCAATTCTGGTCAGGAGTGAAAGTAATAGGGTAATTGTTATGGGGGACTTTAACTTTACTAATATTGATTGGAATAGCTATAGCTCTAGCTCGTTAGAGGGGTCAGTTTTTGTACAAAGTGTGCAGGAAGGTTTTTTGACTCAGTATGTAGATAGGCCAACTAGAGGTGAGGCTACATTGGATTTGGTGCTGGGCAATGAGCCAGACCAGGTGTTAGGCTTGGAAGTTAGTGAACATTTTGGTGATAGTGACCACAATTCGGTTACGTTCACCTTAGTGATGGATAGGGATAGGCATGAAGCTGGGGGCAGTAGTTATAGCTGGGGAAGGGTAATTATGAGGCCATCAGGAGAGAATTAGGGTGCATAGATTGGACTAGGAAGCTACAGGGACTGGGAACATCTGGAATGTGGAGCTTATTCAAGGAGCAGCTGCTGCGGGTCCTTGATAAGTATGTCCCTGTCAGGCAAGGAGGAAATGGTCGAGTAAGAGAACCTTGGTGTACGAAAAAAGTTGATTTGCTGGTTAGAAGGGAAAAGGAGGCTTACGTCAGGATGAGGCTTGAAGGCTCGGTTAGTGCAATGGATAGCTATAGATTAGCCAGGAGGGAGCTAAAGAGTGAATTGAGGAGAGCGAAGAGAGGACACGAGAAGACTTTGGCTGATAGGATTCTCCCTAATCCTAAAGCTTTCTTTAGATATGTTAAGAATAGAAGATTGGTTAGGACAAGATTAGGGCCAGTCATAGACAGCAGTGGGAAGTTGTGCGTGGAGCCTGAAGAGATTGGAGAGGCACTGAATAAATATTTCTCTTCGGTATTCACGCAGGGTGATGTAAATGTAGTTATGGAGAACACTGAGGTACAGGGTAGCAAACTGGAAGGTATCGAAGTAGATAGGGAGGATGTGCTAGATATTCTCGAGGGTTTGAAGTTGGATAAGTCCCCTGGGCCGGACGGGATTTACCCTAGGATTCTCTGGGAGGCAAGAGAGGAGATTGCAGAGCCTCTGGCTCTGATCTTCAGGTCCTCGTTGGTTACGGGTGTGGTTCCGGAGGACTGGAGGATGGCGAATGTGGTCCCATTGTTTAAGAAGGGGAAGAGAGACCTTCCTGGGAATTATAGGCCAGTGAGTCTTACTTCTGTTGTGGGCAAGGTGTTGGAGAGAATTATTAGGGATAGGATTTATAGTTATTTAGAGAGAAATGAATTGATTGGGGATAGTCAGCATGGTTTTGTGAAGGTAGGTCGTGCCTTACTAACCTCATTGAGTTTTTTGAAAAAGTGACCAAAGAGGTGGATGGGGGTAAGGCAGTTGATGTGGTATATATGGACTTTAGTAAGGCGTTCGATAAGGTGGCCCATGGAAGACTTCTGCAGAAAATGCAGATGTATGGGATAGGGGTGATTTAGCTAATTGGATTAGGAATTGGCTAGCAGATAGAAGACAGAGGGTGGTGGTTGATGGGAGATATTCATCGTGGAGTTCGGTGACAAATGGTGTACCTCAGGGGTCTGTTTTGGGGCCCCTGCTGTTTGTAATTTTTTTAAATGATCTGGATGAGGGTATTGAAGGATGGATTAGTAAATTTGCAGATGACACTAAAGTCGGTGGAGTGGTAGATAGTGAAGAGGGGTGTTATAGTTTGCAGAGAGACTTGGACAAGTTGCAGAACTGGGCCGAGAGGTGGCAAATGAAGTTTAATGTGGAAAAGTGTGAGGTAATGCACTTTGGCAGGAATAATAAATGTGTAGAGTATAGGGCTAATGGTAGGATTCTTAATAGTGCTGATGAACAGAGGGATCTTGGTGTATATGTGCATAGATCCCTGAAAGTAGGCAGTCAAGTTGATAAGGTTGTTAGGAAGGCATACGGATCTTAGCTTTTATTGGTAGGGGCATTGAACTTTGGAGCCACAACGTCATGTTGCAACTGTACAAAACTCTAGTGCGGCCGCACTTGGAGTATTGTGTGCAGTTCTGGTCCCCACATTATAAGAAAGATGTGGAGGCATTGGAGAGGGTACAGAGGAGGTTTCCCAGGATGTTGCCTGGTATGGAGGGCAGGTCTTATGAGGAGAGGCTGAGGGATTTGAGGTTGTTTTCATTAGAAAGGAGGAGGCTAAGAGGGGACCTGATCGAAACATAAGATGATTAGAGGTTTAGATAGGGTGGACAGTGATAGCCTTTTTTCTAGGATGGAAAAAGCTAGCACGAGGGGACACAGCTTTAAATTAAGGGGTGATAGTTATAGGACGGATATCAGAGGCAGGTTCTTTACCCAAAGGGTGGTTAGGGAGTGGAATGCCCTGCCTGCAGCGGTTGTAGATGCGCCAAATTTGGTGGCGTTTAAGAGGTTAGTTGATAAGTATATGGAAGAGAAGGGAATGATTTAGTTTGGAGGGGCATTGCTTTTTATATTGGTCGGCGCAACATCGAAGGCCAAAGGGCCTGTTCTGTGCTGTAATGTTCTATAATACAGTAAGAAGTCTGACAACACCAGGTTCAAGTCCAACTGATTTATTTGATAGTAAATTCACAGGCTTTCAAGGCTGTCCTCTGTCAGGTGAATGAGGTGTTCTGGTCTCAAACAGCACAGACTGTTTACAGATTACTGATTAGAATGCAAATCTTTACACCTAACCTGCTATTCAAGTCTTAAAGTGGCTAACAATATGAGTGGACGGAGCACTGAGCACAGGTTAAAGAGATGTGTATTGTCTCCAGACAGCACAGTGAGTGAGGTTTTTTGCTAACCCAGGCAAGTCATGGGGGTTACAGGTAGCGTGACATGAAGCCAAGATCCCTGTTGAGTCTGTCCTTATATGTGCAGTCACAGGCATTCGGCCTCTGACCTTTGGCTAAGCGTTCTCCAAGGTGGCCTTCACGACACACGACAGCGCAGAGTCACTGAGCAGAGACTGATAGCTAAGTTCCACACACGAGGACGGTCTCAACAGGGATCTTGGCTTCATGTCACACTATCTGTAACCCCCATGACTTGCCTGGGTTAGCAAAAAACCTCACTTACTGTGCTGTCTGGAGACAATACACATCTCTTTAACCTGTGCTCAGTGCTCCGTCCACTCAATTCAAGGATTCGCATTCTAATCAGTAATCTGTAAACTGTCTGTGCTGGTATGTGTGCTGTTGGAGACCAGAACACCTCATTCACCTGACGAAGAGGATAACCTTGAAAGCCTGTGAGTTTACTATCAAATAAATCGGTTGGACTTAAACCTGATGTTGTCAGATTTCTTACTGTATTCCAAACTGAACCAGCAGGTGGCATGCGAGGACCTCACTACAGCACAGACTGAATAACAGCATAAGGTGGCACCTGACGTGAACATGTAGAGATGCCGGCGTTGGACTGGGGTAAACTCAGTAAGAATCTGGCAACACCAATTTTAAATCCAACCGATTTATTTGGTAGTAAATCTGCAAGCTTTCGTCTTTGTCAGGCAAATGCAGTGTTCTGGTCTGCAATAGCACACATCAGCACAGACAGTCACAGATTGCTGATTAGAATGCAAATCCTTACACTTAACCTGCTATTCAATAAGGTGTAAGGATTTGCATTCTAATCAGCAATCTGTGACTGTCTGTGCTGATATGAGTGCTATTGCAGACCAGAACACTGCATTTGCCTGACAAAGACGAAAGCTCGCAGATTTACTATCAAATAAATCGGCTGGATTTAAAATTGGTGTTGCCAGATTCTTACTGAGTTCACCTGATGTGAATCCAATGGTTCTGATGGGTATTTATGATGTGCTGTTACTCCTCGGTCTCTATTGTTCTGAAATCAGTGTTAGACGTCAGACAGGTCTGACTCCAACAAAAGCAGAAAATGCTGGAGAAACTCAGCAGGTCTGACAGCTTCTGTGGAGAGAGAACAGAACTAATGTTGAGTCAGATCTCATCCAGACACTGCTTTCAGTCCTGCTGAGTTTCTCCAGCATCGTCTGTTTTTGTTTTAGATTCCAGCCTCTCTGCAGTAATTTGCCTTGCTTTTATCACAAGTTTAACTCCATCCAGGATAAAACAGCTTGCCTGGTCAGGATTCCCTCCATCACAAATGCAAAGTAACTGTGTGCACCATATACAAGAAATAGATTACCATTTCTTCATTATTGCTGGGTCAAAATTCTGGAACTCCCTTCCTAATAGCACAATAGTGTAACTGCACCACATGGACTGCAACGGTTCAAGGAGATAGCTCACCACCACTTTTCTCAAGGCAATTAAGGGTGAGCAACAGTTGCTGGCAATGCTCCCATCCAAAGGGAAAATAATCTTCTCTCACTAACCCACTCAAACTGCATCTCTAGCCAGTGTTCAAGGTAAGATCTCAGATAGCATGCCTTCCAGCTATCCTGTCTCTCCCGTGAATCAGAAACTGCCCACTTGCAAATAACCTGACCATCAGTGTTCGACAAGTTTAGCAGACTGGCTGTTTTGGTAACTCCAACTGGAATCCCTCAGAGCCCCGATTCTTTCTGGCTGTATCACAGCTTGACATGGCTCCTATTCTGTCCAAGATCACAAGGAACTACAAAGGGTTGTGAATGTAGTCCAATCCGTCACTCAAACCAGCCTCCCATCCATTGACTGTATCCACACTTCCCATTGCCTCGGAAAAGCAGCCAGCATAATTAAGGATCCCACGCACCCCAGACATTCTCTTTTCCAACTTCCTTCGTCAGGAAAAAGATACAAAAGTCTGAGGTCACGTCTTAACTGACTCGAGAACAGCTTTTTCCCTGCTGCTGTCAGATTTTTGAACAGATCCACCCTGCATTAAGTTGATCTTTCTCTAGCCCTAACTATGACCATAACACTACATTCTGTACTCACTCCTTTCCTTCTCTATGCGTGGCATACTTTATATAGTGTGCAAGAAACAATACTTTTCATTGCATATTAGTACGTGACAATAATAAAATCAAACGATTACGATGCTGCTCATTTTTGTACTAAACAGTGTTACTCCTGAAAGCATTCACACTGGGAGCTGTACAATGATTTCACAGGCTCCTAGACATCTCCAGTATGAGACAGAAATCCAGTCATTGTTCACATCCTGTGGCAGCATTTACAAACATCAATGCCACAAGAGACCGAACCATTTACAAGTTTCTCCACATGGAACCAAATGCTCAGGTAGGACAAATCCAGCCTTCAGCTGCACCTACCAGGCATCAACATGATTGGCATTGATAATTTTGTTTTTCTAGAGGGTTACATGGATTTAGAAACATAGAATTTCTGCAAAATGAATCATGGTTGGAACAATGTCAAGGAGGAACGTAAGTTAAGGAGACACATGGCTATTCTTTATGCAGCGAGCTACAACGCAGAGCCTGAAAGGATAGTAGAAGAGATTCAATAGTAACTTCCAAAAAGAAAAGTGGATAAATATTTGAAAGAAGAAACTTTTGCAGGGCAATGGGGCCAAATAAAGAGTTTTTACAAAGAGCCAGAACAAGCAAGATGGGCCAAATAAACTCACTTTGGGTTGGATGATTCCAGCTCTTACACCTCTCTTTTGCTGCACTTAGAGTATTATGTATGGTTCTAGTCACCCTATTATAGAAAGATATTACTAAACTAGAAAGAATGCAGAAAAAATTTACTAGTATGCTACTAGGACTTGATTTGAGCTGGAAGGAGAGGCTGGATAGACTGGGATATTTTTCCCTGGAGTATAGGAGGTTGAGGGATGATCTTACAGAGGTTTATAAAATAATCAGGGGCATAGATAAGATAGTCAGTCAATATCTTTTCCCAAATGTAGGGGAGTTTAAAACTAGAGGACATAGGTTTAAGATGAGAGGACATACAAACAAAAAAGTCTGGAGAAATTTTTTTCTCACAGAGTGGAGAGTATCTGGAATGAGCTGCCAGAGGTAATAGTAGAGGCAGATACAATTTTAACTTTTAAAAAGCATTTAGACAGTTACACGGGTAAGATGGGTACAGAGGAATACAGGCCAAATGCAGGCAATTGGGACTAGCTTAGTAGTAAAAGCTGGACAACATGAATGACTTGGGCTGAAGAGCCTGTTTCCATGCTGTAAATCTCTACGACACCTTGTTAAAAAGTGAGTCATGGATTTGACAGGCTTATGGCTGTCATATGTGGGTTGGAGGGAAGGACAGCACATCTGAAAAAAAAAAAACAATGCGTAAAATCCTCATTGCAATTCACCTAAACCCTGCCTATTCTAGTGAGGTGAGCTTTACAAAGTATTCCAGTCACTGCTAACAGCAGAGTCCTTTCTGTGGGGAACTGGTTGGCACTACAGGGTCAATGCAATCCAGAGGAAGTCTGTGTGTTAGTGAAAGTTGCAGCAGGAAACAGATGATTCATTGATAGAGCTTAAGTGAATGTACGGCTCTTTTGTAGAGCTATCCAATTAGTCCCATTAATCTGCTCTTTCACCACAGCCCACAGATATTTTCTTTTCATGTACTGGTCCAATTCCCATTGGAATCTGCTTCAATCTTCCTTCCAGTGCTGTGAAAGCATTGATTCGCAGCATTCCTACTGCTGCCATTTCCCCACAGTTTGGCACAGTTAAGTAGTCTCACAACACCAGGTTAAAGTCCAACAGGTTTATTTGGTAGCATGAGCTTTCGGAGCACTGTCCCTTGAAGAGCTATCCCAGTCCAACGCTGGTAACTCCAAATCACGCCCACAGTTTGGGGAATGGTATATAGAGGGTAGTGAGGATATCTCTTGTGGTACTCCAGCCTGGAAGCTGCAGGTTTCTTCCATTTGTCTGAATTCCCTCTGCAAATTAGGCTCCAGGCCTCTGCAAAGGCCAGTTAACTCTGCCACCAAGCTCAGGACTGCTAACTGCAGCAGTGCATTCAACTCAGCAAAAAAAAAAGTAGCAAGTGCTTGCGCTGGTATAAATCACACCTTCCGTAGCAAGGTAGTAAAATAAGCTTTTAGCTCAGTCGTAGCCCTCTCATTGTAGAGGGAGAAGACTCAGGAGTTCAATCCTAATCCCAGACAGTCCCAGTGAGTGGAGTCAAAATCCTACCATCCATGTAAGACTTAACCTCCTCCTCCCAAATTGACTGATATAAATAAATGGATAACGCCACAAATTGAATATTTTAGATCATGGCTCTTAATTCGCTGCTAATTAGCCCCACATTGTTCTCTTAGGGAGCAGTGTGAAAATACGACAACTAAGCTAACAGGATACACTCTGGCTGCAAACATTTACTTTGATGCAACACAGAAAATCTAGAGAACCACAAAGCGATCTTAGAATGTGATTGTACTTTTTATAGGAGGAAACTGCCTCACCTGTAGTAACCTCATGTTTGTAGTGAAGTCTCCAGCAAGCAGCTGATCCCGAATCAAACTGCAAGACAAACGGATAGCTGCCATTAGTGTGTGATAATCACAAGGAAAAAAAATTAAAGTAAAAGTTAAAGTTTATTTATTAGTCACATGCAAGGCTTACATTAACCCCACAATGAAATTACTGTGAAATTCCCTCCCTGATAAGTCTGGCACCTTTTCGGGTCAATACACCTAACCAGCTTTCAGAATGTGGAGGAACTTGCAGCACCTGGAGGAAACCTACACAGACACGGGAAGAACGTGCAGACTCCACATAGACAAAGACCCGAGCTGGGAATCGAACCTGGGTCCCTGGCAATGAGATAATAATGCTAACCATTGTGCCACTGTGCTCCCACCAATTTAATGACAGGCAGAATGTTTCTTTTTATTCTTTTGTGGGGTGTGGATATCACCGGCAATGCCAGCATTTGTTGCCCATCCCTATTTGCCCTTGAACTGAACTGTCCACTGCAATAGACTAGTAAAGAGTCCTGCTCCTGCTCTGTCCAAGACTGCAAGAAACTACAAAGAGTCGTGAACAAAACCCAGCCCATCACGCAAACCAGCCTCCCATCCACTGACACTGTCTTCACTTCCTGCTGTCTCAGCAAAGCAGCCACATAATAAGAATTCCGTGCATCTCGGACATTCTCTCTTCCACCCCCTTCTGTCGGAAAAAAGACAGGTCTGGGATCACATACCAGCCAAATCAAGAACAGCTTCTTCCCTGCTGCAGTCAGAGTTTTGACTAGACCTATCTTGCATTAAGTTATCTTTCTCTGCACCCCAGCTACAAATGTAACACTACATTTTGCACTGTCTCCTTTCCTTCTTTGCTGCTTTGTCAAATAGCGCACAAAAAACAATACTTTTAACTATACTAATATATGTAACAATAATAAATCAAATCATTAACCACATTGCCGTGGGTCTGAAGTTACACATAGACCAGACCAGATAGAGATGGAAGATTTTCCTCCCTGAAAGGACATTACTAGCAAGATGGGTTTTTAAGGCGATCAGAAATGACCATAATTACTAGCGCTGACACTTGACTTTTTCTCAATTCCAGAGTTTATTAATTAAAATTCCAGTAGCTGCCGTAGTGGGATTTGAACTCAATCCCCTAGAACTTGGGCCTCTGGATTACTAGACCAGTGACATTACCACTATGCCACCATCAATTATAATTTTTAAAAATAATTTCAGACAGTACAGTTGGCATAGTAGCTAGCATTGCTGCCTCAGTGCCAGGACCTGGGTTCAATATGCGCCTTGGGTCACTGTCTGTTTGCACATTCTCCTCATGTCTGTGTGGCTTTACTCCAGGTGCTCCGGTTTCCTCCCACAGTCCAAAGATGTTAGGTGCATTGGCTATGCTAAATTGCCCCTTAGTCAGGGGACTAGCAGGGTAAATACATGGGGTTATAGGGGTAGGGCCTAGACCAGATTTTTGGCAGTGCAGGTTCGATGGGTTAAATGGCCTCCTTCTGCATTGTAGGGATTCTATAATAAATGTGAACACAAATTTATTTACTACTGGTTCAACTGATTGAATCCCAGCCCCTACTTTCTACAAAAAAATTTGAAATATTGGACAGTTACAAGGAAATTGTAAAAATATAGAGAATCTTAAAGATTGATCTTTATATTTATGATCATTTACACTTGCTACCTCGACATTCTGCACACATTTATAGAAAAATCAGTGTAAAGATAGAGCTTTACGCAATCTCAGAGAACGCACCAGCTTTAACTTTCCACTTGAACGTAAGCTTTAAAGCAACTTTACAGCTGTGTTGAAACATGGATGATAAGGAGAAGGTTCAGTTTTGTAAACACAATAATATTTGATTTAGTGAACTTCAGTACAAAAATCAGGAAGTCTGACAATTTGATTGGATCAATTGTGGTTTGAAGGTAGGAAGTTACCAAAAAGTCAGTGAGAAAAACCCAGGGCTTTAGTGGGGCTGGCACGGAGAACTCATTACTTTTTAAGTTTATTTCTCTGGTGTCACAAGTAGTTTACATTAACCCTGCAACGAAGTTACTGTGAAAATCCCCTAGTCGCCACACTCTGGCATCTGTTCGGGTACACTGAGGGAGAATTTAGCATGGCCAACGCACCTAATCAGCACGTCTTTTGGGCTGTAGAAGGAAACCTGAGCACCCAGAGGATACCCACATTGACATGAGGAGAGTGTGCAGATTCCACACAGATACTGTCCCAAGCCAGGAATCGAACCCGCATCCCCGGTGTGAGGTATCAGTACTAACCATTGTGCCATCGGGTACAATGGCAAGGCTGTGATGTACAGCTTTTAGTGCATCCCCTGAAGTGACTGGTGTAACAACTGAAGAGTATGTGAATCTGGAGGATGCGTGACTGCACTCGATTCCACTCTGCCTGTATATCATGTTTTCAAAACTGGTCAGATTTAATAAAGACAGAAATACAACAAAATTCTGGTGTTTAAGATCTGCGTTTAATTCAGAAATATTCCCCATCCTCACAGCTCACATTGTACCTTTTTATCAAGGAGAATCCCTCAGACATAAAATATTAAGAATCAGACATGCAGGTTATGGTAGCAATTTAAAATGGTGAATTCATAGAACCCATTCAGCCCATCAGGCCTGCACCAACTCAGGCCCCATAACCGTAACTCCATATATTTACCCTGCTAATCCCCCTAATCTACCAGGTCCCCAGCGTATACGAACTAAAAAAAGTGATCCAGTTTTTATAAGCATAGTTTCACCGTCATTTCTATCTAAAGTGTGCACACATTAGTAATTTTATGTTTTATTAAATAACTTTCACAGCAATAGACTGAAATGAACCGACCTTTTCAAGTAAGGAGATTTTGTTGCTGAATTTTTTTTTAAATTAAGTTATGGTCGCTACAGGGTAAAACCTACGCACTCACACACAAGACATTGTTCACCGGTAACTCTGGGGAAACACTTTGGCAGTATCCATGACACAGTACTGATGAATTTGATTGGCAGACAGGCCTGGCACTACGTCCTGCTTGTTCTCTGGTTAGGAAAGGACTGCACCTCGAGAGGAACACAACATTTTTCAACAACCAAAAAGCTATGAGTTTTACTACTTACATCAGCATGGCGCAGCAGACCAGGATGAGGAAATCGAAGCGGCCAATGTCAGAAAAGAGGGAATCCCATATTCGGATAACGTCAGGAAGGAGGAATTCCTGGGACAATAATAATGTGAGCCAGCGGAAGGCGAAAAACTGTGGCTTGATGTTCTGCTCTTGCTGAAGCATAAAATGTACAGATGTGTCAATTGCAAGACACAGCCTGAATTACCCAATGCAATACTACTAGTTAAACGTGAGATGGAAATTCTGGTGTTGGACTGGGAAGGGCACAGTAAGAAGTCTCGTAATACCAGGTTAACATCCAACAGATTTATTTGGAATCACAAGCTTTCGGAGTGCTACTCCTTCATCAGGTCAGTGCGATGGAGTGTGATGATTACTCATCTGATGGAAGGGGCAGCACTCCAAAAGCTCATGATCCAAATAAACCTGCTGGATTTTAACCTGATGTTGTGAGGCTTCTTACTTATTAAACGGAATGGCAACAGGCCATTTGGCCTAGTTGGTCCATACTAGTGTTTATGCTACATGCAAGTTTGTCCCCACCCTATTTAATCTAACACCATTAAGATATCCTTCTATTGCCTTTTGCCTTAATGAGTTGCTAAGTAAACAAATGAACAGCCTCAACCATTCCACGTGGCAATGGGCATCCAAACTTGGACCAAAGAAATTCTATCCCCCTCCACCCCAAATTATATAGCTTTGGATTCCTCCAGAAGCAGAGGCGGCTTCTCGATGTTCTCCCCAACCGAATCCCTCAATAAAACCATTCTAGTCAGCTTTTGCCCAATTTGTTCAATTGGCTACTGCATGTTTAAAAATGTCTATCTCCACCTCCTTAGTATCACCCATCTCTTGTTTAAACCCTCAGGTCACCCATCAACCTTGTTGTTCCAGTGAGAACAAACTGAGTTTATCCAATCTCTCCTCATAGCTAATACAGAAAAAGAAAAAGCAGATTCTCTCACAATGTTTGCTGCGTGTGAAGCTACTGCATGGCAGTATATTATAATACCTCACAGGTACTGCATTTGGACAGTGAGATTGTAAGGAGATACTATGTAAATATATGAAAGAAAAGAAAAACACTTGCATTCATTTGCATTAATGGGCATCCCAAAGTACTTTATAGCCAATTAAGTACTTTTCTGCAGGGAACTAGGATGCCTCAAATCATCCACTTCCTTGAACATTTATTAATTCTCCCCAAGAAATATGTTTCTCATGCTAATCATCCTCCAGATAAATTAGCTAATTCTAAACAGTCAGCACACCTACACTTTTCTAAGTTTCAGCCAGTGTCCAATTTGTGGTAATCAACAGATTAATTGATTAATCTTTTCTCCATTCATACAATAACCTGCATTCATATAGCACTATTAACATGGTAAAGGGCATCCCAAGATGTCTCAGGGGACTGAATAGCAAGTAAAATTTGACACTTGAGCCAAGTAGTGATATGACCAGCACTTGGTCAATGAGGCTTTAAGGACCATTTTAAAAAGAAGGGATGGGTTTAGGGAGGGAATTCCAGAACTTTGGGCCAAGGCAGTTGCTAATGACAGAGCATCAAATCACAGAAACCCTACAGTACAGGAAACCACCATTCAGCCCATCGAGTCTGCACCGGCAACAGCCCCACCCAGGCTTTATTCCTGTAACCCCACATATTTACTCTGCTAATCCATCTAACCTACGCATCCCAGGACATTAAGGGCCAATGCACTAACCAGCACATCTTTGCACAGTATTAAGTTTGGGGATAAGTTAAAATTGGAGCACAGGAGCTGAGAGCTGTGGGGCTGAAAGAAATTAAGGAGTGGGAAGGGGGGAGTGAGGCTAGAGCAATTTGAAAACAAGGATGAGAATTTCAAAGGTGCAGGGACAAATGGGAGCCAGTGTGGATCAGTGAGCTCAGGGAATGAATGGGAGTTGCAGCATTCCCCAGTGTTCGACCATCTCTTTCTCTGATTTGCGGTTCCTTACCAGTTTAAGATAAAGATCCATGTCTTTGTCCTTCAGCGTTGAGTAAACCTTTTCCATTTTATAACTGATTCCGCACTGAGAGTCATCCAGGCTCTTTATGAAATTGTCCCGGATTTCAGACATCAGGTTGGTGAAACAGAAAAACGTGTCCGCCTCCGCATGTTCTGGATGATTCAGGGACAGAAACAAACTCATTACGTTGCTAACAGAGGTAGAATATTCTGGATAAATATTAAGCACTGTTTAAATCAGTAAGGGAATAGGAAATCCTTCATATTTACTATGAAGATCTAGAAGATTGAAGTAGTTATCTTCAATCTGCTCCAAATAGGTGGGGTGCTCCAATTGGCCTTAATTCCCCAAATTTGGGAATGGTATGCAGTGGGAAATGGGGATAAAACATCAAGAGTTCTCATGCCTGATGGTTACTCACGAAACCATGTTGTGGATGGCCATCACATGGTAGGGAGAGTAGTGGGGGGAAGAGGAAGAGAGGGCAAGAGTTGGGGAGAAGAGGAGAAAGTGACAGGGAGGAGGGGGAAAAGAAGATAGAGTGGGGAGAGAGTGAATAAGAAAGATTTGTACACCATCCACTGAGTTTGGAGGGCTTCATCACATGACACAATCTCTGAAACTTACCTTTCCACTCAGTGTTAGGGTCTGTCGCGAAGGTGTAGTAAACCGGCCCCACAATCTCATTCATGCCCTGAACATAAGCAATTCCTGGATTGAGCTTAGCATAGATGAATAGGATTCTCTCCACCACTTCCCAGTGAGCCTCACAGCCATTAGGAAGCACTTCATATTCATTGGCTGAGGTAGTTTTGCGAGGAGAAGAAACCTGCCATGAAGAGGAGAGAAAATGAAGTAGCCAGCCGAAGGATAAAACAGAATATATTTCTCAGAAACAAACTGCATAACAGGTAGACTGTCTGCAAACTCTGACATTACAAAGAACAAAACAGCACGGGAAACAGGCCCTTCAGCCCAACGAGCCCGTGCCGCCACTCTAATGTTCCCACCTCTACCCGTGATCCTTGTCTATGTTTATAGATCTATGGATTAAAAACCAAATTTGAGACAATTTAGGGAGAATTTGTTTTGCCAATTAGCCTAAGAGCACATCTTTGGGATGTGGGAGGAAACCAGATGGAGGTCCTATCCAAAAGGGTATTTTTAGTCAGATAGATGTGCTTGGCGTGACACATTTTACATTGTTTTAATACAAATGACGACAGTACAATATTACAATCCCAGATGATGTTTCCACTGGACAGTCAGGTCCCAGAGTGGATTGTGGCTCAGTACATTACAGCTTTTTTTTTGCTTAGAGACACGGATGAACAGAGCCACAAGAGGGTTGATTAACAATTTAAATGGAAGAACAATTTATTAACCAAGAGTAACTGTAATACACGATTCCTTCATCCCAGGAGATGACACAGTGCCACAGCGGTTAGCACTGCTGCCTCATAGCACCAGGAATCCGGGTTCAATTCCCAATTTGGGTCACTGGCTGTGTGGAGCTTGCACGTTCTTGCTGAGCCTGCGTGGCTTTTCTCCGGGTGCTCCTGTTTCCTCCTACATCCTGAAAGACGTGCTGGTTAGATGGGTTGACCCAAACATGTGCCAGACTATGGCAACTGGGGGATTTTCACAGTAACTTCATTTCAGTATTAATGTGAGCCTTACTTGTGATTGATAAATAAAAACTTTAACTTTTAACCAGCTATCCTGTGCGAAGTTGCATAGAGAAATTGTAAATTTGTATTTGTAAAATGTTCAGGGGGAGCATTGCATGATGCCTTTAAAAAGGTGGTGCTTTTTCTGTGCTGAGCGTTAAAAAAAAATGTAAGCACACAGACAGTCCCAACTGAAACATTGGTATCGAAAGGCCAAAAGCTTTAACAAAACAAGCTTTTGAATTTTACAAATCAATTTGAATTAGGCACTTAGATACCAAACGCCTATTAAAGTTAAATCTGATGGTTTTGACAACCGAGGGTCAATTGTATTGCGGAAATTACTGACATGCCTCCACAGGTATAAAAATAGGGCAGTAGACAAAAGGGAGAGAGCAACTGCCACCTGCCACAGCTCAAAGCACCATTTAAATACCAAAGGTACTAAAGAAGAAAGAAGTTCCAGATAGAGGAATCAACAGAGAAAGCCCAGAATATTCCAGAAAGCACAAAACCTGGTTGTAACTCAGGCAATGACTAAGTTCCATTCTTGTTAATGAGTGGGAATTGTATTTATTAGAACAGCATTCCATTAGAATCTTGTTTTTTTGTGAGTAATACTTAATAGTTAGAAGGGATTTATTTGGATTATTAATAGTCTAGTTAATTTGCTCACTGTTAGATAAATAAATTGTGTTGATTTTAGAGAGTGTGTGTCAAGGGTTTATTTTGTATTTAACCACTAAAACTTGAAGAGCAGGTCACACCACTTCACACACACTTTTTACAGATAAAGTGAGATTCCTCTTTGGGATGTTTCACTGTTAATTCTTAGAAGGGGGATTAACCTTCCCTTTAGAGCAATATCTATACACAAAAAAAAGGCAAATTGTGGCAGACATCCCACATTCTGAAACCAATCGCAGATACCACCTAAAACAACTTGTGGATTTCTCATCAAATCTCCTCAGAAGCTTCTCACGCTTTGGAGCCAACTGGTCTCAATTCAAACAAAAGGTTTTGGAACTCTAAAGAATGAGTTTGGAATCTCCACTCAAGCAACTCTTTCTCCCAGATGACTTTAAGATCCACTTTCAGGATTGTCACATCATTCAAGTTTCCACACAATATCTCAGGTATCCAGCCACATGATCAGAACATTGTTACTTTACAGGTTGCACTAAGGTGTCAAATTTTTGATTTACTTCCGATGTCCAGCTTCTCACCCAATCAACTTTAAATATTGTTCTTGAACTTTAAAAACTTAAAGCACTCTTCTGCATTTTACTTTAACCACACTACACAGGATCCTGGTTCATCTTCTTATCCTTTGTCCCTTTTGGCTTAACTGTCTTTGAGATATTCTTCTGTCCCCACTCCCTAGTTTTTGGGATTTATTGCCTTATGGGAATTCTGCTCTCTGCAGCCCTCTTGCCCTGTATCTAGTTTCTCCTAGTCCTAGTTTACAACTGAAAAGTTCCTTACGTCCCACTGTAGTCCCTGGTTTCTAAGCAATAGCGTATTTTTTCTTTAAATCCACTTTGTTTTCATCAGCATTCTAGCATTTGAACCAAGCTAAAGCTTATTTATTAATGTCACAAGCAGGCTTATATTAACACCACAATGAAGTTCCTGTGAAAATCCCCTAGTCCCTACACTCTTCGGGTACACTGAGGGAGAATTCAGCACGGCTAATGCACCTAACCAGCATGTCTTTTGGACAGAGTGGAAACCGGAGCACCTGAAGAAAACCCACGCAGACATGGGAAGAACGTGCAAACTCCACAAAAACTGTGACCCAAGCTGAGAATCAAACACAGGTCCCTGACACTGTAAGGCAGCAGTGCTAATCACTGTACTATCATTTATTAATGCTATTAATGTTTTCAAATGCAGAATTACAACATTAAATTTACTTAAAGCTATGCCTTATTTCTAACAGTACAAATGTAAATTGCTTAAGTTCTATTTTCTAACCAGAGTTATATAAAGAATAAAGTTATATTCCAACATAAAAATGTACCTGATGATAATGAGGCCTTAAAGGGGGGGGGAGACGGCCAGCGGGCTGTCCGGTGGGGGTAGAGTGTGAAAAAGGACAGGGGCAAATATACAAAATTGATGCACAAAAATTTAGGAACACAGGTAAGCTCTTAAAATAATAAAGCACTGGGGGTTCATTGAGATAGGGTAGGTTCAGAAATTATGTTAAAGCTGTGCAGGACTTTGGTTAAACCACACATGGGATACTATGAGAGGTTTTAATCTTCATAATGCAAATAAAGATTTGAAGTAGTACAGGAGAGAGGCAACCTTAAGACATAAACAATTCTCAGGGAGTGTGACAGGGTAGATACTGAGAGGTTGTTTATCCTTCTAGGAGATACTAGGACATAATCTCAGAGTAAGGGATCACGTATTTAAGACAGATGAGGAATTTTTTCTCTGAGGGTACTCAATAAATCTGTAGAACTATTTACAGTGAAGGATCATAGAGGCTAAATTTTTCAAGGCTAAGATAGCTCTTTAATCAGCAAGGGAATCGAGGGTTATGAGGAGAAGGGTGAAGTGGAGGACCATAGATCAGTCATGATCTCACTGAATGGTGCAGTAGACCCAAGGGGCTGAATGGCCTACTTCTGCTCCCACATCCTATGGTGAAGGTGCAAAGATGATTTGCATGGCTGACACGAGAAGTGAGAAAATATGTTTAATGGGAAAAGGTGAGCTGGCCTGTATAGAAAAGGCTTAAGAGATAGGTGATCTAACTCGCTTAGTCTATCAGTGTCCACACTGGTGGATAGGCATACAAGAAGAAATAATGAGCTGGGTAGGAAAAACTGCTGATGACACCACAATAGATAGGAGCGCAAATTGTCAGGAGGAGTTATAAAGAGTCTACAAAGAGATTCATACACATTCCTGAGGTCCAGAGCTCCTTTAATTTCAGATTTTCCTGTCAACAGAAGACGAATCTTGCACAAGGATGTCGTGGCCTAGATATCCCTGCCTTAACATCTAGAAAATGCTCTAGCTCCTTTTCAGATGCAATCCTCCCTCTGAAAACATTTTAAAATATTGATCCAGATTGCTAAGATACTCCTCCTCAGTCTCCCCTATAATTAAGTAGGCAGCAGCCTGAGGAATGCCTAGCAACAGGTTGTTCATCGTCCCTCGAAAGATTGCCAGGATGAAGGATAAACCAAGCGACTGTACTTAAGCAACGCTTCATACGTGTTGATGGTCACCTGCTGCTTCTAATCTTCCTCTAGCAAGACTTGCTGATATGTTTGGCTCATGTCCAATGTTTAAAACTTCTTGCCTCACACAGATGTTGAAATCAAATCTTCCACCCTCTTAGCATCTAACTTGGAAACCTAGTTAATGCTCAGCTTGCAATCACATCTTTTTAATAGTAATTCAGCAGAACAGTAATTATCAAAACAGGAGTACCAACAAAACAGGTTTTGCTTCTAAGTCACTCTTTTGCAGATTGAAAAGCCGCTAAAGTCCACACAATTATATAGAATAGGCTTGTACAACACTGTATTCAAAGGCACTCTATAACATGCACTATATCCAGTTTTTCAGGCTTGGTGGGTTGGTCAAAGTCTCCAACCACAGATCTTACACTGTTTTGTCCTCGGTGTTCATCAAGAACAATTGAATGCGGCTGGGCACGTTGGGTCCTTACCACCCACTGGAGCCTTAACTGTCTTTGTCAGTTTATCATTAATCCAGAATTTTGCTCCCTTGAGATTTAAATCCTGATTTTGGAATATTGTCTTGTATCCTAACATGGGTGTATATGAGCATAGAGGCATTTGTCACTTGTTATACTATGAAAGTTAGGATTGTTTATTCTTTTTTTGATGTGTTTATCCACTGGTATGCTCTGATGATAGAATCGGGGAGTTTTATAATCCAGGTCAGAAACTTCCACGTGTTTTATGAAGTCGACAAATGCCATAAGTTTTGCATTTTGAATTTGGCTAGGGTATGAGATGTTTCACTTCAGGTATGATTCAAATGCCCATTAGGGAGCTTTTACCAAACAAAGTTTAAGAACGTAGTTTAAGAACAAAGAAAATTAGCATAACTTTTATCAATTACAACCAAGACCAAAAAAATCAACCTTGATATTGTATACACCTCAATAACTACAAGCACTATTCCAACAAAACAAACCTCCTTACAAATGGACCTTGGTTTGGCCCAGAAAATAATATTCACATGATGCTGGATTTTCTAGCACTGCAACACTTGCTGTGAGTTAGTCCTCGGGGTAGAGAATTGAAACTGACTTCTCAGCTCTGTAGTCACCAGCCCACCTCAAGGCAGAGATAGAGTCACTGCTTGCCTCTAGCTATAGCAAGGCACCAACATCAGAACTTTCACATCAGGAAGGCAGGAAAGGCTGCTTCCAACATGATGTAGAGATGCAGGCGTTGGACTGGGGTAAATACAGTAAGTCTGACAACACCAGTTTAAATCCAACCAATTTATCTGATAGTAAACTCGCAAGCTTTCGACTCTATGGCCTCCGTCAGGTAAATGAGGTGTCCTGGTCTCCAATAGCACACATACCAGCACAGACTGTTAAGATTACTGATTAGAATGCAAATCTTTAAGACTTGAATAGCAGATTAGGTGTAAAGTGGCTAACAATGTGAGTGGAAGGAGCACTGAGCACAGGTTAAAGAGGTGCGTATTGTCTCCAGACAGCACAGTAAGTGAGGTTTTTTGCTAACCCAGGCAAGTCACAGATAGTGTGACATGAAACCAAGATCCCTGTTAAGATCATCCTTATGCGTGCGGAACTTGGCTATCAGTCTCTGCTCAGCAGCTCTGCTCTGTCGTGTGTCGTGAAGGCCCCCTTGAAGAATGTTTACCCGAAGGTCGAAAGCCGAATGCCCGTGACTGCTGAAGTGTTCGCCCCACAGGAAGGGAACAGTTTTGCCTGGTGATTGTTGAGCGATGTCCAGTACTTCCCCAGAGTGGAGAAGCTATGATATCTTCTCCAGAGTTTTCAACATGATGATGATGAACATCTCGCTAGGGCCATTCCGACACCCCCATGTCTTGCCTTCAGACAACCGCGCAATCTCAAACAGACCATTGTTCGCAGCAAACAACCCAACCTTCAGGAGAACAGTGACTACAGTACCACACAACCCAGTCACAGCAACCTCTGCAAGACATACTGGATCATCATCATGGATGCCATCAAACGTGAGAATACCATTCACCAGGTACATGGTACATACTCTTGCAACTCGGCCAACGTTGTCTATCTAATACGTTGCAAGAAAGGATGTCCCGAAGCATGGTACATTGGGGAGACCATGCAGACACTACGACAGCGGATGAATGAGCATCGCTCAACAATCACCAGGCAAAACAGTTCCCTTCCTGTGGGCGAACACTTCAGCAGTCACAGGCATTCGGCCTCCGACCTTTGGGTAAATGTTCTTCAAGGGGGCCTTCATGACACACGACAGTGCAGTCTCTGAGCAGAGACTGATAGCCAAGTTCCGCACACATGAGGACGGTCTTAACAGGGATCTTGGCTTCATGTCACACTATCTGTAACCCCATGACTTGCCTGGGTTAGCAAAAAACCTCACTTACTGTGCTGTCTGGAGACAATACACATCTCTCTAACCTGTGCTCAGTGCTCCTTCCACTCACATTGTTAGCCACTTTAAGACTTGGATAGCAGGTTAGGTGTAAAGATTCGCATTCTAATCAGCAATCTGTGACTGTCTGTGCTGGTACGTGTGCTATTGGAGACCAGAACACCTCATTTTCCTGACGTAGGCCATACAGTCGAAAGCTTGTGAGTTTACTATCAAATAAATCGGTTGGATTTAAACTGGTGTTGTCAGACTTCTTACTGTGCTTCCAACATAGCAG
Organism: Sphyrna mokarran; assembly: GCA_024679065.1. Taxonomy (NCBI): domain Eukaryota; kingdom Metazoa; phylum Chordata; class Chondrichthyes; order Carcharhiniformes; family Carcharhinidae; genus Sphyrna; species Sphyrna mokarran. Next base: position 3,920,356 of record JAGIQG010000025.1, read on the forward strand.
AAAATCTAACAACAGGGAGAGAGACAAACACTGCCTTCATCCAGGGGTCCATGTGCCTTCTATAGTAGCTAGCAGCCAAAACAAAGTAAAAGAACGCATCACCAGACCAATCATTCATTCCCCCAACAAATTCCAAAGGGTTGTAAATTCAAAACTTCAGAATATCACATTAGGTTCAGATTAAAAACAAAACCCCATTTAAACCATTTAAGCTGCAGTAAAAGGACTTCTAATAGACAGACAGTGTCACAATGAAAAAATAACAAAGCTGCTTATATAACTGCAGAGAACGTAATTTAAAAAATATGTTTCTTAAAAGCACAGTAGTGTCACAGGACACTGGGGTTTAGCTGTTTGTGGATCTCCTCCTTTCGATTGGGAAGCAGATTGAGTTGGTTGTGGGCCATGAAGGTTGTGTGGTATTGACTTATCTGGTTCGCCTTTATAAAAATGTGCAATATAATGTTCATGGTAAGGTACTGTTGCTGTGATCCTGGTATCCTTCTTGTGAAAGACAATGGATTCTGGCTTCCCAGCCACATGTTTTCCGCTGGTGGAAGGCGACAGCAATGGGATTCTCGTTGACATCACTCCATGCCAGCAGGAAATCCATGGGGCATGAGTACACTGCCAGCAGGACCAGAGAATCCCACCAGCATGAATGGCTGGAGAATTCTTACCAACAATTGGTTTTTGAACAACCGTGATATGCCTCACTTTTTGGGGCTTCCTCTCTTCATGGGGCATTGATATCGGCTCTTATTTGTTATAGTTGTGGGTTTCCCTTATCTTGTCGGGAGGATGGTGGTTGTATCTCTCCCTGAGATGTCCTATGGATGGGTTTTGACACTGCTCCTTGTCAATAGGGTTTCTCTTGGAAGAAAATGGTTTAAATTTTCCTGTGATTGGGAGCTTCTGATGTGATGAGAGGAGAGAGGTTTGTAGTGCTGTGAGCTGTGTGAGGTGCAAGAACCCTTGCCTACTGGTTCCTACACATGAGTGCTATGCTAGAACCTGTACCGATTGCAGTGTCCTGATGATCCCCCTTTCATGAGTTATCCTTCCATTGCCTGGAGGTTCTCAGATGCTGAATTAGACTCTTATTATAACCCAGTAAGAGAAATTGTACATTTTGCAGCCCTCTAGTGCTATCCTAAGGAATAGGGTGTGCATCCTAAGGCCATGTGCTCAGAGTATTATCCGAGATCCCCCACTTTATCTGATATCTTTTCTTTGAGAGGAAATGCAATTATGATTGTGATGATGGATATTTGGAATCATTTGTATAAATATTCTGTCTTTTCTGTATGTTTGTGTAGAATAACGATTACTCTTACTGTACTGGGTTCTGGGGATGTGCCGCGATTTATGGCAAATGTGAAATGAACATTTTCAATAAAAATATTCTTAAAAAAATCTAAAGTACCAACACAACCTAAGATAAACGCAAAATACTGCGGATGCAGGGTACTGAAACAAAAACGGAAAATGCTGGAAAGTCTCAGCAGGTCTGATAGCATCAGCGGGGAGCGAATAGAGCCAATGTTTCAAGTTAGGACGACCAGTCTGATGAAGGGTCACTAGACTCAAAACGTTGGCTCTATTTTTTCTCCACAGATGATGTCAGGTCTGCTGAGATTTACCTGCATTTTTCTGCTTTGGACCAACATAGACCTCTTGGGCTGAGTGACCTGTTTGTGCTGCACGCTTAACTGAAGTGGGCAATATTGGCTTAAACTGTGTACTGGCAGTTCTTAGCTTTTACTTGCAATCATTGACATAACATCAGAGAAGGATGAAACTTTATGAAGCGAACAGGAAATTAATCAAGACCCTAATGTTTTTAAATCTGCTCAATAATCCAAGCTCCAGAAAATGCCCAGCAAGGTTAAACTCAGCAGGAATTGGATAAGGTAAGTGTAGTTAAACATCAAGCAGACAGTTCGCTACCATACATGTATTAAAAATATCAGGATTACCCCATACTGAAGACCTTACGTTTGTAACGCCACTCCGATTGTGCGCAACAGTCTGAGACTTCAAGGTGGTCTGTTCCACCCGCCTGCGAAGTGTTTCAAATTCATTCTGGGGGTCCATGATCAGAAGGCATGGGTAGTCAGTGGGCCGCTGGAAAAATGCCATGTCTGGGTATAGCCGTCTAGAAGAAAGAAACAAGCTGGAATTGGATGTAGCGGCAGAGGCAGTTTCATGGAATGCACATTTTCAATTCTATCTCCACTTTCTTTTTGCTCGTCTTCCTCCGTCCCCTCCGCACATTTCACATGGGATTCTTGGATAAATGGGGAGAGGGATCTGATGGCCTCACTGGAGTTTCAGCATAATCAAGCTGTTTATTTCCACAGCTGCAATCCTCAATTGGAATTTCTTTCAAGTGCTAGAGCAAGCAGGTGAAAATTCCAAACTCACTCCACTCCATATATACCTTCCACAGTGCAGAAGAGATTTCAACCACCCAAAACTGGAGAGGTGACACTGGGATAAATTATAATGTCTATAGATCTAGTACTAGCAGCGAGAATGATTTAAGTGATTGAAAATGAAGAATTAAGTTTACCACATAAGAAATGCAGCATAGAAAGTATTCTTTCTAGTTGTATCACAGCTTGCTAGGGCTCCTGCTCTGTCCAAGACAGCAAGAAACTACAAAGAGTCGTGAACAAAGCCCAATCCAATCACGCAAACCAAGCCTCCCATCCACTGACTCTGTCTACACTTCCCACTGCTTCGGAAAAGCAACCACTATGATTAAGGACCCTGGACATTCTCTCTTCGACCTTATTCTGTTGGAAAAAAGATACAAAAGTCTGAGGTCATGTACCAACCGACTCAAGAACAATTTTTCGACTGCCATCAGACTTTTGAATGGACCTATGTTACATCAAACTGATCTTTTCCTACACCCTAATTATGACTGTAACACTACTTTTTGCATTCTCTCCTTTCCTTCGCTATGAACAGTATGCGTTGTCTGTATAGCGCAAACGAAACAATATTTTTCACTGTATACTAATACGTGACAATAATAAATCAAAACATTTTATAGGAAAGGTTTATGTGGCTATGGAGGAAGTGCAGGAGAGTGAGATTAATTAGACAGCTCATATAACAGATACAATGAGCCCAAAGAAGGTCCCCTGTTACTTTCTCAGGGCAATTAGGGATATACAATAAATGTTGGCCTAGCCATTACATCCACATCCAGAGAATGAGTAGGTTAAAACAAGCACAAGTTCTGCAAACAACCAACTCATCAATTTTCCAGCTTTTTCCCTACATGTTAAGTGAGCACCAGCGATTGCAGGAATCGATTAGTCTCTCTTCCTTCTCCAAGCCAGTCCTCAGAGGTAGCAGCTTTGCTGTAGTTGAGGGAGACAAATTACACAGACATTGCCTGCAATCTTCCTGACGTGGAGATGCTGGCGTTGGACTGGAGTGGACACAGTAAGAAGTCTCAGAACACCAGGTTAAAGTCCAACAGATTTATTTAGAATCATAAGCTTTCGGAGCACTATTGGACTCATGTAATAAAGGAGCAGCGCTCCAAAAGCTTGTGATTTCAAGTAAACTTGTTGGGCTTTTAACTTAGAGTTCTGAGACTTCTTACGGTGCAATCTTCCTGTGCGTGAATGTGGAGGGGAGGGAGAGGGTGATTCGCAAGGAAATGAGCTGCTTAACCTTCATGGCTCAGTGGCAGCTTTCCTGCACTGAAGGCTACGAATTGAAATCCCAACAGCAAGAGCTCTCAGCCAGTCATTTAGGGAGTGCAAGAGATTGTCAGAGGTGTGTGCCTTTTGAGTGAGACATTAAACCAAGGCTAAATCTGCTTCGAGTGGACAGAAAATTACCATGATTCCACTATTAAAAGCAAGTGGCTGGCATCACCAGAGTGGAATCACTAGTAGGAAATGCTGTGCCGATTCACTGGAAAGGTTAAATTATAAGAACAGGTTGCACAAGTTTAGCCTGTATTCTCTGGAGTTTAGAAGTTTATGTAGAGAGTGGAGTTGTGATTTAATCAAGATGTTTAAAATATTAAGAGAATTCAATAGGGTTGATGTGGAGGAGCAATTGCTGTGGTTGGGTGGTGGGGGGTGGGAATTCAAGAATGACAGAGATTTGGTCTTAAAATTAGAGCTTGATCATTGAGCAGGAAAATCAGGAATGACTTTCTTCAACATTAATTAAAGTGTAAAACTTTCTCCTGCAAAAGGTAAATGAATGTTCGGGTTAATTGAAGCCATTGACAATGAAGCTGATATTTTTTCTTGATAAGGGGTCTGGAGCTAAGATGGGCAAATGGAATGGAAGTGGAGAGCAGCCAGGATCTAAATGAATGGTGGGAGTGGCCTCGAGGGACTGAATAGCCTCCTTCTGCTTCCACGTTCCCAACAGATTTCTGTTTGGGGGATCTTACTCTACGCAAACTGGCCGCCAGGTTTTACTGAGAGAAAAAAAACAACAGCTCTTCAGAATTAACTCAACAGTTCAAAGTGTTCCGGGTAATGCTTGGAGGAACGAAAAAATGCTCCATCGCTTTCCCCTCCCCCGGCTTACCGGACATCTTTGTCCACTTGCAGGAGAACCTCGTTGTCCTTAAAGTACGTGTTCCATCGACTGTCAGGGTTTGGATTCAAGGGCTATTTGAGAAAAAAGGAATAAAATTAAATCGGAAGGAAATATGCAATGGGAATTGCACAAGGAAAACTTCCTCAGAAGAGGTTTATTCGGCAATCCAGGCCTGATGGACAGCACCAACCCACACAGGCCTGCAAGGTCCAACAGGCAGTGCTATTTCCTGCAATATGGGGCTCGTTATGAAAAGGGAGAAATGGGCAGGAATAAAGTTATGAAACATGGAGCTGATATACAAAGGGAATTTTAATTAATCCAAGTCAGTCCAAAACAAAAGCTGGGTATTTATAATCGTTGAACCAGTCACCAATAAAATCTCTTGTGACAGAAAACAAAGACTCACGTGATCTTCGAGTGTAACATCTTCTCGGATGAAGCCCAGGTTTGCCTTGGCCATTCCAGGCTGAATTATCATCTCCTTCAGGAACTGTGCATAAATCTCCCTACAATTGAATAAACCACTCGAGATCAGGCGAAGCTCAGAGAGGCGCAGTTTCAACAGCTCTGACAGAACACTATGCTTACAGACTCCTGAAACCAAAACTACCCTAAAAGGCCACCCAACCTCTCACTGCAGAGAGGGTGCTAGATGAAGCACATTAATACCATGGGCACTCTGTAGTGCAATGGGTAGTGCCCTAATCTCTGTATCCAAGTCCCTCTCCAGGACTTGATGACCAAAGAAGATGCATTCATAATGTGCATAAACAGATGATCAGCTTGTAAATCCTTCCCAGGCACCTGACAGCAAGTGGCAAGAGGAGAGTTTCTTGGTCAACTAGACTGCAGAAATCAACAGTGAACCATTCAGTTCTTTGTCAAGTATAACCATGGACTAATCCAATGGAAGTCCACGGCTGTCAAAGCAGTTTTAGGGCATGGGATCTGAAGGAGGAGAATAACGAATGTACTTTTGGCTAAAAGTGTCTTCATAGGTCAGCACAGTACAGAAAGGGACCGAATAGTGTCTCTGACTCAGTTTGTTCAAAAACAGCACTCAATTAGTCAAAGGTCCATTGTATCTAAACAGCGGTTAGCACTGCTGCTTCACAACACCAGAGGCCTGGGCTCAATTCCTGGCTTGGTTCACTGTCTGTGCAGAGTCTGCACGTTCTCCCCATGTCTGCGTGGGTTTCCTCCGTGTGTTCCGGTTTCTTCCCATTGTCCAAAAGACATGCTGGTTAGGGTGCACTGGCCATGCTAAATTCTACCTCAGTGTACCTGAACAGGTGACTAGAGGATTTTCACAGTAAATTCATTGCAGTGTTAATGTCAGCCTTACTTGTGACAAATAAACTTTAAATAAAATGGCAGACCACACACAAATTCTACTAAATGGTGAATATTAAGAAACAATACATTGATATTCTTACGGCACATTAGTGCTGCAAGGCAGGCTCCACAAATAATCAGTTTCCTATTACAGTGTTGGTAATATCAAGGACTGTGTAGACTGGTCCACAACTCACTGGAAATCAATTGCAAACCATTAATGATGATAGATAAGGGCACTGGGTACAGGGCTGAGTCTGGCTTTTGAAGTTCAGATAGAATCCCCACAGGATAGAAAGAGGCATTCGGCCCATCGAGTCTGCAGCAACCACAATCTTGACCACCTATTTCCATAATGCCACACATTTACTCTGCAAATCCTCAACACTAGGGTCAATTTAGCATGGCCAATCAACGTAGCCCATGGTGAAGGTTTTAAGGCTTCCTTTCACCTCACCCCCTAAAGCAAAAAGGACAAAATTTCCAAGTGGCTTCAGCTTCAAAACAGTCAACTCCCATTTAACAACCCTCCCCCCTTCCCAAATACCCCACCCTTCTCCAAACCACCAGGTTGGTCTGGATTATTCCAGGAGGTGGCATCAGCCACAGGCAACGTAAAAGTGTCATCTCACCTTTGTTTCTTCAGGAAGGAGTCCCACTGGGCTTGCTCGGTTGGAAGGTAATTGAGGAGGATCTAGAAGCAGACAGGAGATGGTTATAAGGCTCCAGCCCATCTGAACCTCTGCATTCAAGGACTTGAAGCCAAAGAGGGGGTAGTACAATGCGAAGTAAACTAGCATACAAGAAATATATTGGATAAAGACTTGGAGTAAAATAGGGTCTGGCATATATAGGAAATATGTGGAACTGAGTACAATATATGATCTCCATCTAGGAGTGAGTGTGATGTTGGACAGATCTTAGGTTGTATATTTTGTGTATATTTGTAAATTGTTCCAATGGTTTAACATGTACAGTTAACCTGCTAAAGATTTAATCAAACTCACCAAGAGGTACCCGATACCATGCAATGTGGAGAAAAACTTCTGAAAAAAATCTTATAGCAAAAGCAAGAAAAGCTAAAATGCTACAAATTTGAGAAAACACTCACAGTAGTCTGAACTGAAAAGAAGCTCCAGGACTGCAGACCCTGCAGAAAAATCTTCTAGAAAATGTTCCAAAAGATGGTTAGGGTCTTGATAAGCAAGAAAGTGAGAGATTACTAGGTTGGACGGGAAAGTGAAGTTGAGGTTATAAGTATGATCTAATCAAATAGTGAAGCTGGCTCAAGAGGCCAAGTGGTCTTCTTGTGTTCAAAGAAAGGCTTGGAAGCTGAAGACAGGGTTGAGGGGGGGCGGGGGAGGAATTTAAAACTCCTTGTTGCAGCAGAAGAATCCATTGCAACTCCTTCGGAAGAGCAGTTTCAGATCCCAGATGCAGAGTCAGCAGGATGAGACAAACCTTTTATAATTCCAACAATTCAGAATCGGGAGTACAGATTGAAAGAAAACGATTTCTAGGCGAAATGCCATCTGAATTCATTTCAAAGCACAATGAATAATCAGTTAAATTGCAATTTCTAAAAGTAACTGAGAGGAAAGTAAAGGCCAGGATTCTACTAATTTGTAGATCTAAAGTAAAATGCTGACCAAGAGACTGTGCAGCAGCTGTGCCAGGCAGGCAGCGAATTTTTTTTTTTTACACTGAGTGTGATTACCATTGTTGCAGAACCTGTCAAAGACAGGAAATCCTGCGGTCACCAACTGAACAGCAACACGATCTTGAAATTCAGACAGCTCTTACAGCAGAACATCCTTGAACCCAGATCAGAATAATATACTTGCAAGTACGGCAGAACAGTAGCACAGTGGTTAGCACTGCTGCTTCAGAGTTCCCGGGACCTGGGTTCGATTCCCGGCTTGGGTCACTGTCTGCGTGGAGTTTGCACATTCTCCTCGTATCTGCATGGGTTTTCTCTGGGTACTTGGTTTCCTCCCACAGTCCAAAGATGTACAGGTTAGGTTGATTGGTCATGCTAAAATTACTGTTAGTGTTACAGGGATTAGTGGGTAAATATGTAGGGATATGGATGGGAGAAGGGGGGAGGGGATGGGAGGAGGTTCAGCCTGGCTGGGATTGTGGTCAGTGCAGACTTGATGGGCCGAATGGCCTCTTTCTGCACTGTAGGGTTTTATATTTTAATGCAAGTCAATATGCAAATCAAAGGCCCAATTCAATTACAAAACTAGGGACTCAAAGATTAAGATGCAGCTTCACGTAAAAAGTCAACATGCTGCTTTACTCAGTAGGACCAATTACAGGTAACATTACACAATGCAGAGAATTAGTTTATTTATTAGTGTCGCAACTTGAAGAGGTACTAAAACCATTCTATTTTTATTTTAATCTGACGAATAATAAAACACATGAAAGAGCCAAATTCAATGAGGGCCCAGAGAAGTCTATTGATTGATTGACTCATTCAGTGATCTGTACAGGATGGCTGAAATTTGCAAGTGCAAAGATTTAAAATTGGAATTCATTAGAGGCAGAACAGCAGTAGGAGTAACAAAAGATGCATTCTTTGAATCTCTCACAGGCAAAGGAAGATCTAACCCCGGAAAAGGCAATCCAGAATTCTATAAAGAGCACAGGACAATTTTAAAAGAGGGAGAATAATTGTGGTGCAGAGGTCAACCCACAGTCCAGCTGGTTAAGCAAAGACAAAGACTCCAGGCCAGGAAAAACAATACCCGAACCAGCCAGCAGGGCAAGCATTCCAATGCTGTGGAGCCCCCACAGGAGAGATCAACGTCCTGTGTGATCAGTGGTTAGCACTGTGCCTCAGGGCTTCAATTCCTGGCTTGGGTCATTGTCTGTGCAGAGTTTGCACATTTACCCCATCTGTATGGGTTTTCTCTGGGTGCTTTTGTTTTCTCCCACAGTCCGAAAGATGTGCTGGTTAGGGTGCATTGGCCGTGCTAAATTCTCCCTCAGTGTACCCGAACAGGTGCTGGAATGTGGCGACCAGGGGAATTTCACAGTAACTTCATTGCAATGTTAACATCGGCCTACTTGTAACACTAGAATTGGTCAAACCATGCAAGGCAGAATTTCTTGAGATTGCATAAAGATTATTCATGTGGTCGGGACTGCATGGCTAGAGAAAAACACAGCTTTTTCGATGAGGTCATAGACCTTGGCATTTCGTTTTGAAATTCAGATAATTCAGTCAATGGCCATTTAACAAATTTTAGATCAGACACAGGAACCAGAGTTAACAACCCTGTTGGACAAAGAACTGTGGCTAAAAGGCCTCTTCAACCTACAGCCACATCGCTCCATAGGTTCAGAGGAATCGGTTTCTAGTCATCGGCATAATTTCGGTATCACTAGGGTATGGCAGAAAAACAAACTTTGAGCTGAAGTATGTCATCCGTTTGCAGTTTTTCTCTCTCAAACAAAGGTGCCAGTATAGCCCTGAAACACCTCAAAAAGGCAAAAGATATTTATTGGTCTCACAAATAGGCTTACATTAACACTGCAATGAAGTTACTCTAACAATCCCCTAGTTGCCACATTCCGGCACATGTACGGGTACACTGAGGGAGAATTTAGCATGGTCGATGCACCTAACCAGCACGTCTTTCAGAATGTGGAAGGAAACCAGAGCACCCAGACATGAGGAGAAGGTGCAGACTCTGTGCAGACAGTGACCCAAGCCAGGAATTGAACCCAGGTCCTTGGCACTGTGAAACAGTAGTGGTAACCACTGTGATATTAAGACAGCCACAGCTGTTAGTCATACAGAACTGCAAGTAGTCAAACAAAGAAACATTTCCTGACTGGGGCTTCAACTGTGAACCAGTCTTCTCTCATTGCGGAGAACGTTTATCCATTCTTGTCATAGGGGCCAAAAAACCGACAACGATCAAACCAGCCAACCACCCAGGAGGTCACAGCAAGCTCTCCAGCACAGGCTGCAAAAGGGCGATCAGCAGTCTGACGAACCTCAACTTCCTGCTCCGATGACCGTACAGCAGGTCAGCACTGCAATCACTGAACATGCACGGCACTTCCGACAAAACCCACAGGAAGGACCAGCAATAAGTGAGTTACCACTCCTCTGAACAAGGTATGGAAGGGAGAGAAGGCATTCAGGCCAAATGAATTCAATAACCTGATAATGTAGTAATTTGAGTATATTGTAATAACAATGCGAAACATTAGATAAATAAGCATACATTAAATACATTGGATAAAGCTTCAAGTTTTTAGGTGTCTAGATCACCAACCTGTCCTGGTCCCCTGATGCCAATGTTATAGTTAAGAAAGCCAACCAATGTCTCTACTTTCTTGTAACACTAAGGAAATTTAGCATGTCAGATACAAACTCCACTAGGGAGAAAATGGCCGAGTGAGGGAACCGTGGTTCACAAAGGAGATTGCATGTCTTGTGAAGACGAAAAAGGAAGTGTATGTAAGGATGAAAAAACAAAGTTCAGTTGAGTTACTTAAGGGTTACAAGGTAGCTAGGAATGAGTTTAAAAAAGGGAGTAGGAGAGCTAGGAGGGAGCATGAGAAATCCTTGGCAGGTCAGATAAAAGAAAATCCCAAGGCTTTTTACGCTTATCTGAGAAATAAAAGAATAACCAGGGTGAGGTTAGGGCTGGTCAAGGATGGTAGTGAGAACATATGCATGGAGTCAGAAGAGATAGGAGAGACATTGAATGAATACTTTTCTTCAGTGTTCAGTGTTTTTGAGGATGAGAGAGTGTGATAAAGCTAATGGGATGGAGGAGGTAGATGTTCTGAGGGAATATGTTTTAGCAATTTTGAAAAATTTCAAGATCGATAAGTCTCCTGGGGCAGATGGAATACACCCTAGAATACTTTAGAAGGCAAGGGATGAGATTGTGGAGTTTTTAGTTTCGATCTTGGATCCTCACTGTCCACGGGGATTATGCCAGAGGACTGGAGAATGGCAAACGTTGTTCCTCTCTTCAAGAAAAGTAGAAATGACCCTGGTAATTATAGGCCAGTTAATCTTACTCTGGTCGTCGATAAGTTAATGGAAAGGGTCCTGAGGAATAGGATTTATGACCATTTGTAAAGATGCAACTTAATCTGGGATAGTCAGCATGGTTTCCTGAGAGGTAAGTCCTGCCTCATAAATTTGATCGAATTCTTTGAGGAGGTAACTAAGTGTGCAGACAAAGGTAGAGCAGTTGATGTCACATACATAGATTTTAGTAAGGCATTTGATAAGGTTCCCCACGTAGACTCATGAAGAAAGTAAGGAGGTGTGGGATAGAAGGAAATTTGGCTGATTGAATAAGTAACTGGCTGTATCGTAGAAGACAAAAGGGTGGTGGTGGAGGGCCACCTTAGGAGACCAATTACCAACAGTGTACCACAGGGATCAGTGCTGGGTCCTCTGCTATTTGTGATTTTTATCAATGACTTTGAAGAGAGGGCTGAAGGGTGGGTTAGTAAATTTACTGATGATACCAAGATTGGTAGAGTAGTGGATGAGATGGAGGGCTCTTGTAGGCTGCAAAGAGATATTGATAAGATGAGAGCTAGGCAAAAAAGTAGCAGATGGAGTTTAACCCTGATAAGTGTGAGGTGATTCATTTTGGTAGGACAAACTTGAATGTGGATTACAGGTCAACGGCAGGGTTCTGAGGAACGTGGAGGAACAAAGATATCTTGGGGTTCGTATCCACAGATCTCTGAAGGTTGCCACTCGGGGATAGAGCCATGAAGGCGGCCTATAGTGTGTTAGCGTTTATTAACGGGGGGTTTGAGTTTAAGAGCCGTGGGGTTATGCTGCAACTGTACAGGACTTTGGTGAGACCACATTTGGAATAGTGTGTGCAGTTCTGGTCACCTCTTAGAAGAAGGATGTGGAATCATCACAGAGTGCAGAGAAGATTTACCAGGATGCTGCCTAGTTTGGAGGGCAGGTCTTATCAGGGAAGGTTGAGGGAGCTGGGGCTTTTCTCTTTGGAGTGGAGGAGGATGAGAGGCAACTTAAGAGAGGTTTATAAGATGATGAGAGAGATTGATAGAGTGGACGTACAGAGATTATTTCCTCAGGTGGATGTAGCTCTTACTAGGGGGCATGACTATAAGGTTCATGGTGGTTAACGTACCAGGGGGGCGGGATGTCCAAGGTAGATTCTTTACTCAGAGTAGTTGGGGTGTGGAATGCACTGCCTGCTGTGATAGTAGAATCGGACACTTTAGGAACTTTCAAGCGCTAATTGGATAGGCACATGGAACACACCAGAATGATAGGGAGTGGGATAGTTTGATCTTGTGTTTGGACATAGCTTGGCACAACATTAAGGGCTGAAGGGCCTGGACTGTTCTATGTTAACTTTACAGATGCACCATAGAAAGCATTCTTTCTGGTTGTATCACAGCTTGGTATGAGTCCTGCTCTGTCCAAAACTGCAAAAAACTACAAACGGTCATGAATGAAACCCAGTTTATCACGCAAACTAGCTTCCATCCATGACTCTGTCTACAGTTCCCACTGTCTTGGAAAAGTAGCCAGCATAATCAAGGACCCCATGCATCCCGGACATTCTCTCTTCTATCTTCTTCTGTTGAGAAAACGAAACAAAAGTCTAAGATCACATACCAACCAACTCAAGAGCAGCTTCTTCCATGCTGCTATCAGACTTTTGAATGGACCTACCTTCTATGAAACTGATCTTTCTCTACTCCTTAGCTATAACTGTAACACCACATTCCACACTCTCACCTTTCCTTCTCTATGAATGGTATGCTTTTTATAGCATGCAAGAAACAATACCTTTAATGTATACTAATACATGTAACAATAATAAATCAAATCAAGGACTACAGGCAGGTATAGTACAAGGATCTGGGCAGTACCACCCACACAGTGATCAGAGAGACTTCGCGACCTGCACCCCATGGGCAGTGTGGTGCGGGATGGAGCCATGCAAAGACTCAAGCCTGGAGGCAGATCCCAGCTTGTACCTTTACTGTATATTTGTGAACAGTTCTATTCATCAATAAAAACTGACAGTTAATCAGGTAAAGAGCAAAGATTTCATCAAATACCAAGATGTAATCAGCACCCCAACACAGTTATTATTTCTACCCTTTCCGACTATGGATTTCATATCATATGTAAGGGCAAAAAAAGTCTCTCATTTTCCCTCTGGTTATTTTGTCAATTAGTGTAACCCAGTTTAAAATTGTGTCATTTCTTTTCTTTTTAAAAAGTGTCACCGTAAGCTGGCCTCCTGGTTTCCAAAGGTTCTCGCCCAGGCCAGTTGGCAGACTCTCTCGATCTTTAACTGCTTCAACACAGACCCAGACGTCACCGAGTACAATCCTGTGAAACGGGTTTCACACAGCCCAATTCCCATGATACTGTTTACAACCGTTCCCTATATGCACCCAGTGCACGATAACAGTGTTAGAGCAAGAAACTCAATTAGGTCTCAGGTTGCCAACCCTGCAGGATTGTCCCAGGGACTTCTGGATTGAATTAATTAATTACTTGGAAATGCTGAAAGCAACACTAGGAGGAAAAATCACTGCGGTGTTGAAAGAAAATTGTAGATTTCATCCACTTTCTCTAAACCCTTGTTTATTAAATATAAAAGTGTCAGAAGATAAGATGGGTGCTTTGACCCAGCAAGGCTATAGGAAGTCTAAGATCACATAAATAAGCTTTCAGGATACATCTAGCCAGAGTTGGCAACCCTAATTTCACCTCAAACGAAAACCCACCTTCCAACAAAGTGAGCGCAGCCCTCCCTCAAATGGAATCCCTGTGGGGAAAAACAGGGAGAAACTCAGACTCAGAGCACTGTCAAATACAGAGAGAAATGCCACAGTCATCCCAATTAATCAGAATAGGAGCACAGTGCAGAAGGGGCCATTTGGCCCATTGAGTCTGCACTGCCTCTTCGAAAGGAATATCTTACCCTGGCCACATCTCCCACTCTATCCTCATAACACCACACATTTACCATAGCTGATCCATCAAACCTAAACATCTTAAGTTTTAAAATTTGTTTATTAGTGTCACAAGTAGGCTTACATTAACACTGCAATGAAGTTACTGTGAAAAGCTTTGTACACTAAGGGGTAAGCTAGCATGGTTAATCACCTAACCTGCCCATCTTTGGATTGTGGGAGGAAATCTAAGCACTTGGAAGAGATCCACAGACACAGGGAGAATATGCAGACTTCACACAGACAGTCACCCAAGTCTGGAATTGAATCCAGTTCCTGAGGCTCAGAGGCAGCAGTGTTAAGCCACTGTGCCACCACACCTGACATGGGGAAATGCAGAAGAAGCAATATCAGGTGCCCGTGAAAAAGGGACGGCAATAATTATGGGTGATTTTAATCTGAATATAAATTGGAAAAATCAGATTAGCAGTAGTAGTCTGCATAAGAAGTTTATAGAATGTTTTCAAGGGGTTTTCTTGGAACAGCACTTTCTGGAACCAGCCAGACAGCAGGTTTTAAAAATTCTTATTCATTCGTGGGAAATGGAAATCACATAGACATTTACTGCCCATCCCTAGTTGCCCCCAAGGCAGTTGAGAGTCAACTGCATTGCTGTGGCTCTGGAATCACATGTAGACCAGACAGGTAAGGAAGGCAAATTTAGGCACAACATAATTGAATTTTGCATCCAGTTTGCAAAGAGTGTGTCCAAAACTAGAATATTAAATTTAAATAAGGGCAACAATGTAGGCATGAAAGCTAAGTTGACTGCAGTAAACTGGCAAACTAGAATAGGGGATACATCAATAGAGAAGTAATGGGTGACATTTAATGGGATATTTAAAGAAAGTAGCCAGTTAACAACGTAAGGAAAAAACAGACAACATGATCAAATATTTTGCTCCTGTCGTCACGAAAAAGCTACAAGAGGTGGAGAGGGGAATTTGGTAAAATTATGATCACAGGATCTGTACTGAGTGAGAGCTGCAAGCTGACAATTCCCCAGGGGGTTGATGGACTGCAGCCCAGGGTTTTGGAAGAGGAGATACCACCTCCCATGGTACAGATGGAGTTAACGTTCCAAAATTCCCTAAATTCTGGAAAAGTTTGTCAGGATAGAAAATAGTAATGGAGGCCCTCTGTTCGAGAGAGGAGGAAGGCAAAAAAACCCATTAGTTTGATGTTGATATGGGCAAGATGCTAGAATCGATCGTTAAGAAGATTAAAGATGAGCACTTAGAGAAACTCAAGGTAACTGGGAAGAGTCAGCACGATTTTGTCAAAGGGAAATAATGTTTAACGAATTTATTGAAGTTCTTTGAAGGAGTGACGTGTGCTATGGATAAAGTGAGTCTGTATTTGCACTGAACTTGGATTTACAGAAGGCATTTGATAAGGTGCCATATCAAAAAGGTTACTGCAGAAAATAAAAGTTCATGGATAGATGACTGGCCACATATTAAACAGAATACTGATTTGTCACAAGTATTAGTATACAGTGAAAAGTATTGTTCTTTGTGTGCTAAACAGACAAAGCAGACATTCATAGAGGAGAGGGTGCCGGATATAGTGTTACAGTCAAAATCAGAGTGTAGAGAAAGATCAACTTAATAAAAATATTCTAATAGAGCATTGTAAGAGAGTTTATAGAATCGCATTTTAGAATTGTAGAAAAAGAATAAAGGATAGAAATAGGGGGTATGCTGGGCACAGCTTGAAAGAAGTCACCATGCTCTGGCACCATCTTGGCTTTATTGGCAGCCGTGATGAGTGGAGCCCTGCAGGGGTCTGTGTGGGGCCTCAAAGTTTTATAGCGATTTAGATGAGAAAAGTGAAGGCATGGTAACTATATTCACAGACGTTATAAAGATACATAGGACTATGCTGTGAAGAGGGCATGAGGTTGCAAGTGGAGTTGGATAGATTGAGAGTGGGCAAAAATGTGAGATTTTGTGCAATTGTTCACTTTAACACAAAGAACAGAGAGTATTAAACAAAGAGAGATCAGCTGTAGAATTCTGAGGTGCAGACAGATCTGGGTGTTCTAGTCCACATCGCAAAAAGTTAGAATGAATGGGTACCACAGTGGCACTCCTGCCTCAGTGCTAGAGACCCAGGTTCAATTCCAGCCTTGGAATGATACTGTGGCATTTGCACATCCTCCCCATGTATGCATGGTTTTCCTCCAGTGCTCTGGTTTCTTCCATGCTCCAAAGATATGTTGGTTAGGGTGACTGTCATGATAAATTGCCCCTTAATGTCAGGGGGAATAGCAGAATAAATACATGGGATAGGGATTGGGTGAGCTTATTATCTGTGCAGGCTTGATGGGTTTTCCTATGCCTGCACTGTAGCACAGTGGTTAGCACTACTGCGTCAAGGTCAGGGACCCTGGTTTGATTCCAGGCTTGGGTTACTGTTGGTATAGCGTTCGTACATTCTCCAGGTTTGCATGGGTTTCCTCCCATAATCCGAAAGATGTGCTGGTTAGGTGCATTAAGCTATACTAAATTCTCCCTCAGTGTACCCAAACAGGTGCCAGAGTGTGGGCATTAAGGAGTTTGTCTGTTCAGGTTTCTTCCTGGTGCTCCAGTTTCTTCCCTCAGTCCAAAAGATATTTTGGTTAGATGCACTGACCCGAACAGGTAAGAATGATTAGGCAAATTTCACAGTAACTTCATTGCAATGTTAATGTTAGCTTTACCTGTGACACAAAGAAATAAACTTTATTTTCACAGTAACTTCATTGCAGCATTAACATAAGTCTACTTGTGACTAATAAACAAACTCTAACTTTAACTATCGGGATTCTAAGATTCCATGTACAGCAAGTAATTAAGGCAACTAATGGAAATTTTTTTATTGTAAGAGAAATTAAACAAAAATAAGAATTTATGCTTTAATTAAACAGAACATTGGGGTTGCCCTTATAAGACAGAAATGAGGAGTGTTTTTCTGAGGATTGTGCAACTCTGGACCTCTCTACCTCAGAAAAGGGGGGGATTGAATTGTTACATTTCAAACAAAATACTAAAAATTGTGCAAGAGTCAATGAGAAATTAAAGCATCAGATTAAATTCTAAGTTCTTGTAATTGACCCATTATGCACACTTTGTTGGTTGGTTTAGATGGTGCATATTGCAGTAAAAATTTCACTTCATATGATTTTTAAAATTCACATTGTACATGATTTAAATATTATATTCAGAACTCAGTGTTCAGAGAAATGGCTTTCAGAACACAGTATCAAACAGCGCCCACTGCACCAAAACTATCCCAAGTTGAAGGTGAAAACAGATCCTTTTAAAACTCAACACCAATTACTATTGGTTCTATACCTTTAGCAGAAAGATGCTACAAATTTATAGAGGTGCCCTGTCACCAGCTCTGCAAAATCCAACACAAACGATAGACCACTCTCCTTACCACTGAAACAAAGTTCCTGTAGTTTGCTGAGGCTGATCTTTGGTTCATTCAGGGCAACTCTGAACTCTGCAATCCTAGCAACAGAAAATATGATTCTATCAGAAAAGGTCCTTGCAAACAGAGGCTCTCAACACCAGTGCTGTCTACAATACAATTCACATTGGGTTTAACAACAAAAATATTTGGCCAATGAAAATAACCTCCACTGCACCGCTCCCCCCCCCCATCATGGACACCCAGCAGTCTTAATAATATACATTCAAAACTGCTTACTGAAATCAGGAGTCCAATATTTAAACAGCTACTATACACTCAGAAGTATTATCTTCCCAACTAACTTCTCTTTCCTCCAAAATCCAGTTCTACCAGCTACACGTTCACCCCTTCCCCAAGCCACATCCTCTCCTTCTTCCCTCCTCCCTTTCAAACCACTATCTCTCCCTTATGCAATCCCTCCATTCCCTTCTCTCCTCAAACTGTCCACTCTCTTGTTCCCCTTACTCCACATTCTTACTTCCCGTCCTCCCCAAACCACTCCCAAGTCAGCAGTGGTTAGCACTATTTCACAGTACTGGAGACCTGGTTTCAATTCCCAGCCTCTGTTCACTGTCTGTGCACATTCCTCCTGTGTGTACAGGGGTTTCCTCCCACAGTCTGAAAGACGTGCTGGTTAGGGTGCATTGGCCGTACTAAATTCTCCGTCAGGATACCCGTACAGGTGCCGGAGTGTGGCGGCTAAGGGATTTTCTCTAGTAACTTCATTGCAACGTTAATGTGAACCTACTTACGATACCACCAGATAAACTTAAAGACACTCCTCTATCCCAGCCCAAGCCAACCCTACACTCTCTCTCCCTCCCTCCTGCTCCTCCTCACTGTCCTCTCTTCTTGCCTCCTCACTCCCCTCCTTCTCGAACCCCCTCCCCAAGCCTCCTCCTCCTCCTCACTCCTCTCCTTCTCGAACCCCCTCCCCAAGCCTCCTCCTCTCCCTCGGGTCCAGTCCCCTTCACCCTGCAGCTGTCTCCACATTCCGCTCAGACAGTAGGAGTTGTCCGGAGGAGGTGGATGTCCGGCCGTGGCCTCTCATTGCCGGGGGAGCGGGGCTGGCGGCCGGCGGCCCGGGGAGGGGAGGGGGGAGCGGGGTTGGCTGCCCGGGGTGGGGGTAGTGGGGGGTAGTGGGGCTGGCCGCTCTCTCTCTCTCTCTCTCTCCTTACCTGTTCTTGTACAGAGTCGACATGTTGACTTCCTAATTCCCGTCGGGCCGCGCGCTGCCGGAAGCTGGGACTACTGGAAATAGATCCGACCGGGGATCAAATTATTGTCCGTGCTCAGTGAGATTCACAGGGTCAAAAAAAACTGATGAAAACTCTAGGCGCTCACATTGTGCATTTAATATCATTCCTTTTGAGCTCTCAAGCCGACTAATTCAAAGAAACTTCCGTAAATTTAAAATCTAATCCCCGTTGAAAGAGGCAGTCACTAATAACATGACAAGTGGGCGAATGAATCACAATGTTTATTAATTATAGACTTTAATCATTAACCAAAGCTATGCCGCGCGTGGTGATTAGTTTATATTTTCAGAGCGTTTTGGTTTCTACCCGGAGCTTCCTGCAGGGGCGGACCGGGTTCCCCCCGGAAGTGATTGCTGATTGACAGGCCGGCCCCGGTGACCCGGAAGTGAAGCCCCCGGTTTGTTGACAGCCGCCGAGAGATTCCATTTGGGGAAAATTTTAAAAAGAATCGCAGCGTCGGCGGGAGCGGCTGGAGCA
Organism: Sphyrna mokarran; assembly: GCA_024679065.1. Lineage (NCBI taxonomy): Eukaryota > Metazoa > Chordata > Chondrichthyes > Carcharhiniformes > Carcharhinidae > Sphyrna > Sphyrna mokarran. The sequence continues at coordinate 3,939,486 of JAGIQG010000025.1, forward strand.
GGTGGGCGGCCGGCATGTCCCAGTCCCGGGGGGAGTGGAGCCACAGGCTGCCTCCAACCCGAGATCGGAGAGGGGGACGGGGACTGACTGTCAATGGCTATTCAACTGTAGGAGCTATCATCTGATGTGTGATCCGAGCAAC